>CP142458.1:42860357-43523571 GCA_038049695.1 Cinnamomum chago
AAAGAAAGAAGGAAACCATTTCACCATAGAGTACTTTGGGTATAAACAAGAGAAGAATTAAATGCCATTCATTACTACACTTATAAGTCATAAATGCAATACCATGAATGCACTACCAAAGCTCCATTATGAACATTTATGTCAAAGCAATGTAATAAATAGACATGAGTGAAAAACACCAAAAATCATGGAACTTATAAAGATCAAAACATCCACTTGCCTCTAGTCCAAGCTAGTTGAAATCAAGCCTTTTATCACCTCTATTGCTCAAAGCCAAGCTACAAATCAAAAAAATCCCAAAAACAACCCTAAAATGGGTTACACAAGGAATGACAATGAACAAACCAACAATAATGCAAATGTAGTACCTCATGGCCTAGGAGACAACAAATCTAGAAGAATGGAAGGATTACTTACTTGTAGGTTCCACAAATGGCAAGGTTTAGTTCCAAATGAAGATCTCAAAGTTGTGGATTTCTCTAAAAATGGTACTAAGATGAGGCTTGTGAGATGAGGGAGTGATTGGTGATCTCCAATGTTTGATTGATGAGCTCTAGGTGTGGCTTGGGGATGAAGAAACAAGAAGAAGAAGAAGAAAAGTTGCCAAAAGCAAAACCCTAGACTCCTTGTGCTGGAAAAAGGAAAGAAAGGAAAGGGTTCTCCTTATATAGCAAATGGGAATGGGTCCCACTACAAAAGACACTTGCTTGGCTGAAATCATCTAATTCGGAACCTCGGATGGATTCGACGAAGAAGGAAGAATTGATCGTCGAAATATCTAGTTTCCAAAAAGTACATGTTTCGTGGGTTCCGGGGATATCGAGTTTTGGGTACAGGTTTGGTGTGCAATGACTGTTTTGCCCTCTAGGCTATGAAAATCGGGTTTCGGGATCTCGAATGAATACGGGATCAACATGAAAGTTGTTGAGATCTACAAGATGCATGCAATGGGCCAAACACATAATTCACAATAAATCGGGAAAATCTCGCAAGAAAATGCAAAGCCGAAAAGGGAACCCCCAAAGGGCCCCACAAGCTATCAATCACTCCAAAAGGCCCAAAACTAGAATCAAGGCTATTCCAAACCCAATTAGACCAAAAACACTAATCAAGCTTAGCACTAACACGCAACTTAATTAGCACTAATCGGGTTCACTCGGGTCGGTGTCTTACACCCACCTTGGTTTTGCACAAAAATAGCATCCATGGGAAGTCAGAGAGATGGGGAAGAAGATGGCATGGTTGGGTTTCCAAATGGCAATGGTTTCCTCCATGAATGGGGAGGAGAAAACAAGAAGAAAAGGGAGGGGAAGCTCAGTTGCAGATCTCCCCCTTTGGGCTGCAACGAATGACTGAGAAGAGGGGAGAGTTATCTTTTTATAATGGGTGGGTGTGGCCCCACCACACTTAAAACTTGCCATGGGTAAAACATTAATCTCTGGGCCTTGGATGCAATCAACGAAGAAGAGGAAAATGTTTCTCATAAAATCTAGTTTTCAAAAAGTATAATTTTGGCATGGTTCTGGGATCTCGAAATTTGGGTCTAGATTCAATGTGAAAAGACCGATTTTGCCCCCAGGGCTGAAAAAACTGGTTTTCGGAGCTTCGAATGGGTACGGAGTGAACACGAAAGTTGTAGAGATTAACAAACTAAGTCAAACGAGGCTAAAACGCGAATTATCAAAAATTTCAAATAATCTCCCAATCACGCGCAAAGTCACTAAAGAACCCCCGAAGGGTCCCACTAATCACAAAGGCACTCAAAACTCCCCAAAACTAGTGAAAAACCATTCTAACTCACAAAATCAACCCAATAAAGACTAATCCCACTAAAAGAAACTAATCCAGGAAATTAGGGGTCGGGTTCTCACATCCTCCCCCCCTTAGAACATTTGGTCCTCCAAATGAACTAAACAAACCCAAAAACAAGTGGGGACATTAATCCCACACTTCGAAAACAAAACCGCAAACGATTGCTCCAAATTGGTCCTCCCGGATGCACTTGAACTCGTTGGGTCATCCTCGTTGTAGAACTCTTCGGTCAATTTTCAACAGTCGTCAGACATTCCACCACTGGCTCGAATCTGTTACTGTTCTTCCGTCCTGACTGCTCAAGAAATTTGCCATCTCTGACTCCTTTTAAGTTCCACCAAGTCTCTCGCTTTTATCCACCCTGATACAGAAAATTCTTGGAACAATTCTGTCGACTTCATCACAACTATCGAAGCTAGGGTCTCATGTCAAACATACAATCTTCAATGTGAACTCTTGCTAGCTCTAACTATTTATGTTCGTTGCTCTTGATCCACTGCACAACAGCCGGTCTTTGCCAATCTTGGCATGCCTTTACCTTGAAATATTGTCTTATCCTTCTATCTGCCCTTGGCTTCGGAGAATTGGTGACGTTGAGTACTACCAGATGTATCTTACTTTAGGCAATGTCGTCCAGTCCTCGGTACACTTCTGTCATCTCTGTCAAAGTTGTCGAAATTAGGTCTCCTGCCAATGCACAATCTTCGAGGTGAATGACTTGGAAATCTGTTACTTCTTCATATACTAAGCTGATTCAATCAAATGTTTGAACGATCCTCTGAACACTTCACTCATCTCTATCTACTCATTGGAAACACAAGGTTCATAACTCTGTAGGCTTCCAGCTCTAACTAGACCTGCTAACACTTTAGCTATCATGCTACTCCACATGTCCAAACTTCGTGAGGTGTGCTTTTGTCAAATTCATTCTTCTCTAAATCTTTCAACTGTCATTGTCCATAGGTGATGATTCTCCTGCTCGTATCTGTACTTTGCCCAAACTGATGTTCTACAAGTCAGTAAAGTCCACTAAATCTTCTCTATCATGTGATCACGTAACAATCAATTCCACATACAACTCTCTCTACACTGCTACTGAAAACTAGTTTCCTACGCTTTAACCATCCACTGATAAATCCTGCTGAGTCGACTCACCATCATTCTGTAATCATTGAAAATCATCTAACACTTATCCGACAAAAGTTCATCAATATCTGCGAAATTTCTAACTTTTCACGTCTTCTTAGAGTTGTACCACTGAAAATCATCTCAAACCTCATAAAGTTCACCACTTATTCGGCTTATGGAGTCTTCTGACTTAGGAGAATAATCCAAGTTTATCCAAAAATCCACACTTACTTGCCTGACGAATCCTCCGACGGTACACGATCAACTGTAATTGAGTCTCGATATGCTGCTCACATTCCTAGCTGACGAACAATTGGTCGTGTCACGCCCCCGAACCGAAACCTTGGGGGCGGAAAATGGGATTAAGCATAAATATATTTTACTTCTCCCAGGATCCGCGCGTGTGAAGACAGCACATTCTGAAAATTTTGCGGAAGCATTTGTGGCGTTGCGACCCGAAGTCCGTGGCCATCGGATTCCGCGTCGCACTCAACCTTTAGCGCATAGCTATTATATCAAGAATCATATCAGACTGGAGTAACCATCACAATAAATTGCAGAGCTGACGGTAACAGGATATTACATTCCCAAATATGTTCAAGTTACAATTATCAATGTACATTAATTAAGAATCCCAAGAAAAAGGCTAATAAAAGCCATACAAAAAAAGCTATAAACTACTACCCAAATGTGACGTAGCTCCGATGTCAAGCTCAATGTCTACATGACATAGCCGACAAACCAACCTGCAAAGCATGGCTCTACAGCCAACAAAAGCACTCAACTCGGGGCGAGGAAATCTGAACCTGAGTACCAAAAGTAGTGGGTCAGACACGACGGTCTGGCAGGTGAATGAAAAGATAACAAATATACTGAAGAATAAAACATAAGATAAATCATGATACTCGATCAAATGCTGCATATAATTAAATGGGTGCAAAAGTCGGGAATCTCGGGAAAACCTGTATTCATTTCAAGCATGGGCAAAACATGAATATCTAATAAAACATGTGTTCATTTACATCATCTATAACCATAGATATTTGACAATCGGGTGTTCGTCTAAAACATGTATAAATATAGTGGTTTGACAAAACAAACGTTCATTTGAAACTTAAGTAAAAACACAAGTATACAACAAATCAGGTATCCATAGCAGTCTGGCAAAACCAAAGTCCATTTGAAATATATGTGAAAATACAGATATTTAATAAAACCGGGTGTTCATTTAAAACATATCTCAAAGCAGGGATATTTAACAAATCGGATATTCATTTGAAACCGGTATAAACACAGTGATCTGGCAAAACAAGTGTCATTTGAAACATATTTCAAAGCATGGGTATTTGACAATTCGGGTATTCATTTAAAAACATGTGTAATCATATAAATCTAGCAAAATCATTGATCGTTTGAAACGTATGTAAAAGCATGGGTATTCAACCAACCGGCATTCATTTAAAACATGTGCGGGTACAAAGAACAGAAGACAATATAATAATAACTGAATTTACATTGGAGAATATTAACACTTGTTTAAATAACAACTTTCATAAAGGAAACGAATCATTTATCGGAAAGCAAGTAAGCAATATAAAACATGTCGGGTATCCAAGGAATCGGGAACTGGCAAGATGGCAATCACAAGAAGCTAAGTCCTCTATCACCGAAGTGACAAGAGTATAACGGGACGTTGGTCTCAGTCACACAAGGTGAGGAGACTCAACGTAAATCATATATACAATATAAATATACGGGAACGGGACCACGGTAGCGAACCGGGAATCGGGACGGGACCACGGCAATAACCGGGTATCGGGATCCAAACTGCAGCTGGCGGGACGGGAGAGGGATTTCCAAGTCGGTGGATCAAACCGACAAGGTATCCAAGCTTAGTGATGCCGACTCATAGGTCAAAACCAATCGAGACATATGCAAGTAAATCAAGTACAGTAAATAAACGGGTAAAACGGGGGTGCTCAAGGGCACACTGTCACTTCATATCGGGCAATACATTCGGGACAAATAACTGTTACTAGTGTAACTTCAATGCTTTCGGGGAAACAAGTAAATCAAGTACAATAAATAAACGGGTAAAACGGGGTGCACAAGGCACACTGTCATATCATGTGATGCAATGCACTACGGAACAAATAACTGTTACTAGAGTAACTCCAATGCTTTCGGGAAAACAAGTCATGTGATGCAAATCTCGGGAAATGAGGTGAAACCATAAACTATAACAATTTCGGGAAAAGCATTAATTTCAAGATCTATTTAAGTGAATAGGGGTCCCGTATGTCGATTATAGTCATTACTTGGTACTCCTTGAGTTTGAAGACATTCCGGGCTCCTTATGCACTTTTACTGTTTTCAAAACTTAACATGAGCTTATGGGTAGCACTAGATGTTACAATAGCAAAAATCAAGATTATCAACGGTCCATCCTAGGCATGACATTAATCCGGAAACATCGAGCAACCTATTCAGTTACCGAAAGGAATAGAATTCGCGATAACCAAGGGAAAGACTTGTGTTTAGATATAAAGAAGATATCGCGTCGTTCCATCCCGTTCAAGATTGAAATGGATTGAACTTCGATGCCACCGAACCAACCGTGAGGCGTGTCGGCTCAAGACATTCTCACACATGGTCCAAACAGTCCAAAAAGGGTAGTCAGGGTCCCACCTAAAACCACGAATTAGTGTCTAAATCAACACCATTCTTTTCTTTTAGTTCCCTAGTCTTAAAGACCTTAGATTAGGGCATAATTGGTCTTAACACTAAGGTATATACCCCTAGGACTCATAGAAAGCCCAAAGGTTTCCAAAAATAAACAATATCAAATTTCACTGGACTCAAACTGAGTCCTCCGATCGATCGGACCGAAGGGCCGATCGATTGGCCGAAATTTCTGTACCAGCGTGACCCATGCCAGGCAGACCGCATCGCTCGAGCGAATCGAAGAGTTCGCTCGAGCGAACCCATCGGTCGAGCGGTTATTAAAATGCGTTCGAGCGACCGGGCTACTGGAACACCCGTATCCTTTTCTGGACAGGTCGCTCGAGCGAACTGTCATGGTCGCTCGAGCGAACTGTCCAGAGACTGAATTCCGGGTAGTTCAGTTCCTCTCTTTCTCTTCCTTTTTACAACCCTCTTTCAGCCATCTTTATACATCAAATGAGGAGTCTAAAACTTCATTCAAATACCATCAAATGTTTCACAACCTCCATCACATTCCCCTCCATCAACATCACATTCAATCCAAGGAAAGCAAGAATGAAACCATTTCACATAAGATATAATTGGGACAAAACAAGAGGAATTAAAGGCTATGAACCATCACATATCTATGACAATAAATGTACTATCAAGGCTCTTCATGAGCATTCATTTCAAGTCAAGTAATAAATAAACATGTATGGAGAAACAATAAAATCAACCACATTTCTATAAAACCATATGAGCAAACTTTGACCAAATAAAATGCATACATTTCTACGAGATTTAACAAGAGAGAAAAGCCCATGAAGATGCATTTCAAAATCACTAGAATGTGGCAAGAAACATATGTGAAAACATATATCAAATTATCAAGAATAAGTAACAAAATTTAGGATTTCTCATAAAACTTTGATAACATTCAAACCATCCATTCATCCACTTGCCTTGGGTCCCAAGCTAGCAAATCAAGCTCCTAATCACCTATCAAGCTCAAGATCCACAATCTCTACAAAAACCCCCAAAACAAACCCTAAAATGGGTTAAACAATGCAATGACAATGAAACCTTTCAATAATCAAGGTGGAGCTTCTCTAAGGCTAGAAGATTACAAATCTAGAAGATGAAGAGGAACACTTACTTGTAAGGTCCTCTAATAGAAATGGTAAGCTCTAAGGGAATCTTGTAATGGTTGGTGAGCTCCACAAAAGCTATGGAAAGAAAGTTCTCAAGGAGATGAAGAAGATGGTGGCCTCCAATCTCTTCTTGGTGCAAGCTTGGAAGTGGATTGCGTGATGGGAAGCAAGAAGAAGAAGAGGGAGCAAGGAAAACCCTAGACTCAATGGTTGTGCTGGAACATGAAAATGGAGAAGGAAGGGGAAGGGTCTCTTTTGTTAACAATTGAGAGGGTGGGGTCCCACAACTTAAGGAACTAACTTGGCGGAAATCATCTCTCTCGGGTCCTCGGATGAATTCGACGAAGAAGGAAGAAATGTTCGTCGAAATATCTAGTTTCCAAAAAGTATATGTTTCGTGGGTTTCGAGAATATTGAGTTTTGGGTACAGATTTGGTGAGAAAAGACTGTTTTGCCCTCAAGGCCAAGAAATCGGGTTTTGGGTTCTCAAATGGATACGAGATCAACATGAAAGTTGTAGGATTCCTCAAGATGAATGCAACAGGCCAAAAACACAATACGAAACAAATCGGGAAAATCTCACAAGTAAATACAAAGCCGAAAAGGGAACCCCCAAAGGGCCCCACAAACTACCAAAGCACTCAAAAGCCCAAAACTAGAAGAAAACCATTCTAGCTCACAAACTCAACCCAACAACCACTAATCCCACTAAAAGAACTAATCCACAAACAAAACAACACTAATCCAAGGGATTAGGGGTCGGGTTCTCACAGGTCGCAAATTCCTTCTCTAGCTCCATCTGTGACATCGAAAAGCTGAAAATTCTGCCAATGTCCTTCGAGAAACACATGCTAAGTCTACCAATGTCCTTCGAGAAACACGTGCTAAGTCCACAAAACTCCGGGCGTTGCGACTCGGAGTCCGTGGCTATCGGATTCCGCGTCGTACTCAACCTCTAGCATATAGCTATTATATCAAGATCCATATCAGACTGGAGTAAACCATCTCAACAAAGTACAGAACTGACAGTAACAGGATATTACATTCCCATATATGTTCAAGTTACAATTATCAATGTACATTAATTAAGAATCCCAAGAAAAGGCTAATAAAAGTCATACAATAGCAAGTTAAAAACTACTACCCCTATGTGACGCAACTCCGATGTCAGTTCAATGTCTACATAACATAGCCGACAAGACAACCTGCAAATCATGGCTCCACAGCCAACAAAAGCACTCATCTCGGGACAAAAAAGTCTGGAACTGAGTACCAAAAGTAGTGGGCTAGACACAACGGTCTGGCAGGTGGATGAAAAGATAATAAATATACTGAGGAACAAAACAGATGCTAAATCATGCTATTTGATCAAATGCTGCATATAATTAAACGGGTGGAAAATCGTGGACCTCTGACAAAACATATATTCGTTTAAAGTATGATTTAAACATGAAGATCTAACAAAACCTATGTTCATTTACATCATCTATAAAAGCATAGATATTTGACAATCGGGTATTCATTTAAAACATGTGTAAAAATAGAGGTCTGGCAAAACAAACGTTCATTTGAAACATATGTAAAAGCATGAGCATTCGACAAACCGGGTATTCATTTAAAGCGTGTGTAACCATAGAAATCTGGCAAAACAAATGTTCATTTGAAACATATGTAAAAGAATGAGCATTCGACAAACCAGGTATTCATTTAAAGCGTGTGTAACCATAGAAATCTGGAAAAATAAATGTTCATTTGAAACATATGTGTGTATAAGGAACGGGAAACAATATAACAATAACTTAATTTACCTTGGAAAATATTAACACCTATTTAAATAATAACTTTCATTAAAGAAATGAATCATTTACCGGAAGACAAATAAGCAATATAAAACATGTAGGGTATCCAAGGAATCGGGAACTAGCAAGATGGCAACCACACGAAGCTAAGTCCTCTATCACTAAAGTGACAGAGCAATAACTAGGCACTGATCTCAGTCACTCGAGGAGAGGAGAAACAGTGGATCTTATAAATACATATACATATACTATACATGACCACGGTAGCGAGCCGGGCATCGGGAACCACAGTAGCAATCTACGGTATCGGGACAAGACCACGGTAATAACCGAGTAGCGGGATCCAAACTGCAGCAGGCGGGACAAGAGGGGGATCTCCAAGTCAGTGGATCAGACTGACAAGGTTATCCAAGCTTAGTAGTGCCGACTCATAGGTCAAATGACAATATCAAAAATATATGAAATACATCAAGTGCAAGTACATAAATGGACGGGGCAAGTATGCTCAAGGCACAACTGTCATTTCACGTCGGGCAATACATTTCGGGACAAGTAACTGTTACTAGTGTAACTTCGATGCTTTCAGGAAAACAAGTCATGTAATATAAATCTCGGGAATAGTGAAATACAATAAACAATTGAGATTTCGGGAAAGTATCGGGTCCGAGATTTATTTGAAGTGAATAGGGATCACGTATGTCGATCTAATAACAATTTGGTACTCTTCGAGTTTATGGACATTCCGGGCTCCTTATACACTTTTGTGAATTCAAAACTTCAAAGAATCTTTGTGACATGGTTCTCTTCTAAAACGGGCTTCATACGCATCTTTGTGAGGCTGACCGTGCCTTCAGGAGGAAAATGTTGCTCTCTGGAAAAGTAACCACGACTGTTCGGCTAGCTGGCGGTTAGCCGCCAGTCACCAAACGGCTAGCAGACAGGTGACTGCTGGCTTACTGCCAAGTGCGGGAAACACCCATGTGTTCAGATTTGAGCCATTTTTCTCCCTTAAACCATTTCGCTTCATTCCCATTCATCTTCATTCAATAAAATGAGCAAAAAGTTCCTCCCATACACAATCAAAATTTCACCAACATCCATCCCAAACACCTTCATCTTTTTACATTCAATCACCAAAGAGAGAAGAACCCACTAATCACAAGGATCCATTGAGCTATTAACAAGAAATAATGAAAACTATAAAGCAATGTTTTCAAGACATCAAATGAGCTAAAAAGCTCCTCAAATGCATCAGTCAACACTTCCATTCTCCTCATTTCAAATTTCTCCCTTTCCATCCTTTCCATTCAAAATCAATCTCAAGGTAGAGAAAACTCATTTATGTCAAACCACTTGAAATCTTGACAACATGATGCATACATTCCAAGTAGGAACAAGAGAGAAATAGACTCATTAATAGGCACATTTCAAAATCAATATTAATCATAGCAAAAGACAAGTATTAAAATCATCAAAACCATTAATGAATCAAGCTTTTCTCACAAAACATGTCAATAATCAAAACGATCCATTCATCCACTTGCCTCAGATCTTCTAATCAAGAAATCAAGCTTAAACACTCTTCCAAATCCAAGCTCCAAAGCTACAAGCAAAACCCCCAAAACAAACCCTAAAATGGGTCAAACAATGAAAGACAAGGAATGGGCTCAAACCAAACTAGGAAATAGAACCTAAGGGAAAGTCATAGCTCAACAATAGAAGATGGAAACAAGTCCTTACCTCTAGGGCCACTAATAAACAAGAATGAGCTTGAAATAGGGGCTGCCCACCTTGGTTTTGCACAAAAATAACATCCATGGGAAGTCAAAGAGATGGGGAAGAAGATGGCATGGTTGGGTTTCCAAATGGCAAGGGTTTCCTCCATGAATGGGAAGGAGAAAATAGGAAGAAAAGGGAGGGGAAGCTCAGTTGCAGAGCTCCCCCTTTGGGCTGCAACGAATGAGTGAGAAGAGGGGAGAGTTATCTTTTTATAATGGGTGGGTGTGGGCCCCACCACACTTAAAACTTGCCATGGGTAAAACATTAATTTATGGGCCTTGGATACGATCAACGAAGAAGAGGAAAATGTTTCTCATAAAATCTAGTTTTCAAAAAGTATAATTTTGCATGATTCTGGGATCTCGAAATTTGGGTCCAGATTCAATGTGAAAAGACCGATTTTGCCCCCAGGACTGGAAAAATTGATTTTCGGAGCTTCGAATGGGTACGGAGTGAACACGGAAGTTGTAGAGATTAACAAACTAAGTCAAACGAGGCTAAAACAAGAATTATCGAAAATTTTGAATAATCTCTCAATCACCGCAAACTCACTAAAAGAACCCCCGAAGGGTCCCACTAATCACAAAGGCACTCAAAACTCCCCAAAGCTAGTGAAAAACCATTCTAACTCACAAACTCAACCCAATAAAGACTAATCCCACTAAAAGAAACTAATCCACAAATAAAACAACACTAATCCAGAAAATCAGGGGTCGGGTTCTAACAAGAACTCATAGTGCCCATATCTTGTTCTAAAAGTCGTTTTCTAAACATCCGAGTCTCTACTCTCAACTTATGTTACCCTGATCTCAAGTCTATCTTGGAAAAATAGGCTGCTCCTTGCAATTGATCAAATAATTCGTGTTTCCTTGGCAATGGATACTTGTTCTTCACGGTCACAAGGTTCAATTTCCTGCAGTCAATGCACATTCTCAGACTTCCATCTTTCTTTTTCACAAACAACACTAGTGTTCCCCAAGGTGAAACACTTGGCCTAATAAAGCCATTGCTCAACAATTCCTGCAACTGGAGTTTTAATTCACCCATTTCTGCTGGAGCCATTCTGTATGGCGCAATAGAGATCAGTGTTGTCCCTGGAAGAAGTTCAATTGTAAACTCAACTTCCCTGATTGGTGGTAGTCCCGGGATTTCTTCTGGAAAAACATCCGTAAATTCACACACAATGGGGATATCCTCCACCCCTTGGGACTGTTTATCCTCCGTGATAAACGCAATAAATACCTGACACCCACTCTGACTAATCTGCTTGCCTTCAACACTGAAATAAATCATACCTGAGCTTTCCTCTTGTTCCTCTGAAATATCAATTCTGTTTGTGGTCCTTGGAATCTGAATGTTATGATTTTACTAAAACAATACATGGTGACATGATATGTTGTAAAACAAGGTGTTAGTACACAATAAACATGGTATAAGGGTTTTTAAGGTCCTATACCAAACGAGTCTATCGAACTCACGAATCCTCGCCACGTTCCTAAGACCTTTCTAGTTTCTTTTAAGTGCCTGAAACAAGTCTCGCTCTGATACCAGTCCTGTCGCGACCCCGGAACGGGTCCCGGCCCCGCGACGTTGATTTTGTTGTTATGTTTGTTTTCCCACAGGTTTCCGCGGTAAGGATTCCCGAAACACGCGGAATCTGTCTCACACGATCAAGTTTGCGGAAGCGTGTAGCAAATCACATCCAGATGAGCACCAATAAAATTTTACGTGTTATGACAAAATAATATCAAGACATAGTATCACAAGAAAGGAGTTAACATGGCATTCTCATCATAATTCAAGTTATGAGACTTGTTAGGAATTTTGTAGATTGCAATTTGATGGATGCATAATCATTTAAGCATCATTTGATTTACTCACTTGCTTTGATTTAAAGAAATCTTGAAATCTTGTTTTATACATGCATGGTTTTTAAGAGTTGTAAAAGTTTTGATTTATGCATGTTTTGTTTTCAATCTTGGATGCATTGGTTTTTAGAAAAGAATTTTAAGAAATCAAGCTAGCCTTTGTTTCTAAAGTTTTCAAATCTTTTTAGGCTTTGTGTGGTTCATGTTTTAAAAACCCTTAGAATGATTTAAAACATGTTTTCAAGCTTGATTTAATGGCCCAAAAAATTCCCAACCAAAATTACTTTAAAAAAATACATTTTTGGGAAAACAGGACCTTTAGCGGCGGAAAAACCACTTTTACCGGCGGTTTCTGTGTCCGCCGCTAAAAGCAGTTTTTTAAACGGTCACTTTTTTTACCGTTGTGTGTTCTGGGTCTACCGAGACCTTTGTCTAGGTCGACCGGGGACTAGCCGTTGGCAACTTTTTGCTATAAAAATGAGTTCTTTCCTTTGTCCAAAGTTGGAGATTTTTAAGCCTTCTTTGGGGAGCTTTGAGACAAGATAAAGGGGATGAACTAAGAGAGACCAAAGGGGTCATTAAGTGAAGCTTAAGCTTGGATCAACTAAGTTAAATCTCCAAGTAAGTTTTACTTTTAATTAATCATTTGTTATGTGCTTTATTTGAAACTTTGGAAAATGATTTCAAGCATGATAACAATGATGTGTTGAATCCATTCTTCCCTTCATCTTTGATATTCAAGATTGGATTCATCACTTTGATTTCAACCCAAGTTTTGTCTTAAACTTTCTTAATCATGCTTAGCCTAAATCTTTGATTTCTTTTAGTGCATGATTATTTCACTTGGTTGAAACTTCCCTTGTTGTTTTCATTCATTTAATCTTTAGTCAAATTAGTTTTGAAAAAAACATTGCACATGCATCACTTGATTAGGCTTAAACACTTTCATACAACTTGTGATCTTTAGATTTTCATATCATTCACAAGTGTGTAATTGTTCAAGTGATTTGCATAGAACTTCAATCATATCTTTTTGTGCCTTAAACTTTCAAATTGCATTAAGCATAAATTGATTGAGCTTACTTTTAAACTTGATTGAAGTTTTCACATACACACTTCATAAGCATACATCTTTGCATTTCTTTGAGTGTTTGTGTGAGTTAGTTTTCATTTTCATATCCGCCTATTTAGAGGCTGTTAGGTCTTTTGTATTTGCAATTTGATGGATGCATTTGCATATTGGCATCATTTGAATTCACACACATGCATTGATTTAAAATATCTTGAAATCTAGTTTTACCCATGCATAGCTTTTAAGATTTGGAAAAGCTTTTGTTTTATGCATGTTTTGGTTTTAAACTTGGATGCATTGGTTTTAGAACCCAAAACTCTTTTGAAAACCTAATTCCTTGTGCATTATATTTGGAAAATCATGTTAGGTATTTAGGTTTGAGCTTTGCATACATTCATTACAAAAAGAATCATTTTGTATGCAATTTCATTTGAAAAGAGTTGTTTTCAAATCAAGCTAGCCTTTGGTTTTAATCTTGTGAATCTCTTTAGGCTTTGTGTTTCTCATGTTTTTAAACATCTTAGAATACCTTAAAACATGTTATTTAAGCTTGATTTAGTGGCCAAAAAATCCACCAAAGAAAAACTTTGAAAATGGAAAAAGTTGGAATTTTGGCCCAGGGACTCGCCCGACAATGTCGTCGGTCGACCGAGCCCTGTGTCTCGGTCGACCGAGAACACTGCAGGGCAAATGGACAGTTTTTGAACTGTTTCAGGCCAACGGTCAGAAATATGACCGTTGTGCTTTCTCGGTCGACCGAGACCTGTGTCTAGGTCGACCGAGAACTAGCCGTTGGCAACTTTTTGGCTATAAAGTCCATTCTTTTCCAACCTTCTTGGGTGTTGAACACATGAACCCTTGAGAGCATTTTGGAGCCATTGAAAGGGGATAAAGTTGGAAAGGCTAGAAGGTCATTAGGAGAGCTAAAGCTTGGATCAATGAGTTAAACAACCAAGTAAGCTCTACCTTTTGTTAATCATAGTTTTCATGTTTTGCTTAAGCTATTGGTAAATGGTTTTGTACATGATAACTATGATGTGTAGAATCCTTTCTTCTTCTAATCTTTGGTCTAATTAAGATTGGATTCTTCACATTAGGTTTCAATCCAAGTTGTTTTTTAAAACTTACTTAATCATGCTTAGCCAAAGTCTTTGATTTCCTTTAATGCATGATTCTTTGTCTTGGTTGAAACTTGCTTGTTGTTTTCATTCATTTAAACATTAGTAAAATCTATTTGCTTTTGAAAACAACATTGCACATGCATCACATGTTCTAAGTTAGTCTTTTTCTTACAACTTGTGATTCTTGATTTTCATATCATAAACAAGTTATTAAACATACATGTGATTTGCATTAGACTTCATTCAAATCTTTTATGAGTCTTAAACTTTGAAATGCCTTGGGCATACATTTGATTAAGCTTCCTTTTTAATCTTGATTGAAGTCATCACACACACACCTCATTAGCATACATCTTTGCATTCTTAGAGTGTTTGTGTGAGTTTGTTATTCACTTTCAAATCCGCCTATTTTAAGAGGCAATTACATTGAGCTAAAATTGTATCTCTTAGAGTGATCTTTTGTGAAGACACTTTCTTTGAGAAATCTTTATTTGTAAAGGTTATTGCTAAGCCTAAGAAAAGCAACTTGTAAGGTTATTGCTTAGCCTAATAAAAGCATATTGTAAGGTTATTGCTTAGCCTAAGAAAAGCATATTGTAAGGTTATTGCTAAGCCTAGAAAAGCACATAGAGAGGTTGTTGTTTAGCCTTGAAAAGCAACTTTGGAAGGGTTATTGCTTAGCCTAGTAAAAAGCATAATTAGTGGAATCCGGTGGGGTGTTGGAGACACAAGCCGGTAGTGGATGTAGGCACGTTGGCCGAACCACTATAAATATTGTGTTGTGGTGATTGCTATGTGGTGATTGTTTTTGTTTTAGCTTCCGCATATTGATTGATTTATCATCACATGTGACTAGTTTAGTTTAAGAATTAAAATTGGTTTAAATTGGTCACAATTGTAGCACACCCTATTCACCCCCCCCCCCCCTCTAGGGTTAGGATCCTCGTGGACTTTCAATTGGTATCAGAGACAAGTGCTCTAATCCCTTAGGATCAAGTGTTTGGAACTCTTGATTAGGTGTAAAAACCTAGAGTTAAAACCCTAGAGTAGTGCTTATTTGAAAATCATTAGAATGGACTCCACTATGCTAGACTTTGTAGATTCTTCTAGACCCCTCACTCTTCCTTCTATTAGAGATTCAAACCATCAATTAAATGAATATCAATTTGACTCAAAAGAGGAAGAAAATGAGTATGATGAAGATGATCTTCAACAAGCCTACAATGAATTATATACATTATCTACAAAGCTTGATAAAAGAAACAAAAGCTTAAGAGAAGAATCTATGAATCTAACCAAAGATCTAGCCTCTTCAAAAGATGAACTTAGAGAGAAAGAAGAAGTAATAAAATGTCTAGACTCTAAGTTCATGATCTCTTTAAATAATCTATCTAACATTCAAGATGAACTAAAAGAATTAAAGATGGATTATGATAATGTCAATAAGGAAAATTTAATTCTAAGAGATCAAATTACAAGACAAGATAAAGACTTTAACAACTTAGAAGCCAAGTTAATTAAAAGTAAGTTAAAAACTCAAGAACTTGGATCTAAAGTTGTTAATGAATTAAAACTTGCCAATGAAGAGCTAATCAAATATAAGGAAATTGAAAATGAACTTTCAAAAGTCAAATATGAAAATTCAATCCTTATAACCAAAGTCACTCAACTTGAAAACTATAAACAAAAGTATGAGTGCAAGTTTACCCAAAGTGAAGAGAAACTTGAAAAATTATTCAAATTGGGTAAATCTCATGGAGATAGGACGGGTATTGGATTTAATAGGAATATGTCTTATAACCCTAAATTCACCAACACTTTTGTGAAAGGTGAGTCCTCATTCTCTAGCACTCACACTTCTTTGCCCAAGTCTAAATGTAATTATTGTGGCATTGAAGGACACTTTACATTTGAGTGCAAACTAAGAAAAAGAAGCTATGTGTCTAAACCCATCTTTGAACTCAAGAAAGCTAAATCTATGAAGGGTAAGACACTAAAAATCAAGGAAAACTCCACAAAGACTAAACAAGTTAAATCTTTTAAAATGGAGTCTCCTAAAATAGATTCTAAAAAGCTTAAACAAGTTAAACCAAGCTTAAAAGAATCTTCTCAACCTATCTCCCTTATATGAACCCATGAAAGAACTTTTGAAGAAAGTTGCTAAGTTAAATTCAAAATTCAAAAGTCAAGTAAAGGGAGAAAATAAGAAGAAAAGAAAAGTGAAACAATCCCCTAAGAAGAAAACTCACCAACATCAAAAGACAAATCACCATTCCAAGCTAAATTTAGTAAAATCTAAATATCATGGTGATAAGTCTAAATTGAAAATTTATCAAGTTAAATCTCCTATAGTTGGTGAGAAGTCCAAACTAGACCTCAAAGTTCAACCCTCCCAAGACCTTAGGTGGATTCCAAAAGTTATCTACTTAG
Source organism: Cinnamomum chago (assembly GCA_038049695.1). Classification (NCBI taxonomy): domain Eukaryota; kingdom Viridiplantae; phylum Streptophyta; class Magnoliopsida; order Laurales; family Lauraceae; genus Cinnamomum; species Cinnamomum chago. The sequence goes on from CP142458.1 coordinate 42,877,224, forward strand.
TCAAACCTTAAGGCCTTGACCCTACTTGACCAAACTATTCTTAAATAGTTAAATCACTTTGTTGGTCAAGTAAGTTGCATTTGCATTTTGTTTCTATATAGTTACATCTATTTAAATGCAATGTTTCTTTATGATCATTTGATTTTGTTTACATGCACCTTTCTAAGTTACATGTCATGGTTTTCAAAATCTTTTGATTATAATTTCATCATGTTTGATTTGCTTTTTGCACACATATGTCTTGCATTGCATTTCTTTACATGATCAATTGATTATGTTTTTAAAGGCTTTCATAGCTAATTCATTCATGATCAATTGTTGTTGAGTCATTTGTGTAGATGTCATAGTAAGATTTTTTTTAACAAATGATTTGAATCAATTCAAGTTTTTCCATGGATTTCTAAGTTATATTTTTATATGGAAAATCATTGTCTTGAAAATTCAACTTGTATGTGTTTCAATTTAGTTATATCTTTTAAAATACAATGTTGAAAATTGATCTTCAAAATCATTCCTTTTATGCTCATTGTTGGATTTTTTTTTCAAAATGATTTGAAGATTGATTGATTGGAAATGCTCTATAACTTCATTAGTTAGATTCATCAAAGCATGTTCCATGATTCTCATTTCCTTTTCTTTTGGTTGTATTATCTTTAGAAATGGAAATGTATGTTGTTTGCATCTTTGCCTTTTTAGCTATTCTTTTTATATGCAAATGACAATTGGTTCCATGTATGGTTGTGATATTGGTAGTATTTGTAAAAACCATACTAGAACCCAAATCCATCCTCTATGCCTATTAGTCATTTCTTTGTGGATGGTTATGATGTTGATTCATGTGTGTTCTCTTGATATCATCCTTATACATGTTTCAACCTCATATTAGTGTTCTTGATCATATGAACCTTTTTGAAATCCATTACTTGTATTTCATAGTTATATCTCTTGTTTGATGGATTTCTTAGTGTTGAATTCATATGATCTAGACACTTTGGAAATTGCATGCATTACAAAGCTTTATCCTTTTGCATTGCAATTTGCCTTGTTCATCACTATGCTCTTTAGGAACATCATAATGTTCATGTTGCCACCTCTTTTGCTCATATAGGTATATATCATGACCACCATGTTTATATGTTCATAATATTGGTTGGTTATTAGTTGAGGTTGGCTTCATGTTTGAATTTCATTTCATTCATTCTTGCACTTTAATAGTCATATTTATTGTTTGAATGAAATGATTTCAAAACTTACATAGCATATGATTTTCATAAGTAATATTGATTGATGCTATGTTTGAGTAAACCCCACATCATGGATAGCTCTAATTTGGATTTCTCATAACAGTTATACTTTTAAATCCATTTTAGAGTGATTGTGTTAATAGTCATATCCTTTAATCTCAATTGATATGTTTGTTTCAATTGATATCCATGATTGCTTCTCCCATTAGACCTAGCTCTCTTTTGGTAATTTGATCATATGAGCTTTATAGTTAAATGAATCTAATCCTTTCCTTGAAGTTAACCCTCACTTGGTTAAACCATCTACTTCTTGAATCTAATAGTTATATCTTGTCAAAATCTTGACAAAAGAAGAGAATGGATTGAGGGGGAGTGTAAACCTTCATAGGAAGAATTAGTTTTGATCAAATTCACCCTTGGAATGCTAATGAGCCCTTAGAGTTAACTTACATACATGATAGCCTGTTATGTATTTCATTTTCGATTACATTTGTTAACAGGTGCTACTAAAGGTATTCTTCTTGTCTCATGTGTGTAGGTACCTTTGCAATTTAATGTCAAAGGGGGAGAGAGAGTTCAAGTGTGACTCAAAGATCTCCTACTCTTCAAAGGGGGAGAGAGTTCGAGAGTTCAAGTACTCGAAGATCTCCTATCCATCAAAGGGGGAGAAAGCCTTCAAGTTCTCACGAGGAAGAGAGAGGCATGGTCAAAGGGGGAGAGCAAATAGAAGAAAGAAAGCTTGGAGCTAAAGAAGATGCTTGGCCAAAGAGAGGAAGATGAGAAGAAAGCTTGAAGAATGATCAAGCACCAAGCATCAAGAAGATTGAAGAAAAGAGCCCAAGAGCCCAAGCTAAGAGAAGAAGCATCCAACAAGATTTCAAGACTTGTCAAGCTAAGGGGGAGCTAAAGACTTTGTGTGAAAATTCTATGATGAGTAAGTTGCCATCAAATTGCAAAGGGGGAGATTGTTAGGTCTTTTGTATTTGCAATTTGATGGATGCATTTGCATATTGGCATCATTTGAATTCACACACATGCATTGATTTAAAATATCTTGAAATCTAGTTTTACCCATGCATAGCTTTTAAGATTTGGAAAAGCTTTTGTTTTATGCATGTTTTGGTTTTAAACTTGGATGCATTGGTTTTAGAACCCAAAACTCTTTTGAAAACCTAATTCCTTGTGCATTATATTTGGAAAATCATGTTAGGTATTTAGGTTTGAGCTTTGCATACATTCATTACAAAAAGAATCATTTTGTATGCAATTTCATTTGAAAAGAGTTGTTTTCAAATCAAGCTAGCCTTTGGTTTTAATCTTGTGAATCTCTTTAGGCTTTGTGTTTCTCATGTTTTTAAACATCTTAGAATACCTTAAAACATGTTATTTAAGCTTGATTTAGTGGCCAAAAAATCCACCAAAGAAAAACTTTGAAAATGGAAAAAGTTGGAATTTTGGCCCAGGGACTCGCCCGACAGTGTCGTCGGTCGACCGAGCCCTGTGTCTCGGTCGACCGAGAACACTGCAGGGCAAATGGACAGTTTTTGAACTGTTTCAGGCCAACGGTCAGAAATATGACCGTTGTGCTTTCTCGGTCGACCGAGACCTGTGTCTAGGTCGACCGAGAACTAGCCGTTGGCAACTTTTTGGCTATAAAGTCCATTCTTTTCCAACCTTCTTGGGTGTTGAACACATGAACCCTTGAGAGCATTTTGGAGCCATTGAAAGGGGATAAAGTTGGAAAGGCTAGAAGGTCATTAGGAGAGCTAAAGCTTGGATCAATGAGTTAAACAACCAAGTAAGCTCTACCTTTTGTTAATCATAGTTTTCATGTTTTGCTTAAGCTATTGGTAAATGGTTTTGTACATGATAACTATGATGTGTAGAATCCTTTCTTCTTCTAATCTTTGGTCTAATTAAGATTGGATTCTTCACATTAGGTTTCAATCCAAGTTGTTTTTTAAAACTTACTTAATCATGCTTAGCCAAAGTCTTTGATTTCCTTTAATGCATGATTCTTTGTCTTGGTTGAAACTTGCTTGTTGTTTTCATTCATTTAAACATTAGTAAAATCTATTTGTTTTTGAAAACAACATTGCACATGCATCACATGTTCTAAGTTAGTCTTTTTCTTACAACTTGTGATTCTTGATTTTCATATCATAAACAAGTTATTAAACATACATGTGATTTGCATTAGACTTCATTCAAATCTTTTATGAGTCTTAAACTTTGAAATGCCTTGGGCATACATTTGATTAAGCTTCCTTTTTAATCTTGATTGAAGTCATCACACACACACCTCATTAGCATACATCTTTGCATTCTTAGAGTGTTTGTGTGAGTTTGTTATTCACTTTCAAATCCGCCTATTTTAAGAGGCAATTACATTGAGCTAAAATTGTATCTCTTAGAGTGATCTTTTGTGAAGACACTTTCTTTGAGAAATCTTTATTTGTAAAGGTTATTGCTAAGCCTAAGAAAAGCAACTTGTAAGGTTATTGCTTAGCCTAATAAAAGCATATTGTAAGGTTATTGCTTAGCCTAAGAAAAGCATATTGTAAGGTTATTGCTAAGCCTAGAAAAGCACATAGAGAGGTTGTTGTTTAGCCTTGAAAAGCAACTTTGGAAGGGTTATTGCTTAGCCTAGTAAAAAGCATAATTAGTGGAATCCGGTGGGGTGTTGGAGACACAAGCCGGTAGTGGATGTAGGCACGTTGGCCGAACCACTATAAATATTGTGTTGTGGTGATTGCTATGTGGTGATTGTTTTTGTTTTAGCTTCCGCATATTGATTGATTTATCATCACATGTGACTAGTTTAGTTTAAGAATTAAAATTGGTTTAAATTGGTCACAATTGTAGCACACCCTATTCACCCCCCCCCCCCCCTCTAGGGTTAGGATCCTCGTGGACTTTCAGAGGCAAATTAATTTGAGCTTAAATTGTAATCTCTTAGAGTGTTGTGTAAACACTATCTTTGAGAAAATCTTCTTGATTTGTAAAGGTTATTGCTTATCCTAAGAAAAGCATTGTGTAAGGGTTATTGCTTAGCCTTGAAAAGCATCTTGTAAAGGTTGTTGTTGAGCCTAGAAAAACAACTTTGTATAGGTTATTGCTTAGCCTTTGAAAAAGCATAAATAGTGGAAATCCGGTGGGGTGTTGGATTCACAAGCCGGTAGTGGATGTAGGCACGTTGGCCGAACCACTATAAATATTGTGTTGTGGTGATTGCTATGTGGTGATTGTTTTTTGTTTAGCTTCCGCATTTTATATGATTAATCATCACATTTGACTAGTTTATGTTAAGAAGTTAAAATTGGTCTAAATTGGTCACAATTGTAGCTCACCCTATTCACCCCCCCCCCCCTCTAGGGTTAGGATCCCAAGGACTTTCAAGACTAACACAACAAGGTAGCTAAGTTTAGTTAAATCCCATAAGAGGCCAATAAAGGCCAATACAAATCTCAAAATATCACAAAAGAACCCATGACCAAAATGAAGCGCCACTTAAGAACCCGCCCGACGTCTAGTTGACTTCGTCGGGTTGCCACTATCTGACTGGGGGTGGCTCAAGAGCCTCCTCCGGACGCTCCTCCTCAAAGGCAATGTCAGTTGCACCTGGGCACCAACATACAAGGGTCAAAACAACGGTTTGGCAGGTAATCAATTTAGGCATGAGCATGTAATAAGTAATTGTTTAAAGAAACAAATAAGACATTTTACTGAATTGTAAACAGTTACATGACTAAGGTACATTTCAAAATACGAGCAAAGCTAGCATGAATACTTATAATATCATGAATAGTTACATCCCACAATGAGCTCATCCTTTCTCTATCATTTATAATGAAAAGAGCAAGCACGCACGACAAGCACGATATACATAATATAATCACGACACGATTCCCACATATACGGGGATTCCGGCCGCGGAACCGGACACGCACGATGTGTAATAAAATACATGACCAGTCTGCAGACAGTCCACATGTTTAAGGACCCCCAGACAGTGGATCAAACTGAAGGGGCAGTCCAAGCTCATTGGTGTTCACTTAAATTCATGAATGCACAAAACACGGCGAAACACGTCTTAAACCAAATCAAGCTTGAAAGGGGAAATCACTTATCAGAACTAAGCAAGGCACGACTAGCAAGAGGCATAAGTATATATGCAAAACACGCATAAGAAGTGACCCCCTTTTATCCTTGAAACCATTTTTTCAAATGAGTTTATACTTAACTTCAAAACGAGTACACGATAATACTTGTTACATCAAACTAAAGTTCGAAGCAAAGTCTATCAAGCATATGTAAGGACCTTTGGTTGACACTTGTGTAATTGAAACCCAAACGTTGGAATTGCAAAGAGAATTGGGTGCCCCCGAAGTTAAAGACATTTCAAATCTCAATTACACAATGTCAGGCTAAAAGCCGCATAACATATTCTAGTTTTCATCCCTGTAGAAATCCTTCTAAAAGCGGTTCATTTTGAGATTTCGGTCACCTCTCGATCACCTGTGGGTCTACCGAGACGGATATGTCGGTCGGCCGACAGCTGACCGACAAGCTGACCAACAGATTTTCCTAGAAAATCTCATCTCTCGGGAAAAGGAACCGAACTGACTTCGGTTGGTTGTCCGTCGACCGAGGTGGGAACGTCGGTTAGCCGACAGCTGACCGAAATCTGTCTTACGAAATGCAGGTCTCAAGAAAAGAAGCCGACTAAGTTCGGTTGGCTGTCGGTCGACCGAAGTGGGAACTTCGGTTAGCCGGCAGCTCACCGACGAGCTAACCAACGTTGCGCCGACAGTACATTTCAAGTCAGATTTTTACATTTCTTCTTCCCTTCTTCTTATTTCTCCTTCAACCTGCCCCTCCCTGAGCCTACAAGCACTCCAAGGGATTTAACGTACATTTACAAGCACAATTTCAAGCATCTCATTCCTATTCTCCCATCTAAAACAAAATCCCCAAAAAGTTCCATTCAAGACATAGATTTCCAATGAAATGAAGAGAATGAAAGAAACAAACCAAATGCACACATGCTAACATCCATCCTAGATTGTTTACTTGCCTTAGTCCAAGATGTCACAACCTTCTTCAAGCACTTCCACTCGAGCTAAGCCAAAGGCTACAAAAACCCCATGAAAGCCATTCAAAACTCACTCAAACTCGAAAACAAGAAACCCATTTTCACAAACAGGTTTGTAAACATGTAAAACAAGATCTTTAGGAACCAAAAAGGCTCCATTAAAAAGATGGGTTGGAGTTCTTACCTAGAGATGCACAAACAAGAGAGGAGGAAGAAAATGGAGATCTTGCCCAACTAGAAACTTCAAGAAACTTGGATCAATGGAAAGCTTGGGATAAGAGGAAGAAGATGACGGTCTTGGAATTCCATTTGGAGTCTTCTAGCTTGATCATTCATGAAAAATGAAGTGGAAGAAAAAGGGTTTTCTCTCCTTGGCTGCTCTAGGGTTAGGGTTTAAGAGTTAAAAGAGGGAAGGAGAAGGAGTTGACTTATAAACCCTAGTAAATGGGCCCCAATGAGCCTAAACCAGACATGATCTTACAGGCATCGGATGAACTCGACGAAGAAGGATAAAACGATCCTCGAAATATCCAGTTTCCAAAAAGTATATTTTTGACATGGTTTTGAGATTTTGAAATTTGTTTCTAGATTTGTGAATAAAAGACAACTTTACCCTTTTTGGGCCAGAACTTGAGTTTTGGGCTTCAAACATGAATGGGCTGAAAACAAAAGTTGTAACAAATATTAAAACCATTCAATGAAATTAAAAATCACAATTAAAAATGGAAACGAATACGATCCTCCCAAGCTTACACGTGCACTCAAGCCTCCCTGAGTGTGCCTGACTAACGTTAAACGTCCTCAAAATTTCCAAAGCTATATCCAGGACTAAAACTAACTATTTCTAACCCACGATACCTAAACACACTTAAAACTAAACACATACTAATCACACTCTAATCGAATTAGTCTGGATCGGGGTCTAACACTATTCATGATAATATAAGTATTCATGCTAGCTTGTTTTGTATCTTAGATTTGTTCGTATTTTTGAAATATACCTCAGTCAAGTACTTGTTTCAAATTCAGTAAATTGCTTTAATATGTTTCTTTAATCGTCTATTGTTAAATGCTCATACCTAAATTGATTACTTGTCAAACCGTCGTGTTTGATGTTCGTTATTTTGGTGGCCGGGTGTAGGAGATGTTGTCTTTGAGGAGGAGCGTCCGGAGGAGGCTATTGAGCCACCCCCAGTTAGAGAGTGACAACCCGACGATGCCAACTAGACGTCGAGTGGGATCTTGAATTCGCTTCATCATGTCATGGGTTCTTTTTTTTATTTTGGAAACTGTATTGGCCTTTGTTGGCCTCTTATTTGGGGATGTAACAAACTTAAATTACTTTTGTGATAACTTATAACTTGAATTATGACGGGAATGCTATGTGATATTTCCTACTTGTGATACCCTGTCTTGTTAATGTTATTCTTGCACTTAAAATATTATTCGTGCTTGTCTTGATGTGATTTGCTACACGCTTCCGCAAACTTGATCATATGAGCTAAATTCCACGTGTCTCGGAATCAACACCGCGGGAACCTGTAGGAAATTAATCAATATTATATTTCCAATTAGATGGACGCATCTCACCATCGCGGGCCCGGTCAAGGATCTCGGTCCGGGGTCGCAACAAGCCCCACTTACGGAAACACTCCCCTTCAAACCGCCGCACTCCCGTAATCCGACGCGAAGACTGCTTGGTATTAAAGTGGATCAGGATCACAGCCCCTCCTTTTTCGCAACTGCAGCTGAATTTGTTGGCCCGAGTATCGAAGCCTCATGGGGATTAGCACAATAACCATGTGATAACGCGAGCCAACGTTAATGATGCAGATTCTTAGGCCCAAACACTGGCTATATGGACGGTGCCTGCTTGACGCTTCGCATACTCTGGACCCAAAAACGGCGACCTGCCAACATACTGGTTGAGGTAATGGCAGTGAGCCGAAGACGATATAGCTCCAAATCGATGAGTTCATAGCTTAAGTCTAGCCCCGTCCCTCTGGAGAAAACCCTGGAAGTCGAGAACCACTGAATTGCATCGTGAGATTGAAACAGAGAGTGAAAGCTGCCACCTTCTACATAGCCTGCGGTTTTTGCAAAAAGAGGTATTCAAGTAATCGTATGGTATGGGTCGGCGCCACTACAGAGTGTTGGGTAATCAGTTTGCAGACCATCGTAGCCAATAAGGGAGCCTATCCTTATTTCCTTCTTAAGGTCCCTATTGTAACCTATAAATACGCTCCACTACTCTCTAGGTTAATAATAAGAAAAGTAAGAGAGAAATCTCGGTTTTGGAGAGCAAAGGAGAATTTGCAGAAGAGGCCCACTCCCTGGTGCGAGTTCGAGCATATAGGAATACAGTAGAAGATCTTGAGGTTTTCGGGTTGCTGTAAGACCGAGATCAAATCAGAGAGGTCTCAAAGGTATGATTTAATCATATTAGTTCAAAGTTATTTCCACAGTGATCTGTACGCAATGTCTAGAGATCCTGGTTTCTACTCATTTCTAACATTTGTTCTATCAAATGGAGGTAATTGGCTTTTCAAGCAGCATCGGTCACTTTCTATAGTATCAGCCTCATTGTCCTGCCTCATTTTCAGATTTGGGCTTATTTGCATACTGCGGTAGGCCGTCCGCTAAGAGCACAATTGGATGCCCTTTCCTTTGAATTCCTAATTTTTCGGATGTGGCATAGCATTTTGGAGAAGCAAACTGTCTCAAGCAGTATCCAGACAAGAAAGGATGAGCTCAACCAAATAGGTCCTGACAAGGTATGAATAATAAGTTATGCATTCGCGGCCTATTGTGATGGTGACCAAGTACAGGTGCCAGTTTCTCTCTGCATTTTAATTGATTCTTTATTTACTAATGATTGGCAGATTGAGAATCAACCGTATTTGAAGTGGGGGGAACAGCTTCATGACATTGTCGACAAAGAGGACAGATGCATCTTCCGTTCCACTACTCCACTGATTTACTACTAGATTATCAAGAGACACAATGTCGATAGGGTGTACCAACAATTTGGCCTAATTCAACCCATGCCACCTCCTCTTTATCGATGGCAGAGATACAACGACCGAGCATCAACCACCGTCGTTGATTATCGAACAAGAAGCCAGATGTACCTAGAGGCCTGGGAGGCGAGAAAATCCACGGTCATAACTGGGAGTCCAGTAAAAGGCAATGGCATGGCCCGTGAAGATTATCTCAACTGGTTTCACAACGCAACAGGGATGTCAACAATACAGCCTCAAGATGTAGGCATGACAAGGGTTGAAAATGCACTTAAAAAGGTATTTGGTCCGACAATCGCAAACTGTGTGCTCTCTTTGTGGCGCTGTCTTCTATGTATATCAATGGTTTCACTGTTAACCTTTTTTGGTCGATCTCTTCCTCCGATGGCAACTTGGGGCGATTGCCTGCATGGTTCCTGATCAAGGTTCCATGGACCCGTACCAACAAGCCGTGAGGATCGGTGAGAAGACCCAGGTGTTTAAGCATGCCACATCATCACTTATGGCATTAGAACATTGGAAATATGAAGATTTGGACAATAGCAGCCACAACTCCTCCGTAAGTATCAATCTCCTTTCACTTGAGCCCTCCCTTTGTACCCTACTTACCAGATCGATTCTAAAAATTCCGTTTTAATACTATGAATTTATATACTCAGGGTTATAGCACCTCATTGTCGCTGGGAAGTCCATTTAATTCCTCTGTCCTGGATAGGTGTAGTCCTCAAACACATATGGAAACCAATCCAGCTACAAGTCCAAATGTTGTTTTGTCGACTGCAGTTACCGACGAGGAGACGGATAGCTTGAAATGCAAGGCACCCGGGCCTCAGAAGCGATCCAGAAGCACTCGACAGTGACACATGGTGGCTAACAGCGTCCCACTACTACTCTGTCCATATCCTACCTTTGCCGAAAAGGAATGATTCGTTGCCAAATCCTGAATATCAGCTTTCCAGTGATGAACGGACGCTGTTGGAGGATTTTTGGAAGAAATCACACGTCGTGTATGATGCTCTGCTATTCCACTGACATAATGTTCATATGCAACCTATTCTACTATGTTTAATGTTTCCCTCGTTATACAGACGGGACAGTATAAAACCTATATGCAGCTACATCACTGTAGAAGAAATGATGCAGGTCCTAGAAAGGCATTGGATTAGTACGACGGTAATTTACAGATACCAATTAATTAAATACCCTCCGATCGAGATTAAACAATCTCGGAATAGGATCGGGAATTAACCGTGTCGAATAATGAATCTATTGCTCTACCACAGGTCATGGACTACTGGCTCGACATCACCGCCGGGCAACTGAAGAGCACCCACATATTTCTGAGCATTCTCGCAGTAAGATTTCCTCGAGATGAATTAACATAATTATGAGAAGCGCCCTACGTACTTTATCAACTTCGCCTGACGGAAAACATTCTGTCGTATGGGTTTCAGAGTTGGTGAGACCGTGGATGGAGCGGAGCTTATTCCGAGGCATTCCAAATCTATCGGACAACGAGCATCCAACAGTTTCAGATGCTGATCTACCATGTTTGGTACCAAAATCATTTCTTCCTCTTGGTGGCATACCCAAGTGAGTGGAAATGGGTTTATTATAGTACTGTCGGGTGGAGGAAGAGGCATTTTGTCTACGCATTGCAATTTGTAAGACTCATTCTGACAAAATCATCAACTTTCTCTGCTGAACACGATTTTTAAACTGACTGCACATACGTATACTATTGCAAAAAGCATTCGTTTGCAAAGAGTTTGAGGCAAGAGGGTGGCGTGGGCTAGGGGATTAGGAGCTGGGGGAAGCAGTTGACTGTCCACGGTAGGGTAACAGGTAAGCCTCTCCTCTTTGGCATCATTCGGATTCATCCACTAGTAATTTATGTCGAATTGTCTAACAATTAAACTCATATGTTTTGTACTCAGTGATGATTGTCGTATCTTCGTCATGGCCATTGCAGATCCTCTGGCCGGGGGCCGTGTGCTAAATCTCGCGCAATCAGATTTGTGTTATTTTCGCCAGAAGATGGTTCATGACATGTACAGCAACTAGCTGAAGTCTTTCGAGACTCGCGAGGGTGGTCCCCTGGGTTAGGGCAATTATTGAATGCCTTGTCTTATATTGGATTAAATTTGTCTTGGATTAAATCTGTCAATCTGTCTTATATACTTTTTCCTTTTGGTGGTCCCCTGACCTTTCCAGAAGAACTTTTTATAATTGTTAGTTCTATAGATTGAGTATCACTTCAACGTGTGTAAATCCCCAGTTTGGATGTCATGTTTTGAATACTCTGCATGCATGTGTGAATTGAACATTTTAAGTCGACCGACCCAATTTGTCCTACCGTCATGTCACGAACACCCAACACATGTGCGAGACCACGTTTTGGCTGTTTCACTCGAGGGTATGGGCGAAGACTGAGATTCCTCCCGTTTGGGCAAGGGGGGGCACAGCATATGAAGATTTGTTTGGGAGGGCCACATTAAACTTATATATACTTTGGAATCAGATAGGGGCTGCTATTGACTTTTCACTCAAGTGGGGGGGGGGGGGTTGTTTCGGGAATTCATGTGGCCCATATCTTATTTTCTAATTAATTCCAACAGTGATTTCAAACGTTTGGCATCTGGGAAGTTTCAAACGTACTTGCCCCTGATGGACCCGATTCTTCCATTCCTCCCCCATCCGTCCCCGGGGTCACTGAAAAGGCCGAATGGAGGGGAGGAGGGGAGAAAGGTGGGTATCAATATTTTTTTGTACGGGTATAACAGATTCCTATTCTACTTGGAATTTAGAAATGGTAATCCGGAGACCCACCTTCACAAGTAGAAAGGAAATCAATCTTTTTTCTAACTTTCCATTGCACATATATTTTAAAAAAGAGACAGTTTTTAAAATGCCGTGAAAGGCGATTTCATTTTGTTTCTCGTGAAATGCAATTTTGTGCAGTAGGAGGCGATTTACGCCGTAGAAGGCGATTTTGTGCCGTGAAAGGCGATTTACAAATCTCATCAATGAAGAAAGACAAGAAATATGATTTTTTTGTCTCTTAAAGAAAATAAAAAATACAACAGAAAAGTGAGAAAGGGAATCTGACTTCTTAGGAAATTGCGGGGACTCGTTCAGATCGACGGTCGCAAGTCATGTATGGACTTCGCCATCGTCCTTCAGATGAGAACATGCGATGCTTCGATTCATTTGGTTTGGCTTGGACCTCAGTTTTTTTTTAGAGGATAAAGACCAAGGGAAGGTCCTATATCCAATAAAAAAACAAAGAGACGGACTGAAAAGCCACGTCTAGGCCATGTTGAATAGGAGAAAAGAGGGCTTTGCCTTGGGGGGAGTGCCCCCCAAGGGGCTTCAATCACCTTGTGGTGTTTGTTGTAGCAAAATTTCTTCAAAGTAGGAGAGCTTGTTTGTGCCGAGATTTATTCGAGAATTCCTCAGGATTTTTCTCTCTCTCTGATCTGTTCTTCTTGGAATGCTTTCCTATTTATAGGCCTTTGGTAGCCATTTAGGAGGGTTTATGAGCATTGATGGCTTTAAAGCTTCACGACGGGAGGAGTTACAAGTTTTTATTTCTTGATTTTGTAACTCCTTTTTCCTTGAATCTAATTGGCCGATGGAGGATGATGGGCATTTAATCGCCTTTAATCTCCATGATGAGAGGAGTTTCATGGCTTTAATGCCATGATGGCTTTGACTTGTAACTCCCATTCTCTTGAATCTGATTGGACTGTCCAAAATAATGATTTAATGACCGCATTTAGTTGGGTCAATTAACAGCATTAAGTGGTCATCGGGGATTTGAAGAGTTGCGGGCCGTGCCGCGTCTTTTGGAATTCTTCTTGCGATGATCGACGATGGATCTTCATGTTGATCGATGTCGGATGATCATGCAACTTCAGACATAGATTGCTAACAGCGGGCCGGTACCATCTGTCTTGTCGATTTCTCGATCAGTCGGGCAGAAAGTGTACTTTCTTGGTCAGCCGGTTGGCGATCTTGGAGCGATTAATGAGGATTTCATTCTCTTGACGGCGGATCCGAATTGTAGGCGGAGATCAGTCGTTTTCGAGCATAAAAAATCAGATTTTTGGAAGACTACAAGGATTGGAATCCCCAAAACGCGAAAAGGATCGAAAAACGGGCCTTCCGACGGAAATCCGGCTACCCGGACTTCTAGGGTCGCCGGCGACATTTCCCCTTTGGTCGCCTTTTGTTCTGCCGTTTTTCGAGCTTTTTCAGTCCTTTTTTCTCCTGTATTTTTCTTGACATTTTTTCTCAGTTTTTGGCTTGATTCTCCTGAAGAAAAACCAACGAGAAGTCGTGCAAAACCGGAGCACAAAGTTTCCTATTTCTTAGAAAAGTCGAAGACTTTGTAGCCGATTTTCCGTCAAGAGTCGAAACTAGGTCAAACGATGTCGGAATGACCTGAAATCTGAGGTAAAGCCTCCTAAGCAGTAGATAGGACCGACCATGGGCATTGGTTTGAGTTTTGAATCCGTTTGGGGTCCCGTCGCTGCTAGGCTTGATTTCTACACGAGGAAGATATCGCGCTTTGATGTGCGATCAACCGATGTTCAATTAACCTGAAATTTGACAGGGAGCCTATTAGAGTCATTTTGAGATGATCCATTAGCTCCGATTTGGATGTCATGGTCCCAGGGTGCTCCGCCGCCGGTAGCCTTAATTTTGTTTCGGAGCGTCAAAGTCGGGTCAAACGTTGTCGGAATGACCTGAAATTTCATGTGCAGCCCTTTTGAAGCATGTTGAAGCCGCCCATGTGCTCTGTTTGATGAGTAATGGTCCCGGTGGTTCTCATCGCCGAGAGACTTGATTTTTTTTCGGAGCGTCAAAGTCGGGTCAAACGTCGCCGGAATGACCTGAAATTTTACGTGGAGCCTTTTGGAGGTATTTTGAGACCATCCGTGGGCTCTAATCGAAGTTTTAATGTCTTCAACGCCGTCGCCACCAGGAGCGCCTGTTTGGCTGCCGGAGGAGTGAAGTTGGGTCAAATGATGTTGAAATGGCCCGAAACTTCATGTGAGCCCCTCTTTTGGCTATCTTGAAGGATCTTGCAGTTTTTCAAGTTATTCTGACAAGATCTTATGCTTCAAGCAGCATTGCCTGTTTTGTAATAGGATGCAGCTTCAAGTGGCTTCTTGATGTTGAAGAGGCAAAGTGATATTTTTTGTGTCAACAAAGCCCCCACGAGGTACGACGACGAGTAGCCTTTTGAGTCGATGTGCATTGAAGAGAATTTTGAAGGAGAGCTTCTGACTTGACCAAGAGTCTTTGAACATTTTTTTTTAATAGCCTTTTGAGTTTCCAAGGGGATTTTATGGTAGTGAGAGGGATTACATACCATCTCAAGGCAAAGTTTTGAAAATGACATGAGGGAGTTGGATTTTGGGTTTTCCTTTTGACCTTGTGAACCTAAGGGCTGTATGTGGCACATCAGGTGATCAAGAAGGATTTTTTGGTTTTTGACCTTGTGACCTAACGAGTTGTATGTGGCAGGTTAGGGGGTCACATTTTTGGATTTTTTGGTTTTTGACCTGTTTTTGGATTTTTTGGTTTTTAGGGGTTTCTTTTTCTCTCTTTTTTGCTCACCATGATAATGAGGTTTATGCAAATCAATATGTTCATGCATTTTTTTTTTTTTTTTTGCATCAAATAAATGGCTAGAATTTCTAGGTCAAGCCAACACAAGTTTTGGCTTGGACAAAGTTTGATTGGTTTTGACCAAATTGGGTTGGAATTGGTCAAACTTTCGTCAAGGGTTTCCTAGCATCTAATGCATGACAACTTTCCTTTTATGCATGTTTTTTTTTTTTTGTAAATTGAATTGGAAATATGATGATGCATCTTGAAGGTCTTTTGCAAAATTTGGAATTGGAGCTCGCAGCAACGTTCAGCCCTTTTCCATTCTTATGAGGTCTTTGAGGAGCTTTGCAGGTTTGAAGTTTGGAGCTCGCAGCAATGTTGAGCCCTTCTTCAAGCTTGTGGAGATTTGATGAGATTGGTTTGATCCCGTAGCAATGTTTGAGTTCAGACTTCCTTTGAGGATGCTCCATTGACTATGAGCTTGTAGTGGTGTTGAGCTCATTTTCAAGCTTCTTATCTTCTTCGGGTTGTTTCCCTTTTCTCCAGAATTGTCACGGAATCATGCCAAAATTTCGCTAGAATTTTTCTTTAGCAAAATTTTGTCACTTTAATGATTGATTTTTTTTTCTTTCCATCCTTTGCAGGTAGTTCCTCCAAAACGAACAAGGGCAAAGAGCCTGTTACTGATGCACCTCATCGGTCTACCAGGTCTCCTAATGTGGTCGTACAGTAGGCTTGGGAGAAGGTCCAGTTTGTGGAGAGAAACTTGGAAGAGTGTGACCCCCTCAACCGCAATGAGATAAGATAGCGATTGATCGCCCTCAAGGATGAGGAGTTTTACAGGATTATGGTAAGCAACCGTCCTCGGGTCATGGACGATCAAAGCATTGTGCCCAAGCCTACCTTTTTCTTTAGTGATGCAGTCCCTGACAACTTGACGTACCAAAGAAGGTGTTTTCAGTTCTCTTACACATTTGATGGTAAGGAGAGAACTATTTCTACCAGGTCGACCTTTGATCGGACTGTATCAATCATGAGTCTTTCTCCCACGTGTCCCAAGAGGGAGGATCCTCCAAGTTGGGTGACGAGGACCAATGTGATAAAGACCAGGGCTTTTGTTGGCGGCCCTTCCGGATATGCGGAGAAGTTGCCTGTCCGTATGAACATGTTGATGCTCTCCAGTGGCTACCAGGGTTCTGACCATCCTTCGGTCAATTTGAGACCGGTTGGCCTTGGCATTTTTCGGGGTGACCGCAGCAATTGGATGAAGCCTTTCCGACTTCGTGGCCATTTCAGTGCTGATTCGAGCTGGGAATAGTGGACTGATCACACCCTGCAGGTTGGTAGAGCCATTTTGAAGGAGGCCGGGATCTTCGACGCAGTTCGCGCTTTTCAGAAGACCGTGGTTTTCTCTAATGAGGCCTTCATGCCCATGCTAGAGTCATTCCTTCCACAAACCAACACCTTCATTGTGACGAACGGTGAGATTGATTTTACTTTGAAGGACTTAAACGTCATCACCGGGCTGCCTATTCTTAGCAAACTCTATGAGGAGTTTATGCCTATCGACAACGTCCTTGAGGTGCAGTCTGAGGAGTTTAGACTCTTATACTTTTAGCTCGTCGCCTTCTATGATTTTTCCGGTGTAACAGTTGGAAGAATTGTAGCTCCAACTTTTTTTACGGTGGAGAGTCTTCTGATGGTATGGCCCAGGATGCTAAGGTCAAGAACCCAAGTTTGAAGAAGATCTCCGTCATGCGAGATGACTTTAGGAAGTTCTTCGGGAGTACAGACGCCATTTATCCTAACATTGCACTGCGGAGAGATCTCACTGTTTACCTCACTTATTGGTTGGGTGAGGCTGTTTTCGCTAAAGGAGATGGAACACACATCAAACCGCACTGAATTTTTCCAACTTGTCAAATGGCATTCGGAGATCGGCTTGCTTTGGTGCCAGCCCTTTACTCCTACTTGCTTTGGTGGCATAGTTCTTCTCGTGATCTTTCAACTGTCGGGATCCATATGCAATCACTTTTCCGTCTTGTATCAACACACAACCAAGTCCAACATTCGAAGCATCGGTAAAAATGGTAAAATCGACGCTTCCGGATGGTAAAGTAAGGACTGGTGTTGCAGTCAATCTCTTCTTTAGCTCTTGAAAACTATCTTCACACTTATTTGTCCACACATATGGCACATTCTTCCTCCTCAACTTCGTCAAAGGCGACGCAATCGACGAGAATCCCTGCACAAACCTCCTGTAATAGCCTGCCAATCCCAGAAAACTTCTAATTTCTGACGCATTCTTCGGTCTTTCCCAACTCATAATTGCTTCAATCTTGGACGGATCCACTGATAATCCTTCTTTGGAGATGATGTGCCCCAAAAATGCTACTTGCTCCAACCAAAATTCACACTTATCGAGCTTCCAATACGGTTGATTCTCTCTCAAGAGTTGCAGTGCTATCCTCAAATGCTCTTCATGCTCTTCTCCAGTTGTAACAATCCTGGAGGCCTCTGATATTCTACCTTTATCAACTGACAAGTCATACAACGGGAGACAAACACTACAATCTCTCTCTTCATGTTATTCCACCAAAATCTGCCCTTTAAATTCTTATACATCTTCGTGCTACTTCGTACTGTGAGCTTCGATCATAATGTCATTCCTCAAGTCTTCAATATTTGGTACACATAGACGGTCACGGTAGTACAAAACTCCATCAACAAAACGGAAGTCAGGACGGTCTGCTATATGCTCTGAAATCTTTGTCAACTCTGGATCTTGCAACTGACTATCCTTGATCTTCTGAATGAAAGAAGGCTCTGACACTGTCATGTTAGCTAACAAAACACCCTTCCTTAGTGGCTGCAGGTCTATACTCAATTCTTCAAATTGCTCAAAGATACAAGTGGCACTTAGGTTTGCCAAGCCTACAGATTTTCTGCTTAAGGCATCGGCAACTACATTTGCTTTCCCCGGGTGATACTTGATTGGAAAATCATAGTCCTTGATATATTTCATCCATCTCCTCTGCCTCATGTTCAATTCCTTTTGAGAAAATAAATATTGTAAGCTGCGGTGGTCGGAGTGGACTTCGAACTTCTCTCCATAGAAGTAATGTCTCCACATTTTTAATGCGAAAACAACCGCTGCTAACTCAAGATCATGGGTGGCATAGATCTTCTCGTGATCTTTCAACTGTCGGGATCCATATGAAATCACTTTTCCGTCTTGCGTCAACACACAACCAAGTCCAACATTCGAAGCATAGGTAAAAATGGTAAAACCGCCGCTTCCGGATGGTAAAGTAAGGACTGGTACTGTAGTCAATCTCTTCTTTAACTCTTGAAAACTATCTTCACACTGATCTGTCCACACATATGGCACATTCTTCCTCCTCAACTTCGTCAAAGGCGACGCAATCGACGAGAATCCCTGCACAAACCTCCTGTAATAGCCTACCAATCCCAGAAAACTTCTAATTTCTGATGCATTCTTCGGTCTTTCCCAACTCATAATTGCTTCAATCTTGGACGAATCCACTGATAATCCTTCTTTGGAGATGATGTGCCCCAAAAATGCTACTTGCTCCAACCAAAATTCACACTTGTCGAGCTTCACATACAGCTGATTTTCTCTCAAGAGTTGCAGTGCTATCCGGTCCTGGAGTACACCAAAATGTCATCTATGAATACTACTACAAACTGATCCAGATACTGTGCAAATATTTTGTTCATCAATGCCATGAACACTGCCGGTGCATTAGTCAACCCAAATGGCATCACTAGGAACTCATAGTGGCCATATATGGTCCGGAAAGCTGTTTTCAACACATCTGATTCTCTGACTCTCAATTGATGGTAATCGGATCTCAAATCAATCTTCGAAAAGTATGAAACACCTTGCAATTGATCAAACAATTCATCTATTCTTGGTAATGGATACTTGTTCTTGATGGTCACTTGATTCAATCTTCTGTAACCTATACACATTCTCATGGAACCATCCTTCTTCTTGACAAACAAGACTGGAGCTCCCCATGGTGAAATGTTCGGTCTCACAAATCCTTTATCTAACAACTCTTGCAATTGTATCTTCAACTCTCCCAATTCTGCCGGAGCCATTCTATAAGGTGCAATAGATATCGGAGCGGTCCCTGACTACAACTCGGTAGTGAAATCGATCTCTCTGATGGGTGGTAAGCCTGGAATCTCCTCCGGAAAAACATCCGGGAACTCCCAAACAATTGGGATCTCCTCCACCCCTTGGGACCGTTTATCCTCCGTGATAAATGCCAAATATGCTTCACAACCACTTCTCAATAATCTATCAGCCTTCAATGCTGAGACCAACCCTGTACGAGGACTCCTCCTCTCTCCCTGAAACAACACCCCTGCTGGTGTCTCATCTAACTTGAAAGTCAGGGTCTTATGGAAACAATCCATTATGGCATGGTATCCTACCAGCCAATCCATCCCTAGGATGACATCAAAATCAAACATCTCTAATAGAATGAGATCTGCGGTTAAAACCACTTCTCCTATCTAAACTGTGCAACTAGGGTAATATGCTCTACAGATAACTTGTTTGCCTACGGGAGTTGCCACAGTCAAAATGAACTCAAGTTCTCTAACATGCATATCAATCAACTTAGAAAATTAATGGGATAAGAATGAGTGTGTAGAGCCAGGGTCAAATAAAATCCTATCTTTTATCCCACAAACAAGAAGCGTACCCTCCACTACATTTCCCACTACCTCTGCATCATCTCTATTGACCGCATAGATTTGCCCTCGATGTTGTGGCCTATTTGGAGCTTATTGTGGCCTGCCTTGTTGTGCATTCCTATTCTGTTGCGGTGCACGCTGATTTTGGTTCTGTCCCTGTTGACAAGCCTGTTGTTGTTGCTGCTGCTGTTGTGGTGCTTGTTGCTAGAGTGGCCTTGCCTGATTCTGGACAACGAACGCATTCAATGGTGGTGTTGGACGTTGTGCCCCTTGCTGCTGCTGCTGCTGATTCTGTCTATTCTGCCTTGGACAAACTCTCATCTGATGGGTCATGGAACCACATCTGAAGCACGCTCCTGTCAGTGTGCGGCACTGTGCACTCTCATGGTTCTTCCCACGGTGGGTGCAAACCAAGGGATTCTGAGTATTCGGTTCTGTCCTCTGCTTCTTGTTCTGTTGACTCTTCTGCTGGTAGTTCTACTGATGAGCTTGTCCCTTGCCTTGGACTCTAAGGATCTTGATGTGAAAGTTCTCAAACTTATAGGCCCTCTTGACAGCTTCATCGAAAGTTGCAGGTGGCACTACTCCGGTAGCATCTCTCTCAATGAAAGGGTTAAGTCCCTCTAGGAACTTTGCAATTTTCTTCTCCACTGTATCCACCAATTCCGGAGCATATCTAGACAATCTCTCGAACTTAGTGAGGTTTTTTAGGACTGTCATACTCCCTTGCACAAGCTACTGAAATTCTATTGCGTTCTATCTCTTGATGTGGGCGGGTACATACTTATCACGGAACTGCCTCTTGAAGTTTACCCAAATCTCTGCATCAACCATAGTCCTGTATTCCTCCCTAATTGTCTTCCACCTTCTGTCCGTTGTATCGCTAAAGAGAGATGATGCTAGTTTTACTCTTTCTCCCTCGGTGCATTGGAAAATCTCGAATATGTTCTCCGTATGCTCTAGCCAATCATCTGCAGCTAATGGATCCTCTATTCCAAGAAACTCTTTCGGAGCCCTCTTCCGAAACCGCTCAAATAATGCATTTGGGTCATGTTGCCTCTAATTGATGACAATAGCGGGTTGAGGTTAAACCGGTTCAGGCCTTCTCTGTAATACCTCTAACAACTGCCTCTGCATTTCTGCCAATTCTCTTGCATGATCTTCCTCTCCCTTAAGCATTTGCTCTTGCAATCTAGCTTGATTCTCATTGGCCTGACGCTGTTGGTCAAGCATTGCATGCATCATTTGTTGGAATTGATTTGGCGTGTTGTTATCAACCCTATCCTCTTCAAGTGGCCCTGTAATAAGAGACGACACGATGACTCTCCTGATCCAGAAGTCCCTCCCACCATTGCTGAAGAGACGTCAGAGGATGCTGATGAGCCTCCGGAAAAGAGGAGTCGAGAGGAAGAAACCGTTAATGAAGGTATGATTCCTCCTCTTTCTCTTTCCGCTTCTTTCATTGAAGTTTCTTTTTTTTATTCGCCTTTTCTCCTTTTTTCGGTGGAAGATGAGGACTTGGTGATGCCTGAGGTTCCGGCTGATGAAGCAGTGATGGATCTGATTGCGGCATCTGAAGAAGAACCGAAGGACTCTAGAATGAGTCCAGAATCTTCACCTGGTATGACTTCTTTATATTTTCTTTTTTTTTCTTTTTTTTTTGTGCTATCATTTGTTAACATGTTGCTTGTTTTCTTGTCAGCTGACTTGCCACAGGATTCCGACGATTTCAAGCCATCCATGGATGCAGCCTTTGACGACGCTTCGGATGAACTCATGGAGGCAGAAAGTATTCCGCCGATCGTCGAAGAAGGTATTTGTAGCAATAACCCTGATGATAATGATTTTTTCAACAAGATCATATTCATACCCTTTTTTATTTTGTTTTGCTGGCAGATTGTGAGGTAGCAGAAGAAGTTCCTCCATCTTTCTCAGTGCCAGAGCAAGGGATGCCAGCAGTTGAACCAGAAGTAGGGACTTCTTTTTCCAGTTTTGATGCAGCGGAGATGGAATCTTCTGAGCAGATTCCTTCGCTAGTGTCTCCGATTAGAAAAAGCTTAATGATCACGCCTCCAGCAGGACATGACACGGGCAGTCGACCAACGGAGGGGGGCGAGCCTTCATCCAGGCCAACTCTTGAGTACGTGAAGAAAGTGTTGAAGAGCACTTTGAGCTCATGGTTAAAAACTCTTTCTTCTGGCCATTTGGAAGCCGGCTTTGGCAAGATCAAGCATGTGTTGGAAATAGGTGGACCTCATGGATAGGTTTTCAAAACATTTTGACTCACTTGACTCAGGGATCAACTATCCAGAAGGCTACAAAACCCAATCCAGGATGCAATCCCTCAAACTCATAAATCATGTACAGCAATAGAACCTATCTAGAAGATAGAAAACAGCACCTAAACATGCAACCACGAAATCTACAACATATAAGGATGTAGATTATACCTTTGGAGCTTAGTAGTGCTCTAATGGAGAAGTTGATCGCTTTCTTTGATGATGAACACCTTCACTAATCAAATCAGAATCTCTAAGACCTTATGATCTTCCACACTATTACCCGTGTCAGATTCTCTTTTCTCAAGAAGATTGTGGAATCTCCAAGAGAAAACCCTAAAGGAAACTTGAAGAGAACTAGAAGAGGGAGAGAGGGATATGGGCGTGTGCAACACCTGCACTCTATGGGCTGGGCATGAATCTCCTCTATGGTATGGTGGTCGTCCAAGCCTCTTCTCTCTCTCTCCCTCTATAGATTCATATAACCTCCTCTTGTTAACTAATTGAAATAGAAGTCTTACTTCTCTAACAATTAGTAACTCTCTTGTTTCTAACAATTAGTAACTTTCTAATAACTTGGGCTAGCGTGGGGATCACTAGGGATTCCTTAGAAAGCTGGCTCCAACTGGGACACGCGACCCCACATCTCATATGCAATCCGGGCCCACAGTTAATTGTAAATAACACCACTATATAAATGCAATTGCACTCCAGTCTTAGGAATAAATTACAATGAAGACCCTAAACTTCACAATTACCACAAGTAGGCCCCTCTATCATTATCCATGAATCAATTGGAATAAATCTATCACATCCAATCTTAGATCCACATCTTATTATCCTTGAGCCCCAATTAATCACAGTGATCATCAGTACCATCCAATTAACTCTTAATCAAAATGGGTGCGCACTTACTAATGATAAATCCATTAATTGGCACAAGGGGATAATGTAGATAGATTCCATCTTGATCATTACATGTTCCAAATGTCCTACCACCACGTGCCCAAGACACCGAGGTGTTGACCTATAGTTGGCCTCACTCATTGGTGACTCAAAGCAAATGAATAGATAGAAACTTGAGTTGATCAATGTCTCAGGATTGAGAGCCTATTGATAGGGAATTATGAGAGTAGTCCTTAAATCGAGATAGTATTTCATAAGATGCTTCTCATGGTCCTTCAATACATCCAATATACCAACACTATAATCTAGAATCATACATTCCGATGATCGAGACAGATCACACTATCTCATAGTGATCAAAGTGCTGCAACCTTGTCAGATGAGATGCCCAGTCTCATCACTGGTTGTGAAGATATTTTTAAGTACAAGATTTGTGACACATGTCTCCCGTATGTGGATCTCATCCATATACATATATCACATCTAATATACTAAGGGGACCCGGTTCATCTCATGAACCATTATGTCATATGTATTGGTCATGTGCATTAAGTAATAAAACACCATTCATCTCATGAAAGGAAAGCATGATTTTATTGATTAATAAAGAAATTAATCAATTTTTTACATCAACTGATTGATTAAGACCATACAATCTAACAACATGTACAGGACATCCTTGCTGATAGCGAAGAGGTCGGTCTGGACATTGCAGGTGCGAAGGCTTTCGTTGATAAAGTCATAGCTCTAGGGAGCAAGTGGAATGAAACCAAGGGCTTCCCAAGTGGTGACTTCTTCAATGAGATATTTTTGAAGCCTTCTGGCGAGGTCAAGTCTGAGCTGAACGAGATCTCGCGGACTCGGAAGCAATTCGTTCGAGAGAGGAACGTTACCGAGTTGGCTATCATTGCGCTGACAGAAGATCTGCGCCGTGTTGATAAAGAGGTCGTTGAGACCAGGCAGCGTCTTGAGCTATTGGAGGAACAAGCTGCTGCAAAATGGGCCACCATTATGGAAGCTCGTGCCAGAGAAGGAACTCTGATTCGCCAAGTCGAGGTGGCTGAGAGCAATCTCCAAAGGAAGACTCAAGAGTACGAGCAATGGCAAATTCTTTGGGAAAAGTTTCCCCGTGCTGCAGATGGATCGCGGCGTCCTACCGAATTTTATGGGAAGATTTTGAAAAAGCATGGCCTGGAAGCTTTAGAGGCTAAGGCCAAGAGTCTGCTTGAGGAGTTGAGTCTTTGGTTGAAGACAATGTGAGACTGAGCTCTTGATTCTTGTAACGAACCTTTTTCTTCCTTTTTCGGTACCCGTGTATACACACATATATTTTTTGGTACTCTTTCTCTTGTAGTGCTTGTGGACATTTTTTTTAGCACTTCTCTTTTTTGTATTCCGTCCTTTCACTCAAATTCTTTTGTGATAAATTCAAGCAATAGTTAAATGGGAATGTTTGTTGGGAGATTTGATCAAAAGTTTGTCATTTTGTAAAAAACCTTTTATCAAATGGTTGTTTTGGCGTGAAAGCCGAATTTTCAGATGGCATAGAAGCCGAATTTGGGTAGGCATGGAAGACGGAATTTTGTGGCGTAAAAGCCAAAATTTGGGATGGCATGGAAACCAGTTTTGTTTGTGGCATGGGAGCCAAAATTTTTGTTTGTGGCAATGATAGCTAGGATTTGTTTTTTGCATGGAAGCCAAAATTTTGTTTGTGGCATTGATAGCCGATTTTGTGGCGTTTATAGACAATTTTTTTGTGGTATTTATAGCCGATTTTGTGGCGTTTATAGCCGATTTTTGGCATGAGAGCCAATTTTTTTTTAAAACCGAGTTTTATTTTGTTGGCATGAAAGCCAAATTTTGAATTGGCATGAGAGCCAGGTTTTGTGGCATTTGTGGCCGATTTTGTGGCGTTGATAGCCGATTTTTGGCATGAGAGCCCAGTTTTGGCATTTATAGCCGATTTTGGCATAAGAGCCGGGTTTTGGTTTTAAAAAATGCAAGTATCAACTAAAAGTCGCCTCCCTGCTGAATGGTCTTGCAAGTATCGATGGAATGTCGCCTCCTTGCTCATTCGGTTGCGAGAATCGATGGAATGTCGCCTCCTCGCGAATTTGGGTGCAAGTATCGACTAAGAGTCACTTCTTTACTCTTTTTTTTTCAAAGATTTTGGTTTTGTGGGTATCGATTGAATGTCGCTTCCCCACGATTTTTGAAATTTTGAGGTCTTTTTTTTTTTTTTTAGACCTCGGTTTTTGTTTGAATTTTGGGTTTGTGGATATCAACTGGAATGTTGCGTCTCCACGATTTTTGAAATTTTGCAAGTATCAACAAAGTGTCGCTTTCTTGCGATTTTGAAATTTTGGAAGTATCGAATGGGGTTCGCATCCTTCCGATTTTTAGGTTTTGCGAGTATCGACTGAGCGTCGCGTCCCCGTGGTTTCTAAAAAAAAAGTTTTTGTTTAAAGACATGAGGGTCGTGAATTTTGACTTAAGACCGTTCTTTGTTGTAAAAGTCAGGGTGGACTAGGGTGAAAATTCTTGAGTCCTGATTTTGTTTCAAACCATGAATTTTGGGTTCAAGGATTGAAAATTTGGTTAAGTTTGGGAAGAGGCTCCTAAACTTGGATTTTTGGATTTTTCTTTTTTTTAACAATGAAACTATGACAGTAAGCATTGTTTTGAAATTTTAGAAATCTCAACATAAGGACGAAAAATCTAAAAGAGGCGGGTTTGACAAGCGAGTACCTGAGAATAGGCTTTTGGCCATGCAAGCATTGCTCTGTCCCAGTGGCGTAAGTCCTCAAGGGTAGTATCGCTTCAGGAACTTGTCGTTGATAGGCAGCATACACCTGTCGCCCTCCATGTTTAGAAGTGCGTATGCGCCGCTAGAGAAGACTTTGTCAATGATGAAGGGTCCCTCCCATTTTGGTTCGAATTTGCCTTTGGATTTGTGAGCGAAAACCATTGGCCTTTTTACTGCGAGAACCAAGTCTCCCTTTTTGTAGGCACGTTGCCGGACCCTTTTGTCGAAAGATCCTGCCATGCATGCTTGGTACAGCTCAATGCTTTGTAGAGCTTCGAGCCGTCTTTCATCGAGATTGTCCAGTTCTTGGAGTCTCAATTTGACATTGCTTTCTTGCGTCATGTCATTTTGCAAAGATACCCTTAAGGAATGAATTTGTACTTCTAAAGGGACAACAGCTTCGCACCCATAGACCAAAGAGAATGGTGCTATGGGTTGGCCCTCGAACGGTGGTTCGATAAGCCCACAAAGCTTCATGTAATTTGTCGCCCCAGTCTCTTTTATGACTAAATACCATTTTCTTGAGGATTTTGCAGAGTGTCTTGTTGAAGGCTTCGACTAGTCCGTTTGCCGCCGGATTGTTTGGAGTCGAAGGACAACTTTGGATTTTGTATTTGTCGCAAAACCTGTAGAATCAGTGATCCCGGAATTGCGGTCCGTTATCATGGATGAATCTTTTTGGTATGCCGAAGCGACAAATAATGTTGATGCGCAAGAATTGAAGGACTGATGAGGTCTTCATTTCGCTGAGCGCAAATGCTTCTGACCACTTGGAGAAATAATCCGTAGCGGCGAAGATGAAACGATGACCTTTGCTTGACGGGGGAGAGATAGGACCTATGATGTCCATACCCCAAGCTTCGAACAGCCATGAGATTGATGTGGGATGTAGCCATTCCGGAGGCATGTGAACATAATCTCCATGAATTTGGCATTATTGGCAGCGTTTAGCAAATTGCATAGCGTCTGCTACCATGGTAGGCCAATAATAACCTAACATTTTTATCTGATTGTAGAGCTTGGGACCGACCTGATGGGCTCCACAAAGACCAGCATGAACTTCTTTGAGCGTTTCCTCAGCCTCTTGTTGTGACAAGCAGCATAGAAGTACTCTGTTAAAGGACTTTCTATAAAGCATTTTTGAAGGTATATCCAAATGAAAGTTTGGGGCTCGTTTTTGAATGCTTACCCGTTCTTTTGGATCTTCAGGGAGGATTCCGAACATGGTGTAATCAATGAACGGATCTCTCCAGTCGCTGATTGGAGGTTTAAGGATGGAGATCCGACTTCCGGCCAATTGGTGGCATTTAGCAACTGCTTGGTGTGTGTTAAGAGGGGGAGAATCCATCTTTGACACACTGTAATTTGCATGTTTTCCCCTTCCTGGATCGCCATGGATGCTACAAGTCCGGCCAGGGCATCTGCACGGATGTTCTCACCTCTGAGGAGATTCCAGGGTTTTGCCATCACTGGGGAAGAAGACCAGAGCAGAGGTCAGTCGTTATTACCTCGCCGCGGGCGGAGAGGGTAGAGAATCTTATCTAGGGCGATTCCTGGATGTTAATTCCTATTGAAGAGAAATAGAGACATCTCTATTTTATATTCTGAAGACAGAGAAAAGACTTGAGACTTTTCTCTTGCAAAGACCGTGATTCTCTAGTGATAGAAGAAAGGCGTCGTTGCCAAATCTGCAACTTGCCGTTGTCAGAGAAGACTGTCAATCTCGTTGTTGGCGCCACTACAGTTTTTCAATTGTTGCCGAACGCAGTCTACAGCGCTACGCAATAGCCAGCGAAGGAAGGCAGCAGAGCGGTTATATCGTTCTTGGCAAATCTATATGAGTCTTTATGAAATTTATCTGAGTTTTTTGTGAAGTTGACCTGTGTTTTCGTCAAATTTATCTGAGTTTCTGTCAAATTTATCTAAGTTATTTTAAAATGTATTTGTGTTTTTTGAAATTTCTTTGCGTTCTTTTGAAATTTATTTGCATTTTTTTCAAATTTACTTTTATTTTTTTTAAATTTATTTGAAAATCTCACTAATGGGATTTTCATTAATTGTAGCTAATTAAATGGTAGTTGACCATAATTAATGGATATCCCCTTAATCATGGGATATGATTTATCTTTAAATAAATAAAAACTTTTAAAGAATGGATAACTTGGACATTTTAGGTCTTCAAATTTGGAAAAATGACCTACCACACTATGAAAAGAGATTGTGGATCTAAGGCCAAAAAGTGAAATATTGAGGGACCTGTCACCAAATGCCCCTAAAAAATATTCTTAAGACTCATGTCATCCTTTTTTGGCAAAAATTCAAATTTCCATCATTAATTAGCAATTAGTGGGATTTTCTATAATTCTTTTGGTAAAAATCCTTGACGTATTTTTACCTAACAAGACTATTCCACGAAATGTATGTGTGACCCTGAAACTCACATGCAAAAGGTAAGTCTGGGGGTTTAAGTTTTACAATTGTTTTCCCTTTTTTTCATTTGGATTTATGGTGATATAAGGATCAAGGCACAAACATAGAGGGAAAAAAGAAATTCATAGGGAGATAATGAGGAATAGAACAGAGATTAGTTGAGAGAGAGTGTACCTAGTAGAGAGAGATGATCGACGAGAGAGATGATGGATGAGAAAGAGACAATCACAATGGAGACTCCTTCATGAGAGACTTTCGCGGGAGAAACGAATGTGAAGACATGATTATGAATCGTAAATCCGATCGTGTGGCTTTCATATTTTATATCCAATACATTCAGTTATTGGGTTTGCAGAATCCAAAGGGGGGAGGGAGGGGGTGCGTGGACTCCGGAATCCGCTTAAGAAAAGATCTTGCATGGCCAAAAATTTTAGGTATTTGCCCAAACGTGGATCTTTCTTGATCCTATGGAAATTGGGAAACTTCATCTCGACGATCTTGTTGTGAAACATGCCCTTCAACATTTTTCTAGTTACGAAGAAACTTCTAACAATGGCTATAACTGAATTACCCACAATGTTCAAGTAGTTGCAAAAAGAAAAAAGTCCAAAGAATCCATTTGGACTTGGGGCGCTACACCTTTTGAGGCCAAAGACAATAGCACGAATCTCTTCACCGTTGGGAATTAAGGATAGTATAGAGTTTTGGGTAGGGGAAAAATGGTTTATGGGCACCTAGTAAAGTTGTTGGTCTAAAAGAGATGGAGCACCCTGAAAAGAATTGGCGAAGAACTCTATGGCAACTGTTGACACCAAAAATGTCACTTTGCCTCTTCATACCCTTTCAAATATCAAGAAGCAAAATGAAGCTGCATATAACCACAATAGGCACATCTACTTCAAGCATTAGATCTCATCAAAATCATTCATAAACTGCAAGATCCTTCAAAACAATGATAAGAAGAGTGCACATGAAGTTTTGGGTCATTTCAACATTATTTGACCTATCTTCACTCTTCCAGTAATTGAACAAGAGAACTCGGCAGCGGTGAAACTGGAGGCATTGTTTCACAAAACAGAGCAAATAGCTGGGCTCAAAATGCCACTAGAAAGCTCTACATCAAATTCTAGGCCATTCCGACACTAATTGGCCCAAAATGCAAAGAGTCACATTCTCCATGCAGCAAAGTCAGCCCTCCCGGCGACAACAGCATCAAAGACATCAAATCTTCAATCAGAGACTATCGATTGTCTTAAAACACTTCCAAGAGGCTCTATATCAAATTTCAAGTCAAACAGGCAATGTTTGACCCAACATCAACCCTCAAACAATAAAATCAAACCTCTCGGCGACGAAAACCACCGAGGCAGTCACTCATCAAACAAAGCACAATGATGTTCTCAAAATACTTCCAAAGGGCAGCATGTCAAGTTTCAAGTCATCTCGTCATCATTTGACCAGACTTTAACCTCCTCAAAGTTAAATCAAGCCTCCCGGCGGTGGAACCCCTCGAGACCATGATTTCCAAATCGGAGCTAATGGATCATCTTAAAGTGATCACAAGAGATTTCTTATCAAATTTCAGGTCAATCAGACATCGTTTGACCGTACATCAAAGTGTGGGGTCTTCCTCGCGAGGCGACAGACCCCACACGGCTTCAAAACTCAAACGAAAGCCTGTTGTTGGTCTTATTTATTGCCCATGAAGCTTCATCTCAAATTTTATGACATTCCAACATCGTTTTGACCCTGTTTTGACTTCTCATCAAGTTTTATGTAGGGAAATCATGCCAAAGATTATACAAAAATACCAAGAAAAATGTCAAAGAAAAAAAAAACCAGAAGATGGCCGAAAACGACGACTAAAAGTGGGAAAAATGCCCCGTGGTCGCCTGCAACCTTGGAAATCCGAGTCGTCGGATTTTAGCCAAAACCCATTTTTGGGTCCCTTTTCGTGTTTCAAGCCATTTGGCCTTTGTGATTTTTCAAAAATCTGATTTTCAGGGCACAAAATCCATCGATCTTCGACAATATCGTGGATTCAACGTTAAAATCATGGGTTTGTCATCGAACACTTTGAAATCGTCAACCGGACGACCAAGAAAGCACACTTTTGCCCGATCGATCGAGAAATTGACAGGACAGATGATACCGGTCCACTGGTTGAATCAGTGTCTAAAATTGCATGATCATCCGACAACAATCGGCATGAAAAAGCCATTGGCGATCAAGGCTCCCTACGTCGTAAGTAGAATTCTAAAAGACGCGGCGCGGCCAGTGACTCTTTAAGTACTTTGGCGGCCACTTAATGTAGCTAATGACCCATGTTATGACAAGTTAATGCGGTTGATTACTCATTATTTGGACGGCTGATGCAGAAATTGATGATGGTCTTATTTTTGTTAAGGCTAAAGGTTATTTGCAACAATGGGAGCATCCCAAGATGGCCTGCAAGGGTCCCGTCAAGTTTTGATTGAAAACTTTGGCCCAAACAGCTAGGAATTGTGCTCAATTATGAAGAACAGGGACTGTTCGGAGAATAACTCAAAAAACAGGGGTTGTTTTCAAATTTTCATAAATTTCGATGACCCAAAAAGACGTCTCACGTGCAGCATATTTGGGCAACAGGTTGGTTGGTCAAGCCCAGCCCAACCCACATGGATTCTCTACCACAAGTGTCGCCCAGAAGTTCCCCTTCAATTAGTTGCAGTCTGTACATAATCAAGTGGGACACATGGGTCCCACAACTAGATTTGCACAAAAGGCATATGACAATGAGATTTTAAAAATATTTTGATTTTGATCAATTTTCTTAGTAAATTTTCATTGTTTTAATTTCAAAACACTATCTAAAAGTCCTAATTGTAATAGGTAAGTAGTTGCTAGGGTTTTTCTAGGGTTTTATGAGTCTTATGCACTATATAAAGGCATGTATGGGTCGTCGGTACTGTTCATGCTACAGTACAGTTTTCTGAAAATTATTCAATAAAGCACTGCTTGCTTTGTTTTCCTCTCCCTTGTGTCTTATTGATGCATGGTGATTGAGAAGGCTCATACATGTCAGTTTTTTTTTTTTTTGGTTTTTCAGCATTATTTCCTTCACCATTAAATTTCTGGATTTCTGTTTTCATCACTGCCTATCAGTGTGGTGGTTGGATATTTTCTGGTTTTGGTTACTTGGGCCCTAGACAATCTGATTGCCTCAAATCGGGACTGCGTTAACGGCCCAATCAGAAGCCAAGGAGTGAGAGTTACAAGCCAACACAATTATAGCATTAAACCATGTAACTCTTCCTATCATAGAGTTTAAATGCAATTAAAAGCCCATTATTCTCCAACGGCCAATCAAAACTCAAGAAAAAGGAGTTCAAAAAAAAAAAACATAAATGAAAATGTGTAACTCTTCCCATCATTGAGCATTAATGCAATAAATGTATTTAAAGTCCATAAACTCCCCCCCATGGCCACCAAAAGCCTATAAAATTAAGGAGGTCATCTCCACCATTCCAAGACATGATGATGATGTGCAAATCTGAAAATAAAAGCTATACATCGTTGCAACGACGCTCCAACGACGATCACTCTACTTTTGGAGAAGCTCCGCAGCGACTACCACTACAAGGTGACCAAAGACGTTCCGGGGGCCACCCCCCAAGGCCTTCTCCTTTTATCTCAATGGCTTAGACGCGGCTTTCAGCCCGTCTACTTAGATTTTTATTGGATTTAGGACCTTTCCTTGGTCCTTATTCTCTAAAAATCTGAGGTTCAAGCGGAGCCAAGAAAATCAAAAGCATCATTTGTTATCATCTGAAGGATGACGACGAAGTCCAAACATGACTTGTGACCGTCTATCTGAACGAGTCCCCGTAATCTTCTCCGAACTCAAATTTCCCTTTCTTCATTTTTATTGTATTTGTATTTTTTAAAGAGACATAAAAATCACAACTCTTGTCTTTTCTTTTTTATAAGAATTGTAAATCGCTTTTCACGGCAAAAACATCGCCTTTCGGGGCAAACAAATAGAAATTGCCTTTGACGGTATCCAAATTCAAAATCACGTCTCTTTTCTTAATACAAGTGCAATGAAAGTTAGAAAAAAAACTAATTTTCTTTTCTACTTGTGAAGGTGGATCCATGGACATTAGGAAGGTCACCGTCATCTTTACTCAATTTTAGATTGACTTCTACAGGTGTATCAATAGGTGAAGAGTCATGGAGATCAGTAAGCTCAATAAGATCATACATGTATTTGTGTTGATTAAGAAACAGGCCTTTGGGAGATTGATGCACTTTCAGCCCCAAAAAATAATGCAAGGGACCTAAATCATTCATATGGAAAGAATTCCTTAGAGACTTTTTGATAGACCTTATCATACCATCATCAGTGCCAGTGATAATAATGTCGTCAACATACATAAGGAGAACAGTAACACCAGTAAATGTTGTAGATCGCAAGGGCTTTGAGTAAAGCCACTCATGCATAGGCGACCCTTAAAAGTTTTGAACCAGGTCCGAGGAGCTTGCTTCAGACTGTAAAGAGACTTCCGTAGGTGACAGACAGATTTCTTAGATGGAGAGGTGACTCCCTGTGGTATCCGTATACAGATCTCTTTTTTCAGATCCCCATGGAGAAATGCATTTTTTACATTCATTTGGTATAATGGCTAAGAGTTAAAGGCAGCAATGGCGAGAAGTAACTAAACTGTAGTCATTTTTACCACAGGTGCAAACGTCTCCTCGTAGTCAATCCCATATTCTTACCTGTTGCCGAGTGCCACGAGTCAAGCTTTGTGTCTATCCAATGAGCCAGCAGATTTAAGTTTAATTGAGTAGATCCATTTGCAACCGATGGGTTTAACTGCTGAAGGACAATCCAAAATGTCCCATATGTGATTTTGATCCAATGCATCCAATTCTGCCCTCATAGCTTGGTTCCAACTATCATGTTGTACTGCTTGCAAATAAGAACTTGGGATAGATACAGAAAAAAGGTTGTCATCAAGGAAGTGTGAGTGAATCCATACCGCTGAGGTGGTCTAGAAGTTCTTGAGGAGTGACGCAGGATATGAGGAGTTGTGGAACCGGTTGCAGGCGAAGGATGAGGAGGACAGGCAGCTGCAGTGGTAGGTTTTTCCCGACGATGATAAACAAAGTCAGGATGAAACCTAATAACAGTTGTTTTATCTGAAAAACCTGGTAAGAGAGCAGGTGAAGATGGATGAGGACAATCTAAGTGAGTATGGAAAAAATACTGATTTTCATAGAAAATAACATTTTGAGAATCCCTAATGCGACGACCAATGGGATCATAACAAACAAAACCTCTTTGATTGGTGGCATAACCCAGAAATGCACACCGGCGAGATTGTGCGGTTAATTCTGTTTGTTCTGTGGGTGGTAGATGAACGAAGCAAACACAGCCAAAGGTATGTAGATGATCAAACACGGGATGATGACCAAACAATTTAAAATGCGGTGTTAATTGAGCAATGGTAGGTCATGGAAGACGGTTTATTAGATGTACTGCAGTGGTGAGAGCTTCAGCCCAAAAACGAGGAGGAATTGAAGATTCAATTAGTAGTGTTCCAGTTGCATCAAGGAGATGACTGTTTTTCTGTTCCGCGACTCCATTTTGTTGTGGAGTATACAGACAAGTACGCTGAGAAATGATTCCTTTAGTCTTTAGGAAAGATTGAAAATCATTGGAAACATACTCTCCCGCTAAATCTGAGCACCAAGTTTTAATGCATTTTGAAAATTGGGTTTCAAGATAGCTAAGAAAAAATTGAAATGCTTTAAGAACATCAGATTTAGAATGCTATAGATAAATCCAATTAAACCTGCTGTAGTCATCAATGAATGTAGCAAAGTACTTGAAATGTCCTTGGGAAAGGTGCGGAGCAATGCTGTTGTGAATTAAGTCAAAACATTCGGTGCTTCGTGTGGTGGACTGAGGAAAATGTAAAGTTTTACTTTTTACTAATTTACAAGCATCACATTCAAAAGAAACAGAATCAATAGTTTTATTTTATAATCCAGATTTAAATAAAGTAGACATTGTAGAAGCATTCGGAAAACCAAGCCTATTATGCCACAACCGAGAAAAACAAAACAACTGTTGTAAAGATTTATTATGAAGAAATGTAGACACTGGTAGGGAAAACAATCTGCCACGCTTAGGCCCCCTTGCGATCATTTCCCCCGACTCCTGGTCCTGCACAACACAACCAGAAGAAGAAAAAGAGATATTGTAATTATCATCAACAAGTTGACCAGCAGAAACTAAATTGGTAAAAAAATGAGGAGACACTAAAACATTGGTTAATGGTAATGGGTCAGGAGTATTACCAACAGAGGTGATAAGAAGATGGTCTCCATTGGCAGTTTGAACAGTAAGATTACCAGTGTAAGGAACAACATGCTGTAATTTTGTGGGTGAAGATGTCATATGGTTACTTGTGCCAGAATCTAAGTACCACGTATGAGAAAGAGACGAATCAGTACCTGAGATGCTCATGGATGCTAAGGCATTGATAATCATTTGATTTACTATATTAGGAGTGAGAAGAGCTGGAGACGCAGAGTGCATCCATGGCATTGATAATCATTTGATTTACCATATCAGGAGTGAGAAGAGCTGGAGACGCAGAGTGTGAATGAGAAACCATGATGTGAAGAAGAATCAGACCATAGTTAATTATAAGTAACTCTACTAAATAAGGGTTGTGCTATTGGCACACAAAATTTAACTTTTCCCACACAAGGAAATTTGTTTTTTTTTTATTACATTCATGCCCCTTCATGAAATTACCAAAATAGACATATTCCAACTCTTACTCAAAACCCATTTTCTTTTCACACACAAGTCTTCTTCCTCTCTCACTCATCTCAATATTCACGTTCTCCATCTTCTTCCTATCTACTCATCATTCCTATCTTCCTCCATCTCATCTCTACTTACACAAGCTAGTCTTCTCCTATTCAAGCCATTTACTTTCTACTCTCACTCTCTACTTCTCTACTTCCTCCATCCACTTTTCTACTAATCTTCACTTACATTCCTCTACTTTCTAGTGCAATGAAGGAAGAAAACAACAATCAAATTAACCAAAGTAGTATTGGAAAGGTCAGTTCCTTTGTTTGTTTGTGTTTTTTTATTTATTTTACCTCTTTTTCTAATTTTTTTCTCAACTGCAACGAGTTGCAGGTTCTCGATATGTACAGACTTTCAGGTCCGAACAAATGGGCTTTGTTCGGACATTAAGGTCCGAACAAAATCCATTTGTTCGGACCTTAATGTCCGAACAAAATCCATTTGTTCGGACCTGAACTTCCGAACACTTACAGTACTAAACATTTATTATGTATTTTTTGTAGGCCTCTACACAAGAGAGTCAGGTTGGATCGGAGTTTGTCATGGATTATACCAGTGAGTTTATAACTCAAGAGGTCTGTCTGATTGTGAATTTATTACTCAAATTATAAATATTTGTTCCTAAATTAATATAAAAATTGTTTACTGTAGATATTTCACAGTCGCGATTCGTTGATCAGTTGGGCTCGTGGTGTAGGACGGAAAAATGGGTTTGTCATTGTGATAAAGGTTTCAAATGCTGCTCGGATAGGTGTCAAACCTAGAGTACTCCTTGCATGCGAGAGAAGTGGACAATATAAGCATGAAGAGGGCCAAAAGCGAAAAAGGGTCAAACAAACCGGTTCAAAAAAATGTGGATGCCCTTTCTCATTAAAGGGCATAAAGTTAGACTCAAATGATGGTTGGATGTTGGAGGTCACATGTGGCGTGCATAATCATTCGGCAGTAGAACATTTAGAGGGGCATTCTTTTGCAGGTAGATTATCAAAGGAGGAAACACAGTTGTTGGTTGATATGTCCAAGAGCATGGTTAGACCTAAAGAAATTTTGGTTACGTTGAAACAAAGAAGTGAATTAAACGTAACCACAATGAAGACAATATACAATGCACGCTACAGATATAAAGTTAATGATCGGGGTGGAAGAAGTCAGATGCAACAACTGCTTGGGAAGCTAACAGAGCATAATTACATTGAATGGCATAAGACTTGTGAGGACAGCGATACTGTAACTGACTTGATTTGGACGCACCCAAGCAGTTTAGATTTATTACGTGCATTTCCACATGTTTTGATAATGGACTGCACTTACAAGACCAATCGTTATTGCATGCCTCTATTGGAGGTTGTTGGAGTCACATCCACAGACATGACTTTTTCTGTATGCTTTGCATACCTTCATGCAGAACGCGAAGATAATTATGCATGGGCATTGGGTGTATTGCGGGAAATTATTGGTGATGGTATTCTTCCCGATGTCATTGTGACGGACAGAGAACTGTCACTCATGAACGCCATTAACAGAGTATTCCCGAGTGCAACTCATTTATTATGCAAATGGCATATTAATAGAAACGTATTGGCAAGATGCAAAAAGTTGTTTGAAACTAAAGAGAAATGGGACAGGTTTATTATGAGTTGGAATATGTTAGTGTCTTCATCAACAGAGGCAGAGTTTGGTGAACAACTACGTAAGCTAAATCAAGAATTCAGTACGTATCCTGCTGCACTCAACTACGTGAAGGGTAATTGGTTAGATCATTACAAGGAAAGATTTGTTTCCGCATGGACAGACAATAGTATCCATCTTGGGAATACTACATCGAACAGGTACTTTTAAAAAAAATCCAATTATTTGAGCCATATGCCTATTAATTACTATGTCTCACCTCTTAACAATCATATGCAGGGTTGAGAGTTCACATGCACAGCTTAAGAGGCAGCTGGGATCGAGTCAAGGAAATTTTGAAGCGGTTTGGACTAAAATCCACAATTTGCTTGAGTTGCAGCATACCGGTATCAAAGCTTCATTTGAGAAAAGTAAGACAATTGTGCAACATAATTTCAAGCCGGCCGAATACAAAGAGCTTCGTGGTAATGTCTCTAAGAATGCACTTGAGAAAATCTTAACAGAAACCAAGAGAGCCAACCTAGTTGGAATTGACGCCATTGTTTGTGGTTGTGTTATTCGACACACACATGGATTACCCTGTGCGCATGAGATTGCAGAATATATAAGTCAAGGGCGGCCTATTCC
This sequence comes from Cinnamomum chago, assembly GCA_038049695.1. Lineage (NCBI taxonomy): Eukaryota > Viridiplantae > Streptophyta > Magnoliopsida > Laurales > Lauraceae > Cinnamomum > Cinnamomum chago. The sequence continues at coordinate 42,914,487 of CP142458.1, forward strand.
TCTAAGTTGCATACATCCGCATTGGTGTAAGCTAGATATGTTGCCTACTGCCCCGTCAACAAGTTCTTCTATGGGCCTGGATTGTAAGGCTGATTTGCAGTTACTGGAAAAACGGTTCAATGAATATGATTCCACAAGAAAACTGCAACTTCTAAAGAAGATACGAGAACTATCAAAACCAGAAAGTACTCATTTGATAGAACCCGAAGTAAAATCAAGAACAAGAGGTAGACCAAGTATGAAAGTTGACACATCAACTCGACGAGATCCAAGCGCGTTTGAGTTGGTATCGTCTGCACAGGATAGCTACTCTCCTAAATCAGTTGCAATGACAGAAGTTACAGATAAAGGACGGCTAAAATGCAAACCAAAGAGAAGAGAAAAGATTAGTGCAATTCGTACGAGGTCAAGGAGCATTAATAATTATGTTCTCTCATTTCCCGTGGGGTTGAGGCCTTACATTCAACATGTAAAGGACGTCGCAGCTGATGGTAACTGTGGATTCAGAGCCATCGCTGGTTTGGTTGGTCTAGCCGAGGATGAATGGAGACAAGTTAGGAGAGATTTATTACAAGAGTTGCTTGCACATGTAGACCACTACAAACAATTATATGCGGTGGAGAACAGAGTTGAGGAATTGGTGGAAGCATTATCATACTATGATGACAACCCAGGCTTGGACTATTGGATGACTATGCCTGACATGGGGCACCTCATAGCGTCTCGCTATAATTTGGTATTATACCACTTCAGCATAGAACAGTGTCTGACTTTCCTCCCATTGCGGTCTGTGCCTGTGCCGACACCTTCTCGGAACGAGCGAACAATAGGTTTTGTTAATCGGAATCATTTTGTTCAATTATTCTTAGTACCTGGTCATCCAATTCCGCCTATTGCAAATAAGTGGAGACAATTTCATCACTCTTGTGCGAATGGTTGGGAGACTCCATACAGGGATCGGATTGTACAATTCAAACAGCTTGTAACTCCAGATGTATCAACATGTGAGACAATTGATTTGGATTGAATAGAACTACCCGGTCATCCAAGGGGGTTTATGTTGATTGTAATGACTATGTTTAAACATTTGATGGAGTTTGGAATGTGTTTAATGATTCGCTTTGATGTATTTAATGAATGCTTTGATGTATTTACAAATTTTAAAACTAATAGGATGTATTGATTTTCCCGGCTATTACAGGTTTTTAAAAGGTGATGGGTTACAGTTACTGTGTTCGGAAACACAGTGCTGAACAAACCCAGTTTGTTCAGCAACATAGGGCCGAACAAACAGGGTTTGTTCAGCACTGTGTTTCCGAACACAGTAACTGTAACCCATCACCTTTTAAAAACCTGTAATAGCCGGCAAGAATACCATTTGATCTGAATTCTGTAACAATTCAAGCGTATTCAAACATAAAATCAAAGGTAAAAAATAAACGAACAACCACTTTCCAAATAAACGATTACTTAAAAGAGGATCCAAGTCTTATAACAACCATTCAAATTACAAACAAAAAAAAAATCTAAAGAAATACAAGCATTCATTTTCGTTTCATCAGTTGTTCCTTCCCCTTGTTGACCTGCTGCGGGTGTAAGTCTGTGAACTCATGTGGGGATGTCGAATGGTTCGTTGAGCATCGGCAATGGACATTCCCCGTAAAACGTGGGCAACCTGATTCACATGGGTATATAGTCCCCGTGGATCTTCAACCCAATGGTCCTCACCCCTTTCAATCACTTCATCAAGAATTAATACTGCATCCGAATTACGATACTCGTAGTCCACCATATCGCTTGACTGTGCATCGTCTGGTAATGCCGCGAAATTAGAGTGATGATTTGGGTTTTGTAATATCCGGTACGAAATTTGTCTGTACCAATCCATATACCCGGGAACACAATCTGCAGGACGCCTTACTGGTTGACTACGGTTCAATGCAGACAGTAGGTGATTAGGCCATCCCTCCCAAATTTGATTCATGTATTGATACGCGATATGGTAGTCACGGGCAGTCGGACCCCGCGTAGCGCGAATGGGGGCTAATGGCGGTGGAGGAATAGTTTGTACTCTCCCAAACTGTCTGAGCACCCTATCCGGATGATAAGGCTCAACAACATCCATGCACTTGATGCATCCACAGTAGTATGCAACCTCGTTGAAAGGGTGATAGCGCCTAACATCACGATATGGGTCCCAAGTGACCTGAAAATTGTGAATCCAAGTATAAGATATGAAAATACATAATACGGAATGATGACTTCATGTGATAGAAAATGAGTAAGAAAATTTGCGTAATTACCAAATCAGTGCTCATGGAATCAAGTCTCTCTCGTAATGACTGTAAAGGCGCAGACTCCCTACGAGGTACCCATCGATGGACCCGGAGTTGATTGGGCTGATAGTGAATGTTTGGAGTTGGAGCCAAACATTCGAAGTGCTCGTACACCCAAGCTTCAAGTAGAGTCAGGTAACCGGCAATTTGTTTAACTTCACGCCGGGTTGCTAACCCCAATTGCCTGTATAAGTATGCCAGTGCAGCAGTACCCCATGCATATGTACGTACGTTTTCCAAATCCACCAGATGTGTAAGAAATATGATCGGCACCCTTATGCCACTCTTGTCTGTGAACAACGTACATCCCAGTAAGTACAGAAGGTAAGCTCTGACTGCACAATCAACCATCTCCTCTCCATCATCGTCAGACATTCCACCAAACCTTTCCCGTAGCCACTCCAATCTAACAGATTGGCCCCGCACCTGGATCAGCTCATCATGTGCCTCTATGGGTTCTACTCCTAGTGCATCAACAAGGAGTGCTTGAGCTGCCTCATATGACATTCTTTCATTATACGAGACAGTCCGCCCCGTCACTGGGATGCCTATGATGGATGCAACATCATCTAAAGTGATGGTCATCTCACCAAATGGCATGTGAAAGGTGTTAGTCTCAGGTTGCCACCTTTCCACAAAACCCGATACAATGATCTTATTGACAGAGCGGTATGATGCAGTAACTAAGGGAGCCAAACTGGATCTGGACATCCATTGCCTGAACCTATCAGACCCATTCAATTGCCATTGCCACAATGGCACTTTCTGACCATGGCTGAGACACTTCAGTGGTCCTCAATCCTGCAGTCAACAATTGATACATCATTATTGAATAAATTCACAACTTAATCAATCAATCAAACTTCATAGGAAACAAACGAAACGCACCTCTCCACTCCAAATAAACCCAGCTATATGTGTATCAAAGCTGGTCAATAACGACCTATCCCGTGGCCCATGAGATGGTTGCTCTTCCATCTCTGGTTGTTCTTCAACGTCCTCCTCACGAAGAACAGGTTCTTCTACCTCTTCCACTCGGTGGCGACGCCTTCTGTTTGAAGCAGTAGGTCGCACCCTAGAAGAGCTCGGTTGGTCCATATCTGAAATAAAAATACAAACATTGTAGGATTATGGTGTTTCAAACAAAATGTTCGGATGTTTAGTTTCGAACAAAGTGAAATTGTTCGGACCTTCACTTCTGTTCGGACCTGAAGGTCCGAACAAATCACTTCTGTTCGGACCTGAAGGTCCGCACAAATCACTTTTGTTCGGACCTGAAGGTCCGAACAAATCATTTTTGTTCGGACTTTCAGGTCCGAACAGACCGTGCTTTCTGTGTGGGAAAATAAATGGCGATTATGGTGTACAACCAGCCCAAATGCATGGAAAAACGTCACCATTGTTTGTAAAAACTTACATTGAATGAGAATCTATCCCCATAACAAGTTTTCATGAAAAACAAAGCTAATCTAAGATGGATAAAATGGTAAAGAATGAATGGTGAAGAAAAATGAAATGACAATGGTGGAGATAGAGATTTACCTTTGAAAGAGGATATTATGTAGAGGATTGTGAACGCCAGAGTAACGCCGGAGTAACGCCGCCGGAGAAGTGGAGAGAGTGGGAAGAAAGGGGATCGGCTGATGTTGGTGAAGAGAAGGAAGGGGAAAACGTGCGTGTGTGTGGGGAAAGAAAGAGGGTAATGGAGGGAGGGGTAAAAACGAGATTTCTGCTGTGTGTGGAAAGAAAAAATGTCATTTTTAAATTATTGTGATGTGTGTGGAGAGAAATTGTGTGGGAAAAGTTAAATTTTGTGTGCCAATAGCATGACCCCTAAATAAATGCAATTGCACTCCAGTCTTACAAGAATACCCTTAACTTTCCAATTACTGCAAGTAGGCCATTGAAATTAAATTGTCTAACAAATGTGGATCTACCTCTTATTATTCTTGTGACCCAATCAATCACTTTCATCATCGATACCATCTGATTAACTCTTAATCAAGACGGGTGCGCACTTAGCGACGATAAATTCCATTAATTAGCACAATGTGATATTTCTCTTATAGAGGATAGATTCCTTCTTGAGAATATATATATATATATATATATATATTCACATAGTCCCACTACCATCAACCCAAGATACCGAAGTTTTGACCTACAGTCGGCCTCACTCATTGGTAAGTTAAACTAAACGCATAACAAAAACTTGAGTCCATTGCTTTATCCGGATTAAGAGCCTATCGCTTGGAAATTATGAGAGCATTTCTTAATTTGAGACGGTATTTGGTTTAATGTGCCACTCATGGTCCTCAGTACATCCAATGTACTAGCACAACAATTCAGAGGCTTCCACTCTGATGGTAGAGACGAACGGTACTATCTTATAACAATTGCAATGTTAAAACCTTTTCAGATGAGATGCCCAGTCTTCATCACCGGTTGTGAAATACTTCAAATATAAGAGTTGTGATTTATGTATCCTGCATATGAATCTCATCCAGACATATGGATTACATTTAATATACTTAAGGGCTCCTGTTCATCTCATTTTGTATTAAATTATGTGCAAATATAAAATAAAATCCCTTTAATCTTATGAATGAAGCATGAAATTAGAAATCAATTAAGATAATAAAATAAATTTAATCACATCATCCATTGAATTGAGGACATACAATTTAACAAGATGAAGTTAGCATAGCATTTACAATTATCCATGGAGGATCTGTGGGGAATGCATTGGCTCAATTTTTTAGAAGCAGAAGTGATGGCATTAAAGTCTATAATACCAGCCCTAAGTGTGTTTGGCAATTTTCTAGTAATGTTAAAGTAAAGTAAAGGCTCCATTATCCAGATAAGAAAAGACAAGGGGTCATATTAAAAGTACAAAAATTCAAAATTCCCTCATTCCTTTTAAAAAAAAGTAAAAAATAACCTCCTTTCTCTACTAAATGACAAAAAAAAATCATCTTTTTATTTTATTCTCCTTTATTTTGACAAAAAAGGCCATCATAACCTCCGATATTTTTATTCTCTATTGATTTGATACTTCACCTCACTTTACTTCAATTTACCGTACATCCAAACACTGATTAAGACATGGGGGAGGGATGGGAAATGTCTTTGTGGAGGAGGGCAGCCAGACCCATAGATGAATTGATTAGGATAGTTTACCATTACTACCAAGTCCTAACATGTAATATTCAAAAGAAAAAAAATAAAAATAAAAAAGAGACCCATAGATGAATTGATTAGGATAGTTTACCATTACTACCAAGTCCTAACATGTAATATTCAAAAGAAAAAAAATAAAAATAAAAAAGAGAAAAGAAAAAAGTGAAGACTCAACTAGGTTCCTCGTCATCTGAACTCAGCGTCCCTTTTCCGAGCCAAACCGAGTTAGGCCGGAGGGTGCGGATCCATGGACTCATCATATCAGCTGTATAGCTGTAGAGGGCAACCATTTAAGACATCGACTGACGTCCGTATTTCAATTTCAATATCCAGACCTCGAACGAAAACAAACCTTGTCTTCCGTTTCGGGTTGGCGGAAAGGAAATATGCAGATCGGGAGAGATGGGATCCTGGGAAGCCCATACAGCGAACAGCGCAAGACGTCTCTTCTCTTCAACCGGCAGTGGCTGAAGAGGCGCGAGACGTGTCTCGTTGTTCTTGGCGTGCTTCTTCACTTTGTCTACATGCTCAGCATCTTCGACATCTACTTCAAGACCCCGATCGTCCACGGCATGGATCCCGTTCCTCCACGCATTTCTCCCCCTGCGAAGCGTCTCGTCCTTCTTGTAGGTGCGAACGATACCATCTCTCTTAGTTCTTCTAGGTCTCCCTTCCTCTTCCCCATTTTTCAACAACTCCAAAGAGCCCACCGCTTGTTTGTGGATATGCCTCAAAGAACCCCTGCTCTAATCTTGTTCCGTTTACTTGTAAATATCCTTAGGATTGTGAACTTTGATGTATATTTTTACCGGTGGGTGGTTTTTGCCTGAGGAGTGGATATATGCACACATTGAATAAAATAAGATGATCAGTGCTCCTCCTCCTCCTCCTCATCATCCATGGTGAGGCACATGAATGATAATGATTAGTGGTGAATAGCATGAATGGAGCTTTTGGCCCTATAGGAAGATATACTGGCTCCGCCCAGTTTTTCTTTTCTTTTTGCTTTAACTCTAATGGTGTCGGATCTGACCTCATTGGTTAAATTATTGTTTTCCTTTTATGTCATTTAAAGACTGCCACTAATCTAGTGATTCTACTTTGCTTGTTATATATTTGGGCATTACGTCATTTTTCACAATTAATGCAGTTCATTAGATGCTTTCAAAATATTGGGCTTGAAATGAATATGGATTCTTGATGCAGGGAAAGATAGGCTTCGAATAAAATGATCAATTAGAAGACCCAAAACTGCATATTTATGATGTGCATTAAGTTTTTTGTTCATACATCAGATATGTTAGTATTACCCCAATTTGCTTTGTGCATTACTGTGATGGAGTTAAAGAATCATGGCTCAAAGTGAGAAGTCACTCAAATTAAAATAAAAACAGTCTTCACCTTCACTTATCTACAAAAAGAACAGACTTACACTTGTATGCCCCTTAAAGCAATGCCAAGCATAATCTAACCTTTGTCGTACAATAGGTTATAGTTGACAAGTTACAACAATCTATTTTGATAAACATATTAATGATGAAAAACATCTTTAAATTCGTCTTGCCACCCTAAAATTTATTATTCATACTTCAGTTGTATATTGTACAATTCTAGTTTGACCATGTGATCTTTAGGTTCAATAATTAGATATATATATATATATATTTTAAGGGTGACAATTTTATTGAGACAATCTGTAACTACCTAATGGTTCCAATTTGTGCTCTTTCGATGTGAAAGGCACACATTTGAAGTGGAAAAAAAATGTTTAGTTATTGAAATTAGGTCACTTCCTTTCGGTACTAGACTGCCTTTTGACCTCTCTCTCTCTCTCTCTCTGGGAAAAAAATGTTGAGTAGTTGAAATTAGGCCACTTCCTTTTGGTACTGGACTGCCTTTTGACCTCTCTCTCTCTCTGGGAAAACAAATGTTGAGTAGTTGGAATTAGGTCACTTCCTTTCAGTACTAGACTACATTTTGACCTCTCTCTCTCTCTCTCTCTCTCTCTCTGACTTTATTAATGCTTCCTCTTCAACTCTTCTCACTGTGAAATGGTGATCATGTAGAGCACCATGTAAGAGGGAAAGGAACACTGTTTTGCATACTCAACATCTTTAATTATTTTGTATCACCTCTCTTTTTTTTTATTAGAATCTAGTCATTATTTGTAATGTAATGCCCCAAATTAATGACTTGAATTATGCTGATTTATTCTATATTAACTTATGACTTGCCACATTGCGATAATTTAATTTCATAATGGAATCTCATTCAATTCAAGATTTCATTGAATAGTATAAGAGCCTCTCAATTTGTCATTCTAACCATACACGGGAGATCTTGTTATTTTTGTACTATGCAAATGTGAGAGACCTTGGAAACCTCTCAATTTGTTGAACTTCTACGTCTGCCCGGTCATGCTATCTCTTCAGCTGCCATATACACTCCAACAAAATGGCATGCCCGAGAAGCATAGGCAATTTGGACACCACCATGACATTTCTTCATTCCTCTCATGTTCCTATCTCCTTCTGGGGAAGGTCTTTTAATATCAGCCTCTCATTTATAGATTACCTTCCTCCTCTGTTTTAGTCAGTGGCCACTCTCTTTAAGAAGTTAATTGGTTTTCAACCAAACTACAATGATTTTTGGATTTTTTGGTTCCACACGCTTTGTTCTACTTCCTAAATATTGACGTAGTGTGGGTAGGAGAAGAATAACCAACGAGCCAAAGGCTTAGGGATAGGGATCCATGGGATCCAAAACGTCTTGGTCTCACCACAGACATATAATTGAGAGAAAAACTCCGGAGAGGAATTTTATTATCGATGAGCTTGTTGAATGAAAGAGATTACAATCCTTTATATAGGTACTGCTTTCCTAATTCTATTCTTGGAAACAATTCCAATTGAAATCAAATTCTAAATTCTAATATAGACTTTCTAATAAAATCAAATCTATATCCCTGAATTCTAGCTACTCATTATTTATTTAATCGGAAAAGAACAGTAAAGACCCCTAAGCTTGCATGATCTTGAACTTTTGATTTCTTTAATGGTCTTCGGTGGGCTTGGCCCCAATGGGCTGGCCAATGATAAATTTGACCTGCATCAAATATTAACAAACTAAGCATTCTTAAAGATGTGTCATTTGTGGCTTCCTCGGATATGGGATTGAACAAATGGGTATTAGATGTGATGATCCTAAAATCAGCTGTCTCCACTTTTTCAGACATGTTTCCTTTTCTCGGGACATATATACTGGTCTATCCCTTGCTTGTTGCATCACTTAAAAAAACCCCTTTGTTTATCTGCTTGATCCATTTTTAAATGTGTCTCGTAGATTCTTTTTCTTCTTTTAATCCCCCTCAACACGTTTATCATTAGTCCTAAGTGCTTCAGATATACATCCTTCTGAGATACTTGTAGCTGTTCTTTTCTGTAGAGAAATCTTGTTGATTCTCGTAGCTTTCTTACACTTGACCAATATTCTTGTCAATGTAAGTCCTTTCTTGCAGTAGTACATTTGTACTCAGAACCTTACTCCTACAAAGAAGCTTGTTCTACCTCTCATGCAACAAGCTATATAAGTAGGACCTCAACATTGAAGAGAAATCAAAACTAGGAGTTGGTTTCTCAACTCTTAGTAAGCATGTCATTGGCTGCAAGCGGGTCTACAAAATCAGAACAAAGATCAATGGGTCGATGAACAGTAAAAAGCTCGTCTCATGGTAATTTGGAGACTTTTGCTTCAATTGCTAAAATGACCATATTCTATCTTGTTGCTGCTGTTTGTCAATGGGTCTTATTACAAAAGGGTATTAATAATGCTTTTCTTAACAGTTATCTCTTAGAAGAATTGTCACATCCCCACCCAACTCAGCATGAAATTGTCCGTTTTGGCCCACATGCGCGCTTGAGGACTTCCCAGGAGGTCACCCATCCTAGTACTGCTCCTGCCCAAGCACGCTTAACTCCATAGTTCTTACGGTTTTTGGGGCCGCACGGTTTTAAAAGCCCTCATGTTGAGTTAAGGCGGAGTTTTGACTTATAAGCCCAGGGATTTGGACAACTCATTTCCAATGTGGGACTCATGTATTCCTCACATTGCAAACCCAGTCCATATGCGGACCCTTCTAATCGCCCTTCTTCAGGGGGGTCACAATTGTCAGGTCTTACAAGAATACTACTATATAACTTATGTTTCATGGCTTTCTCATCATCCTCATTAGGTTATTCATTTGAAAGTAGTTCTTTACTCTCAAGTAAGCTTCTTGTGCATGGTTTGGTCGTTTTAGTGCAACTATTCATATTTCATACTATTTCATACTCAAAGTTCTTGTGATTCTACCTTATTTTCTTGTTATTTCTTCAAAGGAGGGTCTATCTCCTCTTTTATGTTGATGGCATGATCATTATAGGTGATGATCGTATTGGAAGTATTGTCTTAATAGACTTTTTAAAGTCAACGATTTGTCATTTTGTGACATTTGCTTTAGGTTCTTGGAACTGAGGTTGCTTATTTCTCTTACGTTTAGTCGTTTACATCTTGACACAATGTAAAAATATTGCCGATATTCTTCAAAGACCTGTACTTATAGACAATAGGAGTACTGAAATGCAATCCATCTCGAGTTAAATATAAAGCTAAAGCCAACAAATGTATCCCTCTAGTGGGTCCAACTAGATGTAGACAACTTGTTGGTAGTCTTGTCTTTCTTGTTGTTACCCCCTCAAATATCACATTTGCTGTTCATGTTGTTAGTCGGTTTGTGGCGACTTAAACTTTTGCAGATTGGTCTACGGTTCTCAAAGTATTTTGGCATCTTTGCGACGCTATAACAACATATTTCTGTCTACATATCTTAATTCTGATTGGTTTGGAAATGTTAATGACCAATGTTCTACCCATGGGTTTTGCATCTTTTTTGGATTATCACTTATCTCTTGGAGGAAGAAATAATCTTTTGTTTCTTGCTCTTCTGCCAAAGCTGAGTATCATGCGCTGGCTCATATTACCTCAGAAATTTTATGTCTTCATTGGCAACTACAAACAGGGGGTGTTTATTTGTCCTCCAAATTTCGGCCCTTTATGTAGTTCCTGATGTCCATCACACACTAAACAGGTCAATGTAGCAACTATTGAAGTTCCATTTTGTTTAATTCACACAGATGCTTGGTATGCTCAGATTACTTCTTTGTTGGGCAATTGTTGCTTTCTCTTTTATTGATGATTTCACAAGATGTACAGATTTGTCTTACGAACTACATGGGAAGAGCTTGCTTTGAGATATTCCATTAAATAACGATCTTTGAGGCAAAAGTCACAATCCTGTGATTAGATCATGGGAGTATCTTTCTCATAAGTTTCAGTCATATTTAGCTGACTCTTGTGCTTATGCCCCTAAAACAAAATGGAAGAGCTCAGGCAAGCACAAAAAAGAAAGGAAAAAACCCTGATTTTTTTTGAATTGGTCATTGTGATAGAAATTTGTTATGCATTTTGGAAGCTGGAGCTTTTAAGGGCACTCATATTGATCTTTTTTCATGGTAAATGGGATCATAAGTTTTAACAAGGACTAGTAACCATTAATGAATAGAGGAGTGAATTCACTCCATCTGAGGTGAAGATGTAGTTTAGGTTATGACATTACTGATTGGAGGTTAGAGTTGAGAATGTGTCATCATTTCACATTTTTATATATGTACATGGGTTTTAAATTATTTTTTGGCATCTAGAAGTAGCATATTCCATTGATGATTTAATACGATCAATTAAGCGCATGTAGTTTATGTATTACATTCACTTTTTACTATTTTAATATTTTTCTAATATATTTTAGTTTTTTAATATTTTCTGGGATGTAACTTGAATTTATGTATTACATACACCTTTTACTATTTTAATATTTTTCTAATATATTTTAGTTTTTTAATATTTTCTGAGATGAAACTTGAATATGTAGCACTGAAATGCGAACGGGGTGAAACATTGCAGTTCAGAGTTAAACCACAATGGCATCCGAAACGACATTGACAACTATTCATGTACATATGTGTGTGTGTGCACACTTGGATGGATACTTGTGTTGTGTGCATGTGTGTTAGGATTGGTGGGTTTGCATGGTCGTGTGCATGTTGGGTTGCTTGGATGCCATATGTTATTAGGACTTTGGAAAAATGATCACCTTTATAATGATTTAATTTGGTGCATTAAATACTAAAGTCCACATTTGGATTGCACTGTTAATGCTACTGGAACATCATGTGCAGAGTTCTTTGGAAAGCATTTATTGAATTCACTATTTTGGTTTTTTATGTCTAAGGGTCATAGCTAATGCTCTTAAAAAATAACTGCAGCTGATGGCTTACGTGCTGACAAATTTTATGAGCTGGATTCTGAAGGGCAGTATAGGGCACCTTTTCTCAGAAGTATAATAAAATCAAAAGGTCGCTGGGGAGTATCCCATGCACGTCCTCCAACTGAATCAAGGCCTGGTCATGTTTCTATAATTGCAGGCTTCTATGAGGACCCCAGTGCAGTAACAAAAGGCAACTCTCTCTCTGTGTGTGTGTGTGTGTGTGTGTGTGTTATATATAAAAAAAGTCTCTTTCCATATATCTTATGCTATTACATGCTTATTGTTTTGGTATTATGTGAGGTAGCACTTCACATACAACTCGTTGCAGCAAGTTGGTAAGCAACGCTAGAATTAAAAAAAAATGATTAGTTTTGCTTACATGATTACCCACAAAAGCATATATGGGTATTAGCTGAGGAAGATAGATCAGCAGACGGAATTGTTCTGGGCTAACTGTTTGGTTCGGTGGATACAAGTAGAGTTTCTGATTGGCACTAGTAGGAGCTCTAACTTGGTTGCTCAGCAACTAGTACAAGATATCCAACTACAAATCGTACTAATGACGCAACGTTGCAACCTTATCAATTGTCATGGACAAAAAATGGCCATTAAGCAATTCTTTTTGAGTGATGCTTGGTTGATTTTTTTTTTCCATTGGAGGCTGTTGTCGTGATTACTCTTGGTGTGATGTGATGCCCATCATTAGTGTCTGTCATCTCCTTTTCGGAAGACCATGGCAGTTTTGATCTCGGAATAATTCAAAATGGGCGGGAGAATTCTTACACCATCCAAGGGAGTGTAATCTGCTTGTAACCCTATTTCCAAATGTAAGAGACAGTGTAATGGAATAGAGCAGGGAGTTATAGGCACAACCCAGATCCGCGATCGAAGAATAGACTAATCTCCCAAAGGATTGATCGAATCCAACGATAGATTCAACCACTAGGGCACCCTCACAAGAGGAGAACACACCGTATCCGTTTGAGATAAATCTCAAAGAAAAATTTTAATTGATTGAAAATAAGCACTGCATTACAATGAGGCCTAACATCCTTATATAGGGAGTTGGCTTAATCCCTAAGTAACAATATTTTCTAATATATGAATAATGCCTAAAATAGGAAACATACTAATATTAATCCTGAACAAACCAAACTACTAAATAAATGGATGTCCCATTGGGCCTATGGAATGGGTTCAACGGGTTGGCCGACCTATTGCGTGGCCTGCATCAATTCTCCCCTGCTTAAAAAAAATTTGACTCTGGCGAGTTGACAATTTGATAATATGGGAGAGAATCCGACCACAAGTTCGGAAAATGTCCTGGTCGAAAATTAATCTCACAAACTTCTGGTTTTTCTTGTTATCTTATTCTCTTGACATGACTTGGAAGTTCGATGCAATCTTTTCCTCTTTCTAAAAGTAGATTGGCAGTATCGCTTCTTTTGATGTCTGCATGGAGCTTGAATGTGTGATCTGACCATTAGAAACTTCAGTTGTTTCCTTTGAACTAACAGATCATGAACATGGACTATCCATCGTTGATCGCTGAAAATGAAGTCAATGTGAGGAACTTCGACTACTTGATCTTCATGTGAAACCACTGGAACACTTGACGCAATTGGATTTTTTGAAAGTGGCATTATCGGATGTTCAATCTTCTTGCTAACTCGATCGGAGTCTTCAATGTTTGCTTGCCCATGTCCTTCTGCCTTTTGTGGCTCTTGGTTAACACTATCTTGATCATCTTGTACTTGTTTTGAATTTTCCATGAGATCAACTTTGCCTTGAACTTACTCATCTATTGCACCCTTGATGTCTGCTGGCATGGTTGGTCTCTCTTGTAGTGCAATTATTGTAAAAGATAACAAGGCCGGTTGCTTACAGGCCCTAGGCCCTAGGCCCAGCCCAACAGAGGCCCATTACAGCCTCTCTCACGTAGGATTTAGTCAATCCCTGTAAAGTTGATTTCTCTTTTTATGTTTTCCTTGTATAGACTAGGATTGATTCTTTCCATTCTTTCATTTATTCTAATTTGTAATCTTAACATACTTAGTGCCTTGATTAAGGTAACAATTCATTATAAAACAGAACTGTCGATGATCCATTGATCATTGAGTTTCTCGCCAATATTGTCTTCTTCTTCTTCTTCGTCTCATCTCATCACAGAATCTATCATGGTATCAGAGCCATAATACCTTGGAGATCTCATCTACATCGTCAAAGCTTGATCTGTGTCTTCTGGAAGCCAAACGTAGGTGATAACCTACTGTTTCTTCACTGCGATCATAGTGGCCCACTTGCGATCATCTCGAAATCCACAAGTTTCCTTCCAGCATTGGTCGTCCATCTCTCCTTGTTATTTTGGAGATTCTTTCAGCATTTTTCAGAGATCAGAGGCAGGCGATTTGATCCATCTTGTGATTATTCACTTTCTTTAAATAGTTTTCATCACAGCCGCACAAAATCCTTGATTCTGATCGGATCTGGATGAAACTTGAATTGCTAGAAAGGAAATTGGATACTGGTATCTAGCTACTGATCTGATCACCAATCAGAATCCTTTGTGGGCCCCACGCAAGGATCCCACCTCAATTTTTCAGGTCGCCTGGACTGTTTTAGTGCAATTTTTGCACTATGTGTGTGCTGTTTTTGCTTGGAAGCCTCTGCTACTTTGATCTCTTCTACTCTTGCTTCTGTATACTGTTGATGCTGCTTATGACTGATTAAGGCTGATTAAATACTGTTCAGTGTTGGTTAGTGCTCTGTTAGTATAAATACTGCCGTATTCGCCTTTTTATACCAGACTAGAACACCTTCTTTTGGTTGGTTTGTGTGCTGCTCTCTTTCTTCTTTTGCTGTTTTGCTCTGTAGTCTCTTATCTAGTACATTCTTGCAAATGGACAAGTAAGACGTCATCCCAATTAAATTCAATGGGCAAAACTATATGTCCTGGTCCTTCCACTTAAGGAACTTTGTAGAAGGACAGGGCCTTTTTGGTTATCTTGATGGATCAATACCTAGGCCTCAGATTACAAGTACTGCCGACTCCAAAGGCCTAGCTACTTAGTCCAAAGAAAATGCTAAGGTCGTAACTTGGATCCTTAACTCTATTGATCATTCTCTTGCGGTGGCTCTTCAAGCCTACACAAAAGCAGTTGATATGTGGACTTATCTGAAGAAAATCTACCATCAAACCAGTAAAGCCCGGAAATCTCATATGGATAGTGAAATTGCCAAATATAGTCAAGGGGATAAAACTGTGCAGGAATACTTTAATGGTTTCCTCATCTTGTGGACTGAAAGGGATTCCATGTTAATCCAAACGGTCTCTTCTGGATTTCTGTCTGAGGCTCTCCAGTTACAAGAAGAAACTCATATCAGCCAGTTTCTTATGAATCTACGACCTGAATTTGAATCTGTTCAGTCTGCCCTCATGAATAGGGAGAATACTGCTAATCTTGATATTTGCTTCCAAGAAGTCCTTCATGAAGAACTTCGTCTCATTTCACAGCGCACTATTCTGGAAGCACCCGAAGCACCCAAAGCCTTCCTTGCGCCTCTTCCTGCTGACTCGGCTCTTCTGGCCACTCCAAAGCCGACTCAATGTTATGAATGCAAAGGCTTCGGGCATATTGCCAAAAATTGTCGCAAGAAATTGGTTTGCAGATATTGTAAACGGACCGGTCATGTGATTGATGACTGTCGAAGCCTACAGCGCCGAAATGAGGCACAGCCTAAGAAGCCTCCCTCCAATATGCCAAGACAGAATGTTCCATCCGCATTCAGGCTCAAGCCCCCGTATCAGATACAGGCAGTACTTCCTCTGGGGCTATATCCATGACTCCTGCTCAGATTCAAGAATTGATCTAGAGCACAGTCACCTCTGCATATCCATCTATGGGCTTCTCTGGTGGTCGGTATCAACCTCATTCTCATATCGCATCTCCTGCCTTTCATTCTTCTGCATCTTTTTCTTCTTCTATCACCTCTTCCACATGGTTTTTAGATTCAGGAGCCTGAAATCACATGACATCTGTAGAACATAGCTTTATAGATTCCCACCCTTACCTTGGAAAAGAAAAAATTACCACTGCGAATGGTGATCAACTACTCATTTTTGAAGTGGTACCATTACTTTATCTAGTGTCACTGGCCAGTCCATCACCCTTCCAATGTCTACTTTGTTCCAAAATTATCAGCCAATTTACTTTCTGTAGGACACCTTATTGATGAGGGCTATCTTGATCATTTTTCTTCCTCTGGTTGTGTCATACAGGGGCGGCAAACTGGGAAGGTGATCGCGACAGGGAGTAAACATGGGCGCCTATTTTTGCTGGACATTAGACATCATTCCTTCTTTGCTTCTTCTTCTAATAATTTCATAAACTTGTGGACGGTTTGGCATAAACGTCTTGGTGATGTGAACAATGCCTATTTAATTTCTTTATTTAAACTTGGTTATTTGGACTCTACGATTGATAATAAAATGATGTCTTTATCTCAATCAATATGTGAAGCGTGGTGTTTAAGTAAGAGTCATATTTTACCATTTTTTGTTCATAATTCTCGTGCATTAGAATCTTTTGACATCATTCACACTGATGTTTGGGGCATTGCTCCTACCTTGAGTCGGGTAGGATTCAAGTACTATGTGACATTTATTGATGATCATTCCCATTATACTTGGATTTATTTCATGCGTTTAAAATTTGAAGTATCTTCTATTTTTCAAAGATTTTGTAACATGTTCCACATCCAATTTAAGAAAGATATCATGATCCTTTGATCTGATTCCGACGGAGAATACATGTCTCATGAATTCTCTGCTTTTCTTTCTGATAAAGGAATTCTTAATCAAAAATCTTGTCCGCACACTCCTCAGCAGAATGGAATTGCGGAATGAAAGAACAAACATATTCTTGAAACTGCTCGCACCCTTTTACTTGGATCCTTAGTTCCTCCAGAATTTTGGTGTGATGCTGCACAGACTGCGGTATATCTGATCAATCGTCTTCCTAGTACTGTTCTAGGCAAGACTACTCCTTACGGAGTTCTTTTTGAACATCCTCCTTCATACTCTTACTTATGTGTGTTTGGTTGCTTGTGTTTTGTTCATCTTCCACCAACTGAACGCACTAAGCTATCCCCACAAGCTGCCAAATGCATCTTTCTTGGCTACAATACTGAAAACAAAGGGTTCTTTTGTTATGACCGGTTTGAAAAACGCATGCGAATCTCTTGAAATGTGATCTTCCTGGAACAAATTCCCTTCTTTTCATTACGTTTAGATCGTCATCCTCTTGCTGTGTCCTATTTGCCACAATTCCCGGAGTCTGCTTCTCCATCACCTTCTCTCAAGGTCTATGTCCGGCGTAACACGGTTCCTCCTATGGTGCCTTCCTCTTCTAATCATCTCCCAGTGCCGCCTACTGCTCCTACAAGTAACAATGCTTCTTCTGACAATACAATCTCTCTGCGACGATCTAATCGTCTTTCCATTGCCCCTAATCGCTATGGATTTCCTGCTCTCTTTTCATCTTTAGATAGTGCTCCTATACCCACCTCATATTCACAGGCATCGAAGATTGCTTACTGGCAGGATGCTATGAATGAGGAATTGCTCGCTCTCGAAGCTAATCAGACATGGGACTTGGTACCGGCTCCTGAAGGAGCCTCTGTGATTGGCAGTAAATGGATCTACTCCATCAAAGTTCACTCCGATGGGAGTCTTGATCGTTGCAAAGCCTGATTGGTTGCGCAGGGTTATAAACAGGAGTATGGAATTGACTATGATGAAACATTTGCACCAGTGGCTAAAATGACCACCGTCCGTACTCTCCTCTGTGTCGCTGTAGCCCGTAACTGGCCTCTGTGGCAAATGGATGTTAAAAATGCATTTCTTCATGGGGATTTGCGAGAGACTGTTTACTTAAAGCCTCCTCCAGGATATGCCTGTACTCCTAAGCATGTTTGTAAGTTGCGGAAATCTTTGTATGGACTTAAGCTGGCTCCCAGGGCTTGGTTCAATAAGTTTCGGGCTGCAATTCTTCAAGCTGGATTTCGTCAGTCATTCGGATAGCTCATTATTTCTTAGATGGACATCGAAGGGCTACACCTTCTTTTTAGTCTATGTTGATGATATGATTATCAGTGGCAATGATAGTCCTAGCATTACGGATCTTAAACATCATCTCACTTGCCACTTCAGAATGAAGGATCTTGGTCCTCTCACCTACTTTTTGGGGCTGGAGTTCTTGCGTAGCAAATTTGGCATTCGGGTTCATTAGCGGAAATATGCTACAGATTTAATCACTTCGGCAAGACTCGATGATGCTCACACTTTTGATACACCTATGGAGTTGAACAACAAGATCAGTACGGATGATGGCCCTCCCCTGGATGATCCCTCTGTTTTCCAGCGGATAGTTGGTAGTTTGCTCTACTTAACTATGACTCGGCCGAATATTTCTCATGCCGTTCATATGGTTAGCCAATTTGTGAGCAATCCTCACAAACCTCACCTTGTTGCTGCATTGCTCATACTCCGCTATGTCAAAGGCACCCTTAATCATGGTCTCTTCTACTCTTCGGGCGCTTCTCTGCACCTATCAGCTTATGCGGATTCTGACTGGGCTGGTTGCCTAGATTCTCGGCGATCTACCACTGGCTGGTGTATGTTTCTTGGGGATGCTCTGATTTCATGGAAGTGCAAGAAGCAGACCACCGTTTCAAAGTCTTCTGCTGAGGCTGAATATCGGGTGATGTCATCTGCTAGTGCTGAAATCATCTGGCTACGCCGTCTTCTCTGTGAATTTGGTGTCATTGTTGGTAGTTCTACACCTCTTCATTGGGACAACACAAGTGCTACCAGAGTTGCCAACAATCCAGTTTTTCATGAAAGAACGAAGCACATTGAGATTGATTGTCACTTCATTCATCAACATGTTCTTACTGAGAAGATCACTCTGCCTCATGTCTCTACTCTTAACCAGTTGGCGGATATCTTCACAAAAGCTCTCCCCAAAACGAGTCATCATGATCTCACTAGCAAATTGATGTTTTCTGCCTTACCACATCAATTTGAGGGGGAGTGTAAAAGATAACAAGGCTGGTTGCTTACAGGCCCTAGGCCCAACCCAACAGAGGCCCATTATAGCCTCTCTCACGTAGGATTTAGTCAATCCCTGTAAAGCTGATTTCTCTGTTTATGTTTTTCTTGTATAGACTAGGATTGATTCTTTCCATTCTTTCATTTATTCTAATTTGTAATCTTAACATACTTAGTGCCTTGATTAAGGTAACAATTCATTATAAAACAGAACTGTCGATGATCCATTGATCATTGAGTTTCTCGCCAATATTGTCTTCTTCTTCTTCCTCTCATCTCATCACGGAATCTATCAATTATGACTGCTCTTTCAACTCTTTGCTCTTCTTGTGGCTATTTCTTTGGTTCAGTGGAAGGAGATGATGTAGACAAAGATGGCTGTCAATGTAATTGGAATGAGCATAACCCTTTTTCCATTCCATAAAAGGGTATATGTGTTCGCCTCTTTATCATGGTGCACTTTTCGATAAGAAAAGGCAGGGACGCCCAAAAATAATATGAGCAATATTCATATGAATCACATCACACCAAATTTTGTCATCATAATGGCCCATCCTGAATGATACCAAACATTTTTGAGTCACATGGATGACATGACCATCAGACCATGTAACTTGGTAGGGCTTACGAAGTTTCTCAGTTGGCCAATGAAGTTTGTCAATGACCTTTTGCGCGACAAAATTTATTGCGCTACCATTGTCAATAATCAAAATAGCAGATTTTTCTTTGACTGTTACCTGCTTATGGAATTTCTTAGCTTGCCTCCATTCTTCTTCTTCTTTTTCACTTGTATTGAGCAGTCGGTGAATGACAAGTGTAGGATTATCTTTTCCTGCGAAAGGTCTCTCTACAACCTGAGCTCTTGATCTTTGCTAAATTTTCTCTCTTGATATTGAGATTGAGAGATGCAAGATTTTCAAGGCATGTGCTCCACATGAATAGCTTCCTCGTACGCTTCTGGAATGGTTTCACAAAAGTTTACTTTTGCTCCTATGTCCGGCCTTAGACCTTTGATATAACGAGCTCCATCATTCTTATTCTTATCTCTCTCCCATAAGCCACATAAGGTTTCCAACTCTTGATATCGGCAGGTATATTCATCAAAAATCAATTTTCCTTGCTTCAAATTAATGTGCTGCTCAAAATAGAACTCTTTCTCGTGGTACTGATTTCCATATTTGAACTCATACATAACAGCTTCAATGTGTCTCATGTTGATTTGATAGGCTGGGATAATGACACTCTAAATGGGTCGGATTTTAATTAGGCCCACCTGGCTCAGATTGAAAAATTCTGCACTGTTTTTTTCCTGCAAGTGGGTTGGATTCAGGTTCAAGCTCGGGTCAGACCTAAACTTAGGCCCAACTCGAAAGCTGGGCTGGGTTGTGCCTGGGAATATCATGTGTGAAGAGAGGCCCTTACCCTTGGTTCTGCCTTGGGTTTTGTGCAGAGAAGAGAATAAGAAACGAAAAGGTCGACTTATCGTTTGACTACAGCGACGAAGAGGAGAGGTGCATAGGCGGTGTAGTAGAGAGCGGTGATGGGATCTCATCAATAGGAGCCCAGGCGATGGCTCCTTCTGTGTGACAATGCTCAAAAGACGTGGCAGATTGGCTCCGGCGAACTTGATGCAAGAAGAGGAAGAGCCCAACGTGTGGCGATTGCTGTGTGATGGTGAAATCGGCGCTGGTTGAGGAGTCGGTCCGTGAGACGGAGGTGCAGCTGCTTTGTGAAGTCGAAGACGATGGTGCTGTTAGGTACGGCCTCTGATCTTAATCGTCTTTTTCTTCTTTTTTTTCTTTGGGATGGGGATGCTCTAACGGAGACAAAGGGAACAAATTTTTTTTCTCTTCGACGGTCTGGTTTCGGGAGACTGGGAAGAGGTGTTGTCGAGGTGTGGGGCCTGGGGAAAGTTAGGTGGGCTCTGGGAGTGGGTTGGAAAGGGGGTGGTGGGTTTCAGTGAGACGGGAGACGGGTTTTGGGTTGTGGGCTGACTGGTTCCGTGAGGTTGGGGATGGGAATTCTGAGTTCGACCGTGGGGTGGGTTTGATGGATTGGGAGATTGGGTTCGGTTTAGTGTTTTCTGGTGTGGTCGAACTTGGAGTTGGGGGCTTTATGGTTTGTAGCGGTGATAAGTGCGTAATTATCCCTAATATTCCGTTTATTCTATGCTAGTTCATGTTTATTTTATTTTATTTTACATAGTTTTTGTTAATTTTTATGCTAAGGTTAAAAGGAGCAAAAAGAGAGTAATTAATGAAGAGGATGATGGGTGTGAATCCCAAAGAAGGACCAAGGTGGGTCCCATTCAAGATGTTTCGGATTCAAAGAAGACTTTCTAATTATTTGGACAACTTACAATTCAAATCAAAGAAGGAAAATTTGGAGAAAGAGTTCAAGTCAAGATAAAAGTCCTAAAAGAGGGGTCCCACACTTATGTTACACGCATCAAAGAGGCTACGTCTATTTCCTTTTTCTCTTAAGGATAAAGCTAAAATATGGTTGAACTCCTTGGATGTTGGTTCTATCAACTCTTGGCAGCAGCTAGCCAGGAAGTTTCTGAAGAAATTTTTTCCGGTTCAAAAGACTAGGCAGTTAAGAAGAGAGATCTAAACATTTCAGCAGAAAGATGGAGATCAGTTCTGGGAAGCGTGGGAGCATTTTAAGGATTTATTATTGAAGTGTCCACATCATAACCTCACCAAAGATGATCAGGTTCAAGCTTTCTATGAAGGACTGAACGAGCCGAATAAGGGAATAGTTGACTCTGCATGTGGAGGAGCCCTGATGGAGAAAAATAGTGAGGAAGCTTATAATCTCTTTGAAACTTTTAGTGAAAACTCACAACAATTTTCTTGTCGAAAGAGACAGATGGGTAAGAAGCAAGGAATATATGAGATCCAGTCTCAAGGAAATATAGCTACTCAGATGGCGGCAATGGATTAAAAAAATGGACATGCTCATAAAAGCAATGGCTTCCAACAGCATGCAAGGACAGACACCAAAGGAAGTTTGTGCTATATGTTCTCACACAAACCATGCTACTGAATGCTGCCCCATGTCATCTTTTACAGACAAGGAACATACCGACTATGTTGATAACACTTTTCCGAAGCAAAACAATCCTTACAGCAATACCTACAATTCTGGATGGAAGAATCATCCAAACTTTTTGTGGGGAGGGAATCAGAACAATCAAGGAAATCAGAATCAATATCAAGGACAGCAGAGAAGCTATCAATACCCCCAGAATAACAACTCTTCTCAGAATAGTGCACAAAAGGCACAGGAAGATGAGTTCAAAAGTTTGGTTACCCAGTTTATTCAGTCATCTCAGGCTAATCTCCGGCAACATAGCCAAGCAATTACAAATACTCAGCAGAGTTTGGCCAAGCTGGAAGCACAAGTGGGTTAGATAGCTAATGCCTTAAGCAAGAGGGAGGACGGTAAGTTTCCAAGTCAGACTGAAATCAACCCTAAAAATCATGAGCATCTGAAGGTCATAAGTACCGTCACCAAAGAGCCTGAGAAGGTCTACAGGAGAATGAGGCAGCATGGTACAGCCATAGACACCAGCGTGAATGGGCCACATGAAAATCCGAAAACTGTAGACATTGAGCCACAGGACAGTGCAAGGCAAACTGAGACTGATGTGAACCAAAAAAGTGACAAGAAGAGCACAGACACTGCAGCCACTCCTATTCTGATCACACCTTCTAAAGAACCAGAGAGAGTTTATAAGCCAGTTCCACCTTACCCTCAGCGGCCGAGACAGGAGAAGAAAAGTCAGTTCACGCAGGACATCTTCGAGACTGTAAGGAGGGTAGAGATTAACATTCTGCTGATTGATGCTATCAAGCAGATACCCTCTAATGCAAAGTTTATCAAGGAGCTATGTACAAACAAGAGGAGATTCAGAGAACATGAAGAGGTTAAGTTAACTGAGGAAGTCAGTGTAGTTCTTTCAAGAAAGCTTCCTCCAAAGCTGAAGGACCCTGGGAGCTTTACTATACCTTGCAAGATAGGAGATCATACATTTGAGAGAGCCTTACTGGACTTGGGTTCGAGTATCAATTTGCTGCCATTTTCCGTTTGAGTCTTTGGGTTTGGGAGAGCTCAAACCAACTTCAATTACATTGCAATTGGTGAATAGGAGTGTGAAGCACCCAAGGGGCATTCTGGAGGACATTTTGGTGAAGGTAGGAGAATTTATACCTGCTGACTTTGTGGTACTAGACATGGAGAGTGTATCACTGCCTCACCACCTTTCTATTATACTAGGCCGACCTTTCATGGCCACTACGGGTTCAAAGATAGATGTACAGAAAGGCACAATTGAAATGAAGGTCAATGGGCGGAGCATTGAGTTTAAAGTGTTCGAAGCTATGAAAATGCCTAGAGATGAAGATTGCTTTCAGATTGAGGAAATTGAGCAGGCTATAGTAGAGGTGTTTCCAAGAGCACATGGGTGCAAGGAGGAGTTGGACACATGCATTCAGCAAAGCCTTACCAAATCTGAAATCGAGCATGATTGTGATGAGCTTGAGGTAGCACTTATGGAGATTGTAAATCAACTAGAGGTACTCCCCTCCATCCCAGGTAAATATTGGAGATTGTAAATCAACTAGAAGTACTCCCCTCCATCCCAGGTAAATATTTTAACTCTTTTGAAATTCTTGGTTCTTCCACAAAGCAACCCGTTCCTTCTGTTTTAAAAGCACCAGAGTTAGAATTAAAGCCATTACCTGAACATCTCAAATATGCCTATTTGGGAGAACATGAGACTTTGCCATGTGTCATAGCTAGTGATTTGAGTTCTAATGAGGAGAGCAAGTTGTTAAAAATATTAAAAGCTCACAAGACAGCAGTGGGGTGGAGCATTGCAGACATCAAAGGTATAAGCCCAACCATGTGTATGCACCGAATCTTGTTAGAAGAGGAGTCTAAACCTACACGGGAAGCACAACAGAGACTCAACCCTCATATGAAAGAAGTTGTCAAAGCAGAAATTCTTAAGCTATTAGACGTTGGGATCATCTACCCAATCTCAGATAGCAAGTGGGTCAGCCCAGTGCAAGTTGTTCCCAAGAAGAGTGGTATGACAGTAGTAAAGAACGAACATGATGAGTTGGTTCCTACTAGAGTTACCACTGGATGGAGGTTATGCATAGACTACCAGAAGCTTAACACAGTTACCAGAAAGGATCACTTCCCACTACCATTCATTGATCAAATGTTAGAGAGGCTAGCTGGGCATTCACATTATTGTTTTCTTGATGGGTACAATGGGTACAATCAGATTCCTATTGCTCCAGAGGACCAAGCGAAGACCACTTTTACTTGTCCATTTGGGACATTTGCCTACATGAGGATGCCTTTCGGGCTTTGCAATGCACCGGCAACTTTTTAGAGATGCATGATGAGTATATTCTCCGATATGGTGGAGCGCTTTATTGAGGTATTCATGGACGACTTCTCTGTCTTTGGATCATCATTTGATAACTATTTGTATCATCTGGAGTTTGTGCTAAAGAGATGTGAGGAGTGTAATTTGGTATTAAATTGGGAAAAATGCCACTTCATGGTGAAACATGGCATTGTACTTGGGCATGTAGTGACAAGCAAGGGGATACAGGTGGATAAGGCTAGGATAGACTTGATCAGCAAACTTCCACCACCCACATCAGTGAAGGGAGTACGGAGTTTCCTTTGGCATGCGGGATTCTATCGCAGATTCATTAAGGACTTCTCCAAGATTGTAAGACCAATTTGTTCATTATTACAGAAAGAGGTGGAGTTTGTTTTTGATGAGAATTGCTTGCGAGCATTTGAGCTGCTGAAAAAGCTTTTGACATCAGCCCCTATTATCATGGCGCCTGATTGGAGTTTGCCATTTGAGCTGATGTGTGATGCCAGTGACTATGCTCTAGGGGTTGTACTTGGCCAAAGAGTAGAAAAGCTTCCACATGTGATTTACTACGCATCCAGCTGGCGATGTACTCCATATCCAGCTGAGGTCTTTTACCCTTTTCCTTGTGTTTCTCTTTACTTTTCTGTTATGTTTTTAGTGTTTTCTTCTTACTTTATTTCACAACATTGGGGACAATGTTTAATTTTGGGGGAAGAGTCTTAGTTAGGATACTCATTTAAAAAAAAAGATTTTTTTTTTCAAAAATCACAAAAATATTTGTTTTTCTTTGAGTCATAGTTCCTTCCTACCAAAATGATGAGTAATGATGATTTGTCTTGCATGGTTCATTGAACTTAATTATGCTAGTTCTTTATATTATTCAATTGCAATAAATCTCGTTTAAGCATGCTGAGCTATCACTGTGTGGATTACAATGCTGATATAGACTGAGGTTGAAAGCTCGTGCATAATTGAATGATTAGATACTTTTGGTGAAAACTTGTGCAACCTAGTGAGATTTGAGCCCAAATGCTTATTCTTGAGAGGGTTATATGTTGAGTGATATGATCTTCCATTTCTTGATCTATATGATGCAGTTGATTTCATTATCATTCTTTGATCACATGTTCTGAATTTTATATGGAAAAACATGCTAGAACTCTCATTTTTATCCGATTGAGGCATATTTCGATTACACGAACCATAGGAGATGATTTTAGGCCATGTTTGACTAGTTTGTGCTTTTCTACCCATCCCATTTCATGTTTTTCACTAGTTATCCATGTTGAGCCTTAATTAAGCCATTTCTTGCACCCATACCAATCCCTAAGTTTGGGGGAATTACCTTACCATTTATGTATCCTTACCTTATCTGAGGAAGTATATAGAAGAATTCAAGGTTCACTACAAAATGTGTGCAAGGCTTGAGAAAAAGAAAATAAACAAAAGGTTGCCGTTACCCTGCATCTCTATAGTGCCAAAAAGAAAAATAAATGAATGAAGAAAAGAAAAGAAAAGAAAAGAATAAAGGAGGGTATACGTGTGACTCAACAAGAGGGAAATTCAAAATTCAAGCCTTAGCCGCCAAAATCAGAAGTGTATAAAGGAACCAGAAGTGTGATTCTATGGAAAGTCCTTAAATCTTGTTATCCATTTCCTCTCATTCTTAACCCTTCACCCTAGCCCCGTGATAACCCATGTGTAAAGTCCTATTTGATTCTAGGTGAAGTGTAGTCCCAGTGTGGAGATAAGATGGAATGGGAGCCTATGGTGTGTGATTTCACTTCAAGCATGTGGTATTTTTCATGCGATCATTGTCTGTTCACTCTTAACCAGTTATTGAGTGTTTTATTGTGAGCATATCCATGGTGAGGATTGAAGTTAAACTGAATTGCAAAAATGATGGTTTGGTTGTGTGAAAGCCTAAACTAAAAGTTATGTTGGTATTGTTTTACACACGACCCTTTGAGCATGTGGATTGTGAACTGGTTGAGACTCTTGGTTCTTTAAATCATGTATTGATCAGATATCTCTGAGACTAATGGTGGAAGGATAGGTTTCATATTTTAGTGTTTTAATTTTCTACCTTGTTTATTTTATTGTTTTGCTCGAGGACTAGCAAAAGGTAAGTTTGGGGGAATTCGATAAGTGCTTAATTATTTGTAATCTAAGCCCTAATATTCTGTTTATTCTATGCTAGTTCATGTTTATTTTATTTTGTTTTACCTAGTTTTTATTATTTTTTATGCTAAGGTCAAAAGGAGCAAAAATAGAGTAATTAATGAAGAGGATGATGGGCGTGAATCCCAAAGAAGGACCAAGGTGGGTCCCATTCAAGATGTTTCAGATTCAAAGAAGACTTTCTAATTATTTGGACAACTTACAATTCAAATCAAAGAAGGAAAATTTGAAGAAAGTGTTCAAGTCAAGATAGAAGTCCTAAAAGAGGGGTCCCACACTTATGTTACATGCACCAAATAGGGCCCACTTTTATGTCAAAAGTTCAGATTTAATTCCTTGCAATTAATCTCAGATTTGTGGGTCCATGTGAATAAGTTTCTAGAAGATACAAGTGGGACCAGATTTAAAAAGCTTGCTAATCAAGAAAAGAAGACTCCTAATGCATTCTAATTAGGAAACCTAATTGTAAGGAAGGTTTAAGATCTATTTCTACAAGGGAACTACTTGCTAAAAAGAGCTGTTACAAGATTTATAAATAGCATAAAGGAAGTGGACGTGAACAGTAATTCCAGCCATATCATTCCATATACCCAGCCATAAAACAGCCACCCAAAAACCACAAAACACAGCAGCCGTACAAGCCACTTTGGAGCCACCTTGGGAGCAATCTTTGGAGGGCTTTTGGAGGAGAAAAAGGGGAACAAGCTGCTGGCCATCCACTGCAACTTCATCATCTTCTAGTTTTCTTCTTATGAACCTCTTTTCTATGTTATTTTTCATTTAAGACATGAGTAGCTAAACTTTTTAGGGCTAGGGTGTAATTGAAACCCTACCCTATTTCTATGTAGTATCTTTTGGTGTCTTTTAATTCAGATTTCAGTTTTATTAGTTGAGATTCTAATCCATGTTTTTAATTGATGAGTTGTGTATATGCCATGCCAACCATGTTATGTTCAATTAATTTTAAGAGTAGCTAACTTAATTTTGATTGATCTTGATGTTAAGCATCTAGGGTTTAGAACCATGAATAATCTAAGTATATGCCATGCTTAGACTCATGCATTTATCTTTCCCATTGTTTTATGCATTATGTTTGTTTTGACTAGGACATATGCCATGCTTAGTTTTTGCATCATAATGAACAATTCATGTAGTATGCCACTCATAAATTAGGTTTAGGGGAATAATAATCTAGATACATATGCCATGGTCTAGGTTGATAGATGTTACTAATAAAATCTGATTTTTGATTAAAAGATAATAAGGGACATGCATAGGATTGGTTAGGGGAGTAGATGAAACCCTAGTTCATTCATTATTACTGTTTTTCAATTCTCATACTAGTTGTGTTTTAGATTACTTTCCAATTAGCTTTTGATACTTTAAATTACTGTTTTTAATAGTTTAATTCCACTTTTCATCATTCAATTGTTTATTTTAATATTCTGATTTTAAATTAATTTTGACATTGTTTTATCACAAGTCTTCGTGGGATCGATCTCGTACTTACAATTCACTACACTACATAGTGATCTTGTGCGCTTGCGAGTTTTAAGTTGTGTGCATATTAAGTAGCTTATTTCTAGGTTGCTTGGTGCATACCAAGAGGTAGTTTCAGATGGGGTTGTTAGGTATTAGGGTTTTCGAGAAGGGCAAGGAGGTTGGGGTATTAGTGGCTGGGTTGTGGGAAGTTTTGGGTTCACCTGGGGTTGGATGGTTGACTTAAGTTTTGAGGTTTTGGCGGTGGCCGTTTGGTGATGACACATGGTAGAGGCAAGACTTTGTTGTTGAAGGTGGTTTCGATGAGAGATGGTAGATGCTTCGATGATGGTCGGGTTATGCGGGCTGTGGGATGGGTTACGCATGTGAGGTGAAGGGTTGAGATGATGGACTGATGGATACAAGGGAAGGGAAAACGTCTCCCCGGCGAGCGCTATTCGTCCATGATGCCAATTGGCGTAGCCCGGATCCGCGATCGAAGAATAGACCAATCTCCCAAAGGATTGATCGAATCCAAAGATGGATTTAGCCACTAGGGCACCCTCACAAGAGGAGAAAACGCCGTAACCATAAGAGATAAATCTCAAAGAAAACTTTTAATTGATTGAAAATAAGCACTGCATTGCAATGAGGCCTAACATCCTTATTTAGGGGAGTTGGCTTAATCCCTAATAAATGAATAATCCCTAAAATAGGAAAGATACTAATATTAATCCTAAACAAAACAAACTACTAAATAATACTCCTAAATAAATGGATGTCCCATTGGGCATATGTAATGGGCTCAACGGGTTGGCCGACCTATTGTAAAAACCTGAAATTCGGGGCCCTGTCGGATTCCACATCGTAACCAACGAGTATCATCACCAGAACATGAATCAAATCATTAAAGCATTAATTAACCAGGCTTTTGCCTAAAAACTGAGTCTTTAATTAAAAAAAATGCAATTAATGACTCTAGTCCTTCATCTTTATCTTCTATGTAAATCCGTCGCTCGGGATCGCATGCCGCAGCCTATCTATTGATCATCATGATAATCCTTAGTTTCTAAATCCTGGTTACCTAGATTGGGGCGGCAAAAACAACAATCAGTGAAACTGAGTGAATAGAATTCTAATCTACATGTGTACAATTTCATGTTAAACAGGAATAATAAAGTTTGCAATAATATCAAGAATGCATTTATTAAAGTCCGGGCAAGGTTTCCTAAACTCCAGAGAATTTCCTGACCACTTGACCACAAAACCTCATGGATACCTCATATCATGTGCAAAGGGCCGACTTACGGTCAGTGAAAATAGCTGAGATGTAGTCAGGTGATTAACATAATTTGACCTAGGAGTCAGGGAATACATCTGACCTACAAGTCAGGGAATAACATAGTTGACCTATGAGTTAGGGAATAACATATCTGACATGTGAGTCAGGGAATACATCTGTATCAGGCCTTGGTATGTGCTAGTGGTCTAGGGATGTCCAATGGGTTGGTCTTGGTTAATAGACATTTTATTCCAGAAAATCATAGAAACATGATTCATCCTTTAACAAAATTCTTTGCCATTCTCAACACCTACATCAAGGTAGTTTTAGATCAGCCCCTTGCACAAATCCTGGATTTTTGTTATGCCCTGCACCGTTTCATCACTGGTATCCAATCATGTAACGGCAATCACATAACTAACCTCTTATAGGTCTGAGGGAAATATTCAATTACCAAGTTAATCACAAAATATACATAGACAAATCATGAAATCCCAAATAACAATGGTACATAACATGTATCATAATCCATCATATGTTGCGAATCATAATTACTCAAATAAGAGGATCCTAAATACAACTTCCTGAAGTTACAAAATAAAGAAAATAACTCTTAACAGTCCATAGATATAATGATTGACCGGCCTTTATATGTTATTTCAGAAAGTCAGGAACTAAAGAAATACCTAAAACAGTTTCAGATATAATAATAAAAAAAGGTCCTTATTTGCAATTTACAAATATTTCTGACTCAAGTAAACAGGTTGTAAAAGGGTTTATGAGCAATTACAGAAAATAATAGGGTTTATTTTGCAATTTCCAGCAAAAGAAAGCATAAGAGAATCCACTCAACAAGTCAGATGTGATAATACATAATAGTAGGTCCTTGTCTGCAAATTCACAAGAAGTCTGAACTTTGTAAAGAGAACCCATATCGCCAGAAACCTCAAGGACGTCTACTGTTTTTGGTTAAGTGGATGGCGGGTCAAACTGGGCCCAATCCACATGGGTCCTAGACCACCAAGGTCGCCCATGGGTCCAGTTTCAGATCCATGGTCCTGATCTTTGATCAGGTGGGCCAGATGGGCCCCACAGTCAAGTCGACCAAACTGTTCCAAATAGTTTTGAGATTGGAAAAACCCATATTCTGATCTGTATTTCTTGCTTATTCTTCAGCAATCAATCGTGAAATCATTATCTAATGACATCAATACTGTAGGAAGTTGAATCTTCAAATTCTGGAACCATAATTTGGGATTACCACATCAAACCCATTGCCTGCATCGCCGACAGTGATAACATGACACTTAGCAGTATACAAAACTTGGAAAAATCAATTGGATTATCATCCATATTTATGGTCTCACCATAAAACAGAGGAATCAAACATATACAAGAGCAAAAACCATACACAAGTAAATCAGAATTTCTACTCACCTCGATTATGCAATATGATGGAACAATGGGAGAAAACTCTTCTACTGCTGGTTCTTCCTACTCTACTTCAAGTCTCCCTTAGAACTTGCTGATTTCTACTAAAACTTACTAGCAGCTCTAGGGATTTGAGCTCCTTGATAAAGGGAATTGCTAAAGAGTAGAGGAGAGTGGAGAGGAGATTCATGGAGGGATCTCAAGTGTCGACATGCATATATACTGCTTGGTTTCCTTCTTCTAATCGAACTCTACTGTGTGAGTCTCCTCCTGTTCTTGTTAAAAGAGCTCCTTTCTAGTTCTCATTTATGACTCCCCAAGAAGTCTTGCACAAGTCTTTTATTTGGGATATGAGCATTACATACAGAATTGTGTCTAAGGGTTGGGTCCCATCTCCTATGACTTAGGGCATGTTTGTGTAACACTTTTCCGCAGAAAAGTGGACGGTTTTCCACGGAAAATCCATTTTTCAGGCGTTTGGTGCAGAACAATTCCACGGAAACGCTTTTCATTTCTATGGAATTTGCTGACGTGGCAATTTCCCCTTTCCGTGGAAAGGGTGTGTACACAAACGTGCCCTTAAAGTTTTATCCAAGGGCCCTACCCATGATCCACCTGACTCTCTGACTATGTAGGGCCCATGACCAAAGCGAATAGTATTTCAGAAAAATAAAATATGTAATTAGTAAGCCCACTAGATTATTTACAACTTAAATAATATAATTCAATGAAATGATTATAATATTCATGCAAATTAATAATTCTGTATATAACTATAATATATCTCCTATGTATATTAAAAATTTTAATATTCCAAATTGAAATTCAAGAAACTAATAAAATAAAATATACATTATTATTCTAGCCCCTATATCAGGGTCTGGGGTATTAGTATTACACCTATTGCCTGGCCTGCATGAGTTATTGATGGATTGAGGCTGATTCAGAATTTAGATGAGATGAAATTTGTGAGTGAGGAATTCATGGATTTGCCTATCTCCGAAAAATCAGATTCGGACTACATTAATCCCTTGTTTGAGGTGATCCAATGGCAAGATGAACAATAGATCCGAATACAGTCTTCAAGCAATCTTTGCAGTACATCTTGCAGGGAATTCCATGGTGTGACGACTCATGGTCTAAACCAACAAGATCCAGTTATGCAAGAAGATCCGGCGTAAAAAATAAAGTCCAAGTGAGAAAAGAGAAAGTGGTGTAATAGATGATGCCGAGATACAAGTGACAAGTCAAAGGCCAGTTCCTCTCATGGGGGAGAGGATGCCGTGGATTGCAAAGATCATGTAATTGGACATGCAATGGCCTGTATGGAGGCGTACGCTTGAGCACCCTATGGATTTGTCACTACCCCAATCCGATAATCAATAATTTGGGGCTGCGACGGGTGAAGATCATGGCTAATCGAGCGTGAGCAGCATCACCCTGCGATCGGCCAACATCCCCACCCATGAAATGTAAAACCGATACGACATACATGATTAAATTTGAACATTTCATAATAAAATAAGACTATACAAGATATGAGAGTAGTACTAAGTACTAATATGTCATTCCCATTTAAATCAAAGTTGTTAGTACAAAAGTATTTTTATATACATTCCCAAAAGATACTGAAGTAGAAAGGCCTACCACATGTGGCCATACAAAAGAGTACAAAATAACCAAAATAGAAAACATGCGATCGTGAACTCCATCGCAGGTACGATTCTATAGAGTACATCATCTGCAGTCCATTCCACTAGTTCCTGCAGTTCCTCCTCAGCCGCCGCCTCCTCTGGGATAAAGGCAAGGGGGTCGTCACCTATAGCACCAAGGTATTATATCATACACGACGGTCTGGAAAATACTCAATAAAAATGCCACGTCATGTTAGCATAAAGAACGAATAGAAAGACAGGTAATCATGTGAAGCAATAACAGTAAAACTAGGCAAGTCGTGCTCGAACAGAAATAATAACAGAATCAACAATGCAAGAAAACAATGGTTAAGGGTTGAGGTCCAAGACACTAACCGTGTCCTAAGGTGCAAGGTTCTATTCCAAAGAACCTATCGTTAAGGCCCTCCAATTGGTCCAACACTTGGGCAAATTCCCCTAGATTATAGTAATTAATCCCATCGGACCATACAGGGTCCCATCGGACATGGGATACAAACCGGTCGGACATGGGTCAAAACAGGGCCCCATGTCCAACTAGAATGAATTCTGTCGGACTTGGGGTCGTGGCTAGCCGTGGCCTGTCAGGTGCCTCTCGGACATGGTCACCCGAGAGCCTGTTTTCGCCCATTTTCTTTCCCATCCATGGGGGATCTTTTGGGGATAAATGCCATCAAATTCCCCATCAATTGGGCCTCCTAATCCAAGATTAAAATTAACAAACATACTAGCCAAATACATAATACAAGGGAAGGAAAGAACATGAAATTAGACATGAGATGTGCTTGCATGTTACAACACTTGAATTGAGTACCTGCCTTGAGTCTTTAGGCACCAAAGGGTGCTGTCTGAGCTCAGAGAAAGAGTGGAAAACCTCCCCAACACAAAAGACCCAAAAAACAGCCACTAATAGCGTAGAAGATCCAAACGAGAGAAGGGCATGGAATTAGCTCCTAAAATTAGAGATGTGGGAAGACAATGGACCCAATAGCTCCCTTCTACAATTTGGTAGAAATCCCTTACCTATACAGTAGCTAACGGGGCTGGAGAAGCTCGTTGGAAGGTGAGAAATTGGCGGAATTGCGAGAAAGTACACCGGAAGAGAGAAGAAGAGAAGGCGAATGTCGTGGCGGCGACGGAATTGCAAACGGAGGCCGGGAGCTCAACATGCAACAGCTAGAAGCTCTTAGGAAGAAGAGAAATGGGAGAGAACAGTAGCTGTAACTATGGAAATGAAGTGGTTAAAGGGGTTTGGTGTTTATATATAAAGGAAGTTTGAGAAACTTACAAGTTTGCCCGAGTGAAATCGATTTGTCGGGCTAAAATGGAGGTCTACGGGCTCTTCCAATTAAATTAGCTTCCCAACAAACCCGAAATCAGAATTTTCCTTAGCGAAAACTCGCATTTTACCGGAATGACGACAATGTCCCGGTTTTGGCGAAAAGTTGCGAAACGAAGGGTTTTGGGACCTCGAATGGACTCGGACCGAACACGAAAGTTGTCTGAAATCACTCGAACCTTCTACTGAACCTAACTTGGGGTTTTTATGAAATTCCAAACTGCCCCTGATTTGGCGCGTAGCTCACTAGTTAGCCCTATAGTGCGCCAAACCGGGTTCGAACGAACTTAAAACCTCTGAAACTTCGCGGACACTACTCTAAGCGTACACTAAGGTAATTAACACCTAAACGTGCTTAAATCTTAATTAAACACAATTACTTAGTGTTAAGCCCTTAATTAGGGATCAAAACCTTGTAGGATCCCTATCCCTAAGCTTTGGCTTGGAAAGTAGTCTTTGGCTACTCTTTCCTTACCGTGTTGGTCAGCATCT
Source organism: Cinnamomum chago (assembly GCA_038049695.1). Lineage (NCBI taxonomy): Eukaryota > Viridiplantae > Streptophyta > Magnoliopsida > Laurales > Lauraceae > Cinnamomum > Cinnamomum chago. Next base: position 42,948,762 of record CP142458.1, read on the forward strand.
CTGGCCACCATTTAAAGATCTAAGTCATTCATGTAATATTGTTACCCATTTCTAACTTAACGGGCCCAAGATCTTCTTTCGTTTGAGTTTGAGTGGCATTCGCCGCCTGATTTGGAAAATCAGGATTAAACTAACAATAAATGATTATTCTCAATAAAGCACAAGTTTTAATAAGCAACGCCAACTTTTTAGGGATCCAAACCTTCCATTCGATGCTCAGTTAGTTTATCCATCAGTAAGGGCCTGTTTCGTTACTAGAATTTCTAGAATTCATTTCTGGTGGCCGTCTGGGATTTTCAAATGCTGGAATTCTTAAATGCTACTGAATTCTGTCATTTCTGAATTCCTTGATTCTTTTATACCTGAATTCTATTAGATTGAGAAGAAAGAGAAGAAAGAAGTTTGGAGAGAACGTGATACATCCTTGGATGATCCACTGCTCTATTTATAATCATGTTAGACCTTAATCAAGGCACTAATTATGTCAAGTGTACAAATTAGAATCTAAAAGAATAGAAAGAATCAATCCTAATCTATACAAGGAATACAATCAGAAAGAAATCAGGGAATACAATATCTACACAATCTTTGACACAAAATCAACCCACGTGAGTGGGATGCTGAAATGGGCCTTGGGCCTTTGGCTGTAATGGGCCTTGGGCCTTGGGCCTGCCTTGTTATCTTCTACACTCCCCCTCAAATTGATGTGGTAGGACAGAAAACATCAATTTGCTAGTAAGATCCTGATGACGTGGTCTGGGGAGAGCTTTTGTGAAGATATCTGCCAGCTGGTTAAGAGTAGAGACGTGAGGCAGATTGATCTTCTCAGTAACAACATGTTGGCGGATGAAGTGACAATCAATCTCAATGTGCTTTGTTCTTTCATGAAAGATTGAATCCTGGTAGCACTGGTATTGTCCCCATGAAGAGGTGTAGACCTACCAACGTGGACACCGAATTCACAGAGAAGACGGCGTAGCCAGATGATTTCAGCACTAGCAGACGACATCGCGCGATATTCGGCCTCCGCAGAAGACTTGGAAACTGTAGTTTGCTTCTTGCACTTCCACGAAATCAGAGAATCCCCAAGAAACATACACCAGCCAGTGGTGGATCGCCGAGAATCAGGGCAACCAGCCCAGTCGGCATCCGCATAAGCCGAGAGGCGCAGAGAAGAGCTAGAAGGGTAGAAGAGACCATGGTTAAGAGTGCCTTTAACATAGCGGAGTATGCGCAAAGCAGCAGCAAGGTGGGGTTTGTGAGGATTGCTCATAAACTGGCTAACCATATGAACTGCATGAGAAATATCAGGCCGAGTCATAGTTAAGTAGAGCAAATTCCCAACTATCCGCCGGAACACAGAGGGATCTTCCAGAGGAGGACCATCATCCATACTGAGTTTGCTGTTAAGTTCCGTAGGCGTATCAAAAGTGTGAGCATCGCCAAGTCTTGCCGAAGTGATCAAATCGGTAGCATATTTACGCTGATGAACCCGAATGCCTGATTTGTTATGCAAAAACTCAAGCCCCAGAAGGTAAGTGAGAGGACCAAGATCCTTCATCCGGAAGTGGCGAGTGAGATGGTGTTTGAGATCTGTAATGCCAGTAGTATCATTGCCACTGATGATCATATCATCAACATAGACCAAAAGGAATGTGTAGCCCTTTGGTGTCCATCGAAGAAATAGGGAGCTATCAGAATGACTCTGACGAAAGCCGGCTTGAAGTATTGCAGCCCGGAATTTATCAAACCAAGCCCTGGGAGCCTGCTTGAGGCCATAAAGAGATTTCCGCAATTTGCAAACATGCTGAGGAGGACAAGCATATCCCAGAGGGGGTTTTAAGTAGACAGTCTCTTTCAACTCGCCATGAAGAAAGGCATTTTTTACATCCATTTGCCATAGAGGCCAGTTGCGGGCTGCAGCAACACAAAGAAGAGTACGAACAGTGGTCATTTTGGCCACTGGTGCAAATGTCTCTTCATAGTCAATGCCATACTCCTGCTCGTAACCCTGCGCAACCAATCTGGCTTTGTAGCGATCAAGACTCCCATCCGAGTTAACTTTTACAGAGTAGATCCATTTGCTGCCAATCACAGAGGCTTTTGCAGGAGTCGGTACCAAGTCCCATGTCTGGTTTGCTTCAAGAGCGAGCAATTCCTCATTCATAGCATCCTGCCAGTAAGCTATTTTGGAGGCCTGTGAATATGAAGTGGGGATAGGAGCACTATCTAAAGATGAAAAGAGAGCAGGAAATCCATAACGGTCAGGGGCAACAGATGGACGACTAGAGCGTCGCAGAGAGATGGTATTGTCAAAAGGAGCATTATTACCTGCCGGTTCAGAAGGCATCACTGGGAGAGGATCAGGAGAGGGAGTCACCACAGGAGGAGCCGTGTTGCGCCGAACATATACTTTGGGAACAGAGGATAGAGAAGCCGATTCCTGAAAATGTGGGAAATAGGACACAGCAATAGGATGATGATCCAAGCGTAAAGAAAAGAAAGGAATCTGTTCCAAGAAGATCACATTGCGAGATATGCGCATGCGTTTCTCGAACTGATCATAACACAGAAAACCTTTGTGCTCATTACTGTAGCCAAGAAAAACACACTTGGCCGCCTGTGGTGATAACTTAGAGCGCTCAGTAGGAGGAAGATGAACAAAGCACAAGCAACCAAAAACACGTAAGTGAGAGTATGAAGGGGTACTACCAAAAAGAACTCCGTAAGGAGTAGTCTTTCCTAGAACAGTGCTGGGAAGACGGTTAATAAGATACACAGCAGTTTGAGCTGCATCACACCAAAATTTGGGAGGGACTAAGGATGCAATTAAAAGAGTACGAACAGTTCCAAGAATATGTCGGTTCTTCCTTTCTGCAATTCCATTTTGCTGAGGGGTATGCGGACAAGATTTTTGATGAAGAATGCCTTTATCAGAAAGGAAGGCAGAGAATTCATGAGACATATATTCTCCACCAGAATCTGATCTAAGAATCTTGATAGCTTTCTGAAATTGGGTTTGGACCATGTTATAAAATTTTTGAAAAATGGAGAAGACTTCAGATTTCAAGCGCATAAAGTAAATCCAAGTGTATCGAGAATGGTCATCGATAAAGGTCACATAGTACTGAAATCCCGTCCTACTCAAGGTAGGAGCAATACCCCAAACATCAGAATGAATAATGTCAAATGATGCTAATGCACGAGAATTATGAATAAGAAAAGGCAAAATGTGACTTTTACTTAAGCAACAAGTTTCACATTTTGATTGAGAGAAAGAAGACATCATTTTATTATCAATTTTAGAATCCAAACAACCAATCTTAAATAAGGAAAGCAAATGGGCATTGTTTACATGACCAAGACGGTTATGCCAAACAGTCCACAATTTATTGAAATTTTGAGAAGAAGAGGAAGCAATGAAAGAATGATGTCCAATGTCCAGCAAGAACAGGCGTCCATGTTTACTCCCCGTCGCGATCACCTTCCCAGTTTGTCGCCCCTGTATAACACAACCAGAAGAAGAAAAGTGAACAAGATAGCCATCATCAATAAGTTGTCCTACAGAAAGTAAATTGGCTGATAATTTTGGAACAAAGTAAACATTGGGAAGGGTGATGGATTGGCCAGAGACACTAGATAAGGTAATCGTACCAACTCCAGAAATGAGTAGTTGATCACCATTAGTCGTGGTTATTCTCTCTTTTCCAACGTAAGGGTGGGAATCTGTAAAACTATGTTCTACAGATGTCATGTGATTGGAAGCTCCTGAATCTAAGAACCATGTGGATGAGGTGATAGGAGAAGAAAGAGAGGCAGAAGAATGGAATGCAGGAAAAACTATAGAGGAATGAGTTTGATACCGACCACCAGAAAAGCCCATAGACGCATAAGCAGAAGTAACTGTGTTTTGGATCAGCTCTTGAATCTGGGCTGGAGTCATGGATATAGCCTCGGATGAAGTGCTTCCTGTATCAGATAAGGGTGCTTGAGCCTGAAATGCTGCAGGAATGTTCTGTCGGGGCATATTAGAGGGAGGCTTCTTAGGCTGTGTCTCATTCCGTCGCTGTAGGCTGCGACAGTCCTCAATAAGGTGACCAGTCCGTTTGCAATATCTACAAACCAATTTCTTACGGCAATTTTTGGCAATATGTCCGAAGCCTTTGCATTCGTAACATTGAGTCTGCTTCGGAGTTGGGGTTGCCAGAAGAGCCGAGTCTGCGGTAAGAGGTGCAAGGAAGGCTTTTGGTTCTTCCAGAATAGTACGCTGGGAGGTGAGACGAAGTTCTTCGCGAAGGACCTCTTGAAAGCAGGTATCAAGATTAGCAGAATTTTCTCTATTCATGAGAGCCGACCTGACAGATTCAAATTCGGGTCGTAGATTCATAAGAAACTGGCTAATATGAGTTTCTTCTTGCAACTTGAGAGCTTCAGATAGAAATCCGGAAGAGACTGTTTGGATCAACATGGAATCTCTTTCAGTCCATAGGGTGAGGAAACCATTAAAGTATTCCTGCACAGATCTATCCCCTTGAGTATACTTTGCAATTTCACTATCCATGTGAAACTTCCGGGCTTTATTTGTTTGATGATAGACTTTCTTGAGATGAGCCCACATATCAGCAGCAGTGGTGTAGGCTTGAAGAGCCACAACAAGAGATGGATCAATGGAGTTAAGGATCCATGTGATCACTTTAGCGTTTTCTTTGGACCAAGTGGCTAAGTTTTTGGAATCAGTGGTACTTGTAGGTTTTGGTTTAGTGATCGACCCATCAAGATAACCAAAAAGCCCTTGTCCTTCAACGAAGTTCTTTAAATGGAAAGACCAGGACATATAATTCTGCCCGTTAAATTTGATCGGGATAACATCATACTTTTCCATGGCACAGTGTAGACAAGAAAAAAAGACAGTAGCAGTTTGAAGAAGAAAGCAACCAGCAGCAGGTCACTAGTAGTTAGAAAGGAGTCCAAACAATCCTCAAATCCAAGACAGCACTTCAATAGTAGTGGATGATGCTTCCAGTCATACACAGCACACACAGGTGCAATTTTCCCAAAAATTCAACCCAGAAACAGTCCAGACGAACTGGATTTGAATGGCTTAATCACAAGATTGATCAAAAGACCTACCTCTGATCTCTGAAAAATTTTGGAAAAATCTCCAAAAAGACAAGAGGAGATGGGCGACCAAGGCTGGAGGGAGACTTGTGGATTTTGTGATGATCGCAGGTGGGCCACTATGATCACGTTGAGAAAACAGTGAGTTTTCACCCACGTTTTGCTTCTAAAAGATACAGATATGTGATCTGTATTGCTGTAGATGATGTCTCCAAGAGATTATGGCTCTGATACCATATTAGATTGAGAAGAAAGAGAAGAAAGAAGTTTGGAGAGAACGTGATACATCCTTGGATGATCCACTGCTCTATTTATAATCATGTTAGACCTTAATCAAGGCACTAATTATGTCAAGTGTACAAATTAGAATCTAAAAGAATAGAAAGAATCAATCCTAATCTATACAAGGAATACAATCAGAAAGAAATCAGGGAATACAATATCTACACAATCTTTGACACAAAATCAACCCACGTGAGTGGGATGCTGAAATGGGCCTTGGGCCTTGGGCCTGCCTTGTTATCTTCTACAAATTCCTGCCTGAGAATTTCTGAAAACCTAAATTTCCTGAATTCCCTGTTTCATAATTAGAAATCCTTCATAATTATAAGGATTTCTGACTAGAATTTTACTCTTGTAAGCATTGTTTATATACCAATTTAAGTTTAAAGTGCCCACCAATTTATTTATATAACTCAATACGCACATGGGTCCTATTAATGATAAAATGTAGGACTCAATGTTGGGGCCCGCTTTCACAATTCAAAAAGGAAAAAAAGGCATGATCTATGCAAACCATAACCATACAAAAACTATAAACATTCACAATTCAAGAAAATAAGAAAAAACCATAATTTAAAAAAAGTGCAACCATGTAAAAACTAAAGCATGTGGCCTGCCTTTTGGAAATACAAGTTAGATCAAAGCATATGTGAATTTCTCATATGTGGGGACCAAATTAATATTAGAGAATTCGAGCAAAATAGGATATGTGAAGGGAATGGACTAATCATAGGTGGGCCTTTGTAATCAATCAAAAGGGATAATGATCCAAAAATGACAAATTTTTGGTGCAACCCATATGTTTAACAACTGCAATCACAAATAGCATGTACATGAACATCTCTACATCTACAGCTCCCATTAAAAGCCATCAATTCCTCTCTTCACCACATGGCTATACCGTTCTCTTTCTCTCTCTTTAAAGCCTTGGGTTTTTAATCCTATCCCTTGGTCTCTCTCTGCAGTCCCTTCATCTTCCTGTTCTCTCTCTACAATCCCTTCACCTTTCTGTTCTCTCTGCGGCCCCAAGAGAAAACCCAAAAAAATAAATGGGTTCTCTCTGCAATCCCTTCATCGTCCTGTTGTCATTCCATTTGACCTAGAAAAAGAGACAATCAAGAAGAAAAGGAAGGGAAAACAAAGAGAAGAAGATGGAGAAGAGAGGAAGAAGAAATTTTTTTCCAGTTGGTTGGCCTAAAAACACAATCATCAACGATTATTGATGCTGCCGGAGTTTTTGTGACGTTTCCCGGAATCCCTTAATTCTAAATCCTTTTGGGACTCTTGGGAGAGCTGGCATTTGGAAATGCTACCTTTTAAGCATTTGGAAATGCTAGAATTCCGGATCGGAATTCCCCTCAGGAATTCTTGCAAATAAACAGGCCCTAAATGATGTTTCTCTTCAACCAGGTTGATATTCACCATTGTATTGCATGCACGATTGATTGTTTATGCTTCCATCAAATGGTCAATATTTCTCATATTGGAGCAAAAGTTCTGCCACCCCCGCATCAAACAAGGGATGTCAGTTTGAATGGATGTTTAGGATGTGCATAAGGTAGCCCCCCCATTTTGCAAAGGATTTGAACTTTTCAAGAGTCATGTATTGTGGGATATATTTATTTATTTGTTTTGTATTTGTTTTATGACCTGCCCACTCCTTTGGTGATGGTCGATCTGAAACTTTGTCCCATATAGGTAAACATGGGTGAATTCATCTTTTAAACTTCTAATGTTCAACTTATTACTGATCTGCTATTTGCCGAAGCCACTAATTTACCTGATCCAATTTGCAGGATGGAAAGCAAATCCTGTTGAATTTGACACAGTTTTCAACAGGAGCCAGCACACATTTGCTTTTGGTAGTCCAGATATTGTTCCAATATTCTGCAGTGATTTGCCTCACAGCACCTGGCGTACATATCCTCATGAATTTGAAGACTTCGCATCTGGTGAGGTTTACAAAAATTAAAAACTCAACCTGTTCAGCATGCAATCAATAATTTGTATATAATTCTTTGGAGTGGCATGTCAGTTCAGTATGAAGTAAGCTTTCCTTTTTCCACCAGTTACTGAGAGCTTGATGTGGCAATTCTGCGAAGCACTGGTTCTTTCTTACAAGCAGTGGTCGCGCATTACCAAATACCAATATAATTTTTTCTAGAATTAACAATATGATTTGACTTTCCTATTAAGAATCTGTTTGTTATAATGCATGTGCTGCTGCCTTCCAAACTTTCAACCATTGTCCCATAATCAATTTGAAAAGAATCACGTGTTTTGAATTTTTTGTGCAGATGGGAAGACATCTTTTCCTCTCCTTAGTCACTAATCTATGTCTATTTTTCCTTCCACTCAATAAATTTTTATGGAGACAGTAGTTTGCAATCCATCTTGACATTCTTTTATGTCTACTAATATATTAACTACTGTATCTGATCTGAAATACATGTCCTGAACAACATTGGCCTGTCTTGGATAGATTACCAGGCTTCATTTAATTTTCAATATACTGTTGGAGAAAATCTTGTCTACTTCTTGATTCTAAACTATCTTTACCTCATCCATATTGATGGCAATATGTGCATGTGTCCCACTTGAAAAAACTGTCATTTACACAATCACAGTATCATTCACATGATCACAAATCTGTAAGGAGAGTTTTTGTGAAACTCTGGTGTTCTTCCTTGAGGATAGACCATTGTATATATAGATTTAAGCATTAAAAAAATAAAGTAAAGAAAATAAGATAGACCATTGTATATATAGATTTGATAGACCCAATTTGGGCTGCAATCAAGTAAATTACAATCAATGAGATCTCCTACTATGGTATGTTTGTGCTGCACAATATTCGGCAGTAGACCAGCCTGTTTTAGTATATATTACATTGGGGCTTTTACATATGGGCCATTGAATTATGGGCTTTATACAAATGTATCTTTGACATCTTTGACAAAAATGAGCATCCAAAATTCATATGTGCTCCTTATATTTGACTCCAATTGAACCGGGGGCCACATTGGATTGATCACCTGTAGTGTAGTGCAGAGGTACAACTCATGATGACATCAACAATGCCTAATTGACTATCCCATAACTAATTATTCTCATGCTTTTACATGAGAACAATCCAATAGTGAATGTCACCACAGTTGAAGTGATTTGTAGGAGTGCCAATTCTATATGGGAGGAGTTTTTGATATGACCTGGTCAGATTCATGAATGGTTTTTTAACTATTCACAAAAAAAAAAAAAAAAGATGCATGAATGTTTTGCCCACTGTGTATATCTCCCTATTGGTCACATGAAAAAAAAAAAAAGAAAGGAAAAAAAAAACTGGTCTTAGGTGTGTGTGTGGATCTTGTAACTCGCTTTCCATGGAAGGATGTTGATTTAAATTGGCAGAGTGGTCCCCACCAGGTTCTGCAGTAATCAGATGATTTGTAGATTAGAACTCCAGTCTGATCTGATATCCAAATGCTCCCAGATAATGACAACAATTGATCTTCTCATGCTTGGAGATGAGCTTTGGGTCCTCCGGGATGTCATGCCCCCAAACCGGATTGCTGCAACTATCCGCTTCTCGGGGCAGAAGTCTAGGATTATGGAATAACTGTATTTCTTTCCCAGGATCCGCATATGTGAGGATATAAAGATTCTTGTCACAACCAAAACCATTTAGCAGAAGCCTACATGGTGTCGTGATTCGTGACCCGAAGTCTGTGACAACCGGATTCCGTGTCGTAACCCAAACGTTTTAGCAAATGCTTGCTGTCATATGGTACTTCATCGGACTGGAGTAAAACATAAACAAGAAAAAACAGAGATTGACAATAACCAGGATATTTCATTTCTCCAACATATTAAGTTACAATTACAAAAGTGCATTAATAACAGCCCAAAGGAAAAGGCCAACCAAGGCCAGTACACTACAATAAGCCCAAGTACAACCTCTCCCCAATATATGAGAACAACTTCGGTGCCAAATTCAATGTCTAGATGACATCAACACAACAATCTCACAGCACCCATAGTTGTCAATTCCGTCCTGGTTGCCGTTCCGGTTTGGCCTTGTAGTGGAACATTCCAGCATTCTGGTCAATTTCGGTCTTCCATCCTGGAAAAGGTGCTCTTATAAAATAAAAAAAATACAAAAAGTACTAAAAGTTTAAAAGATATTAAAACTTACAACAAGATAATGAAAAGTAAAAACAAGATATATAGTGACAAACTCAAGACAAACTCTTGAATGGAACTTGAAATAACATAAAGCTTTGAGATTGTATTATAATTGCTTGTCTTCCTTTGGAGAACGAGCCTCAATATATAGAGTATTACATGACTTAATCAAGGCTCTAAGTTAGGAGACCAATCAAACTACATCAATTATGTTCTAAGTTAGGAAACCATTCTAATTAAGATAATATGTACAACTGTGTAATCTTTGACCCAATCAAACCACGTAAGACAACATGTTGGACTGGATCTAATTATGGGCCTTGGGCCTATTTAACAGCCCCCCTCAAATTGATGCGGGAGAATCAACAAGCATCAATTTGCCAACCAAGAACTGATGGCGTCGTCGTGGAAGACCTTTGGTGAGAATATCAGCAATTTGAAGTTCAGTGGAGACATGTGGAAGGCTGATGGCATCACGTTTAAGCTTATCACGTATGAAGTGACAATCAACCTCGATGTGTTTAGTGCGTTGATGAAAAATCGGATTTTCAATAATCCGAATTGCACTTGTATTATCTGCATAGAGGGGGTAGCTCCTTCTGCTGGAAAACCAATGTCAGAGAGCAGACCTCGTGTAGAATGGATAAGGACCAGTCTACTAAGATCCATCAGAAGCAGGCCCAACCCAAACTTGGGCCATGAACATAAATATCCCACGTGGGATCTAGTTAGATTGGGTCAACACTGTATATTATGTTCTTCCTTTCTTGGCTAGATTGTATTCTCCTTATTTAGCTAGATGATATCATTAGATCTGTAACGGCCTCAATTAGGCCCTGACTGTAGCCATTCATATGGCAAGTAAGTGTATACATATAGTAGTTGTCTTTCTCAATAAGAGATACAACGTGTGGAGAATTCTCTCCTTTCAAATGATCTAGTTCTGTCCTTCCTCTGATCATCTTAACATGGTATCAGAGCTACAATAGATCTCAAGAATAATCAATACAGATTCAGATCTGTTTTTCTGAAGTTTTTTTCGTCATTTGGGACCAAGGAGAACCTGCTGATCAGCCCTGATTCAATGGTGGCCCACCCGTGATGATCAAGATACCCAAAGCTATCCTAACTGTGATGGTCGACTACTTATTCCAAGAATTCTGGTGATTTTTCAAGATTTTTGTTGCTGCCTCAAAGGAGTATTTCTGCACATTCTCGTGGATCTCCTGTTTTTCACAACAGTTTTCATCTCAGCCGTCCAACATTTTGGATTTTCATCCGATTTGGATGGGACTTGGTTTGTTGGAAGCGGAAAACCAGTCCCTTGCATCTACAGAGATCTGATTGTTCCATTGCTCAGACTGTGGACCACACAGTCAGATCCAGCGACAAAAAATAGGGTCGCCCAGCCTCTTTTTCTTGCAAATCGGATTTCTGGTCACATCTCTGGTTCCTTTCTGCCTTATCATCGCAGATCTGGTTCCTTCTTCTCTGAACAAGAAAGGTTAGTCATCTGACCTCATTTCTTGTTTGCCAGTTTCACAAGATCATCTCTTTCTTCTCATTCAACCATTGGATCTGCATCAAATTTATTGAGTAGTTACACAAATATGGTCTTTTTATACTCTGGAAACTGGATTGTTCAAATCAAGTCAGATTGGTGAATTCTAGGTGAAACAGTGCACCTTGTCTTGATCGTACAAGCTATTCTGTTTGGTTGAATTTTGGAATCTTGGTTCTGTTTGTAATGATATGTAATGAGAGAGAGGAAGAGACGAAAGTTTAGAGAGAAAAACTCAATACCTCAATAGAGGATCGTCTATATATTTATAATATCATTATACCCTAATCAAGGGATTTACATGAATCAATTAATACAATCAGAATAAAAAACAAATCAATCTCCTAATCTATGAGAGAAATCAGCAATAGAATCAGCAACAAAATATACAGCTGTGTACAAGCCCTTAATGGGCTGGGCCTAGTACGACTGGGCCTGGGCCTAGTAGGCCTAAGCCACATTATCTTCTACACTCCCCCTCAAATTGATGTGGTAATGTAGAAAACAACAATTTGCTAGTGAGATCATGATGGCGCGGTTTGGGAAGTGCTTTGGTGAAGATATCGGCCAACTGGTCATGAGTAGAGACATGAGGCAAGGTTATCTTCTCAGTGACAACATGCTGACGGATGAAGTGACAATCAATCTCAATGTGCTTCGTCCGTTCATGAAAGACTGGATTATTAGCAATTCTGGTAGCACTGGTATTGTCCCCATGAAGAGGTGTAGAACTATCAACAAGAACACCGAATTCACAGAGAAGACGGCGGAGCCAAATGATTTTAGCACTGGCGGACGACATTGCCCGATATTCGGCCTCAGCAGAAGATTTGGACACGGTGGTTTGCTTCTTACACTTAAACGAAATCAAAGAGCCGCCGAGAAACATACACCAGCCAGTGGTAAAGCGCCGAGAATCAGGGCAACCAGCCCAATCGGCATCTGCATACGCTGATAATCGTAGAGAAGTGTCAGAAGGGTAGAAGAGACCATGAGTAAGAGTGCCTTTAACATAGCGGAGTATGCGCAAAGCAGCAGCAAGATGGGGTTTGTGAGGATTGCTCACAAATTGGCTAACCGTATGAACTGCATGAGAAATATCAGGTCGAGTCATAGTTAAGTAGAGCAAACTACCAACTATCCGCCGAAAAATGGATGGATCATCCAAGGGAGGGCCATCCTCCGTACTGAGTTTGCTGTTTAATTCCATCGGCGTATCAAAAGTGTGAGCATCATCAAGTCTGGCTGAGGTGATCAAATCAGCAGCATATATACGCTGATGGACTCGAATGCCTGATTTGGTACGCGAAAACTCAAGCCCCAGAAAGTAGGTGAGAGGTCCAAGATCCTTCATTCTGAAATGGCGAGTGAGATGGTGCTTGAGATCCGTAATGCCAGAAATATCATTGCCACTGATATTCATATCATCAACGTAGACTAATAGGAATGTGTAACCCTTCGATGTCCTTCGAAGAAATAGTGAACTGTCAGAATGACTCTGATGAAACCCAGCTTGAAGAATTGCTGCCCGGAATTTATCAAACCAAGCCCTGGGAGCTTGCTTAAGCCCATAAAGAGATTTTCGCAACTTGCAAACATGCTGAGGAGGACAAGCATATCCTGGAGGAGGTTTTAAGTAGACAGTCTCCTTCAAATCGCCATGAAGAAAGGCATTTTTTACATCCATTTGCCATAGAGGCCAGTTACGGGCAGCAGCGACACAAAGAAGAGTATGAACGGTGGTCATTTTAGCCACTGATGCAAATGTCTCCTCATAGTCAATGCCATACTCCTGCTTGTAACCCTGCGCAACCAGTCTGGCTTTGTAGCGATCAAGACTCCCATCAGAGTTAACTTTGACAGAGTAGATCCATTTACTGCCAATCACAGAGGCTTGTTCGGGAGTCGGTACCAAGTCCCATGTGTTGTTTGCTTCAAGAGCAAGCAACTCCTCAGTCATAGCATCCTGCCAGTATGGAATCTTCGAAGCCTGTGAATAAGAGGTGGGTATAGGAGCACTATCCAAAGAAGTGAAAACAGCAGGAAAGCCATATCTGTCAGGAGCAACAGAAGGACGACTAGAGCGTCGCAGGGGTATGACTGTATCAGTAGAGGAAGTATTAATACCTGAGGGTGCAGTAGGCAGCATAGGGATAGGATCAGGAGGAGGAGGCCCCACAGGAGGAACCGTGTTATGCCGAACATAGACATTGGTTATAGGCGGTGGAGAAGTAATCACAGGGAATTGTGGCAGATAAGACACAGCCGCAGGATGAGTATCCAAACGTAGAGAAAAGAAAGGAATGTGTTCCAAGAAGATCACATTACGAGATATTCGCATGCGTTTCTCGGACTGGTCATAACACAGAAATCCCTTGTGTTCATCACTGTAACCTAGGAAGATACATTTGGCAGCTTGTGGTGACAACTTAGTGCGCTCTTTAGGTGGAAGATGGACAAAGCACAAGCAACCAAAAACACGTAAGTGAGAATATGAAGGGGTAGGACCAAAGAGAGCTTCATATGGAGTAGTCTTTCCTAGAACAGAGCTAGGATGACGATTGAGAAGATACACAGCAGTCTGTGCAGCATCACACCAAAAATTTGGAGGAACTGAGGATGCAAGTAGGAGAGTACGAACAGTTTCAAGAATATGCCTGTTCTTCCTCTCCGCAACACCATTTTGCCGTGGAGTATGTGGGCAGGATTTTTGGTGAAGGATTCCTTTGTCAGAAAGGAAGGTAGAAAAATCATGGGACATGTATTTGTAGAAGATAACTCATGAACTAAATAGGCCCATGTACACTAATCTTGGCCCACCTAGGCCCATGTAGAATATCCCACGTATGGGACTGGGATAAACCTCATACAGCTTGTAATATAGATATTCTACCATGTATAGAGAACTTCTATGTATAGAGAGATTAGGATTCTTTTCCTTAATTTCTGATTGTGATTAGATTGTAATTGCTGCTGATTAGTAGCTTGTAATTGAGGTAAATACAATTATAAAATGGTTGGTCGATCCTCTGTTGAGGCATCAACTTTTCCTCCAAGCTCCTCTTCTATCTCTCTGCATGATTAGTCATAATCTATCATGGTATCAGAGATAAGGTTATGAGGAGATTTTCCTTCATTCAATCTGAGAGATTATCCAAAAACATCATCGAGTGCTTCTCCTGGTGTATCGTCTCTTTCTTCTCTCTGCTGACTCTGCCTGGAGTTCTCTGATCAAGGTGGCCCACCTTTGATCAATCACTGGTCACCAGCAACACCCATTATTCTGATCGACTAGTCTTCAGGGATTTTTGAAGATTTTTCTGGATTTTTTACTCTTCGATTAAGGTACTTTTCAACCCATTCTTCATCTGACGGTTTTGGGTCCTTTTTCTCAAAAGGATTTCATCACCACCGTTCAGATTTGTGGATCTTCATCCAAATCTGCTCAAACTTGGACTGGAGAACATACTTTTGATCCTTTCTAGGATTATATACTCTGATCTGAGATTGGACACCATTGTGGGCCCCACGCACCACTTCTGCCTTGAAAATCCAGTTCGTCTGGCTCCTGATTTGGGTGTTCTTTGTGGTGTTTTCTCCTGCTATCACATCTGATCACATATAATCAAATATGGTTGCATCTTTTATGCTTGGTTAGTAAAAATCATAGCATATCACTTCTTTACATTGTGCTTTGCTGTGATCTGCTCCTATACTGCTGTTGGTTTTCTCTGCTACTGTTCACTGCTACTTTCTGTGTGGGCTCTGCTGCATTCAATAACAATGGACAAATATGATGTTATTCCAATTAAATTTAATGGGAATAATTATATGGCCTGGTCTTTTCATCTCAAGAATTTTGTGGAAGGCCAAGGACTGTTTGGTTATCTTGATGGATCGATAACTAAACCTACTACTGTAAGTGCTACTGACACAAAAGCATTATCCACCTGGTCCAAAGAAAATGCTAAGGTGATCACATGGATTCTTAACTCCATTGATCCTCCTCTTGCCATTGCTCTTCAAGCATATACTGCTGCCGCTGATATGTGGGCACCTCTCAAGAAAATTTATCATCAAACGAATAAAGCAAGAAAATTTCACTTGGACAGTGAAATTGCTAAATTCAATCAAGGAGATAAATCTGTTCAAGAGTACTTTAATGGGTTTCTCACCTTATGGACTGAGCGGGATGCCATGATCATTCAATCTGTTTCTTCTGGATTTCTGTCTGAGGCTCTCAAATTACAAGAGGAAACTCACATCAGTCAGTTCCTTATGAACCTCAGACCCGAATTCGAATCGGTTTGGTCTGCTCTCATGAATAGAGAAGTATCTGCGAACCTGGATACTTGCTTCCAAGAGGTCCTTCGAGAAGAACTTCGCCTGAACTCACAGCGTGCCATTGTTGAAGACCTAAAGGCTTTTCTAGCTCCTCTTCCGACTGATTCTGCTCTCTTGGCAGCCCCCAATCAGAAGCCTACTCAATGCTATGAATGCAAAGGCTTCGGTCATATTGCCAAGAACTGTCGTAAGAAACTGGTATGCAGGTATTGCAAACGCTCTGGCCATCTTATTGATGACTGTCGGAGCTTACAGCGAAAGAATGGACCCTAGTAGAAGCAGACTCCTTCCAACATGCCCAGACAAAATACTCCAGCTGCATTCCAAGTTCAAGCATCTTCTCCTGATATAGGCAGCACCTCTTCTGGGTCTGTCTCCATGACTCCTGCCCAGATTCAAGATTTGATTCAGAATACGGTTACTTCGGCATATGCATCTATGGGCTTTACTGGTGGTCGGTATCACCCTCATTCTCCTCTAGCATTTCCTGCATTTCATTCTTCACTCTCTGAGTCTTCATCTATCACCACATCCACATGGTTTCTAGATTCAGGAGCATCAAACCACATGACTTCTGTCACCAGTAGCTTTACAAACTCTCAACCTTACCTTGGAAAAGACAAAATCACCACTGCTAATGGCGACCAATTACCCATTTCTGGTATTGGTACCATTACTTTATCCAGTATTTCTGGCCAATCTATCAGCCTTCCCAATGTCTACTTTGTTCCCAAATTGTCAGCCAATTTACTTTCTGTAGGACAACTTATTGATGATGGGTACAGTGTTAACTTTTCTTCCACTAGTTGTGTCATACAGGAGCGGCAAACTGGGAAGGTGATCGCGACGGGGAGTAAACATGATCGACTGTTTCTGCTGGATATTGGACTTCATTCTCTATTTTCTTCTTCTTCTCCTAATTTCAATAAAATGTGGCATGTGTGGCATAGTCGTCTGGGTCATGTGAACAATGCTTCTTTACTTTCCTTATTTAAAATTGGTTGTTTAGAACCTACTATTGATAATAAAATGGTTACCTCTTTCCTTCAATCAAAGTGTGAAACGTGTTGCTTGAGTAAGAGTCATATTTTGCCTTTTCCTATTCATCATTCTCGTGCATTATCATCTTTTGACATTATTCACACAGATGTTTGGGGAATTGCACCCACATTGAGTAGGACTGGGTTTAAGTATTATGTGACATTCATTGATGATCATTCTCGTTTCACTTGGATTTATTTCATGCGCTTCAAATCTGAAGTTTTTTCTCTTTTCCAAAAGTTTTACAAAATGGTTCAAACACAATTTCAGAAAGAAATAAAAATCCTTAGGTCTGACTCTGGTGGAGAATACATGTCCCATGAATTTTCTACCTTCCTTTCTGATAAAGGAATTATTCATCAAAAATCCTGCCCGTGTACTCCACAGCAAAATGGTGTTGCGGAGAGGAAGAACAGACATATTCTTGAAACTGTTCGTTCTCTCCTTCTTGCATCCTTAGTTCCTCCCACTTTTTGGTGTGATGCTGCACAGACTGCTGTTTATCTCCTCAATCGTCATCCTAGCTCAGTTCTAGGAAAGACTACTCCTTATGAAACTCTCTTTGGTCATGCCCCTTCATATTCTCACTTACGAGTTTTTGGCTGCCTATGCTTTGTTCATCTTCCACCTACAGAGCGCACTAAGTTGTCACCTCAGGCTGCCAAATGTCTCTTTCTAGGTTACAGCACTGAACACAAGGGCTTTCTGTGTTATGATCAATCCGAAAAACCCATGCGCATATCTCGTAATGTGATCTTCTTGGAACACATTCCTTTCTTTTCTTTGCGTTTGGATACTCACCCTGTTGCTGTGTCTTATATGCCGCACTTCCCTGCAACTTCTCCACCTCCTATCACCAAGGTCTATGTCCGGCGTAACACGGTTGCTCCTGTGGGGACTCCTTCTCCCGATCCTCTTCCCGTGCCACCTACTGCAACCTCAGGTATTAATGCTTCTTCTAATAGTATCATACCCCTGCGACGCTCTAGTCGTCCTTCAGTTACCCCTGACCGCTATGGCTTTCCTGCTCTTTTCACTTCTTTGGATAGTGCTCCTATACCCACCTCATATTCACAGGCCTCGAAGATTGCTTACTGGCAGGATGCTATGACAGAGGAGTTGCTTGTTCTAGAAGCAAACAACACATGGGAGTTGGTACCGGCCCCCGAAGGTGCATCTGTAATCGGCAGTAAATGGATCTATTCCATCAAAGTTCACTCTGATGGGAGTCTTGACTGCTACAAAGCCAGATTAGTTGCCCAGGGTTATAAGTAGGAATATGGGATTGACTATGAGGAGACCTTTGCACCAGTGGCTAAAATGACTACTGTTCGCACTCTCCTTTGTGTAGCTGCAACCCGCAACTGGCCCCTCTGGCAAATGGATGTCAAAAATGCCTTTCTTCATGGTGACTTGCGGGAGACTGTGTATTTAAAACCACCTCCGGGATATGCTTGTCCTCCACAACATGTTTGTAAATTGAAGAAAGCTCTTTATGGGCTTAAGCAGGCTCCCAGGGCGTGGTTTGATAAATTTCGGACAGCAATCCTTCAAGCTGGCTTTCGCCAGAGTCACTCTGATAGTTCCCTCTTCATCAGATGGACTTCGAAAGGCTACACATTTCTCTTAGTCTATGTTGATGATATGATTCTTAGTGGCAATGATGTTGCTGGCATTATGGATCTCAAACTTCATCTTACTCGCCACTTCAGAATGAAGGATCTTGGTCCTCTCACTTACTTTCTGGGGCTTGAATTTGTGCGTAACAAATCTGGCATTC
The DNA here is from genome assembly GCA_038049695.1 of Cinnamomum chago. Taxonomy (NCBI): domain Eukaryota; kingdom Viridiplantae; phylum Streptophyta; class Magnoliopsida; order Laurales; family Lauraceae; genus Cinnamomum; species Cinnamomum chago. The sequence continues at coordinate 42,967,070 of CP142458.1, forward strand.
GGGTTCATCAGCGCAAATATGCTACAGATTTGATTAACTCGGCAAGGCTTGATGATGCTCACACTGTCGATACGCCTATGGAATTGAACAGCAAACTCAGTTCGACTGATGGCCCTCCCCTGGATGATCCCTCTATTTTCCGGCGGATAGTTGGTAGTTTGCTATACTTAACTATGACTCGGCCGGATATTTCTCATGCTGTTCATACGGTTAGCCAGTTTGTTAGCAATCCTCACAAACCTCATCTTGCAACGGCTTTACGCATACTCCGCTATGTTAAAGCCACTCTTCACCATGGTCTATTCTACTCTTCGGGTACTTCTTTGTGCTTATCTGCTTATGCTGATGCTGACTGGGCTGGTTGTCCCAATTCTCGGCGCTCTACTACTGGCTGGTGTATGTTTCTTGGGGATTCTCTCATTTCGTGTAAGTGCAAGAAGCAAACCACCGTTTCGAAGTCTTCTGCTGAGGCAGAATATCGGGCAATGTCCTCTGCTAGTGTCGAAATCATCTGGCTACGCCGTCTTTTGTGTGAATTCGGTGTTCTCCTTGGTCGTTCTACACCTCTTCATGGTGACAACACTAGTGCTACCAGAATTGCTAACAATCCAGTCTTTCATGAAAGGACGAAACACATTGAGATTGATTGTCACTTCATCCGTCAGCATGTCGTCACTGAGAAGATATCCCTTCCTCATGTCTCTACTCTTAACCAGTTGGCAGATATATTCACCAAAGCTCTTCCCAAAACGCGTCATCATGATCTTACTTCCAAATTGATGTTTGCTGCCTTACCACATCAATTTGAGGGGGAGTGTAGAAGATAACTCATGAACTAAATAGGCCCATGTACACTAATCTTGGCCCACCTAGGCCCATGTAGAATATCCCACGTATGGGACTGGGATAAACGTCATACAGCTTGTAATATAGATATTCTACCATGTATAGAGAACTTCTATGTATAGAGAGATTAGGATTCTTTTCCTTAATTTCTGATTGTGATTAGATTGTAATTGCTGCTGTTTAGTAACTTGTAATTGAGGTAAATACAATTATAAAATGGTTGGTCGATCCTCTGTTGAGGCATCAACTTTTCCTCCAAGCTCCTCTTCTATCTCTCTGCATGATTAGTCATAATCTATCAGTATTCTCCACCGGAGTCAGACCTAAGAATTTTTATAGCCGTCTTAAATTGTGTGTGAACCATATTGTAAAACTTTTGGAAAAGGGAAAATACTTCAGATTTGAAGCGCATGAAATAAATCCAAGTGAATCGAGTATGATCATCAATAAAGGTTACATAATACTTAAACCCTGTCCTACTTAATGTGGGTGCTATTCCCCAAACATCAGTGTGAATGATATCAAAAGATGATAATGCACGAGAACGATGAATAGGAAATGGCAAAATATGGCTCTTACTCAAACAACACGTTTCACACTTTGAGTTAACTAAAGAGGACATCATTTTATTATCAATAGTGAGTTCTAAATGACCAATTTTAAACAAAGAAAGCAAAGAAGCGTTGTTCACATGACCAAGACGACTATGCCACATAGTCCACATTTTATTGAAATTAGGAGAAGAAGAAGAAAATAGGGAATGATGTCCAATGTTCAGTAGAAACAGTCGACCATGTTTCCTCCCCGTCGCGATCACCTTCCCAGTTTGCTGCCCCTGTATGACACAACCAGTGGAAGAAAAGTTAATATGGTACCCATCTTCAATAAGTTGCCCGACAGAAAGTAAGTTGGCTGATAATTTGGGAACAAAGTAAACATTGGAAAGGTGGAGGGACTGGCCAGAGACACCAGATAAAGTAATGGAACCAATTCCGGAAATGATTAATTGGTCGCCATTAGCAGTGGTGATTTTGTCTTTGCCAAGGTAAGGGTGAGAGGCTGTAAAGTTACTTTCCACAGAAGTCATGTGGTTTGAAGCTCTTGAATCTAAAAACCAGGTAGATGGAGTGATGGAGGAAGACAGAGAGATTGAAGAATGAAAAGCAGGAAATGCTAGAGGAGAAGGAGTTTGATACCGACCACCATTAGACCCCATAGATGCATAGGCGGAGTTCACAGTGTTCTCAAGCAGTTCTTGAATATTCCCATTGAATTTCACAGGAATAACATCATACTTGTCCATAGTAGAGCAATAAACAGCAACCAAGGACAGTAACAGCAACTATGAAAATAGCAGCAAATAGAACTGACGACAGTGCCAAAGAAAACCAGCAATATGTAGACCAACCAAAAAGTGGTCTGATCGGCTATAAAAGGCAAATACTGCAGTAAAAATTACTAACAGTGTACTAACAGTGCAGTAACCAGCATTGATCAGCCATTAATCAACCTTAATCCATAACAAGTAGCTTCCCCAGCATACAGCAGCAATCAATAGTATCAAGAGAAGATGAAGACAGAAGAAAACAACACCAACAGTGTACTAACAGTGCAGTAACCAGCACTGATCAGCCATTAATCAGCCTTAATCCATAACAAGTAGCTTCCCCAGCAATAGAATCAGCAACAAATTAGTACAGAAAAAACCCAATACAGAGCCAGACGACCATGAAAAGTGGTGAAAGATCTGTGCATGGGGCCCACAAAGTTATCTAATCACAGATCAAGTTTGAAATCCTTGAAGGAGTTCAAAAGTACTTCCTCTAGTCCAAATCTGATGAGTATTGGATAAGGATCCACAAATCTGGACGGTGGAGATGAAAACTATCTGATAAAAAATGGTCAAAGTCGACAGAGAAAGAAGTGGAAGAAGCCTACCTCAAAATCGACAGAAAAAATCCAGAAAAATCCTTATAATAACTCTGAAGGACTGCCGATCACAGCTATGGAGGTCGCTTGGTGATAGGAAGTTAATCAGTGGTGGGCCACTGTTTGTCTTCCAAATATGCCTGAAGTTAATTGTCAAACACTAGTAGTAGAATGATAGCAGTAATGAAGAGAGGATTCACTCCAATAAGAAAGGTTTGATCAAGAGGGAAGATGGATTGATCACAACCTGATCTTTGATACCATGTAATGATATGTAATGAGAGAGAGGAAGAGACGAAAGTTTGGAGAGAAAAACTCAATACCTCAATAGAGGATCGTCTATATATTTATAATATCATTATACCCTAATCAAGGGATTTACATGAATCAATTAATACAATCAGAATAAAAAACAAATCAATCTCCTAATCTATGAGAGAAATCAGCAACAAAATATACAGCTGTGTACAAGCCCTTGATGGGCTGGGCCTGGGCCTAGTAGGCCTAAGCCACATTATCTTCTACACTGTTTGCTACCAAATCTTGTTTGCATCAGTCAAAATGGACAAGAATGATATAATTCCTATTAAGATGAATGGGACAAACTACATGACTTGGTCTTTTCACTTGAAAAATTTTGTAGAAGGGAAAGGCGTGCTAGGCTATCTGTATGGAACTGTCCCAAAACCAGTGGTAGACAGTTCCAGTACTGCATCTAGGACTGCTGATGAGAAGGCAGTTGCCACATGGAATCAGAATAATGCTAAGGTTGTGACATGGATACTCAACTCAGTTGATCCATCCCTTTCCATGTCCCTACAAGCCTTTACAAAGGCCTCTGATATGTGGAACCATATGAAAAATTTGTACCACCAGGCAAATAAAGCCAGGAAATTACATCTGGACACAGAACTGGCCAAATACTGCCAAGGTGATAAAATGGCTCACGAATATTACAATGGATTCCTGGCTCTATGGACAGAAAGGGACCAAATGCTCCTATACTCTGTCTCATCAGAATTCCTACCACAAGCTCTTAAGCTTCAAGAAGAATTGCATATCAGCCAGTTCCTAATGAATCTACGTCCAGAATTTGAGTGAGTTCGCGCTGCTCTTATGAATGGGGAAAATTCCCCAGATTTAGATACCTGTGTGCAGGAGGTCCTTTGGGAAGAGATCCGTCTTGTGTCACAACATTCTCTCATGGTGGAACCAAAGGCTCTTCTTACCACCCCTGCACCTCCAATAGAAGAGACAACTTTCCTCACATCTCCTGGTTAGAAATCTCAGTGCTTCGAATGCAAGGGCTAAGGACATGTAGCTCGAAGTTGTAGGAATAAACTATTTTGTAATTATTGCAAGCGAACTGGTCATATCATTTCTGAATGCAAAAGGAGACTCCCAAAGCAAACTGAACAGCCCGAACGGCAAAAACAGAGTGCATTTCAAGCTCATGCACCACTCTCACAAGCTGCTCAACCAGATCGTGCTGAAACGGTGACTCTAACTCCCACTCAGATTCGACAGATGATCAACTCCTCTGTTGCATCTGCATTCACCTCCATGGGCATTAATGGTCTGTCTCTTCCTCTCACTGCTGTTTCTGCATTTCATTCCTCCACTGCCCTTTCTACATCCATAACACCCTCTACATGGGTCTTAGATTCAGGAGCCTCAAATCATATGACTACAGTGGAACAAAATTTAGAAGCTTCTCAAACATACGTTGGACATGAAACCATAATTGCAGCAAATGGTCAGCACATGTCCATCTCTGGCATAGGTTCTTTAGAAGTTCCCACAATCGGAAAAGAACCCCTCTCTCTATCCAATGTTTGTTTTGTTCCACAATTATCTGCAAATTTGATTTCTGTTGGTCAATTAGTTGATTGTGGATATCTTGTTAATTTCTCTCCCTCTGGTTGTGTTATACAAGAACGACAAACTGGGAAGGTGATAGGGACGGGGAGTAACAATGACAGGCTATTCCTTCTAGATATGAGACCGAGTTCTTCCTTCTTTGCTACTTCTATGGGTGTTGTAAATAAATTATGGACTGTTTGGCATAGATGTCTTGGCCACTTAAATAATTCTAGTTTACTCTCTTTGTTTAAACTTGGTTGTTTGGAACATTCAGTTGATAATAACCTTATTTCTGCTTCTGTTAAATCTAACTGTGAAGCTTGTTGTCTTAGCGAAAGTCATGTGTTACCTTTTCCTGTTCATTTCTCACGTGCAAGTGAAGCTTTTAATGTTATTCACACTGATGTGTGGGGTATTGCTCCTCACCTATTATGTTGCCTTTATTGATGATCATTGTAGATATTCATGGATCTACTTCGTACAGTTCAAATCTGAAGTTTTCTCTACTTTCCAAAAGTTTTATAATATGGTCTGTACTCAATTTCAGAAATCCATCAAAATCTTACGTTCTGACTCGGGGAGAGTACGTCCTCTGAATTTTCCTCTTTCTTATCTAATAAAGGTATCATTCATTAGAAATCTTGTCCTCACACACCCCAACAAAATGGGATTGCTGAAAGGAAGAACCGACATATTCTTGAGATGGTTCGATCTCTTTTGATTGAAGCACTTGTTCCACCAAAATTTTGGTGTGAAGCTGCTCACACGGCTATTCATATCATAAATCGATTACCCAGTTCTGTGCTAAATAAGGTTTCTCCGTATGATTGTCTATTTGGCCATTCGCCTACCTATTCTCATTTGAGGGTCTTCGGTTGTCTATGCTTTGTCCATCTCCCATCCATTGAGCGTACTAAATTATCACCTCAGGCTGTTAAATGTTTATTTCTTGGATACAGTGATGAACACAAAGGATTTCTTTGTTATGATCCTAAAGATAATCGCCTCTGTATTTCACGGAATGTTGTCTTTTTGGAACATGTTCCTTTCTACTCCTTTCGGCCTGAACATCAACCTCTTCAAGTTTCATATCTCCCTCATTTTCCAGAATCTAGAACTCCACCACCCATCACTCAAGTCTGTTTGCAAGCAAAAGCCTATGCCTCATGCTACACCTGCTCCATATCAACTTCTCTTGCCGGCTCCATCCACTTCAGGTAATGACCCTCCAGATCCTCCTACACTACGACGCTCTAGTCGTATTTCAGTTCCACCTGACAGATATGGTTTTCCTGTGATGTTTACTTCTTTAGATCCCATTTCTATCCCCACCTCCTACTCACAGGTCTCAAAAATACCATGTTGGCAAGATGCGATTGCAGAGGAATTGCTCGCTCTCGAAGCTAATTCTACTTGGGATTTGGTTCCACTTCCTGCACATGCTTCTATCATTGGAAGTAAATGGGTTTATTCCATTAAGGTAAAATCCGATGGGAGTCTTTATAGATACAAAGCTAGACTGGTTGCTCAAGGTTTTAAACAAGAACATGGCCTGGATTATGAAGAGACCTTCGCACCAGTTGCGAAAATGACCACAGTTCGTTGTCTCATCAGTGTTGTAGCTGCTCGAAATTGGCCTCTTTGGTAGATGGATGTGAAAAATGCGTTTCTACACGGTGATCTTCGGGAGACTGTTTACATGCGCCCACCCCCAGGGTATGCCTCTCCACCAAAGTATGTCTACAAATTAAAACGGTCATTATATGGCCTTATACAGGCCCCTCGCGCATGGTTTGACAAGTTTCGCTCAGCCATTTTTACAGGCAATTTTTTTATCCAAGTCCATGTGATAGCTCCCTCTTTATTCGCCGTACAGATAAAAGTCCATGTGATAGCTCCCTCTTTATTCGCCGTACATCACGTGGTCGTACAATTCTTTTGATATATGTTGATGATATGATAATCAGCGGCAATGATACCATAGTTATTGCAGACCTCAAGACTCATCTTATGCGTTCATTTCAGATGAAAGATCTTCGAGCTTTGACATATTTTCTTGGGTTGGAAATTTCAAGGAGCAAGGAAGGTATTCGTGTTAACCAAACAAAGTATGCAGATGACTTAATCGGGACAGCCAGACTTAAAGATGCGAAGACATTTGATACACCTCTTGAGCTTAATGTTCAAATCAGCAAGGATGATGGATGTCCGCTTGAGGATCCTACACTCTTTCGACGTTTAGTAGGGAGTCTCCTCTATCTGACTATGACTCGGCCTGATATTTCTCACGTAGTACATACTGTGAGTCAATTTGTCAGTAACCCACACAAACCACATCTTGCTGCAGTCTATCGTATTCTACGATATCTTAAAGGTACTTGAAATCGTGGACTATTTTACCCTTCTACGACATCTTTACAGCTTCAAGCATATGCAGATGCAGATTGGGCTGGTTGTCCTGATATTCGTCGCTCCACCATAGGCTGGTGTATGTTTCTTGGACACTCCATCTCATGGAAATGCAAAAACTAAACTGCATTATCCAAATCTTCAGCAGAGGCTGAATATCGTTCTATGTCTTTAGCAAGCGGTGAAATTGTTTGGCTCCGTCGCTTACTCCGTGAATTTGGAGTTTTTCTCACCACTCCAACTCCTCTCTATGCCGACAACACAAGTGCCATCCGGATTGCTAAAAATACATTCTACCATGAGCGCACCAAACACATCGAGATTGATTGGTACTTCATCCGTCAACATGTAGTTTCAGACACCATCAATCTGCCATATGTCTCTTCTCATGATCAGTTGGCTGATATTTTTACTAAGGCACTACCTCGTGATCGTCATAATTATCTTGTTTCCGAATTGTTGCTTGGTTCCTCCCACCATCAATTTGAGGGGGAGTGTAGAATGGATTAGGACCAGTCCACTAAGATCCATCAGAAGCAGGCCCAACCCAAACTTGGCCCATGAACATAAATATCCCACGTGGGATCTAGTTAGATTGGGTCAACATTGTATATTATTTTCTTCCTTTCTTGGCTAGATTGTATTCTCCTTATTTAGCTAGATGATTTCATTAGATCTGTAATAGCCTCAATTAGGCCCTGACTGTAGCCATTCATATGGCAAGTAAGTGTATACATGTAGTAGTTGTCTTTCTCAATAAGAGATACGTGTGGAGAATTCTCTCCTTTCAAATGATCTAGTTCTCTCCTTCCTCTGATCATCTTTACACCTCGGAGCCAAAGAATTTCGGAGCATGCAGTAGACATGGCTGGGTATTCAGCCTCGACAGAGGATTTGGAAACTTTTTCATGTTTCTTGCATTTCCAGGAAATCAGACTATTACCCAAAAACAGTGATAAAAACTATCCAAAAACAAGAGAAACTATGTAGGATGTCTGTCCTATGTGTAGAAACCACAATCCAACCAAGCAAGGAGGAAAAATTCCAAGCAGCACAAGTTCTGTGACATTTGGAACTGGAAAGACCAAGCGGGTAATTCTTTCCCGTGAAACGGATCAAGGGAACTTCAGATTTGTCCATCTCAAACCGAACTTGTAAATAAATCGATTGAATCAGTGATAAAAACTATCCAAAAACAAGAGAAACTATGTAGGATGTCCGTCCTATGTCTAGAAACCACAATCCAACCAAGCAGGAAGGAAAAATTCCAAGCAGCACAATTTCTGTGAAAAAAATAGCCCAGACGAATTGTACAGATGCTGTAGATTCACCACATGGGCTCCACTGATGATGCTGGACAAAGATCAGATCACAGAGCTATGAAAGCACAGTAATCTGGCTTCTAATGGAAGAAGAATGATCCAATTCCGTTGAGTATCCAAGATTTTGGACGGTCTAGATGAAATCAGTATTAAAAAACTGGAAAATCTCGAGAATGAGAAAAGATCCAACTGGAGGTGCTGAAAAATCCTGAAAAAATCGCCAATATTCCTAGAAATATCAGGCGACCATGTCTATGTGGTTTTTGGAGCTTGATCTGACGATCAGGGGTGGGCCACCAAGATGATGGAATTGTTGCAGATGATAGATGTCGCTAGAATTCCTTGAACAGATGCCTGGATCTGTTTCTGCACGAGAGAGAGAGAGAGAGAGAGAGAGAGAGAGAGAGAGAGAGAGAGAGAGAGAGAGAGAGAGAGAGAGAGTTATCCCTCTCTATCCTATTGCCTTGATGCTTTGGAAGAAAAGAAACTAGATGTTCTTGAGCCTTGCTCTGATACCATGACAAACTCAAGACAAACTCTCGAATGGAACTTGAAATAACATAAAGCTTTGAGATTGTATTATAATTGCTTTTCTTCCTTTGGAGAACGAGCCTCAATATATAGAGTATTACATGCCTTAATCAAGGCTCTAAGTTAGGAGACCAATCTAACTACATCAATTATGTTCTTAGTTAGGAAACCAATCTAATTAAGATAATATGTACAACTGTATAATCTTTGACCCGATCAAACCACGTAAGACAACATGCTGGACTGGATCTAATTATGGGCCTTGGGCCTGTTTAACATATAGACCAGTAAAATTACTCCATAAACAATGAAACATGACAAAATTCCCAAAATTAATTACAAAAATCTCGAGCATCTAACTTAAAAAGCTGACATCATAATGCCCAAAATTAGTTACTAAACAACTAAGTAACTAGCTGCATCATCCTCCTCATCTCCACTCCACATTTTCAAAAGCACCAACTCCTTCACTAAGATCTTCAAAAGCTTCAGTTCTTTCATCTTCTCCTACTGTCAATTGGGCTAGTTCCACAAATTCCTAGCCACGAACATCTTCTTCAATCATAACAACAGGCTCTTCGCATATCCAATCTGATAAAATATCAATATTCTCCAAGCTAATGGGATCACCGATCGATGAAGTTTGTATGGATTGGTACCTATAAGAATCTATATATTATAAGTTTATAACATATTAGTTATATAAATAAGATTATGTAGTCAAAACTAAAAAAAAGAAATCAAATGTGGAAATCTAATAATCTATAGATACCTTTCTCAACGCTGAAGTTGTTTTGGACGAAGACTAGATCATTTAATCTATGATGTTCCCGTCTATTTCTCTTCTTTGAGTTGATGCCAATTAGGACCGACCCATAGTCTCCCCTGGGTCGACCTGCTAGTTGGGCCCAGCCCATTTATTTTATGTTTTAGCTCGTTTAAAGTTATATTTTATTCTATTTTATGGTTTATGTTAGATGTTTTAATCTTGGCCATCGATGTGTTGGATGGTCCACATTATTTCTAGGATTCTCATTTTCCTATATAAGGTTTGTAAAGCCTCTTGGCTCCTCGGTCAATGATTAGTGAAAAAAATTCATCGAGTGATTTTGGGTTTCCCAAGTTCTCTTCTTCCTCACCCGTGATGGGGAGTTCGGCGTGAGGCCAATTTTTTGGCGAAAGCCTGACCTTCACCCTCCACCCTCCATCTTTACCTGGCCCACGTCTGGTACCCCGCTCCGCATCAATTGGTATCTCAGAGCCAAAGATCGATTGAACCCGGACTTGATTCTCGGCACTCCCTCATCACCTGCAAAACCATCACCTATCACCACATCCACATAGGTAGCCCCACCAACCATCCCGCAGCGGCCTCCCACAACAGAACCGATAACAGCCGTACTCTCCAAAAAACCCTCACAGCAGAAAGCCCCGAAACCCTAAAATCCCAATCATCATCAATGCCCCACCATCCACACAGAATGCTCAAAATTTCCGAACCCAATTCGCAAAACCCAAAATCAAGACCCAACTCAAAGCTCCAAACCAATTTCCCCAAAGTCCCAAACAATCAAAACCCTAAACCCCAAACTTCCCAGCCATTCGAATCCAGTCCCCAGCTGGAACCCCAATTTGGCCCAACCCACATTACTTGAACCCTCTTCAGACCAGATCAACATAGCCGAACCTTACTCAACCATGATACACCCTGACCGAATCCCTTTTCCCATCAATCCTCACAGCTGAACTCTGCAAACCGAGTCCAATTAACAAAAATCACCAAATTCCCAACACAAAATCCTCAAACCACTCTCCATTGAAATTCCCCATCTCAGAAAAACAAAAACCCATTCCCATCTGCAGATAAAAAAAGGGAAGAAGCAGAGAGGTCGAGAGAAGAATTAGAGAAAAAAATAAGAAAGGAGATGAGAGAAAAAGGGTGTATCTGCAATGAAGACGCTACAGCCGAGTGATACCACCATCTCGCTGAGCTCAACCGTGCATTGCCATTGCCCTCTCTTCTCTGCTTGAAGCAAGCAGCTAGCAGTCGCAGCACGGAATCGTCTCCACCATCATCTTTGCTGTCGTACCCTGCCTCCAGGTCTCCAGCGGCAACAAATCGACCACTGCCCCACTGTCAGCGTCACATGCCAGTAGTGTCATGGAGCCTTCCACCTATCTCCATCATCTCCTTCGTCAATGTCGAACTCCCCCATCATCGTTGCCTTCTTCATTGAAGTCGGAGAGAGATCCCTCCATTTCTTCTCTCAACTCAGTAGAAGAAGAGAGATCCTTTTCATCTCTTTTGGGCACAAAGGGCAAGAAACATGTCATAGTAGTAGGGAGATCAGGTCAATATGACCCGACCTAATCCACTGAACCATTTACAGTTGGGTCAGAATAGTCGGGTTAGGTCAGTTACGAATCCAAACAACAGTGAGGAAAAAAAAAAAAAAAACTGTGACAGCAACACTGACATCAATAGTGACACCAGAAACTGTAAGCAAGGCCCAACGACAGAGTCAAGCAGACAACGAATCTGTCAAAGGGCAGATTAATTAAGTGTGGGACTAAATCTATCAAATTCTCAACCATCCATCTTCAAATAGCAAGATCTTCTCCATCTGGATCCTGATCATTGATCCGTCTTCACCTGCATATTCCAATCAGTGATCTACAAATATGGTCAGTCTGATTTTAATTCTGAGGAGTGAAGAGCATTAAATTTTCAATCCTTGCATCCAAGTCAATATGGAATTGCCAACCAATATGGAATTGCAACTTTTTGAAATCAACAAAAAGATTAAAAAATGGCATGCAATCAAATATGGAAAATGGTAGTATGCAAATAAAGACTGCTTTGAGCAGTATCTTAATTTGGCACAAGGAAAATTTTCTGTTGAAAAATATGCCAATGAATTTGAAAGGCTACATTATTTATGTGAATTGGGCGAGACACTTGATTTCAATCACTTTCTCAATCACAGCATTGGTTTGAAAGAAAACATTTTAATTTTTTTTTGGAAGAAAGAACAACATTGTTGCAGCATCAACCAATGTTTGGGATGCATGCCACCCTTGGCTGGCAAAAGAATAGACCCTTGATACCTCAAAATCCCAACTCTGGAAAGTCTATCTTGATTATCTGGATTTAACTGTTTTCTCCCCTCGAATGGTTGTTTTACTTTTCCAAAATGTTGATGTGCTAGATTGGCTTCGGAATTGGGATTGCTTAGAAAAGTTTCGTTCTCCTTTCAAATGAAGTGACATGTGTTCTCCAATGATTGTTTTTCAATCCATTTCTTGTATATAACAATTTACAGTTTTAAGTTTTTTAATGCAGATGCATCCTTCTTGGATCAGTGGTCCTATGATCAATTTCACAGCCTTCTGAATGAGTCAATTGACAATAACAAATTGAAGCAGTTGCTCCTACAGGATAGTCTGGTCTTCTTTCTGCATCTACTTGGTTGTGATACGAATGGTCATGCACACCGGCCTTACTCATCCATCTACCTCAACAATGTTAAGGTTGTTGATCATATTGCCAAAAGCGTATACAACCTTGTTGAGAGTTTTTTCAAGGACAATCGCACAGCCTATATTTTCACAGCGGACCATGGAATGAGCGACAAAGGTCTGAAACGCTTTTTCCTTGCATCTCTGACTTCATGGCATTTCAAACTGAAAACTTTGCCTTCCTTTATTTTGGGTAATTCTCATAGAAAGATTATCTACGGAAGGGCGATCCCTGCTTCCTGGGGTTTTAGTATTGTTGTTCCTCCTCTTCAGTATAAGTCTCTTGTACTGGTTCCTCTTTTAATGAAATTAACCATTAAAATTTTTTTACAGAAGGTCCTACTCAACTTGGATTGGCCAAAAATTATGCTCCATGAGGTCATTGTAACCCTTGGTTTCAAGGCTTCAAAGTTCAGTAATTTTTCCAAGCTTTAAGGGCTTTTATTTAGTGAGTATTTTAGGTTGATTCGTGAATGGCATTATATTCTTTCGCTCCCTGAGAAAGTTTATGTTTCATGACTTGTCATTCTAAAATACAATAACTATAAGCCATTCCCAGGGCCCCTTTGTTTTATGTAATTGAATTTCTAGGAGGAAATTGCTCAAACAGGCCTATAAGCATGTATAACATAAGTGCATGATCTTGGAATGGAAGACAGAAATTTCCTCTTAAGTCACAATGCTTGGTTCCAATTCAGGTGCCATCGAATTTCTACGTGTTTGATTTAGGTTGTAAATTCAAGTTCCACAAAAAGTACAACTGATAAGTAACTATACTATATAAGGAGAGATACATACACATGGTCATGTAAAAAAGAGGACATAAAAGTGTACTCCAATATCAAGATAAATAGCAAGTCAAGGGATAGATACAAGTACCAACCTTAGGTCCTTGGTTGCCGTTCACATGCGAGAAACAATACCATTCAATTCTATGATCTAATAGGATTCAGAATGTCTGGCGCTATGTTCTTAATGCTTCCGATGGTAACTGACATCCAAAATCCTGCGTCATCATATCCTTGACTTAGTATTGCCCTACACATGCGTCCCGGACAATCTGTAGTTAATGTCAAGCTCTGAACATCATTTACTTTTTGGTCTCACACTGAAACATCATTAGACAAGTACAAGGGTTCTAGTTACAGTGGAAATCCTAATTCCAAGGTCTCCAAACCAAGGGAAACCTGAAGGTCTTTGGTCAACAAGGCAGTAGCCGAATGGCAATGGAGTGCTTGAATGGCAGTAGCCAAATGGCCAAGCCAGTAGTCGAAAGGCAGAAAAAACGGGTCAAAAGGGTTAGGACTTAATGGTCAAGCGCCTAAATGGTTGGGACCTAAATAGCCGGTAACCAAACATACTAATGGATCAAAACAGCAGGAGCGGAATGGCCAGAATGCATATATGGCACTAGCCAAATGGCAACAAAGGGGCCAAAGAGTGAGGACTTAGTGTCTAAATGTCTAAATGGCTGGGGCCAAAAGGCCAATAGCCAAAATGGCCAGTAGCTGAATGGACAGTAACTAAATGGCCTGAGCCTCACGGCAACCAGCGGAATGACTTGGGACTCAAAGGGAAGTCTATCTTTTGTATTTTTGGGCCCACAAGGCCCTTGTTGAGGTCAGATAACTCATTCCTAGAAATTCTAAGGCCTGGGAAAGGGGTTTACATAAGCATTCAAGTGCTAAAATGAAGAGGGCTATGCTCAGATAGTCAGATGGCCACATGGATTCAAATACTAAAATGAATGAGTTGGGTCCTATGAGACTCAAATTATGGGATTTGGCCATGTGACTTGGCCGAGTTGGCCAAGTCAGACTCGCCAACTTTTTTTATTTTAAATTGGAACTTGTCCCAATTTGGCCATCGACTGAGTTGGGTCCTGAGTCCAAGTTTTTTTCCTTGGATGGCCAGTAGCTGGCTGCCCTGTGCACAAATGGCCAGTAGCTGACTGTTTGTGTACAGATGGCCAGTAGCTGACTGACTGGGCAAACTTCCCTTAGAGGAATTCTGGGACTTTGGGGGTTTCCATTGACATGCATAAGGCTTAGAAATTAGAAATTGAGCTTTAAATGGGTGTCTAGCTTAGAGTAGAAACAAGAATCAACAAAATTAACATGCATGCAAAGCAATTTAAACATGTTTACTTGCCTTCAGTCGCAAAACTAAAAATTCTCCTTGAAATTGCACAAAACCTGAAGCCAATTCTCCCCCAAGATTTACACCAAAACAAGCTCCTACATTCCAAAACTAAAGAGAAGAGAATCTAAGCTTGTATGTGAGTATCCAAGGTGCTGCTTGACTTCCTAGACACGAACAAAGAAGAAACGAGAAAGCGTACCTCGCATACAAGGGGGAAGAAGATTGTCACGACCCGACTTCCGGGGCCCTGTCGGATTTGAGGGGTGACTAATAGGCAATATTCACCTAAATCAAATAAGTTCACATAAGGCATTAAGCATTTCCTAATAATAACTTGAACTTGTATTAAGTAAAATTCCACCTTTTACTCATCAAAACAATTCACCATCTTTGAATATAATATAAACCATTACAATCTTTAAGTGAGCTATCTGAACTAACTAAATCAATAAAAGAAAATTATTGCTCTTCAATCTTCTAGATGATCCCGTCCTCTCAAGTACGCATGCCAACGCCTATCTCATGGTCATCATCAGATTCCTTGGTCTCTAAATTCCGGTTACCTAGAAGGGGCAAGTCCAGGAGTAAGTGGATATTCAGTGATAAACAGTCAAGTCCATTTGCATGATAAATAACACAATAAATTTTAATAATACAGGAAAACTTTAATAAATTATGCAAGGCGAGAAAAGTAGCATCTCACAATATTAATAGTACCTCGAATTCACGTTCATTCATCTTTTATTACAACCACCTAACCATCTGTAGCACTGACCAACACGAGATCAAGTACCCCAAGTACAAGATCACATACAGGTACCTCAAATACTTGTGTCCACATATCACGGTGGCCCGTGGGCCCAATCATCACGGTGGTACCAGAGGATCAAATTCTCCCACAGCTGACCTGGAGTCTGACAATTAACCACGGTTGATCCAAAGTCAAACATCACATAATCACATGACCGTTGTACGAAGGACGTCATCTTTGCACAGTGCTAGTGGTCTAGGGGTGTCCACACTCCACAGTCATTTCAAATTTTCTTTTAGTCCTTGGATTTTATTCAACATTCCACTCTTATTATCAAATTTTAATTTCAGGTTTGTCTCATAATTCATTCCAATATCCATGATCAAACTAGGCATACAATCATCCCCACACAATTCCAGATTTAGTCTGCCCCTATCCAAGTCCATATTGGTATCCGAGATGCATGGGGACAATCATAACCAACCACCGCTTTATAGATACCAGAATAATTATAAGATCCCCATAATGAAAGGCCACATTCACATCATGATATTACATATGCAATGTATATTTGAATTAAAATTAACATCCATAGATGAGGCACGTACCATATCATTAGTCAACTTGCAATATAGAAGAAATCCAATAACTATCACATCATAGGTGTTGCCCATGTTCATAACCTTTAGTGCAAAAAAATTCGGCCAGGTCAAGGTTAAGTCAAAACCCATCTAAGTAATTTCGATCAATTCCCATCAACAATATGTCTACATATAGAACCAGCCACCTATTTCCATATCAGATTCAGCCATGCATAATACTAATCGAATTTCCACGGAACAAGTAATCACAGTATGTATCAGCCGCAATTATCCAAGGAATATATATATTTATGTATTTATAAACAGCCAAAACTAAACACCCTAAGAAAATTTAACCACAGTTTAGGAACTACCTACTAGTTTTCAGCTGAACCCTAGATTTTATATCTTGATTCCAATCGGCACATCAACATAACTACTAAGCATCATACCCTGAGTTTCAACACATAAATATTAATTAAATGGTCAACGGACATTCAGCCAAGCCCTTATACCCAAGATAGAGGTTGGCCATATCTTGAACTCCAAAAGTCGGTTCAACTGATGCTACATGTCTTTTCATAAAAAAATTCTATCTACTAATTGGACTTTACCCTCATCATGATGAACCTATGAGCCCAGCCACATCAATACTTTACAATGCATCTGCTATGAATGAATCTCGCAACCAAAAAAGAAGGCTTCCACTAATTTAATCCAAGACTAGCCTTTCTACTACTGTCCAAAACCTCCCAGGAGGTTCGGCCAACATGTAATCCCAAGATTGAGGTCGGTCATGGGTTTTATACCCTTTGACCCAATGCTTATTAACCATTGGGAAAACCCCCCGTTTTACTCTATGGATTAGATTTTCTAAACATCTCATTGAATATAAGAATCTCAGGTAGAAAAAAAAAATCCATGAAAACATAAACAGAGCTATAAATACATGATGGAATGAATGTCTACTCACCTTTAGTAGTGAACAATTGCCCTTGCAATTTGAGGGAAGCTATAGTCTTAGAGAATGAAATGCTAAGGACAAATAGAATGGAATGGGATGCCTTTCCTAGGATTGATTCATCTATATATATATCATATTGTACAAGCCTTGATTTGGGCTACATATTAGCAATTTTCTAGTCATACTACAGTCAGCCCTATCCTAATATAGTATATAGAATCTATACAGGGTGTTAGAATTTGACTAAACAAGGATTTGAGCTTTATTAAACAAGTGGGCCTTTGGCCCGATGGACACAGAATCTTTAACATATAGGTCACTCAAAAAAGGCTCCCACTTAGGGATGTAAATGGGTCCCCGATTCTCCGGTTACCTGTAGGTTTCGACCCGTTAAAAACCGGGTCTGGGTCCTTATTTAGGCCCATATAAGTAAATGGGTCCGGGTCCGGTTCCACCTTGGTTTGGACCCATGGACCCGAGACCCAACATATTACCTCAATTTTCAAAAATCTCTCCTAAAACCATATATTTTCTTAATATCATTCTCTACCTAAACTCGGACCCGGATCTAGACCCATCTCATATATGGTTCCGGTTCCAGTTCCGGAGCCAAGAAACCGGTTCCGGGTCCGGATCCGGTTCCACCTTCTCTTTAACGGTTCCGGTTCCGGGTCCACCATGGACCTGGACCGGAACCGACCCGTTTACAACCCTACTCCCATTGCTGGTTCTCTTCTTCTCCTTGTCTTTCTTCTAGGGCTTAGCCAATCTCTTGTCTAAAACTAAGGTTTGGAGTGGTGAAAACAATATAACTAAGAGAGTAAGAGAGGAAGAGAAGGTCGTTGGATGGGGTTATAGCTTCATATGATGGGTTTTTATTACATTAGAGGTTGGAAAACAAGTTTGAAAGAGGAAAGGATTTGTTGCTCTATGGGGAACACATCCGCATCATTCAATTTCTAATGGGTTTTGTGCACAACCCCTAATTACTCCTAATCGACCACTCTTTCTTATTAAATCATGGGCCCATCTGATGAAATAAAACTTCACTTAGACTAACACCTATGGGTCCTATCTCTTATAAACATATTACTACAACTTTCTACTCAAGCCAAAGGGGTCCTACCATAAATCTCTTAACCCTCTATTAAAGCCCACCAAAAGATCACTAAATAAAATACACAAAGAGCCCACTTAATACCACTAAGTTTTAAATAAGAAAGGGTCCCATAAAGGTTCCTACTTGGATTAAAGAAATATGTGACAAGCCCCTGGGCCCAATCCAGGAGTGGTACCTGCTAAACATCTTATTTTGTCAATTGTCCAATGGCTCATTTTGTTCTGCCCAAAGGGACCAGAATATCCATAGCATTACCATCAATATAATAACAACAATAATAATAACCATCCAAAATAATATATCCAAGAGATATTTTATGATATCCTGTCATTATAGGAAATCAAGGAAATTAAATATATAAGTATTAGAAAATATTTTAGCCCTTAAATCAGGGTATGGGTATTACAAAGATTGAGAGGAGAGAGCAGTCGGGTGAGCGAGAAAGAGAGGAACACTGAGAGTGGGGGACAGGTGCCGCCGGGGAGAGCTGTTTGTGAGTGGAAGATAGTGAAACTACGAAGGAGAGAGCTTGGCCATGGGTAGAGGAAGAACAAGAAGAGATCGATGGGGCATTAGCAAATAGAAAGTAGGAAAGTGAGTGGAGAAGAGGGAAACGAGTGGAGGAGCTGGACAATGGAGGGAAAGGCTGGAGTCCTTGTATAGGCCTTTCCAAGGAGAAATTCCGAAAATGCCACTCTCCTTAAAACACTATAAATTGAACTATTGGGATCTGCAATATTGACATACTTCTGAAATTTACGGAAAATCCCTCAAATCTATCTGGAATTACAAATTAGTCCTTGGCACTAAACATGGTTGAATTGCTCCCAAATAAATTAAACTCATAAACCTACTTAATTACCAACTAAACACAATTAATTAGGGTCGGGATCATATAGAATGTCCAAAAATGACCATAAAATAATCTTCCTTTAATTGAAAATGAATTAAGGGAAGATGGGAGGATAATACCCAGCCGTCACCCTATTAATTTAAATCATAGGAAAGTCATGGTCTCATCTACTTCTCTACCTTATATCCTTCGTCCCTTACCCCCTCTATTAATCCTTTGTTCGAGCCCATTTGGTCATAAACTCCTATGTATTCAATTCAATGCAAAAAAAAAAAAAAAAAAAAAAGGCCCTAAAATCCCTTCCCTTTTATTTTCATTCTAGAATGAAGATTTTTCAATTTCATTCTTAGAATTCTCAGTGACTTTCTTTTGTCATTCTGGCTGGGAATGTAAACAAGTTGGCTTTGGGTAGGGTCTGTGACCATAATGCTGACCCCGCCCAATTAGTGTTGTTTGTACCCAGACCTGAACCAAGTTCCAATATGGATCTAATGTATGATTGGTTCCAAACCTCACCCAAAGCCGAACTACAGTCTTGTGTGTGTTGTCTATATATATATAATTTTATTATTTATTACAATGCTAATATTTAGTAGTTTATTTATGTATATTGCATATATATATATATACACACACACACACTATAATATAATATATGATATTATTTAACATATTCTTCACTCAAGTATAAATGGTAATTCAGGTTTTGACCTGGACGACCCTATTATCTAAGAAAAGGTCCATGCTAGGGTTTTTCTGGGTAGGTCGTTCGCTAAGTCAGGCAATCAAGTGTTTATTTGCATCCCATGTTGTTCCCAATGATTAAATGGGCCAGGCCCTGGTTTTGTATTCTTAAGCGCGTAGTCTGGCCTGACACATTCAACACAGAGGGGTATATAAATACTTTGAAAATGGGCTGAAACTGGCTATAGTTTTTAGATCATGGGATGGATCCGGACCTGAATATTTTGCCTACTTAGTAATGGGTTGGGCTTGGACAGGCTTTGGTCCATTTCATCTCCTGAATACCCCTAGTGATTCATGGAGTATATTTCTTTTGTAGGAGTAAATATTAGTTTCATACGTCTATAATGGGTATGCGAGAACAAGTGGTACACATGTTCTCTTGTCAGGTTCATGTGGTCTCCATACATTTACTTAAGATTTTCTCTATTTTTTTTTACTTTTATGGCTTCAATATACCATTGTCACATATATCATTCTTGGAAATTATTTACTTAAAAGGGTTCAATATATCAATTCGAATAGAAAATAAAAAATAAGAGGAAGATTTGGGGAATTTTTGTGTCACCCTTTGAGGGTCAACACATCTATATATATTGCTCTGTGTGCCATTTGAGGCAATTACAATTAATGAATATTACAATCAATTTGGCTACGTATGGAAAGGTGCAGGTGATATTACAGCCAATGCTTAGTGTAGAAAGTTGACTCATTATTATCCATGTGAGGACATGACACATTGCTGAATGACTCAGTAGATCTCCGCTAGTTGGGCCTTGGGCCCATTTTCTTTATACCCCCTCAAATTGATGTGGAGTGGAGAGGAGCATTAATTTGGTGGTGAGAAAGTCATGCCGAGATTTTGTCATAGCTTTTGTGAAAAGGTCCACCAACTGCAGATGAGACGAAACATGAGGAACATCAAGAGCCTTAGACATAATCCCCTCTCAAATAAAATGGCAATCCACTTCTATATGGTTGGTCCGCTTGTGGAAAACTGGGTTATTAGCAATTCGAATAGCACTCATATTATCAGCATAAAGTGGTGTAGGCCCTTGTGAAATGACACCAAATTCACAGAGTAGCCGACGAAGCCAAATAATTTCGCTTGTAGCATATGGCATAGCCCGATATTCAGCCTCAACCGATGACTTTGAAATAGTAGACTGCCTTCTGCATTTCCAAGAGATAGCAGATGTTCCTAAGAACATACACCAGCCAGTAGTTGAGCGACGAGTATTCGGGCTTTTGATGGGGAGAAAAGATTGGAGAGGAAAGGGGAGATAATCTCTCACATAAAAGACTACTTTTATTCTCTATATGCTGTAGAGGACTGGGAGAGACCATCTCTTGGTAATTTAGCTTTTGATATCATTGGAGAGCAGGAGCTCAGTGGCTAGAGGGGAAGTTTGAGGAGGAGGAAGTTCCTCAGGCGGTCTTCGATCTAGAAGGTGATAAGGCTCCAGGCCCTGATTGGTTTCCGTCAGCCTTCTTTCAACGCTTCTGGAGAATGTTGAAGAAGGATATTATGGATTTTATGGAGGAATTCTACTAGAGGGGTAAGCTTTGCAAAGGCATGGGGGCCTCTTTTATCGTGCTAGTCCTGAAGATGGTAGGAGATCTTAGCATCAAGGACTACAGGCCCACCAGTCTTCTTGGTAGCCTCTACAAAATGTCATTATGAGAATATGTAAAACATAGCATGCAGAGAGAGAGAAAGAGAGAGAGTGCTGAAATCGCGTGTCCCCTTTTAGGGTTCTCTCATTTTCATTATATAAGGGTTTAATACCCTAGTAACAGTATCCTAATACAACTTAAATCCCTAAATTATAGCTGCCCTAATATAAAAAGAGTACATATGTTCTAGCTAGACTAATTGTAGCTTAACTAGAATACAAGATCTAACTACAATACAAGTATTGGCCCAGTTGGGCCTGCGCATGATGGGCATGATTGACACCCCCCCTCAAATTGATTCTGGGGGAGTCATATAGCATCAATTTGGTAACTAGAAACTGATGTCGAGGCCGAGGAAGTCCTTTGGTGAAGATATCAACAAATTGAAGCTCAGTAGGGACTTGAGGTAAAGAAATGACATCACGCTTAAATTCATCCCGAATAAAGTGACAATCCACTTCAATGTATTTGGTGCATTCATGGAAGACAGGATTTTCAGTGATCCTGGCCCTAGTATTATCTGCATGCAATGAAATAGGAGAGGATTAAGCAAAGCCGAGATCCGAGAGAAGTCCTCGGAGCCATAAGATTTTAGAACAGGCAGAAGACATTGCCTTATATTCAGCCTCTGTGGAAGATAGAGAAACACGATCTTGTTTATTGCATTTCCAAGAAATACTAGAATTTCCGAGATAGATGCACCAACCAATAGTTGGGATAATATCCTGACAGCCCGCCTAGTCAGGATTTGCATAAGCAGTCAACTGAAGAGAATTATCGTTGGGATAATATAAACCACGAGTGATAGTGCTCAACAAATACCGGATAATGCGCTTGACAACAGTCATATGAAGGTGTCGTGGAGTTGTCATGAATTGGCTCACAAGATTGACAGCATAGGAGATATCCGGTCGACTGATGGTGAGATAGACAAGACTACCTACCAAGCGCCTATGGGTATGTGGATTAGGAAGAAGGTCACCATCATCTTTACTCAATTTTAGATTGACCTCTACAGGTGTATCAATAGGCGAAGAGTCATGGAGATTAGCAAGCTCAATAAGATTAGACATGTATTTGTGTTGATTAAGAAACAGGCCTTTGGGAGATTGATGCACTTCCAGCCCCAAAAAATAATGCAAGGGGCCTAAATCATACATATGGAAAGAATCCCTTAGAGACTTTTGGATAGACCTTATCATACCATCATCAGTGCTAGTGATAATAATGTCATCAACATACACAAGGAGAACAATAACACCAGTAAATGTTGTAGATCGCAAGGGCTTTGAGTAAAGCCACTCGTGCATAGGGGACCCCTAAAAGTTTCGAACCAGGTCCAAGGAGCTTGCTTCAGACCATAAAGAGACTTCCGTAGGTGACAGACATATTTCTTAGATGGAGAGGTGACTCCCTGTGATATCTGTATATAGATCTCTTTTTTCAGATCCCCATGGAGAAAGGCATTTTTTACATCCATTTGGTATAATGGCTAAGATTTAAAGGCAGTAATGGCGAGAAGTAACTGAACTGTAGTCATTTTTGCCACAGGTGCAAACGTCTCGTAGTCAATCCCATATTCTTACCTGTTGCCAAGTGCCACGAGTCAAGCTTTGTGTCTATCCAATGAGCCATCGGATTTAAGTTTAATTGAGTAGATCCATTTGCAACCGATGGGTTTAACTGCTGAAGGACAATCCACAATGTCCCATATGTGATTTTGATCCAATGCATCCAATTCTGCCCTCATAGCTTGGTTCCAACTATCATGTTGTACTGCCTTCAAATAAGAACTTGGGAGAGAGACAGAAGAAATGGTTGTCATCAAGGAAGTGTGGGTGAATCCATACTGCTCAGGTGGTCTAGAAGTTCTTGAGGAGCGACACAGGATATGAGGAGTTGTGGAACCAGTTGCCGGCAGAGGATGAGGAGGACGAGCAACTGTAGTGGTAGGTTTTTCCCGACGATGATAAACAAAGTCAGGATGAAACCTAGTAACGGTTGTTTTATCTAAAAAACTTAGTAAGAGAGCAGGTGAAGATGGATGAGGACAATCTAAGTGAGTATGGAAAAAATATTGATTTCCAAATAAAATAACATTTCGAGAATCCCTGATGCGACGATCAATGGGATCATAACAAACAAAACCTCTTTGATTGGTGGCATAACCCAGAAATGCACACCGGCGAGATTGTGTGGTTAATTTTGTTTGTTCTGTGGGTGGTTGATGAACGAAGCAAACACAACCAAAGGTATGTAGATGATCAAACACAGGATGATGATCAAATAGTTTAAAATGTGGTGTTAATTGAGCAATGGTAGGTGATGAAAGACGGTTTATTAGATGTACTGCAGTGGTGAGAGCTTCAGTCCAAAAAAGAGGAGGAATTGATGATTCAATCAGTAGTGTTCTAGTTGCATCAAGGAGATGCCTGTTTTTCCGTTCCGCGACTCCATTTTGTTGTGAAGTATACGGACAGCTACGCTGAGAAATGATTCCTTTAGTCTTTAGGAAAGATTGAAAATCATTGGAAACACACTCCCCCGCTGAATTTGAGCACAAAGTTTTAATGCATTTTGAAAATTGGGTTTCAAGATAGCTAAGAAAAAATTGCAATGCTTTAAGAACATCAGATTTAGAATGCAATAGATAAATCCAAGTAAACCTGCGTAGTCATCAACGAATGTAGCAAAGTACTTGAAATGTCCTTGGGAAAGGTGAGGAGCAATGCTGTGAATTAAGTCAAAACATTCAGTGCTCCGTGTGGTGGAGTGAGGAAAAGGTAAAGTTTTACTTTTTACTAATTTACAAGCATCACATTCAAAAGGAACATAATCAATAGTTTTATTTAATAATCCAGATTTAAATAAAGTAGACATCGTAGAAGCATTCGGAAGACCAAGTCTATTATGCCACAACCGAGAATTATTCTCAAGAAAAAAACAAAACAACTGTTCTAAAGATTTATTCTTAAGCAATGTAGACACTGGTAGGAAAAACAGTCTGCCACGCTTATGCCCCCTTGCGATCACTTCCCCCGACTCCTGGTCCTGCACAACACAACCAGAAGAAGAAAAAGCGACATTGTAATTATCCTCAACAAGTTGACCAGCAGAAACTAAATTGGTAGAAAGATGAGGAGACACTAAAACATTGGTTAATGGTAATGGGTCAGGAGTATTACCAACAGAGGTGATAAGAAGATGGTCTCCATTGGCAGTTTGAACAGTAAGATTACCAGTGTAAGGAACAACATGCTATAATTTTGTGGGTGAAGATGTCATATGGTTACTTGTGCCAGAATCTAAGTACCACGTATGAGAAAGAGACGAATCAGTACCTGAGATGTTCATGGATGCCAAGGCATTGATAATCATTTGATTTACCATATCAGGAGTGAGAAGAGCTGGAGACGCAGAGTGCATCCATGGCATTGATAATCATTTGATTTACCATATCAGGAGTGAGAAGAGCTGGAGACGCAGAGTGTGATGAGGAACCATCCTGTGAAGAAGAATCAAACTGTAGGGAACCACTGAAGTTAGATGGTGCAGATTGTGGAGAAGTCACTGTGTTAGCACTAGGAGTTGACTGTACATTGTAAGTACTAGGGGCTGATGGCGCATAGTTGGGGGAAGTAGAATTTCGAGCCTTCTTCCGACATTCTTTAATTGCGTGACCTGGCCTTACAGTATTTGCTGATTTTAGCCTTGCATTGATTTGCGTAATGACCACATTGCTTACGGTCATCCAAGCTGGAAATAGGAGCCCGACTCATTAATTTTTATTGAACGGTCTCAAACTCCGGACGAAGTTTCATGAGAAACTGGTCCCTATGGCTATTTTGGTGTAAAGGAAGTAATTCTGGTAGAAGTGCTTAAGACACAGTTGCAAACTTGATTTCATCATATTCAAACGACATTCGTTGAAGTAGCCTGGATCTGCAAGTAGTGATGAAACGATTGTAGATAAGCCCTGCGAGAGAGTTTGCCGAATCCTGGACAGATTCAAGTGAGGACCAACTCCGCATATGGGAATTTGCTGAATTCCTCTTTGTCATTTTGAGAGAGGGAAGATATCACACATTCGTTGGCTCAATACTGTGCCCTTTGAGGGTCGACTATTCTTCATATATGTAGGGGCTCATTGCCCTAATTACAATCAATTAAGATCTCAGATCCTAAACTATAGCAACAACTAAGTATTATCCTTATCAATTAAGATCTCAGATCCTAAACTATAGCAACAACTAAGTACAATACAATAAATGAGCTGTGACTAAGTACAATACAATGAATGGGCCTAAATGGGCCTGCTGAGATTGGGCTTGGATTGACACCCCCCTCAAATTGATGCGGGGGAGTCATAAAGCAGCAATTTGGAGACAAGAAATTGATGCCGAGGCCGAGGAAGTCCCTTCGTGAAGATATCTGCGAACTGAAACTCTATAGGGACATGAGGTAGACGAATGACATCACGCTTATATTCATCTTGAATAGAGTGGCAGTCAACTTCGATATGTTTGGTACGTTCATGGAAGACGGGATTTTCAGTGATGCGGATAGCGCCAGTATTGTCGGCATGCAATGAAGTAGGAGAGGTTTGAGTGAACCCGAGTTCCGAAAGGAGTCCCCGTAGCCATAAGATCTCAGAACAAGCCGAAGACATTGCCCTATATTCAGCTTCCGTGGAAGATTTGGACACCCGTTCTTGTTTCTTGCATTTACAAGAAATGAGAGAATTTCCAAGGTACATGCACCAACCAGTAGTAGAACGGCGTGTCTTGACAGCCTGCCCAGTCAGCATCTGCATAAGCAGTCAGATGAAGAGGATTATCCTTTGGATAATATAGTCCACGAGTGACAGTTCTCAGCAGATAGCGGATAATGCGCTTC
The DNA here is from genome assembly GCA_038049695.1 of Cinnamomum chago. NCBI lineage: Eukaryota > Viridiplantae > Streptophyta > Magnoliopsida > Laurales > Lauraceae > Cinnamomum > Cinnamomum chago. The sequence goes on from CP142458.1 coordinate 42,993,217, forward strand.
ACAGCTGTCAAATGAAGGTGTCGAAGAGCTGTCATGAACTGACTCACAAGATTAACAGCATAGGATATGTCAGGTCGAGTGATGGTGAGATAGACGAGACTTCCCACCAGGCGCCGGTAGGTATGAGGATCAGGAAGAAGATCGCCATCATCTTTACTCAACTTGAGATTTACCTCTACAGGCGTATCAACAGGCGAAGAATCATGGAGGTCAGCCAACTCGATAAGATCTGATGTGTATTTGTGTTGATTAACAAATAGACCTTTGGGAGATTGATGCACCTCTAAGCCCAAAAAATAATGTAATGGGCCCAAATCCTTCATATGGAAGGATTTCCTGAGAGAAGCTTGGAGAGATTTGATCATACCATCATCCGTGCCCATGATAATGATATCGTCAACATACACGAGAAACACCGTAACACTAGTAGATGTGTGGCATAGAAAGAGAGATGGATCATAAGGACTCTGAGTAAAGCCAGCCTTGCATAAGCGACCCTTGAAGGTTTCAAACCATGCCCGAGGAGCTTGCTTTAGACCATAAAGTGATTTTCGCAGGCGACAGACAGACCTCTTTGAGGGAGAGGGGACGCCTTGTGGGATCCGCATATAGACTTCTTCTTTTAGATCCCCATGGAGAAAAGCATTTTTCACATCCATTTGGTATAATGGCCAGGATTTAGAGGCAGCAATGGCGAGAAGTAACCGAACAGATGTCATTTTTGCCATAGGGGCAAACGTTTTTTCATAATCAAAGCCATACTCCTGTCTGTTGCCGAGTACCACAAGTCTAGCTTTGTGTCTATCCAAGGACCCATCAGATTTTAGTTTGATCGAGTAGATCCATTTGCAACCAATGGGTTTAACTGTTGAAGGACACTCCACAATATCCCAGGTGTGATTCTGATCCAATGCATCCAATTCCTCCTTCATGGCCGGGTTCCAACAATCTTTTTGTACAGCCTGCAAATAAGAACTTGGGATAGGGACAGAAGATAGGGTTGTCATCAAAGAAGTATGGGTAAATCCATACCTCTCAGGCGGTCTAGAATTTCTGGAGGAGCGACGCAAGGCTTGAGTAGGCGCGGAACCAATTGTCGGTGGAGGATCAGGAGGATAGCCATCTATAGTGGTAGGTTTTTTTCGTCGGTGATACACAAAATCAGGATTAAACCTAGTAACAGTTGTCTGATCCGAGAAACCAGGTAAGAGAGCTGGTGAGGATGGTTGAGGACAGTCCATGTGAGTTTGGAAGAAATATTGATTTTCAAAGAAAATAACATTTCGAGAAACCCTGATACGACGTCCAATGGGATCATAACAAACAAAACCTTTTTGATTAGTGGCATAACCCAAAAAAGGCACACCTGCGAGATTGTGCTGTTAGTTTCGTTCTTTCTATGGGAGGGAGATGAACGAAGCAAACACATCCAAAGGTATGTAGGTGATCAAACACAGGATGATGACCAAACAATTTCAAATAAGGTGTGGAATGATCAATGGTAGGAGATGGAAGGTGGTTTATGAGATAGACCGCTGTGGTGAGAGCTTCAGTCCAAAAACGAGGGGGAACAGATGATTCAATCAGAAGTGTTCTAGTTACATCAAGGAGATGTCTGTTTTTCCGTTCCGCAACTCCATTTTGTTGTGGAGTATACGGACAGGTACGTTGAGAAATGATTCCTTTATTGTGTAGAAAAGATTGAAAATCATTGGAAACATTCTCCCCCCCTGAGTCTGAGCGCAAAGTTTTAATGCATTTGGAGAATTGGGTTTCAACATAGCTAACACAAAATTTAAATGCATGAAGAACATCAGACTTTGAATGTAATAAATAAATCCAAGTAAATCGGCTGTAGTCATCAATGAAGGTGACAAAGTACTCAAAATGACTATGGGAAAGAGTCGGAGCAATGCCCCAAACATCACTGTGAATTAAGTCAAAACATGCAGTGCTTCGTGTGTTAGAGTGTGAAAAAGGTAAAGTTTTACTCTTTCCTAATTTACAAGCATCACATTCAAACGAAGCAGAATCAATAGGTTTATGTAATAATCCAGATTGAAATAAATGAGACATTGTAGAGGCATTCGGATGACCAAGTCTATTATGCCACAACCGAGAATTATTCTTAATGAAAAAACTAAATAACTGATGTAAAGAGTTATCCGAAAGAAATGAAGACACTGGTAATGAAAAAAGCCTTCCACGTGTTGGGAAGTCCCACATCGCCTAAGTAATAGGCTTGACATATCTTAATATACATGTATGGGCCTTCCACCTATCAGCTTAAGCTTTTGGGTTGGTATATGGTTTATTACATGGTATCAGAGCCAAATCGATCATCTGATCGTCTCCTGAGTCATCTTCCAAGCATTGGAAGCCATCTGTGATCATTTTCTTCAGCTGGATCCTCTCTAATCATCTCTGATCAGGCGTGGCCCACTTGTGATCAACATCACCAATCTTGGCGGATTCTTCCCTCTTGGTCGACTGAATATCTTCTTGTTTATGAAGATTTTTCCAACATTTATTGCTCATCAGAGGTAGGTCTTCTACCTATTTTTGTGGAAATTCAATTTTTTCCACTTGTTTTCATCTTAGCCGTCCAATGTAATAAACCATATACCAACCCAAAAGCTTAAGCTGATAGGTGGAAGGCCCATACATGTATATTAAGATATGTCAAGCCTATTACTTAGGCGATGTGGGACTTCCCAACACTCCTCCTCACGTGCAGGCCCAACAGATTTCATGGATGGGCTTGTCATGTGGGCTACACAAGAACACCGGGATCGAAACCCGCTCTGATACCATGTAATTTTGAGAGAGGGAAGATATCACACATTCGTTGGCTCAATACTGTGCCCTTTGAGGGTCGACTATTCTTCATATATGTAGGGGCTCATTGCCCTAATTACAATCAATTAAGATCTCAGATCCTAAACTATAGCAACAACTAAGTATTATCCTTATCAATTAAGATCTCAGATCCTAAACTATAGCAACAACTAAGTACAATACAATAAATGAGCTGTGACTAAGTACAATACAATGAATGGGCCTGCTGAGATTGGGCTTGGATTGACACTCTCGGGACTCAATAACAATCTTCCATTGAAGATAAAGAGAAAACCAAACAAACCAACCAATCTTTATTATTGAATAATAATGAACTACTCTCCTAATAGAGGGATTACATATTTATAGGAAGGGTTGGACATCCCCCTTTCCTAATAGGACTCTGCTTTCCTAAACAATAAAGGAAACTAAACTTGTTTACAATCCAAATAAAATAAAACTTCTAATTTTAGCAACTTCTAAATAAATAACAACTCTCTAAATAAGACTCTTAACTAATTAAAACTCTAACTAAATGAATGACCTATTGGGTTTGTGGATTGGGCCCAATTAGTTGGCAGACCATGGGTCTGGCCTGCATCTGTTTCTCCCCGTTTTGGAGAGAATTCGACCTCGAGTTCTGTAAATGTCCACCTGGGTAAAAAATCAAGCGTACAAACTTTCGAAGTTCTTGATATTCATTTTCTTCACATAGCTTGGGAACTCAAATTGATTTCTTCCTCCAGTTAGAAGCAGATTGGATGTATTGATTCTTTTGATGTTTGCATTTTTCTTAGATCTGTGATTGAACCATTAGATACTTCAATTGTTGCATGTGTACCAACAGATCTTGATCTTTCAATATCCATCGTTGATTCCCGAAGATGAAGTCAATATGGGGGACTTCAACAATTTGTTTTGCTATTGATGTCTCCTGAACGACCTTTAGATCCACTGAATGACTAGGCTTGTTGCTTATTAAATCTATGTCTTCAACATGCGCTTGGCCTTCTTCATTTGCCTGTTGCCTCTTTTGATCAGCACTAGCCATAGCAATGATATTAGTCCTTTTGTTGTCTGGCTCTTCTGAAATATGCTCCATAGCAAAAGTTTTGCATGCAATTTCATCTGACAGTGTCGTGACATCTTCAGTTTCTTGATCTTGTTGTTTAATATCATCCTTGATGTCTTTTATCATGGTTTGTAGCGCTTGTGGTACAATTGTAACTTCCGTTTCTTCACAAGAGTTAGAATCTATAGAAGGCTCTGCAATACCAGATCACCTTCGTGGCTTGGCTTTCAATTGCAGTTTTATTTTTTTTTTGCTGGTGGGCTGGGCCGGGTTCGGACTTAGGTCAGGCCCAACTGCAGATAAGGCCCAATATGAGTTTGCTATGAGAAAACAAGTGGGAGAAGTCCCTTGTTTGTCTTGGGTTTTGTGTACACAGAAGCAATGAAACAAAAGGGGTGAAGGACTTTCTCTTACTTGCTATGATGGCAAGAATCTTACTTGCTGACGACTGGAGAATGGAGATGCTGGGAAAACATCGAAGAGCAGTGGCTGGCTGGTGACGTGGCGGAGATGATTGTGTTGGAGATGGTGGCTAGATACCTTTTCTGTCTTCTTTTTTCCGTTTCTCCCTTTTTCTTTTTCTTTTTTCTTTCTTTTTTTGTTTCTCCTTTTCTCTCTTCTTCTGCCCTTTTTCTGTTGCCTTTCCTTCCTTCCTTTTTTTTTTTTTTTTTCCTGATACCACTTTTTTCTTTTTTCTTCTGTTGCTCTCTGCTTCTCTCTTCTTTTTCTGTGCTGGTCTGATTTTTTTTTTAATTTTTTATTTGGGTATGGAATGGAAGCGAAGGGGAGAGTGGTTTTGCTGGGTTTGGGGACTGGCTGGGGTTTTTGTTTCTAGAGAGGTTTTGGAAAAGGATTTGGGTTTTTGGTGAGGAGTTATGTGGACTGGGAAGTAGGGTTTAGGAGATGTGGGTTTTGGGGAAAATTTATTTAGGGTAGGGATTTGGGACGAGAGTGACCGATGTACTGTGATGGTGATGAACGACTGGCTGGAGTGTTGGTTACGGTGATGGGGGATGGGTTCCAGATTGATTGCAGGGGTGGCAGATGGCTGTTTGGGTGAAGATCGATGGGTTTGTGGCTCGATTTGGGGTGGGCTAGCTTCGGACAGTGGATTGGGTGATTGATGGTTGTTGGGGTTTTTGCATTGGAATTGAGTTTGGAATGCTGGGGATGGTTTGGAAAGGTTGAGTTGTAGTGGTGTGGTTCTTATTTCGCTGGGCAGGGATGATCTGGACGATGATGATGATGGGTTGGGATGATTTGTGGAGGATAATGATGCAACTGATGGAAGGAAAGTTCACCGTTACCTCGAATCGGCGATCTGGACGGCGATCCGAAATTGGATCTTTGCTATGATACCAATTGAAGCAGCCTGGATCCACAAGCGGTGATGAAACGAGTGTAGACAAGCCCTGCGAGAGAGTTTGCCGAATCCTGGACGGATTCAAGTGAGGACTAACTACGCATATGGGAATTAGCCGAATTCCTCTCGGAACTCAATAACAATCTTCCATTGAAGATAAAGAGAAAACCAAACAAACAAACCAATCTTTATTATTGAATAATGATGAACTACTCTCCTAATAGAGGGATTACATATTTATAGAAAGGGTTGGACATCCCCTTTCCTAATAGGACTCTGCTTTCCTAAACAATAAAGGAAACTAAACTTGGTTACAATCCAAATAAAATAAAACTCCTAATTTTAATGACTTCTAAATAAATAACAACTCTCTAAATAAGACTCGTAATTAATTAAAACTAACTAAATGAATGACCTATTGGGCTTGTGGACTGGGCCCAATTAGTTGGCAGACCATGGGTTTGGCCTGCATCATTTGTCGAAACCCATTGTAATATTCCTGTATAGACAGGGTGCCTTGAGAAAATTGAGAGATGTCGAGCTCCAAGTGAAATTGTCAAGCAGCATTACCTTGTTGATAAATCTTTTCAAGATAATCCCACATCTCACGGGCAGATTTGCGTGGTTCAAGATTGAGAATAAAATGGGGTTCAACAGAGCCTAATAACCAAGTTTTGATTTTAGCATCATTAGTTTTCCATGCTGATATCTTCTTGTCATCGTCCTCCAGTTTAGGTTCAAAACCATCCATGTAGCCCCAGTGTTCTTTTCCTTCAAAGTAGATTTGAAACTGGAAGGCCCACGATGTGTAATTTTTCCCATCAAAACGGACTAGGGCAACTTCAGATTTCTCCATTAATAGTGGACTAGTAAAAATTCCAACCAAGAGACGTTGGAACCAACAGAAGGTTCAGATCAGTGATTAATTGGGGACGCAGTACGTGGGCCCCGCCAAGTGATAACAAGGAAGGAAGAGCAGCAGTAGTAGCAAGTGGCAAGTAGAATTGGACACCACAGCAGATAGCAAGTAGCAGCAGTAGTAGCAGATAATGCAAGGTAAACAGCAGCAGCAATCAACAGCAGCAGCAAACAGTAGAAGCAGGAAACAGCAGCAAAAAAAACACAGCAGGCGACAATAACTGTGCTGGCGGTATCTAGCAGTGGGCCCCACGAAGTTGCCCAATCACAGATCAGATCAGATCTGTTTGTGAGTGATGAAAACCACTTGCAGTCCAAACTTGGAGGGAATTGGATAAAAATCCACAAAACTGGACGGTCAAGATGAAAACTGTTTTGGAAAAAATAACCAAAATCGTCAGATGTAAAAGGAGGGAAAACCTACCTCAGATGATGATTAAAAATTCCGAAAATCATCAAAAACTTCTTGGCCTGTCGATCAACAACTTCTCAGTTGTAGAAGAAAACAGGATGATCGATGGTGGGCCACTTCTTGATCAGGCACAGAGCTGCTGTTGTGGATGGATCTGTGATGAGTAAATAGTCGCATAGACTAATCCACGAGAAGAATAATTCTTCAAATACTGAAAACCACGAGGAGATCTTGAGCCTAGCTCTGATACCATGTCATTGTGAGAATACGTAGAACATAGCACGCAGAGAGAGAGAGAGAGAGAGAGAGAGAGAGAGAGAGAGAGAGAGAGAGAGAGAGAGAGAGAGAGAGAGAGAGAGAGAGAGAGAGAGAGAGAGAGAGAGTGCTGAGATCGTGTGTCCCCTTTTAGGGTTCTCTCATTCTCATTATATAAGGGCTTGTATCCTAATACAACTTAAATCCCTAAATTATAGCTACCCTAATATAGAAAGAGTACATAAGTTCTAACAAGACTAATTTTAGCTTAACTAGAATGCAAGATCTAACTACAATACAAGTATTGGGCCCAGTCGGGCTTGCACATGATGGGCATGATTGACACAAAATCCTATCCAAAGTCCCAGCAGGGAGAATTCAAAGGTTCTGCTGAAGGTTTTATCCATGGAGCAAGGGGCTTTTGTTAAGGGGGAGAGGCTTCCAGGGATTATTTGCAAGCTAGACTTGGAGAAGGCCTATGATAGGGTGGATTGGAAGTTTCTTCAATATATGTTAAGTAGAATGGTGTTTGGGGAAAAGTGGAGGATGTGGATCCGGGAGTGTCTCATCAGCATGGTTCTCGATTTTGGTGAATGGTTCTCCGAAGGGCTACTTTTCGGCAGAAAGGGGGCTTAGACAAGGGGATCCTCTTTTCCCTTTCATCGTCCTAATAGTGGCAGAAGCGCTGGGTAGAATGGTTACAAAGGCAGGCAATGCAGGTTTATTTGAAGGCTTCAAAGTGTCTAGAAATAACCCTCCAATCAGCCACTTACAATTTGCAGATGATACTCTTATTCTGTGGAGTTGAAGAAGACCAGGTTAAAAACGTCAAAGCTACTATCCTATGCTTTGAAGCGGTTCAGGTCTAAGAGTCAACTTCTTCAAGAGTGAGGTGATCGGGCTAAGAACGGAGCAACCGTTGCTTCTTAAGTTTTCAGAAATAATGGGGTGTAAGGTTGGGAAGTTGCCAACTTTAGGAATGCCATTGTGCTCGGGGCGGGTAACGACATCTCTGTGGAACATGGTTGTGGAAAGGGTTGAGAGGAAGCTGTCTACATGGAAAGCTAATTACCTGTCTATCGGAGGACGGGTCACCCTTATCAAATCAGTTCTGTCTAACCTGCCAGTCCATTACTTCTCCATCTTTAAATGCCCGGCCTCGATTCTAAAGAGACTAGAAAGGCGGTAGAGAGAATTCTTATGGTATGGAACTGGTGCTCAAAAGAAGTTTCACTTGGTAGATTGGGCTTCCATCTGTAAACTCAAGGAAGAGGGCGGCCTGGGAATAAGGCCTCTCAAGCAGATGAACCAAGCCCTTTTGGGCAAGTGGTTTTGGAGGATAGGAGATGGTTCAGAAATGCTTTGGAGATAGGTTTTGGAAAGGAAATATAATCTTCCAAGACACGGTTGGGATGTCCAGGAAGCCCAAGAGAACTCGTCTGCAATATGGAAAGGGATCCTCTCGGTAAGGAGGCTTTTCATGGAGAACATAAGAGACCAAATTGGATCGGGGGAGAGGATTCTATTTTGGAAAGACCGGTGGATTGGAGAAAGGACTCTGAGAGCTCAATTCCCAGATCTATTTAGGTGTGTGCAGGATAAGGAAGCCATAGTCAGCTCTTATATGAATACAAATGGAGGTCATGTTGTTTGGTGTCCTACTTTCAGAAGAAACCTGAAGGAAAATGAGGAATCTCAACTCATTTCACTCCTAAGCTTCCTGAACGGTGTAAATATTCAAGATAGAGGGGAAGATGTTAGGGTGTGGGAAGCCTCAAAGAATGGATCCTTTTCAGTGTCCTCTTTCTTCAAGGTAATCCTTAATAATTCAGGGGAGAGGAGCGTTGTGAGCGGCATTTGGGAGTTGAAGGCTCCCCCAAGGGTGCATGTCTTCGGGTTGGCTCTCAAAAACAGGATTCCTACTATGGATCAATTAAGGAGGAGAGGGATGACTATTGTTAATGGCTGCCCTATGTGCTTGAGACACGAGGAATCCGTGAACCATCTTATGCTGAATTGTAAAACAGCTCAGTTTATTTGGATGTCGGTGGTAGGATGGTTTGATTGCTGTTGGGCCCTCCCTAACTTTCTTATCGAGCTCTTTCAGGCTTGGAAAACCCATATTGGGGATTCTAGAGGAAAGGTGATGTGGAGGTTATCTTTTCTGGCGGTGATTTGGACGATCTGGAAGGAAAGGAATTCAAAATGTTTTGAAGCGATAGCTTCTAACGAAAGCAATTTGGTGGAGAAATCAAAGTTTCTTGTGGCTCTATCGGTGTCAGTCAACCTGTCTTTTAGAGGATATTCCTTATAACAAATGGTGTATCATTGGAAAGAGTTGGCCTTCTCTAATGCAGGGCCTTAGTTTGTTGGATTTTGGATGTTGGTTTTCTTGTGTTTTCATGCTTCCAGTCTTTTGTTGTCAGTACTTACTTATCTCTTGTAATGTTCGGGTTTTTTTTTTTTGAATGGTTACTTTCATTGAAAAAGAATGAAACCTTGCATGAGGCCTTTTGATGGGTTGAGGCCCATTAGAAACAAAATCGTGAGGCTCGTGGGCCAAAGCGGACAATATCATGCACGCGCGTGGGGTGGGGCGTTACAAATGGTATCAGAGCTGACTCTCTACTAGTTCGAGTGTGGGGCCCTGTCATGGTCTAGTGCAAGTGGGCGGGTTTCCATGTGAGCGGGCCAAGAGGGCTGGCAGGCTACAGAGACTGGCAGGCTACTGCACAGGGACGTGCAGCCTTAAGGGGGGTGGAATGTGACGCCCCGGAGTCCCACATCGATTATAGAGAGGAAAGTGAATGACATTATATGTAGAGCTTACACCCTTACTTTGCATGAGGCCTTTTAATGGGTTGGGGCCCATCAGAAACAAAACCGTAAGGCCCGTGGGTCAAAGTGGACAATATCATGCATGGGTATGGGGTGGGGCATTACAACACCAAGAAATTCCACATACCTTAAAATGCTTCCAAATAAAAGTTGTAAAGTCACAATGAAGAAATAAATGGTTGATCATTTCATCCTCTCCCACATAACGAGCATCTATCAGCAATATTCTCCAGAGTTAACCCCTTCCTGCGAAGAACATCAACAATCTAAACCTTGCCAGGTACTGCTAGCCAGCAAAAAACCTCAACTCTAGGGGGAGCCAAACCACACCACATAAATGCTCCAGGAACCTGAGTGAGAGAAGGTCCTACCAAGGCCATATAAAAGGACTTGGTCGAAAACTTTCCCGAAGTAGAAGGTTTCGAAATGCGAAAATCTTTCTCATCCCTGCAAATAAAAGTATTAGAAAGAAGAACCAACAAAGACTCATATCATCCATTTCATGTTGACGCAAAACTCTCCTAAAAGAACCTACCCAAGACACATTACTCCATGAAGGAACATAACATTCTTTTACCGACACATTTTTGTTACTCACAACTCTAAACAATCTAGGAAAAAACTCATATAAAACCCCCACCCCAAACCAATTATCGAACCAAAAACGGACTGAATGTCCATCCCCCACTTTAAACCCGACCCCCTTATTGAAAAGAGCCCCCTTAATAATGGACACATCCCCCAAACTAGCAATAACACCCCACCCACCCGACACCCTATATCTAGGGATAGATTTTGGGACCCAACCCCACACATCCTCACCGTACTTAGACACAATAACCCTTCTCCACAAAGCTTCCTTTTTCCCCAAATCTCCACCCCCACTTTGCCAATAAAGCCCAATTTTTTTATGAAAGGCAACCAATACCTAAACCACTTGCAAACTTCGGTTTCACCACTTCGCTCCACTTCATCAGCTGAATTCTCTTCTTATCACTTTGCCCGTCCCACGTCCCAAAGGAAATTTCTTCTATTACGGTCCAACCTATCAACCACCATCTTTGGCATCTTAAACAAAGACATAGTAGATCGGAAGATTAGATAAGGTTGCTTTTATCAAAGTAATTCTTCCCCCTAAAGACGAGTATTGTCTTTTCCACATAGATAATTTCTTTTCAAACTTCTCCACCACCGGATCCCAAAGAGCCTTTGATCTTGGATTGGCCCCTATCGGCAACCCCAAGTACTGTATAGGAAATTTTCCAACCCTACAACCAAAAGTAGAGGCCAAAGACTTGACCGTTTCCTCCGAACAACCCAATCCAACAATCATACTTTTTGAAAGGTTAACCTTTAGGCCTGAAACTAGTTGGAAGCATCTCAAGATCCTCTTTAAGGAAATCACACATTGCCGTTCCGAAGAAGTAAACACCATAGTGTCATGTGCGAATTGTAAGTGAGTAATAGGTTCCCTATTCCCACTCGCTTCAAATCCTTCTATAAGGCCAATATTCTTTGACTTAGCAAGCAAATTGCCTAAAGCTTCACCAACTAAAGTAAATAAAAATGGAGATAAAGGATCACCCGGCCTCAACCTCTAGAAGTTTTGAAAAGTCGCGAAGGAGATCCATTCACCAACACTGAAAAAGAAGTAGAAGAGATGCACTCACTGATCCAACTCCTCCAAATAGTACCAAAACCAAACCTGTAGAACATATAATCCACAAACTCCCATTCTACATGATCATGGGCCTTCTCCATGTCTATTTTAAAAATGACGCCCTCCTTATGAGATCTCTTTCTTGAATCTATGAGTTCATTAGCAATCAAGACTCCATCGAGAATTTGCCTGTTCCCCACGAATGCCCCTTGCGAAGGACCAATAATGAGAGGAAGAACCACTTTTATCCGATTGGCCAAGATTTTTGACAATAACTTGTAGTCGCATCCCACCAAACTAAGGAGCCTAGCATACTTTAACTCCATGGGATTAGGAACCTTGGGAATAAGAACAATGAAAGTCAGATAACATAGCACAAAAATCTTCCTTGAGAAAAACCCAAGCCGCTTTTATAAAGGAGAAATTGGAGCCATTTGGGCCTGGAGCTTATCTCCCCCACATTCTTCTAAGGCAATGGAAATCTCCTTTGGCTCAAACTCCCTTTCCAACCAAGTTTGAAGATTAGAAGGAATCGTAGGAAACTCAACCCCATCCAACTTTGGTCTATGAAAGTTCTCTTTGGTGTACAGATTTTTCATTTCATGAATCAAACCAGATTTAAATAAAGAGACCAACACTTTAGAGTTCGGATGACCTAATCTATTGTGCCACAATTGCGCATTATTTGAATGCAAACAAGAGAAAGCAAACTCAGATTTATTCCTTGGTTGTGTAGATAGTTTTAGAGGGAACAGACGTCCGCACTTAGGTCCCTTAATGATCACCTTCCCGACTCCTGATCTTGTACCGCACAGCCAGAAGAAGAAAATGATACGTCACAATTATTGTCAACAAGTTGACGAAAAAAAAGTAAATTTGTAGATAAACCAGGAGAAAGGAAAACATGTTGTAAAGGTAAAGGATGAGGTACATCACCAATTGCGGTGATAGGAAGTTTCTCACCATCAACAGTGTGAACTTGAAGTTTACCATCATAAGGATGAACATTTGAAAGATTAGAAGGAGAGAAAAGTCATATGGTTGGAAGCTCCAGAATCAAAATACCATATGGAAGAAGAGGATTTATGTTTACCAGAGATACCCAAAGTGGAGAAGGCATGAAGGATCATTTGTTGGATCATTTCTGGAGTCACAGGAGGAACACTGGTAGAAGAAGATGGCAGTGTAGGCATGGATGAAGACTGGGCTGAAGCAACTGATGTTGTATCTGATGATGAAGCGGCAACATGGTAAGCACGAGGAGTGTTATTGTTGGGCCTTTTCCTGCAGTCCGAGATGACGTGTCCTGAAGCCTTGCAATAATTGCAAAATTTCTTTTTTGTAGTGGGAAGCATAGTGACCATACTCTTTGCATCGATAACATTGTATTTTGCTCATATCCCGAGTCATTACTGAAGATGTGGGCCCGTGTGGGCCACCAGTTGGCTGATATGATGATTGACGTTCATCTTGTGGAATCTGTGCTGGAAGTTTCCCTTTGACTGCATATGCCACTTCAAGTGCACCATTAGAAGTCTGCTTGGTGAGGTGAGTTTGGGTCACTTCTTGTTCTTCCCTAAGAATTTCATTTAGACAAGTCTCCAAAGAAGGACATGGTTGTGTACTCATCAAATTTGAACGAACAGTTTCAAATTCTGGAGGGAGTTTCATTAGAAATTGGTCACGTTGACTAATGTTATGAAATTCCTGAAGTCCAGTTAAATTGTCCCGTTACAGATGCTTATGCAATTATCTGTGAATTCCATCCATGAGGCACGAAACCCTGAGTAAAAATCCTGGACAGATTGATCCCCTTGGTAGTACTGTGCAATCTCATGTTCTAACTGGAAGCGCCTCGCAGGATTTTCTTGATGATAAATTTTGTTAAGGTAATCCCACATTTCTTTTGCTGTTTTGTAGGGTTTGAATGCATAAAAAACTATGGGTCTACCGATGCCGAGATCCAGCTCATTATTTGAGCCTCATCGGTTTCCCATTCTTCCATCTTGTCCTCTCCAGTGGGTTTGGACTTGGACCCACTGATGTGACCCCGTAGTTTCGTACCTTTAAGATATAATTCCAACTGGAAAGCCCAAGAGTTATAATTCTTTTTGTGTGAATTGAATTAGATTCATATCTGATTTTCCCATTACTTCGGTAAATGTAGCAAAGAAATCACAATGTGGGGTCCACAAATGGATCAAAATTCTGATCAGTAGTCAGGAAACTATCAACAGCAGCAAGAGAAACCAACTGATAAAGATAAACAGCAATAATGAGGGAGTAATCTGCTCTGTTACATCAAATAGAGAACAGCAGTAGCACAATGGTCAAGATAATGGCCAGAAAATACCAACCCAGGCGACCTTGGATTTTGGAGTAGATTGTTCATAGTAGCAAAACTAAGTGTCCAATGAGCAAGCAGACACTATAGATGCAAGACAGAACAACTAACGCACCAACAGAAACAGACCTTTCTCAAAAATGGGCCAGATCCATCATTTTGTACGGCTGTGATAAAAAATTATTGCTAAAACTGAAAATCCACGAGAAATTACAGAAATCCTACCTCTCTGATGCCGACAACTCCCAAAAAATCACCGAAAACATCAAAATATTCAGGCGACCAGGATAGTGGTGCTATTCAGAAGTGTTTATGATGATCTGAGGTGGGCCATGTATGATCAGAGGATGATCAGACCTTCGTTTAGCTGGATTCTTGGAGCAGATGTGAAGAAGAGAAACTCCAAAGGCTTCCAATGCTTGGAAGATGAAAGAAAACTTCACCCCGAAACTCAGCAGATGTGACGAAGAGATATATCGATGGCTTCCAATGCTTGGAAGATGAAAAAAAACATCATCCAGAAACTCTGTAGAGAGTTTTGTTAACTCAGAAACATCACCCTCTTTCTCACGAGAATGATAGGATCAAATAGTTTGAAGCTCTGATACCATGTAAATACCATTCACATGATAACAGAAATACACAAACAGTTTCTGTGAATAATTTCTGATGATCTCAATGAGAGATTTCATCTTCTTATATAGAGTATTTTGTCTCTAAATACAATAAGTTTGACAATTACAATCCCTTTGTTTGGGTAATTACAATTAATGATTATATAATCAAATCTCCTAAAGAGGAATGTTACAACTGTACATGATTGCATATTTTGATCACATGTGAAATATGGTAATTAGTAAGTGGGTCTGGGCTTAAGTGGTTGACATTGACTTGGCCCATGTAGGTCCAAATGAAGCTACTTTAACACCTGTAGTGCCAGTCTGCCAGAAAAGCTGCCTCTTCAGTTTTTGGGACAACAAAAGCTTTGGTGTCACTAGTAATGCTACTTTGAGATTGTAGCCTGGTTTCTTCCTAAAGAACTTCCTGAACTCTTGTTTTTAAGGTTGGAGAAACTTCCCTGTTCATGAGGGCTGAGCGAACGGACTCGAATTCAGGTCACAGGTTCATAAGGAATTGGCTTATATGCGACTCTTCTTGGACTTTAAGAACTTCAGGTTGGGATTCCTTTTTAACAGTAGAATGGATCATTGAATCCTTCTCAGTCCGTAAAGTCAGAAAGCCACAATAATTTTCCAGTACAATCTTATCGCCTAGAGTATATTTTGCAAGTTCTGTATCAAGGAAAAATTTCCTAGCTTTGTTCACTTGATGATAAATAGACTGCAAATGTGACCACATCTCAGCCGATGTCGTGAAGGATTGTAGGGAACTGGCAATTGATGTATCAATGGAGTTTCGAATCCAAGTCACCACCTTGGAGTTATTTTGTTCCCAAGTAGATTTATTTTTCTCATCTGCCACAATGGATCCATATAGGTACCCCAAAAGACCTTGTCTAGTGAAAAAGTGTCGAAGATGGAAAGCCCATACAGTATAATTTTTTCCAGTATACTTAATTAGGATAGTCTCATTCTTGTCCATGATTAAAGGGAACAAGTACTGTAGCAAAAGATGCGAAAAAAAAAAAAAGAAATTTGCTGAAGAACCTGTTTTTCTGCTACAGGAATGCAGTTTTCTCCCTAATTAAAAGAGAAAATCTAAATCTAACTTTAAGATAGCATGGATGATAAAATTACTCAAACTTGCTACAGAATGTGAACCAGATCTGACCGTTGGCAGCAAAAATCAACAGAGTTGATGAAAACAATGTTTGAAAACTGTCAAAATAGAAGATGGGATTGAAACTGACCTGTTTGTACTCAATAAATCCAGAAGAAATTATGGAAAATCCTTGAATAATCAGACGACCAGATTTGTAAAGTTTCGTCCAGATCTAATCAACAGACATAGGGCCCATTTGATGAACACTTCATCACAGAGCTGCTGCAGAAGGGTCGACCAGCACAAATGAGAAATTGCAGTGGCTGAGAGCAATTTCTGAGAGAGATTTTGATTATCAGAGATGCACAGATGCAGTGAACTGATGTAGGGTAGTATCCAATAGACAGTCCGTAGTGTCTATTGTTCAGAACAGTCGAGAGATCCTTGGAGTTGAAAGGAAAGGAGTCAGAAATCTTTTGTAAATGCCGAATCTGAGTCACTGTTGTGTCCTTAGAAACTTTCAGAAATGAAAAAAAATATTTCAGAGATGTACCTGCTTTGATACCATATAACTTTGAGCAGAATATCAAAAATAAAGGGAAGATTTGGGGAATTTCTGTGTCACCCTTTGAGGGCCAACACATCTGTATATATTGCTTTGTGTGCCATTCGAGGCAAATTACAGTGAATGGATATTACAATCAATTAGGCTACGTATGGAAAGATACAGGTGATATTACAGCCAATGTAATCTTTCAAGTGTAGAAAGTTGACTCATTTTTATCCATGTGAGGATATGACACATTGCTGAATGACTCAGCAGATCTCCACTAGCTGGGCCTTGGGCCCATTTTCTCTACACAATATACCATTATTGCAAATATCCTTCTTGGAAGTTATTGTCCATAGAAAAACTGTGTTTAGGACAATATATTAATGAATACTTTTGTGGCCCCTTTTCAATCTATGATTGCATTGGAATTCTTTACCAACTTCTAGTTCTATGTCAGAGACTCAGATGCTCCAATATTGAACCAACTGCGTTGGCCCAAGGAATTCTACCCATAAGACAATATAAAATAGAAAATGCTGTGTATATTTATGTTCTTTCGTTTTGCTTTCTCTGGAAACATCCTGTTCCATTGTCTACCCTTCCATGCTTCAGTTCCTACTACTAAAACTGGTTTTTGTTTACTCTGAACTACTAGTGTTTGTGCTGTTTGTGATTTTGACACAATCACGGTCTTACTGATAGGAAGCCATGGAGATGGGCAACCTGCAAACACTGATACTCCACTTGTAGCTTGGGGTGCTGGTATTCAGAATCCTAGGCTATTGGTCCACAGTAGCCATTCTGATGATGGTGTTCGATTTGTGGATCAGCACAAGCATGATATGCCCACACCTACAGAATGGGGCCTCAGCAGTTTAGAAAGAGTGGATGTTAATCAAGCTGATATTGCACCTCTCATGGTTTTTTTCCCATTATCCTTACAACAATTCTATTGTATCTATGAAAGTAAATCATGTTGCTACTCTTTGTTCTTATTGATTTATTTCTGTTAGTACCCTTTTAACTTTTCTAGGCAACTCTCCTTGGTTTACCTTGCCCCACTAACTCCGTTGGAAATTTGCCATTGGGGTATGTTAACTTCAGTGAGGTGCGTTATATGATTTTTTCCTCTTCTACTAGAGTTTACAGTTTCATTCCAAGATTTTTTATTTTTGACTTTTTTGGAGTATTCTATTTTTAGTTCATAGCTCTTTATTCTGTTCTTTTATGTTGTGAATTGAGGAGGAATCCAAATACTAAAAACTGATTTGGACTTTATCCTTTCTTTACCAGGCAGAAGAAGTTGAGGCGACACTGGCTAATACAAAACAAGTTCTAAATCAATTTCTCCGCAAGTCACGTATCCTCTGCATAGTCAAAGCCCCTGCTAACATTTTTGTTTTTCCCTTTCTTTCCTTTGGACAGTAAAGGTTTAAATGCTTAACTGTTAGAAGCATAAATCAATATAACATATTTTTCTGTTGTTTCTAGGAAGTTGGTTACACTTATTTTGCTTCTACCAACTAGCAGAGCTAGCAGAAAAACTTATAAATGGTTGATTTCAAGATAAGAACCTCTTCAGTAGGTTCGGAAATGGAACGAAAATTGTTGCTCAAGAAAAAAAATCATTTTTTAAAAGTTTTAATGATGAGAATTGATAAGTATTTTTAGATATTTTCTATTTTTTCTTACTGATCCAGTTTGGTAGATTTCATATTTATAATAGCTGATTGAATTGGTTTCTGATGGAAGGAGATCGAGCAACAATTGCAGACTATGATTGAGTGATTGTTGGCGTGATTGAAGGGGATTCATGCATTAAATGTCCAAACCCTAATCGAGGAAAGGATTTCACTAGCCCTTTGAAAATGGGACCTGCTGCTATGAAAAAGAGAGAGATTGTGGAGGATTCTTGTCGCAGTGCTGGGGATTACTCATCAATGGAGAATTTGCATTCGTTTCGTTGCACTCCACTAAGGCAACCAAAGTTGTCTAGTTGCCCTTCTATAAAAGGAATTTTTGGGAAGCTGAAGAATGACCTATCTGCCGTTCCGAAATAAAACAATTTGCAAAATGACCCAAGTGTGGATCGTGGTTTACAGGAGCCTTCGGTAATTGGTCAAAGGGACCAGTTTCGAGCCCAATTTCTTAAGTCACAAGCTGAAATTCCTAATCGGTATGGGGACCCAACAGTTTCCAACACAAGCCTTCTAGATGCTGCTTTTACCCATTTTTCTGAAAATCTCTCTAGCAAAGGTGTAACAGAAGACCAAGAAATTGGGCTTATGTTTCCAACAGCTGTTGAAGGCAAAATCGAGATTACTTGGAGGGATAGTGTTGATCGATTGGGCGATTGTTCCTCAGATAAGGATGTTTCATCGACTGAAGATGTTGATGAAGATACTGATGATTTACCAGGTGATCGTGCCTTAATGGTAGTGGATTCCAACGAAAATATTACTGCACTTTCAGTGGATTGTTCTAATGCTTATTTTGACAAAGAAATAAAATTTTCAAGTGAAGAAACGATGATTGATATAGAGAAGATTTTCAGAATATTGATGGAGAATCGATTAGGAGAGTTAAGGAGTGTCATCCGTGAAATGGTGAAAGAAGAAAATAGTAGAGGTAAGGATGTCCATCATACTAAGAAGAAATTCAGAGCTCAAAGAGAACTAGACAAATTGGCGTTCTCTGTTAACTATGGCCAGCCTATGGGTAATAAAGAGTCGTGCATGCAATTGTTGGGATTGAAGTTTATTTCTTGGAATTTCCGTGGTATGAATTTGAGCTCTAGGAGAGTAGTAATGAAAGGTGTATTTCAATCTTTTAAAAGAGAGCTTTTGTTTATTTAGGAGACAAAAATGGAGACAATCGATGATCAGCTGTTCCTTGGTCACAGTTTCTTTGCAATGGGTCCTTCAATTGGAGCTTCTAAGGGTATTCTTTTAGCATGGAATGCAACACTCTGGCATAAGTTAGATATTTATGTAGGCCGGTTTTCTGTTTTTGTGCTGTTAAAAGATGCTAGAAGTCACGCAGAATGGGTGGCAACTTCAGTTTATGGTCCTTCTAAAGCTAGTGATAAGGCAGATTTCTGTGTGGAGCTCTCTCAAGTGGGTGGAATGGGGAATCATCCTTGGTTGCTTGGAGGAGATTTCAATTCTATTCGATTTCCAAATGAAAAAAGAGTGGGTTGTGTTATTAATCCGCTTATGAGGACTTTCAGTGATTGGATTCTTCATCATGATATTGTTGATCTGCCGCTGAGGGGGGGCTGATTTTACTTGGTCGAATATGCAGGAGGACCTCGTTATGTGTCGTTTGGATCGGTTTTTAGCTTTGACGAATTTGCTGGAAATTTCTCAAGATTGTGTTCAATGGGCTTTGGCTAAGCCAATTTCGGATCACTGCCCTTTTGATGCTTGAAATTGGTTTGGAAGATTAGGGACCTCCTTCGTTCAAATTTGAATTAATGTGGCTTTGTAAAAAGGTTTCAAAGATCGTGTCAGACTATGGGGGGACTCTATATGATGGATGCGCTACCAACTGGTCCAGAGGTTGAAATTTCTGAAAATAAAAATGAAAAATTATAAGAAGGAAGATTTTGGTAATTTATCAGAAAAGAAGTCTTAGTTGCTTGCAGATATTCAGATTTTGGATGGAAAAGAGGAGGAAGGGAATTTTAATGAGGGGGACTGGATTAGTAGACAGAATCTGCAAGAGCAATTCTGTCCAAAATGCTGTTTCAGGAAGAAATTAAATGGAAGCAAAGATCTTGAAATAAATGGTTGGAAGCAGGAGACCGTAATACAAATTTCTCTCATGCAATTACAAGTGCTAGGCATTGTGTTAACCAAATTACTACTATAGTTGCAAATGGAAGATTGTGGGAGAAAAAAGTTGATATAGAAAGAGAAGTTGTTTATTTTTTCATAAATTATACACAAGTGAGAGAACAAATTGAGGCCTCGTATGAATGGGGTTCCTTTGAAACAACTCTCTCCTTTAAAGGAGTCTATCCTTGAAGTTCAGTTTTCTAAACAAGAGATAAAAGAAGCACTGTTTGGTCTAAAGGGCAACCGTGCCCCTAGTCCAGATGGTTTTCCTATAGCTTTCTTTCAGCATTTTTGGGATTTATTAGAGAAAGATTTCCTTGTTTTCATTAATGAGTTCCATGTTAATGGAGTTACAATCGGGGAGTTGGGTGCTTCTTTACTTGCTTTGATTCCTAAAAGAGATGGTGCTATTAGCCTTATTGGCAGCCTTTACAAGATTCTAGCTAAAGTATTGGCGAGTCATTAAAGCAGGTGCTTCCAGATATTCTTTTTGACATCCAAGGTGCTTTTGTTGATGGGGCGTCAAATTCTTGATTCTGTTTTAATAGCCCATGAGTGTGTTAACTTAAGGTGTAGACAGTAGCATTCGAGTTTGATATGCAAGTTAGACTTCAGAAAGGTTTATGATATGGTGGATTGGGGATTTCTTCATTACACGATGGATAGGATAGGGTTTGGATCAAAATGGAAAAAAGTTTATTCATAGTTGTGTTTCTTTAGCTCATTTTTTCAGTAATGGTGAATGGCTCTCTGAAAGACTATTTTTAAAGCTTCAGAGGATTTCGGCAAGGTGATCCTTTATCTCTAATTCTTTTTGTTATAGTGGCTGAGGCTCTGAATGCTTTATTGGAGAGAGCCAAATAGACGAGGTTACTAACGGGTTTTATTGTTGCAAAGTTTGTTCAAGAGGTCACCCATTTACAATTTGCCAATGATACTGTAATTTTTTTGGGATGCTTCTTTGGATCAGATGGATTCTTCAAAGTTATTGTTGAAGTGGTTTGAGATGTTATCATTTAAGCGGTTTGAGATGTAATCGGGGTTGAAGATTAACCATGGTAAGTGTGAGTTGATTGGTGTCCGGACTGTCAGGTGGCCTCCTTAGCTGATTCTTTTGGTTGTAGGTTCAGGAAGATTCCTTCTAAGTATTTGGGGTTGCCTTTATGTGTGGGTTTACCTAAAAAAGATTTATGGGATTTGGTAGTAGAATTTATTGATAAAAAGTTAAGTTCTTGGAAGGAAAGGTATTTGTCTATGGGTGGTCAGATTACTTTAATCAAATCGGTTCTTTCTAGCATCCCTATTTATTTCCTTTCTCATTTCAGATGAAAGTGTTATATGAAGAATTGAAAAAATTCAGTGGGATTTCAAAGAAAGTATCACTTGGTTAAATGGGAGACAGCGTGCAAACCTATTGTTCGAGGTGGTCGGGCAATCATTCCATTGATAAAGTTAACAAAGCTTTACTTGGGAAGTGGCCTTAGAGGGTGGGGGAAGGCCGGCATGGTTCAAAACATTATCGGCCGTAGCTGTTGAGGCCGCTACACTATTTTAAAAATAGCAGTGCTACAGTCTAAGGCCTAGTAGAGCCAAGTAGTTTTAAATTGAAACACTGCTTTTCCTATTTCTTTTCCTCAATAGCATTTCATAAAGTTGTCTCTACCCTTATATCATTCCAAATCACTAAAAGCGCACAAGATTGGCTACTACAGGAGATTAGAATTCTCCCGACCACTCAAAAAGTTCACACCGCTATGCCACTATGTATTTCCCCAACCGCTATGTATTGCCCGCTATGTAGTGTTTTGGCCACTAGTTGCGACGCCCTCCACAATCGATATTTTGATCCTTGGAAGTCGGTCAAGGTTTGTGGAGGCAAATTATACTAAGCAAGTATAAGTTGGGTAATGATGGTTGGTGGGTGCTGAGTCAGTGTTATAATGCTTCTGGTTTACGGAAGTCTGTCCGTTCTGTTAAAGTTGAATTTGATCAGAGGATCTGATATAGGGCTCATGATGGTCATTGGGTTCAGTTTTGGTATGATGAATGGTGTGGCCAGCAAGTGTTGAATTCTCTTTTTCCTAATCTTGTTTGTTTAGACAGGGGGCAACATGCTATGGTTGCCGATTTTTGTTTCTCTATGTTTGGCACAATTGTTTGGGATTTTTCTTTTTGGAGGGATTTAAATGATCGGAACGCTTCTGATTTTACTAGGTTGCTTGGCATTCTAGATAAAGTTTATTTGTCAGGTGGAAAGGGTGATAAAAGGATTTGGAAACCTGATGTTAAAGGTAAGTTTTCGGTAAAGTTTTTATTTTTTTATTTTTTTATTTTTTTATTTTTTATTTTTTATTTATTTTTATTTTTTATTATTATTAAAAAAAAATTAGGATTTGATTGCTAATCTAATATACTAAGGGAATGTAGACTCCCTTAGTATGCTGACACCTGTCTGCCTACATGCAGACCCACGTCAATAGCATTCTCATTCTCTATGTCATCCCCACTCCCCACTCTTTGTAACTGATACCAACTGGTGGAGAATAAGCAGCGATTTTTAAATTCATATTACTTTCTCTCTTCTCTACCATTTCATCAAAAGAACGGAGGCGCTGAAACATCAATGGCGGTTTCCTTATGCACGGTTCTACGACTCGGAGCGGCTTTCAACTGTGATTTAGATCAAACCAAAACCTCTCTCTCTCATGATATAGATTTCAAACAGTAGGAAGAATAAGCTTCCATCGGATTTTCTGACATAGGTATGCTTATCTGTATTTGATCGTCTCCGGTTTGATTCTTTCTGTCTTCTACTCTTTCATTTGTGTTGAAATCTTTTCATTACGGGGATCTGTGTGTTTTGGGCTATGCATGCGTGTGTTGGATTGGGCTTGGATAGGTGGATTGGCCTTAGATAGGTAGAGGGGTGCAGGGGTGGAGTGCAATGCGGGGAGAGAGAGAGAGAGGAGGGAGTCGGGCAATGAGAGAGAGAGAGTGGGGGGCGGAGTGAGGAGAGGAAGTGAGAGAGAAAGAGACAGAGAGAGTGGCATGGAGAGGGAGAGGGAGAGTGAGTGGGCGGAGCCAGAGAAAAATAGAGAGAGAGAGAGGGCCAGAGTGAGGAGAGGAAGTGAGAGAGAAAGAGCCAGAGATAGAGTGGCAGGGAGAGGGATAAAGAGAGGGGTGGAGTGAGGGGGGAGAGCAGCAGTGGAGACAGGGAGAGAGGGAATGATGCAGGGAGACAGGGAAAGGGGAAGACATGAGGGAGAGAAGAAGGAAAGAAAGAGGAAGAGATGAGTAGGTGGCAAAATGGGTTGATGAGTAGGTGGGTTGTGTGTAGGGAGATAGAGTGACGCAGGGAGAGGAAGAAAGAGAAGATGGAATTATGCAGGGTGTAGGGACTATGTGCAGGTGGGTGTTACGTGGGAAAGGGGAGGAAGAAGAGAGAGAATAAATAATGAGATGGGTGTGCAAGTGGGTGAAGTGCAAATGAAGATGAGGCAGAGAGAGTGGCAGGGAGAGGGATAGAGAGTCTTTATATCACGTGGGAAAGGGGAGGAAGAAGAGAGAAAGAAGAAAGAATGAGATGGGTGTGCAGGTGGGTGAAGTGCAAGTGAAGATGGGTGACGCATGTGGGTGTTACGTGGGAAAGGGGAGGAAGAAGAGAGAAAGAAGAAAGAATGAGATGGGTGTGCAGGTGGGTAAGGTGCAAGTGAAGATGGGTGACGCAGGTGCTGAGTGCAGAGGAGGGAGAAGGCGAGGGAAGAGGGAGGAGCACAGGGAGAGAAAGAGAAGAGAAAGGAAGAAGACAGAGAGGGAAAGAGGGAGAGAGAGAGAGAAGGAAGAAAGAAAGTAAGAGGAAGAGATGGACATGGATATCCTAGCAACAACGAGGTCGATAGAGAGAGGGCCAGCACTTAATGTTGCCACCATTTCTCAGTTTTTAAAGATATGGAAATCAAAGGTGGGCCCTGTCAGCCAAACCATGTTTTAGGAGAGGAATAGAATGCTGATGGTCAATAAAGATTTGTTGATTACAAGTATTGAGGAGCATCTGATTACAAGTAATTAGGACGATGTCTCTCACTTACGATGACCGTCGATTTAATGAGGCCCACCAAGGATGAGGAATCGCAGCCATCAGATCCGATGAAACCCCTTTGATTTAGATTGTATGGATTGATTTTGTGTGAATGCTCAGGTGCGAATTAATATAGTGATGATTGTACATGGTTGTCTTTGAATTTGAATTTAGAAACCCCATTTCTCAGTTTTTAAATATATGGAAATCAAAGGTGGGCCCTGTCGGCCAAACCATCTTTTAGGAGAGGAATAGAATGCCGATGGTCAAACCATCTTTGAATGATCATGACTAAATGAGTCAGGTTTTGATATTAAAAAAAAAAAATGGAAAGTTGGTTGGTAGACTGTTCTAATGAGGCCCCACTGATAATCAATCACAATCATCCAAATACTCATCCATCTTGATAAGTACTTTTGTACTACTGATATTAATACTCATCCATGTCAAACGGCAAACACTATTTTAGATGAGGCACAGAGCCAAATCACCATGCCACTTTCTTTTTAGTCATGATCCATATATAGATCGAATGACCCACCAATTGGATGGTTGAGATTTCAATGGATCCATGCAAATTAATTAACCGAAGTAGTGCAAAAGTACTTAGATCAAGATGGATGAGTATTTGGATGATTGTGATTGATTATCAGTGGGTCCGCACACATTGTAGATCTTGGATGCATCATAACTCAAACACAAGGGTGTTGGGCATGAAAATTAACAGTACTTGATGAAGAGTAAATGATCAAGAGTACCAATTAGGTTAATCATATCATAATCATCGGCCCATCATGAGATGATGATTGTACATGGTTGTCTTTGAATTTGATTTTAGAAACCCCATTTCTCAGTTTTTAAAGATATGAAAATCAAAGGTGGGCCCTGTCGGCCAAACCATCTTTTAGAAGAGGAGTAGAATGCCGATGGTCAAACCATCTTTGAATGATCATGAATGATCAAACCATCTTTTAAATGAGTCAGGTTTCGATATTAAAAAAATAAATAAATGGAAAGTTGGTTGGCAGACTGTTCTAATGAGGCCCCACTGATATTAATGAGGCCCCATTGATAATCAATCACAATCATCCAAATACTCATCCATCTTGACCTAAGTACTTTTGCACTACTGATATTAATACTCATCCATGTCAAATGGCAAACACTGTTTTAGATGAGGCACAGAGCCAAATCACCATGCCACTTTCTTTTAGCCATGATCCATATATAGATCGAATGACCCACCAATTGGATGGTTGAGATTTCAATGGATCCATGCAAATTAATTAACCCAAGTAGTGCAAAAGTACTTAGATCAAGATGGATGAGTATTTGGATGATTGTGATTGATTATCAGTGGGTCTGCACACATTGTAGATCTTGGATTAAGCATAGCCCAAACACAAGGGTATTGGGCATGAAAATTAACAGTACTTGATGAAGAGTAAATGATCAAGAGTACCAATTAGGTTAATCATATCATAATCATCGGCCCATCATCAGGATCTTTGAAGCCTCAATTTGCTCAATAGGATATTATATAAATGAATAATGTCAAAAGATGGCTTAGTGAAGGTAAATGAAAAGGGGCTGCCAACCTACTACAGGTACGTTTGAATGATCATGACTAAGGTGTTCATACTAGAACAGTTTGTTTGTTAAAACCTGAATGCCTAGATTGTCAAATGGGTCAGTGGGTCATGGTCCAATGGGTCAGTGGGTCACAACCCATGGCAGAAAAGGCCCAACTTGTGGGTCAAAACAAGCATCGATTGTACAGCTATGTATTTTATTTCCTGCCTTATTAGGAGATCTAATTAGAATAGAATTAGAATAGAAAGATTGTAATTTAGCTAGTTGCCTCAATTCCTGTAACTCTTATAGCAACTTGTATCTATATAATCAAAGAATGAGACCCTCAAAGGGATCATCGAATTCACAGAGAATATTGTCTCTTCTTCCATTGCTGCCTTTCACATGGTATCAGAGCTATATGTGTCTGAGCCATCTTCCAAGTGTTGGAAGTTGTCATAGTCTCTGAGAGACTCTCTGGGTATTTTTCTTCATCTTCCAAGCATTGGAAGTCGTCAGATCAACGTGTGATCAGAAGTGGCCCACCCTAGATCAACATTAGTAAGCCAAACCATTGCAACCAATCTGGTCGTCTGCTTCCTCTGGTGATTGAGGACATTGGTTGAGGATTTCTTCACTCAGATCAAGGATCTGTGCTCTGCAGAGGCATCCCGTGGCTGTTTCTTCATCTGATCAACTGGTGGCCCACCTACGATCATCTCACAGTCCCCAAGTTTCACTCCAGACTTGGTCGACCATCCTTCCTGGTTATTTTAGAGATTTTTTCAGCAATTTTCAGTGAGCAGAGGTAGGCGTTTTGCTCCTTCTTGTGGTTAATCACTTTCTTTAAATAGTTTTTATCACCACCGTACAAAATCTTTGATTCAGATCCGATCTGGATAAAACTTGGACTGCTGGAAAGGAAATTCTCTCCTAGTCTCTAGCTACTGATCTGATCACCATTCAGATCTTTCTGTGGGACCCACGTCAGGCTATAACTCCAATTTTTTTGGTCGCCTGGGCTGTTTTTTTGTGCAATTTTTGCACTCTGTGGTCTGTTCTACTTGGACTCCTCTGTTACTGCATCTGCTATCTTCTATTGTTGCTGTGTGCTGTCTTAAGGGATCTGATAAGATTACTGACATGGATAAACATGAAATTACATTGATCAAATTTAATGGGAAAAATTATACTTCCTGGTCCTATCAACTTCAAGTATATCTTGAAGGTAAGGAGATGTGGGGCCTAGTTGAAGGATGGGATCCACGACCTAAGGAAGATGAGAAAAAAATTCTTTCTTGGAATACCAAAGATGCCAAGATCAAAACATGGATTCTTGGTTCTGTGGAACCACAATATATCTTGAACCTCAAACCGTACAAGACATCCAAGGAGATGTGGGAATATCTGAAACAAGTGTATCACCAAGGGAATTCTGCCCGACAATACCAACTTGAACTGGAGATTGCTCAATATTCCCAAGGCACTTCTTCCATCCAGGACTATTATACGGGTTTTCTTAATCTGTGGGCAGAGTATGATGAAATCAAATACCTCCATGTCTCTGAGGCAGCTCTTTCTGAAATACAACAATTACAGGCAACTTCTCATCGAGATCAGTTTCTCATGAAATTGAGATCTGAATATGAGATCATTCGTTCTAATCTGATGAGCCGAGTTCCATCTCCATCCCTGAATGAGTGCCTTCATGAACTCTTGCGAGAGGAACAGAGTCAGCTTACTCAGCATGCTTTGAAGCAACAGTTCTCAGGAACCTCTTCTAGTGTTGCATATCCTGCCATTGCCAGTTACAACCCGGGTGTTTCCCACAGTCCTGCGTCTACTGCTAAAGGACAAACCCCTGCACGGGATCTCAGCAAAATCCAATGTTTTGGCTGTAAGAGTTATGGACACTATGCTTCACAGTGTAAGACCAAGTTTTGTAATTACTGCAAATCCAATGGTCACGTCATTAGTGATTGCAGAAGGCGACCACAGAATCGCACTCCACGGGCATATCATGTCAACGCTGCTGATGCTACTACTTCCAGTGACAGTTCTTCAACACCGGTCATGCCTTCACCACCTACTGCCTCCAATACTGCTCCTCAGATCACCCCTGAGCTTATTCAACAAATGATCATAAATGCCTTCTCTGCACTGGGCATTTCAGGTAACCACCAATCCTCCTCCTCCATATGGTTTATTGATTCTGGAGCTTCCAATCACATGACCTCCTTCCCCTCTCATCTTACTAACCTGCAACCATACAATGGCAATTTGCAAGTTCATACTGCTGATGGTCAAAAGCTTCCCATTACAGCCACTGGTGATATCATTCATTCATTACCTCTCACAAATGTCTTTCTCTCTCCACACCTCACCACGAATCTCCTGTCTGTTGGACAACTTGTTGATGATAATTGTGATGTTTCCTTTTCTCGCTCTGGTTGTGTTGTGCAGGATCCAGTGTCGGGGATGGTGATCGCGAAGGGGCCTAAGTGTGGACGCTTGTTTCCTCTTGTTATGCCTATCTCTCAGAATAACCAGATTTCTGCTTTTTCATGTTTTTCTCCGCAAGATGTTTGGAGGCTCTGGCAAAATAGATTAGGCCATCCTCATTCAAAACTGTTATCTTTGATGTTAAACACTGGTAGTCTTAATAAAAATGCAATTTCTTTTAGTCGTATTTCTGATGAGTGTTCTGTTTGCAAACTTGGAAAAAGCAAAGTTCTTCCCTTTCCCTCAAACTCTACTATGGCTTCTAATTGCTTTGACATTATTCATAGTGATGTCTGGGGGATTACTCCGGTAATCTCTCACACACAGTTCAAATATTTTGTTACTTTTATTGATGATCATAGTAGATTCACATGGGTATATTTCTTGCACACTAAATCTGAAGTCTTCGATGTTTTTCAAAATGGGTCAGTGGGTCACAACCCATGGCAGAAAAGGCCCAACTTGTGGGTCAAAACAAGCATCGATTGTACAGCTATGTATTTTATTTCCTGCCTTATTAGGAGATCTAATTAGAATAGAATTAGAATAGAAAGATTGTAATTTAGCTAGTTGCCTCAATTCCTGTAACTCTTATAGCAACTTGTATCTATATAATCAAAGAATGAGACCCTCAAAGGGATCATCGAATTCACAGAGAATATTGTCTCTTCTTCCATTGCTGCCTTTCACATAGATTACACATGTGGATACCTAGATTATCAATGTTATCAATGACTGATTATGGGTCAATTATGGACTGAACTAATAATAGGTACTGATCACTATGAGTTATACCATAATTGTGAACCTGATTTATCACAAAGGCCGGGCCAGACTGTGTTCCTAAGACCCAATTTTAATATGGGCTTGGATCGACAAAGATTCTCTCCGAAGCGTTTATTTTAAAACTTTATTTTGATATCTCTTAGACTTTAGCATCCTGATAACTCAAAAACCATCTAATTGTAGGTTGTGTAGCCTACATCTGCCTGTGCTTCAGCAAGCTCCATTTATACCTCACGTAAATAATAAAACATCTGGAAAAACTCATAAAAATCAAAATAACAACAAAGAAATGACTAAACAGTTTACTAAATAAATTATTTAATAAAAATAATACATCTTAGTCTGTACGTTTAATGGTTCCGTGGTCCGTGCATAGCACGGGGTGTTGCTAGTTTTTATAGAATGGAAGGTTGGAAAAGCTTTTGGAATCCTTTAGTTCTGCCTAGAGTGTTAGCTTTTTGTTGGTTTGGAAGATGGCATATCTCACTATTTATAAGCTGAAAAGAAGAAATCATATCATAGTCAGTGGTTGTCCTGTGTATTTACAAGATAAGGAAGCAGTGCATCACCTATTGATTCACTGTAGATTTGCTTATTATGTTTGGTTGGTTGTTTTTAATATGTTGGCTTTGCAGTGGGTTATATCCAGACATGTCGATGATCTATTTTGCCAATGGAGGGTGGGGAGCAAGTTTTTTCATGGTAAGATTCTTTGGAAGTTAGTAATGTATGCTACACTTTGGAAGTTATAGTTGGAAAGGAATCAGAGTTTTCCATAACAAAAGTCATTCAGTGGAGGATATTGTTGAATCTATTGTTTGGTCTATGTCAGAGTAGACACATGCGAAAGGAGTTTGATGGTGTTAATTTGTTTGACCTTAATCGGTCTTGGGCCGCCATTTTTATGGGGGGGTTGGCGTGTGAATCCCTTGTAGAAAATTTAATGGATGAGCCTTCCAATGGGAGTTTTTAAATTAAATTTTGTTGGTAGCTTTGTTATAATCTGGGAAGCACGGACACCTCTCCGGGGCCGGAGTGTCGGTGTCCGACACGTGTCGGACACGGACACGCTCCGGACATGCTACGACACGTGTCGGACACGCAAAAAAGAGTGTCTAGTTTATTTTTTAACTTTTTATATTTCGGACACGCTGGGGACACGTCCGGACACGTCCGGACACGCTGGGCCTCTTTTTAATTGAAAAAAAATAGAATAAAAGGGTCATCCTTAAAAAAAGAAAAGCAAAGAGGGCTATTTGTAAAAGGAAATTGATGATGCTCCCTTTTTCTTTGTATGAATTTTATGGAACTACGGATATTTCATGTTTAATGATTATTAATTATGTTTCAATTTTGTATTGCTATTTGATAATTTGATTTGTTTGTTAGTTGGTACAGTGGTACTTGATTTTTTATTTATTTGATTGCTAAATTGATTACAAAGTTAAAATGATAGTATCTTTTAGTATATTATTAGATATATTATTATTATTATTAACGTGTCCGTGTCCGTGTCGTGTCGTGTCCGTGCTTCTTAGGTTATAATAAAGGAGGATTTGGAGGGGTTACTCATGATTGGTCTGGTAGAATTGTCTGAAGCTTTTCAGGGCTAGTGGAGTCCTCAGATGCAAATGAAGTTCAAGTTTTGCTCTTCTGATTGGTTGTCGAGAATTACCTAGATTGGGGGGAATAAATGCTTTTATTGAAGGTGATTCTTTGTCGGCGGTTCAATGGGGTTCAGGAAAGTCTTCTTTTCCTTGGATATTGGTTGATTGAGTTGAGGAGGTTCAGGATACCTCAAGTTACTTGGGTGCTTTATTTTATCACATTTTATGGGAGGCAAATTCTGTGGCTAATAATCTTGCAAAGGAGGGAGTTTTTCGTTCTTTTCTGACTTTTGATGTTTAATTTATATTTGTCTGTTTAGTATTTTGGTTTAGTTTTGTACCCCTTTTTTTAGGTTTTTTTTTTAGGAGCATTAAAACTTTTACAGTTATAAAAAAGAAAGATTCGGTGTCCATCTGTGATTAAAGTTAAATGGTAAAAAAATGATTAAAGAAAATCCAAGCGACCAATTTAAAAATGATTTAGATGAACCATATATATAAATGCAACAAAGACATTGACAATAGAATTCAACTAAAATTTTCTTCTACAATTGTTTAATAATCCGTTGGAAAGAAGGAAAAAAAATTGAAAGTTAAAAACACTATATTGGCAGTGGCAAAAATTCTTCATAACCCTTTGCTATCCAAGTGGCAAGACCAATTTCAAGTGAGAAGGTTGGTGGCATTGAGGCTTGGTGGGGATCTCCGTTGGTTGGATGTGGAAGGCTTTTGCGGAAGATCATTCCTTTTTCCATTCTTTGGTCAATTTGGAAAAAGAGAAATGAGAGAATTTTTAGAATAAAAGAGATGTCTTGGCAAGTCTCTTGTCAGCTGTGTATTTGAGGTTTGCAAAGTGGGCATGTGCTAGGAAGGAATGTTCTGTTCTCAAGATAGATAATATCCTACAAAGTTGGGGAGCTTGTTTGAAAATGGGTGTAGCAAAGAAGAAAACAAAAGAGGCCTGGTGTTCTCTCATGATTGGAGTTTAATATATGCAAGTGGTTTGAAACTCAATTGCTTTCTTAGATAGATAGGTTTGAAATCTTTTTGAAATATATTCACCTATGTTATGAAATCTTATGATCCTATTTTTGCATTATTTATAGACTTTTGACGGTTATAAGCATATGCAACGGGTTATCTTTAGTCTTCATGATATAAACAATGGTCATTTAGGTGCTTGGTTTAAAATCGCAGCTGCGGTCGCCATCATGGGTGACCTTAAAAACAATTATGATGCAGCATCGTCGTAGGTCCGAATTTTTATTTGACCCCAAAAATTCGAAAAGTATCCAAAAAATCTAAAATGTTATAAAATGCCAAAAAAAAAAAAATATTTCCCATTAGTAAACGCTTTAAAGCAAAATATCGGTCCCCTAAATCAACATCCTGTATCGTTGTCTTATCTGAAACTTAGAATGTTTGTTACGAACTAAATGGATTTATATGTATATATATCAAAATAAGTTAAAATAATTAAAAATTTTACAGCATGCATTGCAACCATAATTTTGAAATGACCATCAGTGTTAAACACTTAAGAGTCAAGAAACTACTACTAGTAGTGCAACGGTTAATTACTCAATCACCAAGTAAGTTGAGAGTGAATTTCAACTTTCTAGTAACATTTACTACTACATCAAGATGAATTAATTAATTAAAATAGAGGAGTATTGGTATGCACCAAGCAACCTAGAAATAAGCTACTTAATATGCACAGAACTTAAAACTCGTAAGCGCACAAGATCACTATGTAGTGTAGTGAATTGTAAGTACGAGGTCGATCCCACGAAGACTTGTGATAAAACAATGTCAAAATTAACTAAAAATCAGAATATTAAAATAAACAATTGAATGATGAAAAGTGGAATTAAACTATTAAAAACAGTAATTTAAAGTATCAAAAGCTAATTGGAAAGTAACCTAAAACACAACTAGTATGAGAATTGAAAAACAGTAATAATGAATGAACTAGGGTTTCATCTACTACCCTAACCAATCCTATGCATGTCCCTTATTATCTTTTAATCAAAAATCAGATTTTATTAGCGACATCTATCAACCTAGACCATGGCATATGTATCTAGATTATTATTCCCCTAAACCTAATTCATGAGTGGCATACTACATGAATTGTTCATTATGATGTAAAAACTAAGCATGGCATATGTCCCAGTCAAAACAAACATAATGCATAAAACAATGGGAAAGATAAATGCATGAGTCGAAGCATGGCATATACTTAGATTATTCATGGTTCTAAACCCTAGATGCTTAACATCAATATCAATCAAAATTAAGTTAGCTACTCTTAAAATTAATTGAACATAACATGGTTGGCGTGGCATATACACAACTCATCAATTAAAAACATGGTTTAGAATCTCAACTAATAAAACTGAAATCTGAATTAAAAGACGCCAAAAGAGACTACATAGAACTAGGTTAGGGTTTCAATTACACCTTAGCCCTAAAAAGTTTAGCCACTCATGTCTGGAATTGAAAACAAAATAGAAAATAGAGCCATAAGAAGAATTCTAAATATTGAAGAAGAAGAAAATTTCGGCTAGCAGCTTTTTTCCTTTTTCCTCGCTCCAAAAGCTCTCCAAAATATGCTCCAAAGGTGCTCCCAATAGTGCTGTATGGCTGCTAGGGTTTGTGGATGATTGTAGCTGATTTGTGGATGGTTTGTATGATGTTTTATGGCCTGTATTATGGATGGACGTGGCTAGGTTTTTTTTTTCTATTTATAAGTCTTGCAACAGCCCTCTTTTGTGAAGAATCTCCTCCTTTTTAGGCTTCTCTCCTTGTATGATTAGATCTCCATCTTTCTTTATAAGTATGCTTCCTAATTAGATTAGAATAGGAGTCTTCTTTTCTTGATTAGCAAGCTTTCTAAATCTGGTCCCACTTGTATCTTCTAGAAACTTATTCACATGGACCCACAAATCTGAGATTAATTGCAAGGAATTAAATCTGAACTTTTGACATAAAAGTGGCCCCTATTTGGTGCATGTAACATAAGTGTGGGACCCCTCTTTTAGGACTTCTATCTTGACTTGAACTCTTGCTCCAGGTTTTCCTTCTTTCTCTCCTTGTTTTTCTCCATTCTGGAACTCCACTTTTAACTTGAATAGGACTTCCTAAATTCTGAAATTCTTCTCTTTGCAATGGATGTGGACCCCGCCACACGCGCCCCCCCCCCCCCCCCCTTGGGCGTGTAACCTTCTCTTCTTTCTTTCTTTTGCTCTTCTTCTTTGATTAGAATTTCTTTATCTAATTCTTTCCTTCTTTGATTTGAATTGTAAGTTATCCAAATAATTAGAAAGTCTTCTTTGAATCTGAAACATCTTGAATAGGACCCACCTTGGTCCTTCTTTGGGATTCACGCCCATTAATTACTCTCTTTTTGCTCCTAATTAACAAAAACTATGTAAAATCAAATAAAATAAACATGAACTAGCATAGGATAAACAGAATATTAGGGCTTAGATTACAAATAATTAAGCACTTATCAAGTATGGACATAGGTGTATTGTGGTTGAGGAGGGAAGAAGCCTTCATATTAGAATTTTTCAAAACATTGCAAATCACTTGAGTTTTGGTGAAAAAAGAGGCTTGGGAAGCTCTAGAAAAATGTTAGGAAGCTCCACAAATGATTTGAGAAAAAAAGGAGTAAACTAAAGAAGGGAAAATAAAATTAAAAAAAAAATCATTGTCGGCAGATATTTTCACCGTTATTTTCAAAATAATGGCCGTTATGACTGTTATATTCAAAATTGCGGCCGTTATTACTGTTATGGACTGTTGTTTTCACTTTTTTTTTAGACCATGATTGTTATGACCGTTGTATTAAAAAGAATAAAACGACATATTCTGTTACTGTTTCATAACAGCTGTTATGAAACGGTAACGTCTTTTTTTTAAACCATGTTTAGGTGTGCTCATCAATCAATGTAACTTGATTGATATTCATAACCAAATATAGATGTTTCAGGAGTTGGTTCCCATACATCAGGACATATCACAGCAAAAGATAACTATTATTATTAGTTGGTTGAAAAGATTGTCTACTATGTATTGCTAATTGACACTTTTGGATAGCCTAATGTTAAAACTGATGTTGGAGTGTACTAGTACGAATATGTCAAAGAACTTCATCTCTAATAGATTTTGTTGAAAGTGAATGAATACTTGACTTATGTGGCAATGACAATAGTAAAGCCCGCCAATTTCATGAACGTATCCAAGGATATTCCTCAAAGGCAGGTCCTGAAAAAAAAAAAAAGAGACAGGGAAGAAGAAAATTACACAACAATTGAATTACTTGGTTAAATGGCCAACGAGTAATAAATTAATAAGCATCGTCGGTACATGCAGAGTGAAGGAACAGAACAATTGTTGGAGCAGCTAAGATAAGACCTTGTCCCCTAATAGTTTGCTATTTAGAATGACTTAATTTTAGAAGAGAAATTATGTTGCATATGGATAAAATATGTTTTGTAGCACCCAAGTCAATAACCAATGGCAATGAAGAAGTGGAACATTAGCATCTACCTTCGGTAAACTGCACATATCTTGTAACAAGCATGATCTCTTGTAATAGTGTAACAACTCTACGTGGAATAGACTAGTTCCCATAACATATGGTACAAGGGCCTTTCTTTATTCTGGGTCAACCCAATGGGTGCTATGGTCCATTTTGTCTCTTCACAGACCGATTACTCAAGAACACTTACAACTTCTCCTTCGTTAGAGATGGTGTAATTGGGTGCATTTTCCACATTAGTTCAAATAGTATTATACTATTATATGACTTCCCACAGTGCCGTTGCTTCTAATGATTCTGAAATTTCTGTGGACATCCAATTAAATCCTATCATGATTCATATCTCCTTTTTGTCTTGTTTTACCATAATTGATGTAAACAAGTTATCTTTTTTTTTTTCTTTTTTATTTCCTTCAATAGACTTTGCCTTTTATTTTCTTTTCCTAGTTTACATGTGTCTTGATTGCATGGCACGGCCAGCTTTGAGGCTGGCCTAGCCGTGCCGTGCCTAGGTAGCCTAGTGTCACGACCCCGAATCCCTAATTAGGATTAAGGGCTAAGGGGCCGTGATTGTGCACAGAATAGGATTCCACTATGTAAGATTCAACGGGGTCCTCGAATACTCGAGGGTCATCATGGCGGAAGCTTGCAGGGCCTTTTCAGTAAACAGTTATAAACAAAATAAATCTCATGATGGAATTCAGTGGATTGGAAGCAGAAAGAAACACATTTCCATATGTTAACATTAAAGTTTAACAAAAGAGTAGAAGTAGCTGAATTACAGCCGAGAGTGATGGCTTGACAAAAACAATGGCCATATAAACAAAAGTACAAAAGATGAGATTCCCCCAAAAGTGACAAAACACATAAGATGATGTCAGCTTCAGACGCTACTCTGCGTCCGCAGCTGTCCACTCTCGAACAAATGACGAATTCTATTGGACCACCTTAAACACCGGTTTAGGCACTAGCTGGAGTTCGTTACCTACAACACCAAGATTGATTAACATAGCATGCATTAGCTAATTCATTTGCTTAACTATTCTTTTTATTTTTGGATAGTTGCCAGGCTTCATGTTTATTCTACACTTGGTGTTGTAGGTAACAAACTCCAGCTAGTGCCTAAACCGGTGTTTAAGGTGGTCCAATAGAATTCGTCATTTGTTCGAGAGTGGACAGCTGCGTGTTGATCAACCTCCAAACACTCTCCAACACTCCAACACTCGGTTGGAAGTCCTCCTCAGAATTTCCCCAAAACTCAACTCCAAAAATCAACCTAAAATCAAAACCCAAGATACGCTTAAAACTACCCCATGCATGTCATATATATGGTATAAATTGTGTTCTAGATCATGGAAAAGATCTAATGGGAGGAAGTTCTTAACTTTAGGAAGCTCAAACAAGGGGAAGAAAACAGTTGAAGGGACCGAGAATCACGTGAAAATGAAGAATGTCATGTAGTCGGCGGCCAGGAATCAAATGGTGGCGATGAAATCCGCAAGTGAGGCTTCTTGGTAGATGATCTCCACCATGCACTAGAAGAAAATGAGAAGAGAGGAGAAAAAGATGAAGTTCTGCAGATGAGGGACGTGTGAAATGGGATAAGTGTGGGGTGGGTGGGAGTTTATATAGGAAATGAGGTCCGATTACAATGCAAGTCCGTCACCTAACTGATTGAAATTGTGGCGTGAAAATGGAGATCTTCGGGACCTCGGACGGACGCGGGCGAAGAACGAAAGTTGCTGGAAATTAAAAGACCTTCCCAACAAGCCCAAAATCAAGGAATTTGGAGGTCATTTGCAAAAGTTTCAATTTTCAGGAATTACGAGTACCCTCCTAGAAGAAGTGTTGGGGTCAAACTGGACTTTCGTGACCTCGGATGAATTTTGACTGAACATGAAAGTTGTTGGGCATGACAAGAACTAACTTTTGCATCCAAGATGACAATTTTATGCAATTCCCAAATTACCCTTGAATTTTTCGAAAGTTCTAATTATGGCCTTCTGAGTACCAAACTCGGCACGAAACTTCTCAAACTCTCTGAAACTACACCAAACTTCATTCTAACCCTTAGGAACACTCGATTAACATCTAAACACGCATAGTTAACCTCTGAATGCAATTAATTAATGTTAATCTCAGTATTTTTAGATCGGGTTCTTACAGTTGGGGGTGGCCCAACACGGCCCACGGCACGGCTTAGGTCGTGCCGTGCTAGGCATGGGCTAGGCCACGTGCCTCTACTAATTGTTTTTTAATTTTTTTATATAAATTTAAAGAGATTTTTTGGACTTTTAGGGTTCTTAACTTGAAATAAATTTGAAACTATTAAAATAAATGAACAAACGTTAATGAAAAAAAAACTTCGCTTATTTTAAATTTTAAATTTTATTTATATAAAAAATAAGCGTTTTTTTTTAATAAAAATGTCGTGTTGGGCCGGGCCTCGTCATGCTTGGCCCAGCACGGCCCATCGTTTCGGTCATGCCGCGCTTGGTTGGCCCAGTCAATGTGCCGTGCTGGCCCACGGATCGAGTTTTTTCGTGCTAGGCCGTGCCGGGCTTGGGTGTCCCGGCCAAATTTACACCTGTAATCTTGATACAAAGGCTGATCTTTCTGGTTGATGATCTGCTACTTTCGTGATCCTGTGAACCTATGACGACTTTTTCATGCCGAATAAGTTAGAATTTAGTTCCTAAAGAAGGCTTCCAAGGCTAAGATTTTAGCCAAAAGTACAACTCATTTTTTGGATTTAGATCTCTAAAAGGGTCATAAGTATATTGATGCTCAGCCTATCCTCTCCACTTGTTAGAAGTTGGAGGGGGTTTCAGCTATAGCTCATAAATTCTTGCATAAGTTTTCTTTTGTGAATACGAAGTAGCTACGCCATCCCAAATATCCTTTGCTGATTTAGAAAACATAAATTTGTGGAAAATTGATAGTTCCATTAATGGAAGAAGGCAATAATACATAACAATAATGTCTTTAGCTTCCCATTCACCAAAAGATGGGTCATTTCTTTTGGTGGTTTGATTCTGCCATTAACATATCCCAACATATCCTAATTTTTTTTTTTTGAGCGGTAATAGTATAATTTTCATTCACCTGCAAGGGTAATATTGGCAGATTACTCAAAGATGATTAGACCCTTTAAAATCTACTGTAGTTAATTTAAAAGAATTTGCGTTTTTGTTTACTGACTTTACACTAATCTGGGAATTGTGTTACACTATTATTCATGCAGCCTTGTTCCCACACACAATACAAAAAATTAGTACTTATTCAAGGGACAGAAAAGGATGTGAAGAAAAAAATAGTACTTTGAATAAGCAGCATCGCTATAGTGTCTGACAAACCATCCAGCAAATGTACTTTGTATTCTCCACAGCATAAATTGCACAATCAGCAGCGCTGCTGATATAGACAGCAGGTGCATATACTTCACAGCACTTCTTGAGTGGTACTTTTATCTACCAAAAAGGCAACCTAATTTGACCAAGTTTGGCCTTACTGGATCACCAAAAATTTGCAGAGCAGCACCTTTGCGAATTATGTGGAAATTCAGCTCACTGTATGGACTGAAACAGGAAGCATCCAGCACTTCTCTGAGGTCCAACTAGAGAAGAAACACAGTCTTGTCTTTCTTATTGATCCAGGTGACTATGAAATTCACAAATCTTCCATAGAGTCAGCACTGCCCTAGCTGAAATTCCTCCTTTGCAGGAGGAATCAACTAAACAGCCATGGATGCCCTTACTCAGATCTATTCAAATCAGTGTAAGCCCAAGAAGGAAAACATAAACCAATCCCTTTCTTTCATACCACATTAAAAATGTAAATCTTGAATTCACGAAAGGAGGAGAGTGGTGACGAAAGAGAATATATGTGTCTGGGTTTTTATGAGAAGAAATAAGAAGGAGAAGAAGTTGCTGCAAGGAATTCCGTGGGGATTAATTTGCAATATCCTTTATGCGCTTAAAACCTCCATATTGTTATTAATAAATTGATAATGATTACACTTATGCCATTATGATGTAAGATGACAGATGCACCCATTTGGTCCCCTACAAAATATCAAATTGTACCAATTGTCACTTTGAAGAAGATTTTTTTTTTTGAATGGTACTATGAAGAAGATTACCAGCACTAGATAATAGATATGCGTATATTGATTCCTAAGACAATCTCTTAAAATGCTGATATTTAGATTTGTACTTGAATCAGTCAAATTCAAAATTGAGTTGAAAGAGTTTTGGACGTTTCTTATCTTTGGCTTATTGATTTGTGATGTCATAATGGACATGATAGTCATAGCGTTTATATCTTTTATAGTGAGTGATGCAGATGATCCATCCAGCAGCCTCTTCAACCTTGTTTCCATGATGGCATGATCCTCACTGCCTATAAAGAGAATATGACATGGATGGTTTGACCGAATTTGGTATAATTCTATTTCTATATGGTTGTTCCTTACGTGCAACCCATCATTGGATCTAGTTGAGGAGTGGTTTGGATCACCTAATGATGGAGCAGCACAGCCATTTCTCTTTTGTAAATGAATGAATAAATAATAGCAGCACCCAAGACCCAAATTACTAACCCACTCAATTAGAACCCTGATAATAGTCAATTAAAACATAGCAATAATGATCCACAGTAAATGGAAGGCTAGGAGCCACTTGTGGAAACATAGCAACAGTAATGGGTGCTTGAAAATGCAATCACTTTGTTATGATTAGCAAGTTCTGAAGTGATGTCATGTAATGTTAATGCATAAATTGTATCTCACTGTTGATTCATATTCCATGGTTTTTTCTTGACAAGATGGAC
Source organism: Cinnamomum chago (assembly GCA_038049695.1). Taxonomy (NCBI): domain Eukaryota; kingdom Viridiplantae; phylum Streptophyta; class Magnoliopsida; order Laurales; family Lauraceae; genus Cinnamomum; species Cinnamomum chago. The sequence continues at coordinate 43,032,955 of CP142458.1, forward strand.
AGAGATCAAACAGTCAAATTCGATAAAGTTTAAGCCTTTCAAACTATTGGCAAATTACTCCTCTGTTTTAGATCAAATCGAAGATCTGATATCTAGAAGAGACTACAAATCTGCTATGAAGCAATCTATGAATCTCAGAAGCTTGTCCTTGGTGGGCCTTCATTATTTCCAAACTTATGATTGGTTGGTGTTGATGACCACAGTCACTCTTGGTTATATTGGTTGGATGGTCTTTATTATTCTTCATGTACTGCAATCTTATTCTTCTTTGGTGGAGACTATATATGAGAAGAAAAATCAAGTTGCACATCTGTGCAAAAACAGTAAAAAAGTAAGGAATTCATGAACTTTAGTACCATATTTGCAAGTGATTATTATTTACTTCTTCAAAGAAAAGGAAAAGTGACTACAAAGGCATTGTTGAAGCAACTGCAAGTCATGGGGATATTATTTTCATCACTGCCGATGTACTGAGGACATAAAATTGTTTCTTAACTGAACATGCACACTCATTTTCAGCCTCTTTTAAGTAGAATCCATCCTTTCTTGCATTTGTGTTGTTCTTATTTAATATAATTTCCATTGTTGGAATATGTGTGTTTCTCTGTATATATGATCTTCTTAATGATAGGTATGGTGTGCTACTGCGCCACACCATTGTGGGGCTCATTTGGGAGATCTCTGAGTGAGGAGGATGAGAGGCTAATGAAAAGGTTAATTGGTTAAGGTTTGAATCAATAATCACCTTGATTGGATTTCAATTGGCTTAGATTTTATGGCTTCAAAAACAAGGGTGAGAAAGTGATAAAAGACTTCCATTAAAACTCAATGATGGATATAGTCTAGATAAGTGTCAAGTTGGGTTTGGTTCCAATTCACTAATAGGGGTGGAAATTGGACCTTAGGTAGCCTCACATGGGCTATTGCTCATTTTAGTCCCTTGTGTGTATGTTTGGTAGCATTGTTCTGCAAATCGGAATCATATTTCAATTGTTCAAGGGGATGAATCGATCGTATCGTGAATTGTACTGCGAATCATATATTTTTTTATTTTTCTTATTAAAATGAAATATAATTAAAAATAAATAATATAAAACTGTAATTATTCATAATTCATTCATAGCAGCATAAATACAATGACGAATAAGACTATGATACAATTACATGAAGAACATCATTGACATATATTAACATAACACATAAATGTTTCTAAAAAAAAAAAAAACCTTAATAGAAATGATGTGTAAATAGTTAGTATGTTTAAGATATCAATGCTCAAGGGAAATAAGCAAGTTGCAATAGTGTTTTTATTTATTTTTGGTTATATTTGATCAAAATAAAAATAAAACCCCAATCATCATTCCTACACGGTATGATATCTTCTAAAGTTAAAAAAGTGTTCATGGAGAAATTTTTGATTTTTTTTAATGGATGCAGGACAAAAGCTATGTTTAGTCGAATGCTTGAGTCAAATATCCATTTAATATTCACCTTTAAAACCTTTCACAAAACCATAAAAAAGTCTTTAGAGGTTTCATTAATAAGTAAATAACCTTTTTAAAAAATGCTGAATTTCTGAAAATTGCAAAAAAACTCCTAATGATAGAAATGTTGAGTTTATGATCATACGAAGCATTGAGTCGTCAAAGTCAAAGAACAAAAGTTGCTCAGAATAACATTCCCTATCCAACGAGCCAAAGAATATGAAAATCTAATATTTACAAATATCCCTTACCTGCTCTCAAATTACAGATAGGTCCTTTCTAGGTTCAAAACCCCACCAGATCTATCCTATTATTAATCTAACACATAAAACTAATTATTTAACTAATAAACAATGTTATTTAGGTAAGATAAAAAAAAAAACAGAATTAAAAAATCAAGAATCTCACACACGAGACATGGGACGATGTGCCTTGTGAGAGCTTTTACCCATGTGGGAGATTTTCGAATGGTCATATTTATGGATGTAGGTTTGGGCTGCATATGCATGAAAGGATCATATTATACGGTGAGACTTGAGAATTGTGTAGTCTTGTCTTCTCTTGCCACATTTTATTATTTGGTTTAGATCTTCAAAATGCTGATTTACCATGAAAGAGTTTTGATGCTACAACTATCTACATCATTTTAGGCGGCTCTTCTGTTTGGAACTCTTTTGTGATGAACTAAATCTATTGTGCGGTCCTCATGCATTTGTCCAAGTGCAATCCAACGGAAGTACCACCACAGCCGGGCGCATCTTCTATGATTTATGTATATTTTTTCATGGATTTTCTTTTCTTCTGACAAAAGGTCAATTGTGTCTGCCATTCTTCATTTTCGACTGAAACTGGGATTGTATCTGATCTTGATTGTGGGATCTCCTAATAGTTTTTCTTATTTAATTTGAAACTTGAAGGAATGGATTTTTATTTATTTATTTATTGTTTGTCCTATCTATTCCCAACTTCTCAGCTGTGAGTGTCTCTGTCTGAAAGGAGTGTGAGTTCCGGTTTCTTTGTCAACAGGGCCCTTGGAATGCTTGACTGAGGTCTGAGTAAAGCTATGGCCTTTTGTTTTAATGTTGTCTGAGATTTCTCTAGAATTTTCTAACCCCCGCCCCCTCCTCCTCCTCCTCCTCCTCTCTGAATAAGTCCTGAACCTTGCTTCAATTCCTGAAGATCCAGAAAAAGACAAATAAGGAATGCTCAAGTAAACATTTGATGGAAAATTTTATGGGGCGGAGTCCTATATGAAAATACCTGAACTTATATTTTCTCCAACTTTTCTGTCGTGTGAATATATTGGAGGCTTTCGTGGTCCTTTTGCACCTATTTTGGAAGATCAAAACTACCTTTTGTGGATTGTCTAAGCATCCAAAGGTCAGAGGTAACATTCATTTGATTGAATAAAAATCAAATGCAGCTGTCCACAATCGCTTAAATTCTTTCTTTGTTCTAAATTATTAAAACACGCAGGGATGAATTCATAGGATCATTTACTACTTTTAAGCTTTTTATCATTTTTAAACTCTCTCTGTGTGTGTGTGGGGTAGTTCGTGGGGGTGGGATTTGGGGGTTGGCGTGGATTTCACTGGGGCCTTACATTGTGATTTGGTTCTACAGCTGAGTCAACTCAACTTGAGGGTGACTGAGTCACCCATGAGTCCTGGGTTTTATAGTTTTGCCGCCTCCAGTGATGGGCCCCATTGCAATCATTTTTCTTTAAGATCACCTCTTTGATATTGAGTGAATACTATATGTCTTTACACAAACATAGACATAGACACATGGCTCTACTATTATATTTGGATCATTGCACTTCTCAATCTCTTCTGTGGTTGTCTACTGCATCTTGATCGTCTTTTTTGTTTCTGGTGCAGATATACATATATGGATGCCTGTTGATGGGGCCCGTTTCCATTCTACTCTTTGTGGAGAATGCTTCTCTTCTTTACCATGCTTATGTTGCAATGACTGTGTTTCTTTGGACTCACATATTTAGTTATTTTACATTTATAAAAACTCTATGGAGATATGTATCTGGGAGGAAGTTCAGTTATATCTTGGAGCTTCTAGCTTACTCTGCTGTTTCGATTTGTACTCTTGAACTCCTGGTATATCAGCCTTGACCTACTATCACATTCGAGCCACCTACTGTACTAGATATGCAGATTGAAAATTTTGTCTCATCTGTTACCTTGATGCAGGTAGCTAGCTTCTTTGAAAGGATGCTCTACACTTGGTGTTTCCTGATTTTGGGGGTTGTAGCTGCTCTATATGTTTTTCTCTCAATTCCTGGGCAGCTGTTTATTCCGACCTTTATATGGTCTACTTGTTGGTTTTTGTCAATGTTCACATTAATGCCAGCAGAAATCCCTGATAATACTCACTTGGTGTAAGACTCGCAGTTGACTTGTTCTAATTTTTTTTCTTCGGTAGTGTTACATAAAGATGTGATATACCATATATGGCTGAAGGCTTAGATGTTTATTGTCCTTTACACAAATTTTCACTAATTAAGTTTTTTTTCTTTTTTTATTTGAATGTGTCTGTCCGTTCTTATTTCATTCTCTCTATTTTCACATATTGCTTTTAGCTCTGTATCACTTGAATAGCCCATTCCATCTGTATTGTGAATGCTAGTTAGCTTATATGCATGATGTTAGAGATTATGTGGTGAAGAAGCGGATCTCAAATGACAGATTTGTTGCCCATAGATGAGATCTTGAACTGAGATCCCAAACAGGTATATAAGCTTAGGCGGAAGGTTTCGGCAAATAGTATTTAGACCTTAATCCTTGGAAAAATCAAATCTAAGTCTAAGAAATCAAGGAAAGAATAAAATTGGAGATGAAAAAAGAGAGTTTTGAAAGTAGTTGAAGAAGATTAGTGATCGTCCTTACCAGGGTTGGCGGCCAGCCGAATATATTTATATTAATATAATTTTTTTAATTAAAAATACCACATTTATGTTTCTCATAATTACAAATTAGTACCAGAGTTTACATAAATTACAAATAAGTCTTCTGCTGACTCTCAAACTCCCTTTCAAGCTAATGCATATACACGGCTTATAATGAACATCAAATAACTGCTTCTTGGTTGCTTCCTTGTGAGAAAATCTGCTGACTGATCCTTGTATGCGTTTACTTGAGCGTCATCTCTTTCTTGTTAACTTTTTTCTTTTTATTATTATTATTTTTTGGATAAAGTGACAATCACTTCAATGTGCTTCATTTGCTCTTGATAAACTGACTTTGAACAAATATGATGTGCTGTTGTACTGTCACAAATACAACAACAGTGGACCATTACATATAAATCCCAACTCTTGCAACCGAACATGTAGCCACTACAATTAAATTGCCCACTGAGCAACCGAACATCTCTTTATATTTTGTTTCTAAGGTTGATCTTGCTACTACTGGCTGATTTTTGCTCTTCCATGAATCAAGATTACCACCAATTAGAGTGCGATTACGTGTAGTAGATTTTCTGTCAACTTTGAACCTGCCTAATCAACTTCATTATACGCTTGTACATTCAAATTTCCATGAATAGAATATAGACTTGTTCTGGAGATTTCATCTGATATTTCAGAATTCTATAAACTACATTAAGATGATTCATACAAGTAGCACACATAAACTGACAGTGTGATGCATCTGGCATTATAGTCAAATACATCAATTTTCCAACTAACTTTGGAAAGCACTGACACTATAATGTAACTCATTGATTCCACACTTATGTTGTGATTCTGCTCTTTAGGAGTATTGTAATCTACATCCGAGGATATGCATTGAAGAGCATAGTTTCCTATGGACATGAGTTGTGCACTCTGGTATAGAGACAGAGGGACCCTACTGGTACCCATTGTGTAATCTTGTAAAAAGGAGTCACCACTAAATTATATGGGAAATGAGATTATTGTAATTAGATTATATTTCCTCTTGAAGGGGTTAGATTTTTAAACTAATTTTCCTCTTGGCTTATCCTTTGTTGCTTATTTATAATTATTTAAGTGATTATACACATGTATTTATGATTAGTGATTGATTATAATTAGAGGATTTTACCCCAAAAAACACTTTATTTGAGCATAGGGACCGAAACAGACAAATTAGCGAAATATGCACCAAATAGGTCATTTCGCCCAAAACCCTTTTTTTTTTTTTACCATTTTTTTCGAGGGCCATGTACGAGTCGAGCCCATAGTGACTCGGACTCGGCTCGGAAGTCATTTTGAACTTGAAGTAAAACCTGAAAAAAAAAAAAAAAAAAAAAACAAAAGGGGTCTTTGATAAAAAAATTCTTTAAATAGAGTGGGGAAGGGGGGAGAAACAATTATAAAATTGAAAAAGGAGAAGACTTTTGGCAGTTTTGGGGGGAAATGAGAGGAGAGAGAAAGGCAGCCCGTGGAGATGGGAGGACTGGAAGAGAGAGAAGACAGCTGTTGATGTTGTTGTTCTGTTCTGCCTGCTGTAGCTGCTTTTTGCTGCTGCCTGTTGCTCACTGACTGCTACTGCCAGCTTTTCTGCTCACTAGCTGGCTGCTACCACCTGCAACACTATTGCTTTGTTGACTGTTGGTACACATTTTCTTTGTTTTTTTTCTGCTTCAAACCTTTATTAGACCCATACAGCAGCAGCATCAACTTCTTCCTCTTCTTATATTTCCTTTTTTTTTTAGCATTGCAAAGGGACTTGGCCGAGTCCCATGCGACTCGCCTGAGACTCGGACTCGGGCCTAGGCGAGTCGGGTCCCGAGTCTGTTCGACCCTCATTTTATGTGTTGAGGGTTGACGTCGACCCTGGGCAAGCAGAAAAATCAGTTTTCCTTATCTTCCTTCTTTCTCTCTCCCCCAGAACCAATCCAATGATGGAAAAATTCCCCATCGCCAGGTATAACAGAACCATCGTCAGCCCTCAGTTGCATGTTCTTATCCTTTTTTTTGTTCGATGTTGCTTAGGAGGCTCTATCTTACTCATGTGTTCACTCGGTTTTGGTTTGCTCACATTCAAGCTGTGTAGGTCTGTAATTGTGCGGTAGTTTGGGCCATTCATTCAATCGCATGAACCACCATTCAGTTTGTGAAGACACAGACATGCACTAAGATTTTCCATCATTTTTGAGGGATTCACAGAGAGCTCTCTGCTATCAACCAAATGGCAATGTCCCCGAATTGGTCAGGCATAAAGATTTCCTCATTCCAGAATAGCACAACTCCAAATAGGCCCCAAAGATTGTTTTTCCCATCATCTGGATTGGGTTTGGGGAAGAGAGGAAGAAGGAAGAAAAGGAAAATTGTTTTTTCTACCTGCCCAGGGTCGGCGTCGACCCTCAACACATAAAATGAGGGTCGATATCGGCCCTAAAAAAAAATGGTAAAAAAGAAAAGGGTTTTTGGGCGAAATGCCCTATTTGGTGCATAGTTCGCTAAATTGTTTGTTTCAGTCCTATGGCCAAATAAAGTGTTTTTTCGGGTAAAATCCTCTTATAATTATTATAAGCTAGGCCCCTTAGTTCTAGGAGTTCTTATATATATAGAGGATGGGACCCAACTTCTTATTCATGAAGGAGGTTGACACTTAGGAGTCTTATGCTAGGAATAGGACTCCAAAATCTGGTAGAACTTCGCACGACAATGTTCATAGGAGGCTTGGCTCAAACAACTATTTATAAGGCCTTTTCCCTCCCATTCTTCTCACATACAAAACAACCAAGCCTTCCTCAAATTATAGAATTAGAGATCAGCTGTAGAAGCAGTGAGATTAGTGAATCGAGACCTCTAGTGGATCCACCAGGTGAAAAGAACTTCCGATCTACTTGTGTATGAATCTAAATTCCTGTTTTTGCTATTGTATATCCTGATTTCTCTAGTTTATGATGAGACCTTAAAAGTTGAGGATAATCCAATGGTTTTTCTAGTTTTTGCACTGTTACTGTGTCACGACAGTATTGTCGACAATTCGGTCGATATGTTAATGTGTAAATCCCAAATCATGGTCCCAAAATCTGAAGATTAAACAAGAAGTACAAATCAGAAGTGGGTTTTTCCAATTTCAAGTTGACGGGGAGCAGAATGGTCGTCTTTGATTGTGGGACCACGTGGCCCACCTGATGGGCAATCTGGACTGTGGATCTGGTTGGAGACTCAGGGTTGACCAGGGTGGTGCTGGACCCACATGGAGTGGGACCCATTTAGCCCACCATCCAGCTTCTTCTATTACATGAGGGTGTTACTGTAGAAGGGTTTTCTTCATATAAATACATATGGGCCTAGGAGGCCACCTGATGATATATCTAAACCGCAGATCTTAAAGTGGGCCCTGGGCAATCTTGGAGATCAGGTCCCATCATGGATTGGGCCATTGGGACCCACTGTCCAACACACCCAGTAGTTCTAGGTGTGAACTCCCTGTTTCCAGAAGACAGTCTTCTTGAATGAGTTCTGTTTCGATGGATATTGCCTGTTATGCGTTTCAAAAATTGCAATCAGGCCCTATTAGTTTAAGGAAATACATTAGACTCTCTTTCAACTTCCGTACTATAGGGACATATGAAATAAAAAACTATTGATGATTGGAATGTTTATGGATGATCAACAGTGACTAATGTACAGTGAATGGTATCCTTTAACATGTAATTACTTTATAAAGTATGGTCAAATATGAACATTAATCTGATGAATTTGATATGATATTCTCATATTAATTGATTATTGATTTAAGTTGTATTGTGGGCTTCAATGTTGTTGAACCATGATGAATGGAGATAATAATGTGTCTCATCCTATCAAGATAATTGGGATATTATCCTTACGATAGGTACCAAGATGGCAAGGGAATGGGGCTGATGAAACCCGGAAACATCAGTAAGGACAAAATCTCAAATTATCATGGTAACAATACCGGAAAATATTATTAAAAGTTGTATTCAAAATATTGTGGACCAACCCATTGGACACCCCTAGATGCACCATCACATGAAGCTAAGAGATGGATTCCTGTCATGACTTTTAGGCCATCTGCGTAATTTCTCTGACTTTCAGTTTCACTTTCCTTGGCTTATAGGTCACCAGTTCGATTTACTATAGTTTGTTCCTTATGTTTCAAGAGGCTGCGTAATTTCTCTGACTTTTATGTCAGTTGTAATTACTTTGGCTATAGTTGTTTCTTTTAAATTACAAAGACTATTTTGGGAATTGTGTGTTTTTATTTTTATTTATTGAACATTATTATTGGATTGGATAATCTTTTAATTACAAATTCGGATTTAGGCAAAAGCCTGGGTAATTATGCTGTAATGATTTGATTTATGTTGTGGTCATGCTACTTATTGGTTACGGTGCGGAATCCGATAGGGCCCCGGATTCCAGGTCATTACGTAACCGTACCACAATGAAGACCTTCACATTTGATGTCTGAATTTGATGATCTTTATATGGATCTCGTACATCCCGACAAGACTAAGCCATATGTTAAAGATCTCCAAGTTCTGGCATTGTATGCCCCTTGATAACTAGGTCGCACTGTTGCTGATTTTTTCCTAGAAATTACGACTCTACCCCTTAATGACAGCTGGCTATCCCTTTGGTATGCACCAAGCAACTTAGAAATAAGCTACTAGTATGCATACAATTAAAACTCGCAAGCACACAAGATCACTCTATGTAATGTAGTGAATTGTAAGTACGAGGTCGATCCCACGAAGACTTGTGATAAAACATTGTCAAAAGCAACTAAAAATCAGAATATTAAAAAAAAACAATTGAATGATGGAAAGTTGAATTAAACTATCTAAAATAACCAAAAGCTAAATGGAAAGTAACCTAACAAGAATACTACTAGTATTAGAATTGAAAAACAGTAATAATGAATGAACTAGGGTTTCATCTACTCCCCTAACCAATCCTATGCATGTCCCTTATTATCTTTTAATAAAAAAATCAGAATTATTAGTGACATCTATCAACCTAGACCATGGCATATGCGTCTAGATTACTATTCCCCTAAACCTAATTCATGAGTGGCATGCTACATGCATTGTTCATTATGATGCAAAAACTGAGCATGACATATGTCCTAGTCAAAACAAACATAATGCATAAAACAATGGGAAAGATAAATGCATGAGTCTAATCATAACATATACTTAGATTATTCATTGTTCTAAACCCTAGATGCTTAACATGAAGATCAATCAAAATTAAGTTAGCTACTCTTAAAATTAATTGAACATGGCATGGTTGGCATGGCATATACACAACTCATCAATTAAAAACATGGTTTAGAATCTCAACTAATAAAAATGAAATCTGAATTAAAAGATCCCAAGACAGACTACATAGAACTAGGCTAGGGTTTCAACTACACCCTAGCCCTAAAAAGTTTAAAGTCATAGAAGGAACTTAAAAATTAAAGTCATAGAAGGAACTCTGAAGAATGAAGAAGAAGGAAGAATTCGGCCAGCAGCTTGTTCCCCTTTTCCTCTAAAAGCTCTCCAAAATATGCTTCAAAGATGGCTTCAAAGGTGCTGTACGGCTGCTGGAATTATGGGATGATGAATGGCTGATTTGATGGCTGGACGTGGCTGGGTTGTTGGCTGATGGTGTGCTTGGACGTCCAGCAGCTTGCTTCTTTATATATTATTGCAACAGCCCCTTTTAGCAAGTAGTTCCCTTGTATGATTCGATCTCCAACTTTGTTAACAATTTTGTTTCCTAATTAGATTGAATTAGGAGTCTTCTTTCTTATTTAGAAAAACTTTCTAAATCTGGTCCCACTTATATCTTCTTGACAATTCCTCACATGGACCCACAAATCTGAGTTTTAATTGTGAAGAATCAAATCTGAAACTTTAGACATAAAAGTGGGCCCATATGGTACGTGTACAATGATTGCGGAACCCCCTTCTTGAACTTCTATCTTGGCTTGAACTCTTCTTTTAACTTTCCTTATTTTTCTCCTTTTTCTTCTCTATTCTTGGACTCCACTTTTAACTTGAATAAGACTTTCTAATTTCTGAAATTCTTCATTTTGCAATGGATGTGGGCCCCCTTTTGGGTGTGTACTTTGATTGGGAATTTCTTCTTTTTTCTGCTTTCTTTTGCTTTCCTTTTTTATTATAACATGAGTCTCCAACACGTTCCTTCTAGTTTGAATTGTAAGTTCCCAAAGAATTAGAAATTAGTCTTGAAATCTGAAATAGCTTGGATGGGACCCACCTTGGTCCTTCTTTGGGCATGATTTCTTCTCTTTTTATCTCCTTTTGACCTTCACATAAAAATTAACCAAAGCTATGTAAAATCAAATAAAACAACTATGACTAGCACTAGATCATTCAAATATTAGGGCTCAAATTGTAAACAATTAAGCATCTATCACCCTTCTAATCCCTAATTGACTAAAGAGTACCAATCCTACTAAAAGTTAGGGATTCTAGGTGCATACTAGGTTGTTAATGGAAGTTCCACAAGAGGTGCAATTGACAAGTGCTATGTAAAGAGAGATTCCTGCTCATGGTCATGCAAGCAAAACAAGAGAGTGCACATCATCATCAAGGCTAATTGCAAGTAAATTAACGGTTATGAGTACCAAGCCTATGTCTTTGGTTGTCGTTTACAATTGAGACACAATACCATTCAACACTGATCCCGTAGGATTCAGGATGTCTGATGCTATGTTCTTCGTGCTTCTGAAGGTAATTGCCATCCAAAATCTTGCGTTGTCATACCCTTGACTTAGTATTGCCTTGCCCATGCTTCCTAGACAACTCTCTGAACATCACTACATCTAGTCTTACACAGACATCATTGGTCATGTACATGGATCCCCAAGCTACACCAAATCCTGAGTCCAATGTGTCCGGGCCACAAGAAACCAAAAGTTCCTCAATTAGCAAGGTAATAGTTGAATTGCAGTGGAGTGACTGAATTGGCAGTAGCCGATTCGCTCGGACCAATACCCATGTGGCCTAAAGGGCGGCCAAAATGTATAGAACTAAAATCGCTGGGGCCGAAATGACCTATATTTCTCTGATCATTTTTTGTGATTGAAGGTTGCATTTTGTCCTAAAAATTATAATGCTTATATTTTCCTACACTTCTTGTAAAGAGAATAGAGAGGTCCATCGACAGAGCGCACTTATAGGCCCAATTGTATATTTAACCATATCCCCACCACGTAGAAATGAGTTAGCATAGCATTAGACAAACAGTTCATGTTTATAAATGATTTTAATTGAACCATAGTTGTAGCCTCAATTGGCACACAACTTACTATAAATTCAATTGTAGACCTAGAAGAGGGTACAACGAATTCCTCAATTCTTTTCTTTTCCTTTCTACTACTATGTTTATCACTTATATATATATATATATAAAACCTTAGGTGAGTACCGGCACTCATAATAAGATGAGCATCGTGTGCCTAAATACCCATTGGGGCCTACCTGGTGATCCATCCGAGTGGCCATAAAACAAGGACCCCCGTAAAAGTAAATGATCCTGAGTTTGGCACCCATCCAAATGGATTGCACCATTGGATTGATTGTGTACTTTTTTTGGATAGTGAAAACTTGTCAGTCGTTGATCGAGTGGTTGAGATTATGATTCAAGCTTCTGTCACCATACACAGGTGTTTTGTAGGTTTTTTTTTTTTCTTTGGGCGGTGGCAGGGGTCTATGATGCACAGATACAGCAAGGACAGGCCATACATGGTAGAGACATGGATTTTACACAAAAGGTGAAGTATCGGATACGATACGACACGATACGTTGCCAATTTTGAAGTATCCGTGCATCATAGGCAGGGGTTGTGGATCTATCAATCCCTCTGTTCCCATCCCAACTGGGCCCCACAAGAAATAGTGCTTAGGTTAGGGGGCCCATATATATAAATTATCCTATGCACACTCCATTGTGGGGCCCACTTGATGACCCATCTAAATAGATGATCAGATACACTAGTAGAATTAGGGGCAGGGGGTGCCAAATTCCCCCCCACGCCTCGCTCCCCCCTAAAAAAAAATCCTTTTAGAAAGCTCTATGAAGTTCTTAAATTTTTAAATATGCCCCCTCTCCTCTCTCTCCAAGATTTTTTGTTTTTTGTATGTAGTGGCCACCCCTAATCACATGCACACAGAGACCTTTTGCTAGTCACCGATCCACTTTTTCTACGCCCATCCGAATGGACTGCACGATTGGAAGGGTTGAAACTTGTGGGCCATTGATCAAGGGGTTAGGATAATCATGTGAGGCCCCGCCATCGTAAACTACTAGGACCCACCTAGTTGGATCGAAACCAACCCCCCCCCCCCCCCCCCCCCCAAATTCCTATCCCTTGCCGGGCCCTATAGTGAGGGGGCGTATGTAATCCTCCATGTGCACCTCACACATAGGATAAGGCCTCACTCCACATACGCACACTTTTATTTATTTATTTTCCGAAACGATACTCCTAAATGTGTCACCTAAATTGGCTGATACATTTCATCTTGGAGCCTAACAAAAGTGGTGTCTGAAAAAAAATTGACAACTATGCCTCCAAGCAAAGTCTCAAGCCAATTTGTTACATATTGGCTTTGACTTTTCCTCACGATCTGCGATTCAGTGTTTTCCAGGAAAGTTTTGTGCTAAAGGATGCAAAGCAACTTTCCCTTATCTCCTTTTAGAGCAAGAAACAACAACAAAAAGAAAAGGAAAAGGAAAAAAAAAATTGTTAAGGTGTAGTTGGACATCGTGTGTAATGGTTGTTTGTTTCGGCCGATATGGCTTATAATCACGGCCTAACACATGATATTTTAAATCATGCCATAATCAGGTTAGTACTGATTTGTTTGTATAACACTATAACACCAGCCTTTCTTACTATTGTCTGGCAGAAGATCATTGTTGTCCGATCATATGTTATGATGCCAACTTAATAAAATGAAGATTAAAATGACAGAAATATGGATCAAGGAAGATGGATAGGGTTGAAATGAAGCTATATTCATTAGTAGAACATGCTTTTTTCGGAGAATTAGGGTGGTGGAGGTGAGGAAAGTATTGAAACATATGAAGATAGGAAAGGCTACGAGTCCAAATGACATTTCGACAGAGGCTTGGAAATGGTTAGGAGAAGTTGGAGGGATTTGGTTAAACTAGGCTCTTCAATAAGATACTAATGACAAAGAAAGTGCCGGATGAATGGAGAAGAAGTGTTGTAATACCAATACATAAGAACAAGGGTGATATACAAAACTGTACAAACTATCATGGGATTAAACTTATGAGTCAGACTATGAAGCTATGGGGGAGAGTAATGGAGCAAAGACTTAGACAGAAGACCAAGATATCTGAATACTAGTTTGGTATTATGCTAGGGAGGCTAACTATGGAAGCTATCTTCTCAGTTAGGCAATTAATGGAAAAATATCAAGCAAAAAGGAAAAAATTGCATATGATCTTCATCGATCTAGAAATAGCTTAAGACACGGTACCTAAAGATTTAATTTGGTGGGTTTTAATTAAAAGGAATCTTCCAAGATGTTATATTGAAATTATTGAAGACATATGGAGCGGTAACGAGTGTGAGAACTACATATGGAGAGACAAGTGTGCTCCTAGTGACCATTTATTTGCATCTGGGTCAGCCCTAAGCCCATATCTCTTTGCGGTGATTATGGATGAGTGAACTGCTCATATTCAAGAGGGGGTATCTTGGCGTATGTTGTTTGGCTGTTTGCAGATAATATAGTGTTAGTGGATGAATAAAGAGAAGTTGTGAATGCAAAATTTGAGAGATAATGAGAGGCTTTAGAATCCAATGGCTTTAAAATAAGACATTCAAATACTGAATATATGGATTGACACTTTAGTGGACATATACAAAGATCTGAAATTGTTGTGAGAATTGCAGCCCAGGGATACCATAAACAGACTCATTCTATTACCTTGGCTTGATAATTAGTAAGGATGGGGAGATTGATGAAGATATCGAATGTAGGATAGAAGCCGTATGGTTGAAGTGGAGACTTGCTTTTGGAGTACTTTATGACTAACGATTGCCAACAAGATTGAATGGAAAATCTTACAGGACAACGATCGGACTAGGTGTGACTCATGGAGTAGAATGTTGGCCAATCAAGAAGCATAAATGGTTGTGACAAACATGAGAATGTTGAGGTGGATGTCTAGTAAAACTAGGAAGGATAAACTTAGAAATGAGCTCTTTCGAGAGCATTTAAGGGTAGCATCCATAGGGGATAAAATCAGAGAAACTCATTTCAGATGGTTTGGGCATGTCCAATGCAACTGACAATGACGCAAGTAAGGACAAGTTTGGCTATCCAGGTTGATGGCCTACCAAGGGGAAGGGGTAGGCTGAATCAAGGATGAAACTAGCGGTAGCGGCCCGCCGCCAAACCGCTACGAAGTGGGCGCTACGTAGCGGCGTAGTGGTGCGATTTGAAAAAATTGCCCAAAAAATCTGAAAAAATTCCAGAAAATCCAGAAAATTGTAAAATGAAAGAAAATGTGGTTCTTTTGCAAAAGTAAGAAAGAAAATGGGGCGTAGTGGTGCCCTCATTATGAGGCCCTACATCGCTATCTAAATAGAAAATAGTAGTAATGATTTTTTTTTCCACATATATTTGTGTTTGTAATCAAACAATGTCATCAAAATATTATCACCATTGTTGCTTAGAATATCACATTTCTGAGTTCTAGTTTGGAATGTATATATATAGTTTAAAACTTTTTGTTAAAGAAAAAATTGATTAGGGCCTTAGGTTGAGCCACAATTTCCTATTAGAGAGTAATTTGGTTAGGGTCCTATTTCCTATTAAAAGGAGATTATTTGGTTGCGCCCTATTTCCTATTAGAGTAAAATTTTGCTAGAGCCTTTCTTCAATTAGAATGAAATTTGTTTAGGACTTTATTTTCAATCAGTGTGAAAGTTGGCTATGTCTCTATTTCCGGTTAGAGTAAAATTTGATTGAGCTCTATTTCTAATTAGAGTAAAATTTGGCTAAGCCACTAATTTTTATTAATTTGGCTAAGCCATGATTTTTTCTATTTTAATACCTAAGGGGCCCATTTGATTTTTATCTATAACTTTCATAAGGTGGGCCACTGTGGGGCCCATTTAATCTTTATCTATAACTTTCATAAGGTGGGCCATAGTGGGGCCCATTTAATCTTTATTTATATCTTTCATAAGGTGAGCCCAATGTGGGGCCCATAGTTACCCTACTTAGTAAATATTGGAGGGACCAAAAGAGGGGCTTTTAATGCCCTAATTCTTTTCCCAAAACAGCAGGCTCAAGAGTTATAGGGAAAAGAAAAAACAAAAGGGGCTTTTAATGCCCTAATTCTTTTCCCAAAATAGCATGCTCAAGAGTTATAGGGAAAAGAATATTTCTTTTCCCAAAACAACAGGCTCAAGAGTTATAGGGATAAGAAAAAACAAGAGGGGCTTTTAATGCCCTAATTCTTTTCCCAAAACAGCAAGGCTCAAGAAAGACAGAGAAGAGGGGAAGGAAAAGAGGAAGAAAGAAAAAAAAATGAAGAAGAAAAAGAGAAGAGGAGACAGTGCTGCCTGGCAGTGATATTGTGGCTGGTGCTGCTGTGTGATGATGATGCTGCTGCTGCTGCATGGTGCTCCTGCTGCTGCAAGATGCTGCTTCCAGGTATGTTTCTATAGTTGCTGTCCCTTTTTTTTTTTTTTCCTTTTTCCTCCTCTTCATCTCCCTTAGCCAACAAAGGCTTTTTTTTTTTTTTTTACATTTGATTGTTTGTAGCGGCCGATACATAACGTATCGGCCGCTACGTGTGCGATGGCCGATAAATCGACCGTAGCGTGGCGGTGGCCACTACTACTGCCGATATATCGGCCGCTACGTAGATATTTTCATCCATGGGCCGAATAAGATGTGGATGGAAGTAGTAAAAATCGATCTGAAGAAGTGCAACGTATTTTGGGATTTGGCTCAAGATAGATCGGAATGGAGAAACGGAATTCATGTAGCCGACCACAGCATAAGGCTTTGATTTTGATGATGATGATGATGATGATATGCAATCCCTAATCTATGTAATAAGCCAATGCAATTCTTATTATATACAACTAGCCGCCTGACAGATGAGTCAATGACAAAAAATTCGCTGGTTGCCATCCCATCTTCTTCCCATCCCATCTTCTTCCTAGTCTACTACAACTTTATGGTGATTAGTGTTCTGTTGTGCTCGCTTAATGTTATCTGGTTGCTTGTGTTGGTGTTGTTTCTACTAGTTCCTATTGCATTGACCTTGTTTAGGATACTCTCGCTTGGTTAATTTTCTTTTGGTATGGTTGGTAGTGCTGCTCGTGAGCTGTTTCCTTTATCATTCTTTGGAGTTCTTCTTGTCTTGATCCTACTCATCTTCTTGATGCTTGCTTTGACGTGTTGAGGCTTGGGCCTTGCTGTGCTTTATTATCATTTTTTTTTAGTTTTGTTATTTATCTGACATTTCTTTACTTAGGGACAAGGAGCATGAGTCTTGGTTTTTACCAAACACTTCTGCCTTGTTTTACCAAAAAAAAAAGAGGCAATACAACTAGTTGGCTTAGTAATCTTACTTCTAACTATACTTTTGTTTCAAGTTTGTTTATATCTATTAACTAATCGATACTTTTACTGTAGTGTTGCAAGTGGAGCTATAATTATCTTGATAGGAATTGCTGCCAGGTGGTTTGATTCAAGTACTAAAAGGAATAATTATTGGCTACGCATCAGCAATTACCATAAACAAAAGTCTAGGTTTCCAATGCTCTTTCATTTACAGGTTAGTAATTGAAATTGGTTTCTCAGATCCTGAATCTTATATGTGGAGTTTATTTGAGTTAGTGGTTCTTTATGACATCTGAATCTAATGGATCTTCTATGCTAAGTGACCAGATTCTCATAGTTGCGCTATCATCAGGGATGGTGTGGTTGTCTTCTTCTCGCAGAGCACAGGAACAAGAACTTCTCATGTTGCACCAGTTGTTAAACTGGTTATTAGTTGGTTACTCTCCAGACTCCTCTTTTCTTATATTTTCTTTCTCATCTTTTTCTGTTGCATTTGCTATGAAGTATACAGAAGTTTACTATCTTCACATTCTTTGGATCTTCAACTTAGGAGGTTTCTTGTTTAAATTTTCTCATGCCTTCTCTTGAATGGTGGCAAGTGTTTTCACCATCTCTTTGTTATCAGTGGTAAATTCCAATAACATAATCACTTGGATTGAAGGGATGATTTGAGAGTTTGAGCTTTATGAGAAATGGCCCAAACCTAAATTAAAGAGAGAGAATAGAGAACAAGGGGTAGAATTTGGAAGGAAGGAAAATATGGTTGTGTTCCCCCTCTAGTTGGGCGACAAATCCTGTTTGTATAGTATATTATTTTTCATATTTACGAAAAGACCCCTATGTAACAGTCCATAATTCTGCTATGTTTATAAATTCCATATCTCATTTCATAATAATTTCCTTCAAGTTGGTTATATATGATAAAACTATGATCACAGAACTTGAAAGATTGAAAATACTTAGTGTACTATTGCTCCCCTTCCTTTGGAGATCGTATGTCAATATATAGGTATTACAATGCCTTAATTACGGCTCCAAGTTAAGAAACTAACTAATTACAATAAATTAGAAACTAACTAATTACAATCAATTTCTATTCTAAGTTAGGAAACCAAATCCTTAATAGAATATGTACAGCTGAATGATATATTGACTAAATCCACCGACGTGAGATTTGTTGGACTGGATCTTCTTATGGGCCTTGGGCCTGTTTAACACCCCTCCTCAAATTGATGCAGGAGAATCAACAAGCATCAATTTGCCAACCAAGAACTAGTGGCGTGGTCGTGGAAGACCTTTGGTGAGAATATCAGCAATTTGAAGTTCAGTGGAGACATATGTAAGGCTGATGACGTGACGTTTAAGCTCATCACATATGAAGTGATAATCACCCTCGATGTGTTTAGTGCGTTCATGAAAAATTGGATTTTCAGTAATCCGAATTCCACTTGTATTATCTATAGAAGATAACTCATAAAAAGGCCCATCTAGGCCCAAGTAGAATGTCCCACGTGTGGGATTATATTGAGTAAATATCTCATAGATGTACTTCCTTGTATAATGATTTACATTCTTTATTCTTTCTGATATGATTGTAATTAAACATGTAATTAGGGTTAATATTCCTTATAAAATGGTTGGTCGATCCTCTATTAAAGCATCCACTTTTCCTCCAAACTCTTCGCTTCCTCTCTCTCTCTCTGTGTATGCTTGTTTATATTGTAACATGCTATCAGAGCCAAGGTTTTGAGAGATTCCTTCACTCTGAGAGGTTTCCTTCATTAGTCTAAGAGTTTTCCCAACCATCATCGAGTGTTTCTCCCTGGTATCTCTTCTTTTCTTCTCTTCTCTGCTGACACTGCCTGGAGAACCTCTGATCAAGGTGGCCCACCTCTGATCCATCACTTGTAGCCAGCAACCTACATGATGATGATCGACTACTCTTCAGAGTTATTTTGAAGATTTTTCTGAATTTTTTTATCATCTGTTAAGGTGGTGTTCTCCATCTTCTTCATTTGGCGAATTTGGCTCCTTTTTCTCAAAAAGATTTAATCACAACCGTACAGATTTGTGGATATATATCCAAATCCCATCAAACTTGGACTAGAGGACACACATTTGATCTCCTCCAAGATGATGTTCTCTGATCTGTGATTGGACCACGTTGTGGGGCCCACGCACCTCTCCTGCACAGAAAATCTAGGTCGTCTGGCTCCTTTTTTTTCTGTTCTGTGGTAACATCCTACTGGATGCATCTCTCGGCCATTATAAATGCATTCTTCATGCTTGGTTAGTACAATCATCTCAGATTACATCCTTTTATCAATTGTGATTGATAATTTCTCTGCTGCTGGACTTCTCTACTGCTGGACTGTTTGAGTCCCTTTTTCTACTACTGGACTGTTGATTATTTCCTTGCTACTGCACTGTTTGAAGTCACTTGTGATTGGTTCTTCCCCTGTTGCTGAACTGCTTGGTCCTTTCTTGCACTTGTCTGGCTTACTGATTTGTGTGGTCTCTCTCATTCTGCGGGATTTGAAAATAATGGAAAAATATGATGTTATTCCGGTTAAATTTAATGGGAATAATTATATGGCCTGGTCTTTTCATCTGAAGAATTTTGTAGAGGCCAAGGACTGTTTGGTTAACTTGATGGATCGATAACTAAACCTACTACTACAAGTACTACTGACAGAAAAACCTTAGCAACCTGGTCTAAAGAAAATGCTAAGGTAGTCACTTGGATTCTTAACTCCATTGATCAGTCTCTTGCCATTGCTCTTCAAGCATATACTACAACAGCTGATATGTGGGCTCATCTCAAGAAAGTTTATCATCAAACTAATAAAGCCCGCAAATTTCAATTAGATAGTGAAATTGCTAAATTCAGTCAAGGCGATAAATCGGTGCAGGCATACTTCAATGAATTTCTCACTCTCTGGACTGAGAGGGATGCTATGATTATTCAAACTGTCTCTTCTGGATTCCTGTCTGAGGCTTTTTAAGTTACAAGAGGATACTCACATCAGCCAGTTCCTTACGAATCTCAGACCCGAATTCGAATCTGTTCGGTCTGCTCTCATGAATAGAGAAGTCTCTGCGAATCTGGATACATGCTTCTGAGAAGTCCTTCGAGAAGAACTTCGCCTAAACTCACAGCATGTCATTCTTGAAGAACCAAAGGCCTTCCTTGCTCCTCTTCTGGCTGATTCTGCTCTTCTGGCAGCCCTCAATCAGAAGCCTGCTCAATGCTATGAATGCAAAAGCTTTGGTCATATTGCCAAGAACTATCGGAAGATATTGGTTTGCAGATATTGCAAACGCTCTGGTCATCTTATTGATGATTGTCGTAGCTTACTGTGGAAGAATGGGCCCTAGCAGAACTATAATCCTTCCACCTTGCCCAGGCAAAATGCTCCAGCTGCGTTCCAAGTTCAAGCACCTTTCCTTGATACGGGAAGCACCTTTTCTGGGGCCGTATCCATGACTCTTGCCTAGATTCAAGAACTGATTCAGAGCACGGTGACCTCAACATACGCATCTATGGGCTTTAATGATGGTCGGTATCAAACTCATTCTCCTATAGCATTTCCTGCTTTTCATTCTTCAGTCTCTCTGTCTTCATCTATCACCCCATCCACATGGTTTCTAAATTCAGGAGCATCAAACTACATGACTTCTGTAGAAAGTAACTATACAGACTCTCACCCTTATCTTGGAAAAGACAATCACCACTGCTAATGGAGACCAATTACTCATTTCTGGGATTGGTACCATTACCTTATCTAGCGTCTCTGGCCAGTCCTCACCTTTCCCCATGTCTACTTTATTCCCAAATTATCATCCAATTTGCTTTCTGTCGGACAACTTATTGAGGATGGGTACCTAGTTAACTTTTCTACCACTGGTTGTGTCATACAAGGGCGGCAAACTGGGAAGGTGATCGCAACAGGGAGTAAACATGGTCACCTGTTTATGCTGGACATTGGACATCATTCTCTATTTTCTTCTTCTTCTCCTAATTTCAATAAATTGTGGACTGTGTAGCATAGTCGTCTTGGTCATGTGAACAATGCTTATTTACTTTCTTTGTTTAAAATTGGTTGTTTAGAACCTACTATTGATAATAAAATGATGTCCTCTTTACTTCAGTCAAAGTGTGAACCGTGTTGCTTGAGTTAGAGTCATACTTTGCCTTTTCCTATTCATCGTTCTCGTGCGTTATCATCCTTTGACATTATTCACACTGATGTTTGGGGAATTGCACCCACATTGAGTAGGACAGGGTTTAAATATTATGTGACATTTATTGATGATCATTCTCGTTTCACTTGGATTTATTTCATGCGCTTCAAATCTGAATTATTCTATCTTTTCCAAAAGTTTTACAATATGGTCCAAATACAATTTATGAAAGCAATAAAAATTCTTAGGTCTTACTCTGGTGGAGAATACATGTCCCATGATTTTTCTGCCTTCCTTTATGATAGAGGCATTATTCACCAAAAATCATGCCCGCATACTCACAGCAAAATGGTGCTGCGGAGAGGAAGAACATGCATATTCTTGAAACTGTTCGTACTCTCCTACTTCAATCCTTAATTCCTCCCACTTTTTGGTATGATGCTGCACAGACTGCTGTGTATCTCCTCAATCGTCATCCTAGCTCTGTTCTAGGAAAGACTAATCCTTATGAAGCTCTCTTTGGTCATGCCCCTTCATATTCTCACTTACGTGTTTTTGGTTGCTTGTGCTTTGTTCATCTTCAACCTACAGAGCGCACTAAGTTGTCACCGCAGGCTGCCAAATGTATGTTTCTGGGTTACAGTACTGAACACAAGGGCTTTCTGTGTTATGATCAATCCGAAAAATGCATGCGAATTGTTGGAAGTAGGTGGGCCTTTCAAACAGGTTTCAAAAACTTTTGACCCACTTGATGCAGGGATCAACTATCTAGAAGGCTATAAAACCCAATCCAGGATGCAATCCCTCAAACTCATAAATCATGTACACCAATATAACCTATTTAGAAGATAGAAACAGCACCTAAACATGCAACCACGAA
Source organism: Cinnamomum chago (assembly GCA_038049695.1). Classification (NCBI taxonomy): domain Eukaryota; kingdom Viridiplantae; phylum Streptophyta; class Magnoliopsida; order Laurales; family Lauraceae; genus Cinnamomum; species Cinnamomum chago. The sequence goes on from CP142458.1 coordinate 43,055,101, forward strand.
ATCTACAACATACAAGGAAGTAGATTATACCTTTGGAGCTTAGTAGTGCTCTAATGGAGAAGTTGTGTCTTTCTTTGATGATGAAACTCTTTCACTAATCAAATCAGAATCTCCAAGACCTTTTTATCTTCCACACTATGACCCGTATTAGATTCTCTTTTCTCAAGAAGATTGGTGAAAACTTCAAGAGAAAACCCAACTAGAAACTCCAAGGAACTAGAGGAGGAAGAGAGGAGAGAAAATTGTGCATCACTTACACTATGAGGAGGGCTGGATGTGGAACTCAATAGTGGACGTCCAAGAGGGGATATATCCCCTATTAATAGTCCTTCATCCCACCTCTTTACCTATTTGAAATAGAAGTTTAACTCCCATTACAACATAGTAACTTTCTCCCTTGCTAGTTGCTATAGAAGTCTCACTTCCACAACAATTAGTAACTTTCTCCTTTCTAATTAAAATAGAAGTCCTACTTCCATTAATAATTAGTAACTTACTATTACCACTATTAGAAGTCTCACTTAAAATAGAAATAGTAACCTTCTAATTCCTTCCTATTAGAGTTCAAGTAGAATTAGTATCTTTCTAATAACTTGGGCTAGCGTGGGGACCACTAGGGATTCCATAGAAAGCTGGCTCCAACTGGGACATGCGACCCCATATCTCATGTGCAATCCGGGCCCACAATTAATTGCAAATAACTCCACTATATAAATGCAATTGCACTCCAGTCTTAGGAATATATTACAATGAAAACCCTAAACTTCCCGATTACCACAAGTAGGCCCCTCTATCTATATCCATAGATCAATTAGATTCATATCTTATTATCCTTGAGCCCCAATTAATTATAGTGATCATTAGTACCTATCCAATTAACTCTTAATTGGAATGAGTGCGCACTTACCAATGATAATTCCATTAATTGGCACAAGGGGATATTAAAGATAGATTCCATCTTGACCATTGAATGTTCCCACAGTCCTACTACCACATACCCAAGACACCGAGGTGTTGACCTACAGTTGGCCTCACTCATTGGTGACTCAAAGTAAATGAATAGATAGAGACTTGAGTTCATTAATGTCTCAGGATTGAGAGCCTATTGCTAGGAAATTATGAGAGCAGTCCTTAAAGTAAAGACAATGTTCATAAGGTGCTTCTCATGGTCCTTCAATACATTTAATGTACCAGCACCATCATCCAGAATCTTACATTCCGATGATCGAGACAAATCACACTATCTCATAGTGATCAAAGTGTTGCAACCTTGTCAGATGAGATGCCCAATCTCATCACTGGTTTTGAAAATATTTAAGTATAAGATTTGCAATACATGTTTCCTGTATGTGGATCTCATCCATACACATGTATTACATCTAGTATACTTGTGGACTCCGGTTCATCTCATGAACCATTATGTCATTCATATTGGTTATGTGCAAGTATATAATTAAACACCATTCATCTCATGAAAGGAAAGCATGATTGTATTGATAAATAAAGAAATTAATCAATGTATCACATCATATACTTGGTATTGAGACCCTAAAACTAACAATCTCCCACTTGGGCTCAATGCCAGTCAGGATTGCATCTCATTCTCATCCCGTCTACATGCTGCTCAAAGACTTTGGTGGTCAAAGGCTTAGTAAAGGGATCTGCCAGATTGTCCGCAGAAGCTATCTTGGTGATTGCAATATCACCCCTCTGCACAATCTCTCTGACCAAGTGATACTTCCTCTGTACGTGCTTTTGGCTTTTATGGCTCCTGGGTTCCTTGGACTGAGCGACCGCCCCGCTGCTGTCACAGTAAACTGTGAGCGGCTGTCGCGCCAAAGGTACCACTCCAAGTTCCAAAAGGAATCTTTTGAGTCATACTGCTTCCTTAGCTGCTTCACAAGCCGCTACATATTCAGCCTCAGAAGTGGAATCAGCGGTATATTCCTGTTTAATACTCCTCCAGCTGATAGCTCCTCCACCAAGCATAAACACATAACCAAAGGTGGATTTCTTGGAATCCTTATCTGACATGAAGTCAGAATCTGTGTATCCAACTGGAATCAGCTCATCACTGCCGTAAATCAACATGTAATCTCTAGTCCTTCTTAAGTACTTGAGGATACATTTTACAACAGTCCAATGGTCAGGACCTGGGTTAGACTGATATCTGCTGACTAAGCCCACTGCATGACTGATATCCGGTCTAGCACATAGCATACATGAGGCTGCCAACAGCCGAAGCGTATGAAATTGCTCTCATCTGCTCCTTTTCCTCTGGGGTCTTGGGACCCTGATCCTTGGAAAGGTGCACTCCATGCCTAAAAGGTGTGATACCCTTCTTGGAGTCCTGCATAGCAAACCGTACCAGTACCTTATCTATGTAAGCAGCTTGAGATAAGCCAATCGTCCTATTTTTCCGGTCTCGATGGAGTTTGATCCCTAGGATGTAACTAGCTTCTCCCAAGTCCTTCATATCAAAAGTCTTTGCTAACCAAACTTTTACTGTTGACAACATTCCTATATCTTTCCCAAGGAGAAGGATGTCGTCGACATATAAAACCAGAAAAACTACCATGTCACCTTCATTTTTCATGTACACACATGACTCATCCAGATTTTGACTAAAACCAAATGATTTGATTGCCCGGTCAAAATGGATGTTCCAGCTTCGGGATGCCTGCTTTTGTCCATAAATAGACTTCTGCAGCTTGCAAACTCTTTGCTTTTGATTACTAGCTATAAAACCGTCTGGCTGCTTCTTATAGATGTCTTCCTCAAGATGGCTATTGAGAAACGCCGTCTTGACATCCATTTGCCAAATCTCGTAATCGAGATGAGCCGCTATGGATAAGAGTATCCGGATGGACTTGAGCATGGCTACCGACGAGAAGGTTTCATCATAATCGATACCCTCTTTCTGAGTATACCCTTTCGCAACAAGCCTGGCTTTAAAGGTCTCAACTCTTCCATCTGGTCCTCTCTTTCTCTTGTACACCCACTTGTACCCAATAGGTTTGATATTGGCAAGCAAGTCCACAAGTGTCCAGACCTGATTAGAGTACATAGACTCCATCTCAGATTTCATAACATCTTGCCAACGTCACGAATCTGTCATTAATTGCTTCATTATAGTTACAGGGATCTTGTTCCAGTTCTTCCGGGATTGCCTCGTAAGACTCTCCCAAGAACGAGAACCTGTCAGGGGGCCTGACTATTCTCCCACTACGACAAGGCAATGGTGTAACTACTAGGTCTGGTAAGGGCGTTTCTTCCTCAAGTTCGGTCATACTTGGATTTGGAATTGATTGCTCTTGAATCTCTTCCAAGATCACATTTTTCTAAAGATTTTCGGTCCATCATATAATCATCCTCCAGAAAAACCGCATTGGTGCTCACCAACACTTTCTGCTCTCTGGGATTATAGAATAACCAACCTTTAGTTCCTTTAAGATATCCTACAGGTGTGCATACTTCCGACTTCGTTTCCAACTTATCCATCTGAACCTTTAGCACGTGTGCCGGATAACCCCAAATGTGTAAATGTTATAGACTAGGCTTTCGCCCGGACCACAACTCTCAGGGAGTCTTAGGTACAGTCTTAGATGGTACGAGGTTTAGTATGTACATTGCAGTATCCAAGGCGTATCCCTAAAAGGATATAGGTAATCCTGAGAAACTCAACATAGTCCTAATCATATCTAAAAGAGTCTGGTTCCTTCTTTACGCTATTCCATTCTGTTGAGGCATACCAGGAGCAGACAACTGGGATAGAATCCCATTTTCTGATAAGTATCCCATAAAATCACCAGAGAGATATTCCCCTCCTCGATTTGATTGAAGAGTCTTGATACTTTTACCTAATTGCTTTTCCGCTTCCGCTCGAAACTCTTTAAACTTTTCAAAAGCCTCGGACTTGCGGTGCATAAGGTATATGTATCCATATCTTGAATAATCATCTGTGAAAGTGATGAAGTACTCGTATCCTCCTCTGGCCCTGGCATTAATGGGTCCACACACATCAGTATGCACTAATTCCAATAAATCTTTGGCCCTATTGCCCTTTGATGAATAGGGTCTTTTGGTCATTTTACCTTCCAGACAGGACTCGCAGACAGGCATTGGTTCTACCACCAATGAAGGCAGGATACCATCTTTCACTAGCCTGTCAATCCTATTTAGGTTTATATGACCTAGCCTCAAGTGCCAAAGTTTTGTTGGATTAGATGAATGTGACTTCCTCTTTAATGATGGTCTATTAATTGTTTTAGTATCATGTATCTCATACATTGTGGGAGTTAACATATAAAGCCCATTGGTTACCTTGCCATAACATACAAAAGTACAATTCCTCTTTATGACAACTTCAGTACCAAAAGTTACGGAATAACTTTTATTCACCAAACTAGAAACTGAAATTAAATTCCGCCGTAAAGATGGTACATATAATGTGTCTAACAAAACCAATTTATTATTTGAGAAACATAAGGTAATGACTCCCACTGAAACAGCCTCCGCCTTAGCATCAGATCCTAGGTTGACAATGATTTCGCCGTCACTAAGCCTCCTGGTTTCCCGGAACCCCTGCAACGAATTACATATGTGATTAGTTGCACCGGAGTCAACACACCAGGATTCTGAAGTACTAGTTGCAAAACTAACTTCATAAACAAGTGACTCAATCATACCTGAGGTCCTCTTCTTAGACAGAAAATATGGACAATTCCTTTTCCAATGTCCTGTCATACCACAATGGAAACACTTTCCTTCGGTCCCCGACCCCTTAGCCTTGCCAACCCCACCATTAGGACCATTCTCCACCTTGGGACCCTTCGGAATTGATTTCTTCTTACCTTTCTGCCCTTTGCCTTTCGGCTAGGACTTGGCAAATGACTTTTCTGTCATCAGGGCAGTTGGCTTCTTCTTCATAATCCCTTCAGTCACCACCAACTGGCTAGACAGCTCAGCCAGAGTCGGATTCATCTTATTCATATTATAATTGACCTTGAAATTGTTGAATGACTCTGGTAGTGACTCAAAGATTATGTCAATCTGCAATTCTGCATCAATCGCAGCCCCCAGTACATCTAACTCATTCAATGAGTCCATCATTTTCAACATGTGGTCCTATACTGGTGTGCCTTCAGCCATCTTGGTGCTTATAAGCACCCTCATAGCAGCCTGTCTAACAGGCCTGCCCTGTTCTGCAAACATTTCCTTTAAGTTTGATATAATATCATATGCAGTCTTATAGGATTGATGTTGGTGTTCCAAACACTAGACATGGATGCCTGTATGTAACATCTGGCCATCTCATCGTCTTTGGCCCACTTGGTGTAAAGTTCCTTTTCTTCATGTGATGCTTCCGGCACTGGCTCATCAAGGGGGGGTTTGGTAAGGACATTTATATCCTGAAGCAGTCAGGACTATATCTAGGTTCCGTTCCCCGTCTACATAGTTGGATCCCACCAACTTATTCTGGTTGAGGATGGTCGCAAGTGGATTAAAAATATTTGAATTCGTGCTTGAAATACTGTAGCACATAACCATACATTCAATTAATGAATTTAAATGATATTAGGGTTTAGTATTCTACCAAATTTATATGGAATCCTCATAACCACTAAATTCAGAATACGTCGGAATCCCAATCCTCGGGGTATGCCTCCTTGGGGAGTGAAAATACCACCTAGATTGGTGCGGATCAAAGTTGGTCAAAATTGGGATTAAGACTAACTATCTATGATCCTCATCATTTATTATTATCTAGGTATCTCATACCAAATAATGTATGACTCCCGATTAGCTTTGGTTTCTAAAATACACGAGGCAAATCCTTAGGAATACTGCATCATTATTTTAGTTAAGTGTGACCCACCAACTAGCATTGCATGACAACCGTTGCTGGCAGCTCCTCCTTGGGGAGTGGGCCCCCGCCCCGTCTCACCAACACTATCCATAGGAGATCCATATTTAGTAACTGGATAAATAAAAGCCCTCCGTGGGGAACGGCCATTTTCAAGATGGCACGAGGCTAATACTTTCCTTACAATGGACCTATGGTGGAAAATCATGGGGATTTCTAAATTTAAATGCCCCGCTCCCACTTAATATTTTAGAATTGAGGATTTCTTTGTAAGGTATTAGGGCCCACATATATATATGAACATCAAATCATCTCATGATATGATCAAAGATTGGTTCCAAGTCAAGTTATTTTAAGGAAAGTCCAGTTTCTAAATTAGTGTTACCAAAGTGTCCATCTCATGGGTCATCAACACTAATTAGAACTCTTTCCAAAAATTAATTTGATTTTACCAATTTTAGTAACTTGCTATGTTTGGATCAGATTTGAAACATTCTAAATTAACCATTCATCCATAAATAGAAAGTGCTAAAATTAGAAACTAGTCCTCTCCTCCACATGGCCCTAGCGGAATAGACTTCTTGGACTTCTAGAATTTCCAAAACTTTGGAATTCCTCAAACTCTTTGGGCAACTCCAAAACACTTTTGGTAATCTTCAAACTCTTTGATTAGGAGTCCAACATCGATTTCCTTCTTCGTCTCGGACATCGCCAGAATTTACAAATTTATAAAAATTACATAAATTCTTATGCCTCGATTATGAGACTTACATGGTAATCTAAATATGGAAATAAAAGGGCTATAGGGAAATTCATCATGCCTTGCCCTTTCACGGGAAACCAAGGAAACCAATAACCATAAATAAAAAGCAAAAGACTTGTGGGCCATATGGAGAGGACATGATCATTTGTATGTTAGTATCTCATACAACCACACAAATCACAAAAATAAAAAGCCAATAATGCTGGTAAAATAGGATGTAAAAGAAGACCCGAAACTGAAAAATCCAGTTTCTGCATTCCTGATGCAGTGTCCTCAGTCGACCAGCCAGAGGGCTCGGTCGACCGAGCACGGGTCTCAGTCAACCGAGCTGACGGAAACCTGCAACTTGGGTTTCTGCAGTTCGTGTCCAATCTTCACCAAATCACTTCTAAAGTGTTCCAATGGCTTCCTACCATCCTTCCATCATTATTAAACCCTTTTGTGACTATCCAAACATGAATCTACTATTAAACCAAGTAAATTCATCAAAAAATTGATCCGTACATAGCCCTTGCTCTATCCTTTTCGCATCTCATGCAAAGATTAGAACAAGCTTACTGATCTAACATGATTAGAGATGAGGTATAGCTCTGATACCAATTGTTGGAAGTAGGTGGGCCTTTTAGAAAGGTTTCAAAAACTTTTGACCCACTTGATGCAGGGATCAACTATCTAGAAGGCTATAAAACCCAATCCAGGATGCAATCCCTCAAACTCATAAATTATGTACAGCAATATAACCTATCGAGAAGATAGAAATAGCACCTAAACATGCAACAACGAAATCTACAACATACAAGGAAGTAGATTATACCTTTGGAGCTTAGTAGTGCTCTAATGGAGAAGCTGTCTTTCTTTGATGATGAAACTCTTTCACTAATCAAATCAGAATCTCCAAGACCTTTTGATCTTCCACGCTATGACCCATATTAGATTATCTTTTATCAAGAAGATTGATGGAAACTTCAAGAGAAAACCCAACTAGAAACTCCAAGGAACTAGAGGAGGAAGAGAGAGGAGAAAATTGTGCAACACTTGCACTATGAGGAGGGCTGGATGTGGAACTCAATAGTGGACGTCCAGGGGATAGATCCCCTATTTATGGTCCTTAATGGCACCTCTTTACCTATTTGAAATAGAAGTTTAACTCCCATTACAAAATAGTAACTATCAGGATTCTGTTGGATGTAATCTTCTTGGAACACATTCCTTTCTTTCCTTTGCGTTTGGATAATCATCCTGTTGCTGTGTCTTATCTGCCACAATTCCCTGCGACTACTTCGCCACCACCTATTACCAATGTCTATGTCTGGTGTAACACGGTTCCTCCTGTGGGGGCCTCCTTCTCTTGATCCTCTCCCAATGTTGCCTACTGCACCTTCAAGTATTAATACTTCTTCTACTGATAGTGTCATACCCTGTGACGCTCTAGTCGTCCTTCTGTTGCACCTGACAGATATGGCTTTCCTGCTCTTTTCACTTCTATGGATAGTGCTCCTATACCCACCTTATATTCACAGGCCTCGAAGATTGCATACTGGCAGGATGATATGACTGAGGAGTTGCTTGCTCTTGAAGCCAACAAAACATGGGAATTGGTACTGGCCCCGGCTGATGCATCTGTTATTGGTAGTAAATGGATCTATTCCATAAAAGTTCACTTTGATGGGAGTCTTGACTACTACAAAGCCAGATTAGTTGCACAGGGTTATAAGCAGGAGTATGGAATTGACTATGAGCAGACCTTCGCACCGGTGGTTAAAATGACCATTGTTCGCACTTTCCTTTGTGTAGCTGCAGCTCGCAACTGACCCCTATGGCAAATGGATGTCAAAAATGCCTTTCTTCATGGTGACTTACATGAGACTGTTTATTTAAAGCCACCTCTGGGTATGCTTGTCCTCCTCAGCATGTTTGTAAACCGAGGAAAGCTCTTTATGTTCTTAAGCAGGCTCCTTGGGCTTGGTTTGATAAATTTCGGGCTGCAATCCTTCAAGATGGATTTCACCAGAGTCATTCTGATAGTTCCCTCTTCCTCAGATGGACTCCGAAGGGATACGCATTTCTTTTGGTTTATGTTGATGATATGACTATCAGTGGCAATGATGTTGCTGGCATTACTTCCCCCAAACATCATCTTACTCGCCATTTCCAAATGAAAGATCTTGGCCCTCTCACTTACTTCCTCAGGCTTGAGTTTATTCGTAATAAATCGGGCATTCGGGTTCATCAACGTAAGTATGCAACCGATTTGGTCACTTCGGCTAGACTTGATGAGGCTCACATCTTTGCTACTTTATGGAATTGAACAGCACTATCAGTACGGATGATGGCTCTCCCCTGGCTGATCCTTCCATTTTCCGCTGAATTGTGGGTAGTCTGCTCTACTTGACTATGACTAGACCAGATATTTCTTATGCGGTTTATATTGTTAGTTAGTTTGTTAGCAATCCACACACGACTCATCTTACTGTTGTCTTGCGCATACTCCTCTATGTTAAAGGCACTCTCAATCATGGTCTTTTTTACCCTTCTGGTGCTTCTTTACACTTAACCGCTTATGCTGACGCGGACTAGGCCGGCTATCCGGATACACGAAGATCTACCACTGGCTGGTGCATGTTTTTTAGGGAATCTCTGATTTCCTGGAAGTGCAAGAAGCAAACCATAGTTTCGAAATCTTCTGCTGAGGCAGAATATCGAGCCATGTCGTCTGCTAGTGCTGAAATCATTTTGCTACGACGTCTTCTTTGTGAATTGGGTGTGCTTGTTGGCACTTCTACACCTCTGTATGGAGACAATACCAGTGCCACCCGAATCGCAAACAATCTAGTCTTCCATGAAAGGACAAAGCACATTGAGATTGATTGTCATTTCATTCGTCAGCATGTTGTTACTAAGATCACTTTGCCTCATGTTTCTGCCCATCATCAGTTGGCAGATATATTCACAAAAGCTCTTCCTAAACCACGGCATGATGATCTTACTAGCAAATTGATGTTTCGTGTCTTCCCACATCAATTTGAGGGAGTGTAGAAATTAACTCATAAAAAGGCCAATCTAGGCCCAAGTAGGCAGAAGATAACTCATAAAAAGGCCCATCTAGGCCCAAGTAGAATGTCCCACGTGTGGGATTGTATTGAGTAAATATCTTATAGATTTACTTCCTTGTATAATGATTTACATTCTTTGTTCTTTCTGATATGATTGTAATTACACATGTAATTAGGGTTAATATTCCTTATAAAATGGTTGGTCGATCATCTATTGAGGCATCCATTTTTCCTCCAAACTCTTCTCTTCCTCTTTCTCTGTGTATGCTCGTTTATATTGTAACATTATCTGCATGGAGGGGGGTAGCTCATTCTGCTGGAAAACCAATGTCAGAGAGCAGACCTTGGAGCCAAAGAATTTCGGAGCATGCAGTAGACATGGCTCGGTACTCAGCCTCGGTAGGAGATTTGAAAACTTTTTCATGTTTCTTGCATTTCTAGGAAATCAGACTATCACTCAAAAACATACACCATCCTGTCGTCGATCTGCGAGTATTCGGACAACCAGTCCAATCAGCATCTAAATAAGCTTTGAGAAATAGAGGATTGTTGGATGGAAAAAAAAAACAACCCGCAAGTTGGTGTGCGAATAAGGTACCGAGTGATGCGGCGAACAGCAGCCATATGAAGGTGACGAGGAGCAGTCATAAACTAACTCATTAGGTTGACCACATAGGAGATATTAGGATGAGTGATCATGATGTAGATCAAGCTACCAATTAACTGGCGATATGGGGTAGGATCTGGAAGAAGATCACCCTCCTCTTTACTGAGATTGACATTCAATTCGACTGGAGCAGAAGCAGTAAGGCCTTCCAAGTCAATGAGGTCAACCGTGTATTTGTGCTGATTGAGTACTATATCTTTAGTCGATTGATGAACCTCAAGACCAAGGAAATAGTTTAAGGGGCCGAGATCCTTCATGTGAAATGTCTTATTAAGCGACGATTGGAGTTCCAACATTGGTCTTGCACAGCCTGAGAATAGGATTGGGGGATGGAAGAGGAAGAAAAAGTGACCATTAAGGAAGTATGTGAGAACCCATAGCGGTCTAGTGGTACCGAAATGTGAGTGGAGTGACGCACTGAATGATGGCCAAATGGATCAAGTGCCAGCGGTAGACCGGATGCTGGAGGAAGATCAGGAGGGGGATCCCTGGTAGGTGTTTCTCTGTTCCGTCTGTGATACACAAAGTTAGGATTAAATCGAACAACTAACGTGTTGTCAAAAAAACCAAGTAAAGACACGAAGGAGGAGTCAGGAGGATCAATGTGTTTTTGAAAAAAAAAAAAACTGTTGTCCAAAGAAAACAACATTCCTAGAGGTACGTAAGCGACGAATGTGAGGATCATAGCAAAGGAATCCTTTCTGGAAGGGCGCATAACCTAAAAACACACACTGAGCTGATTATGCGGTTAGTTTGGTTCTCTCCGAAGGAGGCAAGTGCACAAAGCAAACGGAGCCAAAAACATGAAGATCATCAAAGGATGGAGCTGTCTTTTACAATCAATAATATGGGCTCTGATTCTCAGTAGAGGTTGATGGCATACGATTTTTAAGATGAGCTGTCGTAGCCAGTGCCTCAACCCAAAAACGGGTAGGAACCGATGATTCAAGAAGAAGGGAACGAGTGACATCAAGGAGATGTCTATTTTTCATTTCAGCGATTCCATTCTGCTGTGGAGTATAATGACAAGTTCTTTGAGAAATAATGCCCTTGTTTTGCAAAAACAGTTGAAAATCTAAGGACACATATTCCCCGCCCGAATCAAATCGCAAGATTTTAATGCAGGTGGAAAATTGATTCTCAACATAAGCTAAAAAGATTTTAAAAACATTAAAAACATCAGATTTGGAATGCAGAAAGTAGACCCATGTGAACTGACTGAAATCATCAATAAAAATCACAAAATATTTATAGTGAGCGTGTGAAAGAGCTGGAGCAATTCCCCATACATCACTATGAACTAAATCAAAACACTGAGTGGTGTGTGAAGTGGAATTAGGAAACGGGAGAGTTTTGCTCTTTCCCATTTTACAAGTAGCACAATCAAAAGGCACACAAGAAGATAAATCAATAGATTTATTTAATAAACTAGAATTTAACATAAGGGACAAAGCCTTGGAATTAGGATGTCTGAGTTTATTATGCCACAAACGGCAGTTATCTCTAAAAGAGAAAAAAACACACATTATTGTCCAATTGATTCCTAGAAATTTTAGAAAAATCCAATGGAAACAAGCATCAACACTTAGGCCCCCTCGCGATCTCCTTCCCGAACATCTGGTCCTGCACAACACAACTAGAAGAAGAAAGAGAGATGTTACAATTATTTTCAACAAGTTGCCCGACTGACAATAGGTTTGAAGTTAAATTAGGACAAAGGTAAACATTTTTCAATGGAATGGGACCAGGGATATCTCCGAGAGTAGTAATGGGAACATGGCCGCTGTCAGCAGTTTGTATTTGAAGATTGCCATTGTATCTTGTCATATTGGAGAGAGGGGTGCGGGAATACGTCATATGATTAGACGCCCCGGAATCAAGGAACCAAGTAGAAGATGAAGGCGAGTTACCTGAGAGACCAAAGGCAGAGTGGGCATTGACAACCATTTGTTGAACCAATTCAGGAGTGAGAGATGATGAGGGCCCAGGCTATGATGGTGCAGATGTAGGAGCAGGCATAATCGTAGAAGTCATAAAAGCATGCGGAGTCGAAGACTGTGGACTCTGATACTATGGAGACGGATATTGTGGAGTCCGATACTGTGTCGATGGACGTGGTGGGCGGCGGCGACATTCAGAGATGATATGTCCCGACTTTTTACAGTAATTGCAAACCTTCTGTTTTCATTGAGATGCAAGATGCCCAAATTTTTGACAATTGTAGCATTGGGTTTTGCTCAAGTCTCGAGGCAAAGGCTGAGAAGCCTTATTTGCCGAGAACGCGACTGAATAGGTCTCGGTCTTTTGTTGAGCAATATGAGCTGAGGTCGTGAGGCACTGTTCTTCGCATAAGAGTTCATTCGAGCAGACATCCAATGAAGGTAAGGGTGTTCGATTCATCAGGGAAGATCGAACACTTTCATATTCATTCCGCAGTTTCATCAAAAACTGATCTCGCTGACTAGAGGCCTGAATGTCTTGGATCACTGTCAAAACATTGTCAACCACATCCGCATACTTAATACTATCGTATTCCGACCATAGTGTACGGAATCCTGAATAGTAGTCTTGTACCGACAAGGTCCCTTGTGCATATTCAGCAATCGCACATTCAAGATGAAATTGACGCGCAGAGTTTTCTTGATGGTATACTTTCTTCGAATACCCCCACATGGCTTTAGAGGTTGAGTAAGGCATGAGATTCATTATCAGATGAGGCTCGACGGATCCTAGAATCTAGGATTTGATTTTGGCATCTTTAGTATGCCAAGAGGAGATCTTCTTTTCATCCTCAGTGGGTTTAGGGCCCGTGCCAAAAACAAATCCCCACAATTCCTTAGCTTCTAGGTATATTTGAAATTGGAAGGACCAGGTATGGTAATTCTTTCCCGTAAATTTGATCAAAGTGACCTCAGATTTTTCCGTTGCAACCGAAATTGGAAACAAATCGATTGAATAGAGAAAAAAAAAAAAAAAACCTAGCCACAGACAAGAGAAACTATGTAGGATGTCTTCCCTGTGTGTAGAAACCACAATCCAACCAAGTAGATTGAGACAACCAAACAGCAATATAACTGTGCAAGAAAAACAGCCCAGACAAACTGGACAGTGACTGTTTTTCTACTACGTGGGCCCCACTTATGGATCTAGCCCCAGATCAGACGACAGATCTGAGAAAGCCCTCTACTCTGGCTTCTACTGAACCAAGCTTGAACTGATTCTACTGAGTATCCAAGATTCTGGACGGTCTTGATGAAAACAATATAAATTTTTGGAAAATCTTGAGAATGAGTAAAACACCAACCTGGAGTCTCTGAAAAATTCTGGAAAAATCACCAATACTCTTAGAAAAATCAGGCGACCATGAAGGGGTGATTTCTGAAGTTGATCTGATTGATCAAGGGTGGGCCACCAATAGGATGTCACTGTCACTGGAAGAAGAGATCGCTGGAATGGAGTTTTCTTGAACAGACAGATCCTGGATCTACTTGTTGCACGAGAAAGACTTATTTCTCTCTATCCTTATTCCCTTGATGCTTTGTAAGATTTCTAAGATCAAGACTGCCTTGAGCCTTGCTCTGATACCATGACAAAACTATGATCACAGAACTTGAAAGATTGAAAATACTCAAAGTGTATTATTACTCCCCTTCCTTTGGAGATCGTATGTCAATATATAGGTATTACAATGCCTTAATTAAGGCTCCAAGTTAAGAAACTAACTAATTACAATAAATTAGAAACTAACTAATTACAATCAATTTCTATTTTAAGTTAGGAAACCAAATCCTCAATAGAATATGTACAGCTGAATGATATATTGACTAAATCCACCCACGTGAGATATGTGTTGGACTGGATCCTGTTATGGGCCTTGGGTCTGTTTAACAATATATATATATATGTCATTCTCTCAATTACAAAAGTAAGAATGAACGAGAGTCTTTGAAACAATATTGTATTAATTTCTGTGTGTCTCCTTTGGAGATCAAGCTTCAATATATAGAGTATTACATGCCTCAATCAAGGCTGCTAAGTTAGGAAACTAGCTAATCAAATCAATTGCTATTCTAACTTTAGGAAACTAACTAATTGAAAGAGAAAATCTAGTTGAGAGAATAAGTACAGCTGTTACAAGTTGACCCAATCAATATCCACGTGAGATGTGATATTCTGGACAGGATATGTTCATGGGCCTTGGGCCATCTTAACACCCCCCTCAAATTGATGCGGGAGAATCAACGAGCATCAATTTGCCAACCAAGAATTGATGGCGAGGTCGGGGAAGACCTTTAGTAAGAATATCAGCAATCTGAAGCTCAGTGGAGACATGCGGAAGGCTGATGACATCACGTTTAAACTCATCTCGTATGAAGTGACAATCAACCTCGATGTGTTTAGTACGTTCATGAAAAATCGGATTTTCAGTAATCCGAATTGCACTTGTATTATCTGCATAGAGGGGGGTAGCTCCTGCTGCAGGAAATCCAATGTCAGAGAGCAGACCACGGAGCCAAAGTATTTCGAAGCAGGCAGCAGACATAGCTCGGTACTCAGCCTCGGTAGAGGATTTGGAAACTTTGTCATGTTTCTTGCATTTCCAGGAAATCAGACTATCTCCCAAGAACATGCACCATCCTGTGGTTGATCTGCGAGTATCCAGACAACCAGCCCAATCAGCATCTGAATAAGCTCTGAAAGAAAGAGGATTTGCTGATGGAAAAAACAACCCGCGAGATGGTGTGCGAATAAGGTACCGAATGATGCGACGAACAGCAGCCAGATGAAGATGACGAGGAGTAGTCATGAACTGACTCATGAGATTGACCGCAAATGAGATATCAGGACGCGTGATCGTGAGGTAGATCAAGCTACCCACTAACTGGCGATATGCGGTAGGATCCGGAAGAAGATCACCCTCCTCTTTACTGAGTTTAACATTCAGTTCTATCGGCGTATCGACTGGAGCTGAAGAAGTAAGCCCAGCCAATTCAATAAGATCAACCGTATATTTGTGCTGATTGAGAACTATACCTTTAGGCGATTGATGAACTTCAAGACCAAGGAAATAGTGTAAGGGGCCTAGATCCTTCATTTGAAATGTCTGATGAAGAGAAGCTTGGAGTGCCTGTATCATTTGTGCATTAGGACCAGTAATGACTATGTCATCAACGTAGACCAGAAGGACAGTAATCCCGGACGGAGCATGATGTAAGAACATGGAAGGATCATACTGGCTCGGATGAAAATCCAAGTGCAGAAGGGCAGCCTGAAATTTCTCAAACCATGCACGAGGAGCTTGCTTCAGACCATAGAGGGAGCGACGGAGCTTAGCAACCAGACCCTTCCCAGATGAGGACCCCGGAGGCAGACGCATATAAACGTCTTCTTTGAGATCACCATGAAGAAATGCATTTTTTACATCCATTTGATAGAGAGGCCAAGATTGAGATGCAGCAACAGTAAGAATGATGCGAACGGTGGTCATCTTGGCAACGGGAGCAGAGGTTGCATCATAATCAATGCCATATTCCTGCCTATTTCCGAGAGCAACAAGGCGTGCCTTGTAGCGATCTAGAGTGCCATCTGATTTTAACTTTAGAGAAAAAATCCACTTGCAGCCAATTGGTTTGATACCCACAGGAGAGGAGACAACATCCCACGTATGATTTTTCTCCAAAGCATCCAATTCATCTTGCATAGCCTGGTTCCAACATTTGTCCTGCACAGCCTGAGAATAGGATTGGGGAATGGAAGAAGAGGACAAAGTGGCCATTAAGGAAGTGTGGGAGAACCCATAGCGGTCGGGAGGTACCGAAATGCGAGAGGAGCGGCGCAAGGAATGATGGCTAGATGTATCAGATGCCGAAGGTGGACCGGATGCGGGAAGAAGATCAGGAGGGGGATCCCTGGGAGGCGCGTCGTTGTTCCGTCTGCGATACACAAAGTGAGGATTAAAGCGAACAACTGAAGTGTTGTCCGAAAAACCAGGTAAAGACACCAAGGATGAGGAGTCAGGAGGTTCAATGTGTTTTTGAAAAAAATACTGATGTTCAAAAAAAACATTCCTGGAGGTCCGCAAGCGACAAATGTGAGGATCGTAGCAGAGGAACCCTTTCTGGAAGGGCGCATAGCCTAAAAACACACATTGAGCAGATTGTGCGGTCAATTTGGTTCTCTCAGAAGGAGGTAAGTGCACAAAACAAACAGATCCGAAAACATGAAGATCATCATAAGATGGAGATGTCTGGTATAATCGGTAATATGGGCTCTGATTTTGAAGAGAGGTAGAAGGCAGACGATTGATAAGATGAGCTGCTGTGGCTAGTGCCTCAACCCAAAAACGGGTAGGAACTGATGATTCAAGAAGAAGAGAACGAGTGACATCAAGCAAATGTCTATTTTTTCTTTCAGCAACTCCATTCTGCTGTGGAGTATAAGGACAAGTTCTCTGAGAAATAATTCCTTTGGTTTGTAAAAATTTTTGAAAATCAGAGGACACATATTCCCCACCCGAATCAGATCGCAAGATTTTGATGCAGGTGGAAAATTGATTCTCAACATAAGCTAAAAAAAGTTTAAAAACTGTGAAAACTTCAGATTTTGAATGCAGAAAGTAAACCCATGTGAACCGACTAAAATCATCAATAAAGGTCACAAAATATTTGTAGTGAGCATGAGAAAGAGCTGGACCAATGCCCCATACATCGCTATGAACCAAATCAAAACACCGAGTGCTGTGTGAAGTGGAAATAGGAAAAGGAAGAATTTTGCTCTTTCCCAGTTTACAAGTAGCACAATCAAACGGTACACAGGAAGATAAACCAACAGATTTATTTAATAAACCAGAATTTAACATAAGGGACAAAGCCTTGGAATTAGGGTGTCCGAGTTTTTTATGCCACAGTTGGCAATTATCTCTAATAGAAAGACAAAACACATTATTGGCAACTTTAGTCCTAGAAAGATTAGAAAAATCCAGTGGAAACAAGCGTCCACACTTAGGTCCCCTCGCGATCTCCTTCCCGGACATCTGGTCCTGCACAACACAACCAGAAGAAGAAAAAGAGATGTTACAATTATTTTCAACAAGTTGTCCGACTGACAATAGGTTTGAAGTTAAATTTGGACAAAGGAAAACATTTTTCAATGGGATTGGACCAGGGAAGTCTCCGATGGCAGTAATGGGAACAGTGCCTCCATTAGCAGTTTGGATTTGAAGATTACCATTGTAGTTTGTCACATTGGAGAGAGGGTTACTGGAATAAGTCATGTGATTGGATGCCCCGGAATCAAGAAACCAAGTAGAAGATGAAGGCGAGGTACCTGAGAGACCGAAAGCAGAAAGGGCATTGACAATCATTTGCTGTACCAATTCAGGAGTTAGAGAAGATGAGGACTCAGACTGTGAGGATGCAGATGTAGAAGCAGGCATATCCGAAGAAGCAACATAAGCATGTGGAGTATGAGACTGTGGAGGCTGATACTGCGAAGCCTGATACTATGGAGCCGGATGCTGGAAAAACTGATGCTGAGAAGTCTGCTGCTGGGAAGTCTGACGTTGTGGGCGACGGCGACATTCAGAGATGATATGTCCCGACTTTTTACAGTAACTACAGATTTTCTGTTTGCAATGAGATGCAAGATGTCCAAATTTTTTACAGCTGTAGCATTGTGTTTTGCTCAAGTCCCGAGGCGGAGGCTGAGAACCCTTAGTGGCTGAAAACGCGACGGAATAGGTCTCAGCCTTTTGTTGAGCTATATGGGCTGAGGTGGAAATGCGTTGTTCCTCGCGTAAGAGTTCATTCAGGCAGACATTCAAGGAAGGTAAAGGCGTCCGATTCATCAGTGCTGATCGGACACTTTCATACTCAGTGCGTAATTTCATCAAAAATTGATCCCGCTGACTAGATGCCTGAAGATCGCGAATTACGATCAGAACGTCGGGAGCCACATCTGCATACTTAATACTATCGTATTCCGACCATAGGGTTCGGAATCCTGAATAGTAGTCTTGGATTGACAAGGTCCCTTGTGCATATTCAGCAATTGCACACTCCAGGTGAAATTGTCGTGCTGAGTTATCTTGATGGTATACTTGCTTCAGATATCCCCACATATCTTTAGAGGTGGGGTAAGGTTTGAGGTTCATTATCAGATGGTGTTCAACGGAACCCAATATCCAAGTTTTTATTTTTGCATCTTTAGTAAGCCATGCGGATATCTTCTTCTCATCATCCGTGGGTTTAGGGTCAGATCCAGAAATATACCCCCACAATTCCTTAGCCTCAAGATAAGTCTGGAATTGAAATGACCAGGCGGGGTAATTTTTTCCCGTGAACCGGATCAAAGTAACTTCAGATTTTTCCATCTTTAGTCTTGATTTGGCCAAAAAAATGAGTGAAACAGTAGAGAACCAGCAAGGAAAGCTAGCAACAGTGAAGGGATGAAGTCTAAATGTTGATAACAAATTATACTGTGTGTAGAAACCAAGATCCGATCAATCAGATAAGAGAAAGAATCAACAGAATCAACACAGAACCAGAAATAGCCAAAAAAAAATCACAAAATCACCCCAGGCGACCCTGATTTTGGCTGCTGAACCTCTACGTGGGCCCCACTGATAGATCTGGACAAAGATCAGATTGTTGATCTGAGGAAGCCCAGTAATTTGCCTTCTACTGAAAAAAGAATAATTGAATTCCACCGCAGATCCAAGATTCTGGACGGTCCAGATGAAAACAGTCTTAAAAATCTGGATAATGACGAAAGTGAGTAAATCACCAACCTGGGAGTGCTGAAAAATTGTGAAAAAAATCTCCAATATTCCTAGAAAATCCAGACGACCATGTCTGGATATATCTCTGATGGTGGTTTGATGATCAGAGGTGGGCCACCATGAAGATGAGATGTCGCAGAGTCTGAACTCGTTGAAACAGATTCCTGATCTGTCGAACTTCACAAGGGAGATTGAAATCTCTCTATCTTGAATGTCTTGATGCTATATAAGATCAAGAACATGATTTTCTTGAAACCTGGGTGCTCTGATACCATGTCATTCTCTCAATTACAAAAGTAAGAATGAACGAGAGTCTTTGAAACAATATTGTATTAATTTCTGTGTGTCTCCTTTGGAGATCAAGCTTCAATATATAGAGTATTACATGCCTCAATCAAGGCTGCTAAGTTAGGAAACTAGCTAATCAAATCAATTGCTATTCTAACTTTAGGAAACTAACTAATTGAAAGAGAAAATCTAGTTGAGAGAATAAGTACAGCTGTTACAAGTTGACCCAATCAATATCCACGTGAGATGTGATATTCTGGACAGGATATGTTCATGGGCCTTGGGCCATCTTAACAATATATATATATATATAGAGAGAGAGAGAGAGAGACACACACACACCACTTACTTGTCTTTTAGCAACTGCCTTTGTGAAGACTCTGGAAGCCAATTATTGGTGCTTGCATACGCAAACTTTATCTCTTTCTTTGCAACTTTCTCCCTTATAAATTCATAGTCAACCTTGATATGCTTTTTTTCTTTTAATGGTAACCTTGACGTGCTTTCCTCACTCATGATCTCAGGATTCTTTGTAATGTATAATGTTGAAGTAATGTCCCAGTGTAAAACCATCAGATCTTCGTACTTAAAGCCCAACTCTTGTAATAAAGTCTTCAGTCACAAAACAACTGGTTGTTTCTTGCCCTTCCACGGGATCGGAAATTCTCACCACCGAGCATACAATGTCCAGTTGTGGACTTCCTATCCGTCTTGGACCATTCCCAGTCAGTATTTTTGTACGCTTATACATTCAAGATGTATTGCAGCCATATGTTCAATACACAGAGCATGCATATTGAATTACCACACATATGAGATATCTGGTTGTGTGATAGTAAAATAAATTAACCTCCCCCCTTAACTCTAATATGCTCTTTGATCATAAAGTAGCTCACCACTTTAAGAACGTAAGCTGTGATTTTGTTAAATAGGAGTATATACTAGTTTGTCACTTAGCTTTCCTGTCAAGTGAATCTAAAGAATACTTGTGTTTCAAGATAACAATCCATTTCTTGGATAAAACAACTTTGATCCCAAGAAAGTATTTGAACTCCCAAATCCCGATATCCTTGATTTCAAATTTTTTTCCTAGATAAGCCTTTAGCCCCTTGATTTCTTTTTCATAATTCCCAGTGACTGCAATAGTGTCCACTTATGCATCAAGCATTGCAATTTTGTCTCGACTTCTTTTTACAAAAATAGTATGATCTAATGAAGCTCAAGATGACAAATTTCCTCACAAAAACAGCAACAAAAGGAAACAGGCATCTGATGTTTATTCCAAGCTGGGCATAATGGATATTTTGCATCAGCTTTAGGTGGGACTGTTTAGAAACGGTTAAGGATACATTTATAAATGTTAGAAACTTCTGGGCTAATTTGTTATGATGAGGATAAGTTTATCTTAAATTTGGATTAGACTAAATATCAGGTTAGAGTTATGATGTGATTTGGTCTTTATTATGATGTGATTAGGTTTCCTAGTTTAAGATTAATATCTTGATTGTACTCTATAAATAGCCAATTGTGCCTCAGTGAAATCTCATAGACAATTTGTCAAGATGTAGTCCCTAAATTTCTACTGTGTAGCTTTCCCTATGGAAACTAGCTACATTCTTCTCCTTTTCCAAAAGCAAACTGCCCTCTAAAACAACAATCAAATCTAAAACAAATGGGACTTTCTATTCTAACAAGGCTCCAAGTCATGAGAAATGTTCTCCTGAGAGCACAATATATGCAGTCCAGCTGCATGGTGCCCAATTGGGCCCACCTTTGACCTGTGCAGGCAGTTTTACATTATCATCCCCCCATGGTCTACCACCAGGCCCAATTTCACTCTCATCAAACCTTTATCCACCATTGGATTGAATCTCAATCTATGGTTAAAAGACCACTAAACTCTATGGTTATTAAATCAAGGGCTAGGATGATCTGACTGGGCCCCTTTTTTTTTTTTTTTTTTTTTTTGTTGACCTTTGTTCATTAGGACGTCTTTCAGTGTACCTCATCCTCACTAATAAGTAGGGATCTAAGTGGGCCCACGAGCTGGACTGAATATGAGAATTATGCAGTCTGCTCATAGGAGAACATTCTCTCCTAAGTCATTTCTTTCTAAATATTTAAATTCTACTTAAATCAAGTGGTCCTCGCACGTTAAATCTGTCATGTGCTAGGCTTGGACCCCACTTGTACCATACATGTAACTTAGACTAATGAGGGTTGTGGGTTTCTCTCCTTGCAAAAAATTTGAGCGCAGATCAGTCATGTCACTACTTGATCTGAAGCCCAATGCGCACATCTGCAGGCCAGGTCTAGGTAGGCCTTGGCTATATGGTCCTGGCCTGCATCAAATATATTGCCTTCTTGTAGTCAACTATATCATTTGAAGATGATACCTTTTCCACCTTTTATTATTTGGTTTTGCATAATTAAAAACACAAAGTCTCATGCCCAAAATATTAAATATTATATCACTCCATTCACTTGTGCTTTTGACAGGTCTT
Organism: Cinnamomum chago; assembly: GCA_038049695.1. Classification (NCBI taxonomy): domain Eukaryota; kingdom Viridiplantae; phylum Streptophyta; class Magnoliopsida; order Laurales; family Lauraceae; genus Cinnamomum; species Cinnamomum chago. The sequence goes on from CP142458.1 coordinate 43,077,021, forward strand.
TCGATGGTTCTACCGTTGTTTTCACAAACTGCTCCCTTGGCTCGTCTCTCTTCTATCTTTCTTGGTTTTGCTCCACCTTTCCTACTTCTATCTATTGGGTAAACATTTGCTGTTTTCATGAGACTGCAGAAACAATCACCATGAATTTTTTTTATGATACAGGTTTGATCCTTTTTAGTTGTCCGAGTTGTTTTGCAGATATGAGGCGCTCTTCTATGGTGTACTTGCTCTCGTTCTTATGTCATGGATATTGATAGAATGTGCAATCCTCCAGGTTTCCAGTGTGAAGGACTCCCCTGCATACGTAAAAAATGTTGAGGATGACATTGGCATTGGCCATTATGAAAGATCTTTACAATTGTCGGATGTTAGAGTTCCATTGATCTTTGTATGACAAATCTCAACTTTTTTCAGGATTTGCTATGCTTGAGATGACTTTCGCGAGCGTAATCATTAGATCTAACTTTTGGTTTAACATATATTTAGAATGGTTTCTAAGAGCTGTCCAGAGTCCCGGACCAATAATTTCAAAGTTACACTCAAGCCTGTGCGGGTACCACCTTGATCTATACCAATCACAGATATTTGGAATGAGAAGATCTTGATGTGGATTAGGATTCAAGGACAGACCAAATACTACTGTGTTCAGATTATGATGACCTGTTTTTTTGAGGACCTCAATTATAACAAAACCATAAACGAAAAGGGCTGAAATGACCTCGTCATACCCATTACATCATAAATATAAAACTAGTATATTTTAACACTAATTTCTAAAAACCATTGGATAGGAATCATTCTTAAAAATTGCTAACTGCCGCCCGACTAGGTGGTGCGTTATCTTCCTTACCACATTTCATAAAAGTAGGGTAAGGAGTTTTGTGATGCTCCCTTCTGTTGATTAGTCATTAACTTCAGAAATAGTTCATTTAACAATTAAAAAAGGCCTGTAATGAAATAGAAAAACTATCAGCAGAAGGGTTATGCACGAGAACTTGTTGATGAATACGAAATGGTGTAAATTGGACAACGAATTGGACATTGAAAGTAAAAACAACAGACAGTTAAAATTAATGACACTTGAAGAGAATGAAAAAAGAAAAGAATATGCCATTGTTGTGGCTCGAGTTGTTTCTAGAAACTGATCCTAATTGTGTTTTTGTAGATGGTCTTGTTTAATGTTGCCTTTTTTGGAACGGGTAACTTTGCCAGTATTGCAAGTTTTGAGATCTCATCTGTATATCGGTTCATCACAATCTTCAGTGTAAGTTAGGATCTTGTCTCGACATTTTTATGTAGTGTTTTAGAGGAGCTTGTCACTGGATTTCTGATACTTTGCTGATATGGTTTCCTGTTGATTGCAGCCGTTTTTTATGGCAGCTTTACTAATTTTCAAATTGTTTATCCCGTTCATTCTTGTCATGTAAGCTGAATTTATATTTTTCCATTTTATTTGTTTTGGTTTACAAGCACTGACCTTTCGTGTCCATGATATACTATCGAAATCATGTTCACACCTTTCCTTGTGACAACAAGCATGGTTATTTGAATTTTTTAACTTCTAATATAAGCAATTTATGAATCATCATATTTATATTTTCTCTAACTACTTGAGACTTAAATGCAGATGTGCATTTAGTACGATAACAAAGCTGATTCAAGTTCCTCGATTGAGTTGCTATTTCTTGGTCATTTTATTTTCAGATGTAATGACCATCCACTTCTTTTTCTTGGTATGTATACTCTTAAGATGGCATCATTTACTTTTCTATTGTACGTCCAATAATGTTTCTTTATGGTTTTTTTTTCAATTGAATGACTAAATAGATCATCACTATCATCAGAGTCGTGTCCCAACTATGTTGTGGTCAGCTTCTATTTCTCCATTCCGGTTTATCCTAGGCTATTCCTAGGAAAATCCAACCTTATGACTTCCATCCGTCTCCTTTTTTGCCTATCCCTTGTCTTTGGCAAGCCATCAACTTGCATAGAAAAACTTTTCCTCACCTGCACCATTGCTAGCCTATGTTGGACATGTCCAAACTGTCTCAAATGAGTCTCTTAATTTATCACCTATTGATGCTACCCCTAAATGTTCCTAAATGTGCTACTTTTTAATTCTATCTTTCTTAGTTTTACCACACATCCATCTCAACATTCTCATCCCTTCGACACTTATTTTGTGCATGTGTTGCTTCTCCACAGCCCATTCCACATACATCCCACATAGGCATACAAAACCCAAATCATGCAAATAATAGAAAGGTGCATTGGGGCCCATGTGAGGCCTACTCCACGAGCACCAACCCCATCGAATTTTGACTAACCAGATCCACTATAGGACAACGACCCAAGAAGAAGGATAACAATCACAAAAACCATATATAATACATTTGGAAGCTATAAAAGCAATGAGAAGTAAATATTTAGCAAAACTTAAAAAGTTGCTTCTTTTATACAAAAGGGCCACCAAAAAAAAGTTCTATATTATTAAATGGGGAACCTCTTTTTTTATTGTTAACAATGAATACTTTTGTCCTTGGTGGCATTCGAGCAAGCGAGAGAAAATATTCTCTTGTCCTTGCTGGCATTAAAGCAAGAGAAAGAAAAAAGGTGCTTCTGTCTTTTTTCTTGTGGTTGTTAAAGAAAGAGGGAGGGTTAGATTCAAAAGTGTTGTTGGGTTCTGTTAGATTTCAAGAAAGCAGAGAGGGAGCCTTGCTTCTCTCTCTCTCTCTTGTTGCAGCAGTAACCCCCGCGCCTCATCTACACTGCCGCTTTGCCAGAGTGATGAGTGTACCGTGCTGCCTCCACATGGCGACTCCAGCACTACAAATATATATATATAGAGAGAGAGAGAGGCACTTCTATTATTTTTCTACTGCTTTATTATAAAGGTATTTTAGACAGTTCATTTAACGTCTTCAATCTCACCGTGACCTTATCTTAAATTCGCAAGACTTCTGTCGCTTCATCCCCTCAGGGGCAGAGAACCCGTCGTCGTCTCGGCTGTGCTACCGAAGGCTCTGGGGAACCTTTGGGTCTAATGCTGCAATGGTTGCATCACAAATATTGATAATTGTTCCAACTATTGTTTGTTTTGTTTTGTCCATCTACTGCTATCTACTACTGTATGACCAACCAATCACTTTAAATGAAAGGATTAGAAAAACAACCATGAAAAGGGATTTCGAAATTTTGCATCTATTTGAATTGTGGAAATATAATAATAATATCTTTCATGAATTATTAGAACTGTCAACTCGTACTTTACCAAGATCTTCAGTTTCTAGTCCGAAGCCACTAATGGAAACCCTATATTACAGGTATTTAGGAATTTTCTATTGAATGACACGGTTTTCCATAGACAAGGAACAAGAAAGGAAGAAAGGAATTCCATTTTCCTTTTTTCTTAAGAAACATATCAGATGTGACATTGTAGTTATGCTGATAAAAGGGTTTCTAATATCCCATCCATCACACTCTTGTTCCTTCTATGATCATAATATTCTACCATTTCAACAATTCAAAAGAAACTTCTGTGATCAGATTAGTCTATAATCTTAACAAAACTTGTAAATGAAACGAAAGAAAATGCTTTCAGCAGAAAGGGACTGTACTGGATTAGTCTTTGGACCATAATAACTACATCTGACTGATGATGAATAAATGGCCAAAACAATGCAACTGTGTACAAAAAATACATCAGATGGAGCATCCAAGAGTCTTTGAACAAATTGATAGAGTCAACCCGATTAGCATTTTTATATTTCTATAATATATATATATATGTGAAATACTGTTAATTTAAGGGAGCACGGTCTGTCCGTTTGGCTAAGGCACTCAGGTGCAAAGGACTGTAGGAAAACTAAGGCTCTTAAACCCCTTTATTAAGAACTGACACGTTCCATAGTAGTCCCTAAGTGAGGTAGTACTAAACCCCTATAATATTGTTATTAATGACTCAACAAGATGTACTTGAAAAACCATGATAAAACCTATGACAATGTTATGTTTGTATTCTCAGCAATCTCCATGCTGCTTGTGATAACAGTTCATCATGTGTATATACAATCTAATAAGTCCACACTTACGTTGGATGTACAATCTATTGAGGCTTTTGTTTCTTTTTTTGCTGCTGCTACAGTGCGTAAGTTTTGTTTGACTACTTTTGGTGCTTGAGGAATGCTTGAGAATTACTGTTGTGACTTCTATTATTTATTTCTCCAATTTTTTTATATTAATATGAAACTGTTATACTATTTTCTCCCCTACTAAGTTGATCAACTCTCTCATCAGTTTGTTTTGTTGTAATGTTTTTCAATTTCAAGCTTATCATATCATATCTCATATATATATATATATATGGGAGATGCTCCTATGAGAGCATCTCTCACCTTACTATGAGAGATAGGGTGGTGGCCCTCACATCTATATCCAATGCCAACAACTTAAATGTGAGGGCCCCCATCCTTTCTCTGATAGTAAGGTGAGAGATGCTCTCACCTTACTATGAGAGATAAGGTGGGGGCCCTCACATCCATATCCAATGCCAACAACTTAAATGTAAGGGCCCCCACCTTATCTCTTGGGCCCTCACATCCATATCCAATGCCAACAACTTAAATGTAAGGGCCCCCACCTTATCTCTTACCTTACTACGAGAGATAAGGAGGGGGCCCTCACACTCCTTATCTCTCACAGTAAGGTGAGAGATGCTCTCACAAGAGCATCTCCCATATATATATATAGATAGAGAGAGAGAGAGGGGCTCTCCTAAGCTCGAGCTTAGGATAAAATTCCATAAGCTCACGCTTGTTTGGCCCACCGTTGGTCCCATCTAAGTGGACCAAACACATGACCCCCCTGAATTGCACATGCCCACCAACTTTAGATCCGAATTTACTGGACCGTTGGATTGACTGTGTACCGATCCAAATGAATAATTGACCATTAAACTTTTGGGGCCTAGATGGAGATTATAGAATTCACGATCAGGGATGATTTTTTGTAAACAGGAGGGTCCCAGGGAGCCCTTGAAACCTCTTCCCCCCCCCAAAAATGCCCCAGGTGGGCCCCACCACACACTTGAGCTTAAGCTTAGGAGAGCCTTGCTCATATGTATATATATAGGAGATGCTCCTATGAGAGATATCTCTCACCTTAACACTATGTTTGGGAAGGGGGGAAGGGGAGAGGAGGGGAGGGAAAATTTGAGGGCGAAGGAAAATGAAAGGGATGGGAGGGGAGGGAAAATTAATTTTACCTCCTCTTGTTTGGATAGTCAAAAAGTAGGGGGAAGAAAAGTGAAAAAGTATAATTTTGTTTGTTTGTGAGGTAGAGAGACGACCATTTTATCCTTGCTTTTGCAAAAGGCACTTTAGTAATTTGAAACAAATTCCCCCCCCCCCCCCCCCCCACACTTACTTTTGAGGGGAAAATTTTGAAGTGGGCCCCACACTCATTTTCCCCCCAAATTCCCCTCCCCCACTTTCCCACCCCTCTTCCCAAACACCCTCAATTCCCACTTTCCCTCCATTTTTTTTCCTTCCCCCCATTTTACCTCCTTCCCAAACGGTATCTAAGTGAGAGATTGGGTGGGGGCCCTCACATTCATATCCAATGCCAACAACTTAAATGTGAGGGCCCCCACTCCTATCCTCTCATATAAGGTGAGAGATATCTCTCATAGGAGCATCTCCATATATATATATGTGTGTGTGTGTGTGTGTGTGTGTGTGGGGGGGGGGGTGCTCCTATGAGAGACACTCACCAAGTTGGTGAGAGATGGGTGGGGGCCCTCACTTCCATATCCACTCACCAACTTAAATGCAAGGACCCCCAACTTAAATATGACTTCCATATCCACTCTCACCAACTTAAATGCAAGGACCCCCAACTTAAATATGAGGGCCCCCACCCATCTCTCACCAACTTAGTGAGAGTGTCTCTCATAGGAGCACCTCCCTATATATATATATAGAGAGAGAGAGGGAGAGAGATAGGGAGATGATGCTCACTTTACTATGAAAGATATGGTGGGGGCCCTCACATCAATATCCAATGCCAACAACTTAAATGTGCGGGCCGAGCATCTCCCATATATATATATATATATATATTCATCTTCTAATTACCATGATTAAATTTAAAGACCTTTGTCGTGGCTCCTCTTGAGGAAAGCTCCTTTGCTGTTTAACAGGTCCGAAATACTGGCAGTTGGATGGAAATTGGTAATAGTATCAGCCGTTTTGGGATCATGAGTGCCCAAGTTGTACTTGTGCTGCTGCTTCTTGCCCTCACAAATATATACACCAAAGATATCCAGGTCAGATCACTCCCATCCTCTCAGAAAGCATTGTAGTTGAGACTTCCAATTTGAAGCAGAGATTTCCATGTCAACCGGAGACATCTTCCTGCCACGGAAAGGTGTCACTCTTTGTTCAAGCTATGTAGGTGCCTCTGGTAGTTCTCTGCGCTTACTACTACTACTGCTACTACCACCAGCGCCAATGAATTAAATGATTAACCAGTGTTCGATTCTGGGGTAATTTTGACTTAGCTGACAATCCACTTCTTTTTATTTTTTATTTTATTTTTTGTACACATGAAAGCTAGAAATTTTTGCAATATGATGTGCCATTGTATTGTTCAAGCTATGTACATGCCTTCTCGTCGATCGTGTGGCCCTAAGAGATTGTCATCTAACCAATCATATGATGGGAAATCATCTTCTAGATGACTGCATGGCCTGCCAAGCGATCATCATTCAATCAATTTCTCCTTGCTTCCATGCTCGGCCACAGGACTTCTACATTAGTGTTCTGCTACCTAGCCACTGTAGTGATTTACCACGGTGGTTAGCTAGTGCCAAGGGTTGATCCCTGGCACAGGGGGGGGGGGGGGGGGGGGGGACGCCCTTTACCACTTGGGCTGTCTTGTGGTTCTCGAGCTCCCCTTGGATTCCTTCAAGGGTTTAGGCCATGTATTGAACTTCTATATATTTTCTAATATTCTTTCTTCTTTGGATTATTTTGATTGGAGTTATGGCATAGAAAGTGTTGATTTTTGTGAAGAACAACCTCACACAAGGATGGGTAGCAGCAAACATAGATTTAAAGGTGGGTACCAATTTCATAATTCCAAAAGGTGAGTCATTTTCTAACTTTACTAAATAGGCTATGGAAATGTAATTAGCTCTTATTAATTAGATTAGAGTTCTCAAACAACAGTCCCAAAGTTTATTTACATATTATAGCATTTGATGAGCCTCTATTATTTTCTTTTTTAAGAGCTTAATTACAAATGGAGCTTTTGCCTCTTGAAAATATAAGGTGAGGGGACAACTTTTTTTTTAGAGCCGTTTTAGCTTAAGTGGGTAGCGGCGGACAATGCAAAATTTACAAGTGCTTTGGACATAAATGACGTCAGAAAATTTTAAAATGATACAATTGGTTGGTTTTGCATTGTAAATTTTCAAATGTGGGCCTCATACGACACCATTCCTAAAGGTGGACCTCAATTTTCTCATGAAATAAGAGCCTTTCGTTTTTATAATTCCGACCAAACTGGAGATGTCTATGTAAACCATATCCACTTGATACATTCTTTATTACCCAAGGACGGCGGATGGACTCCTAGTCCTTTCCATCGCATACACGACTAATGGAGTAGCTTAATCAGACATTCGTTCATTCTTTTCTATTCTTGATTGTCAAGACTGCCTGAAATTTTTTTTGTGGAGGGATTGTCCCCACTCAAATTTTTGAAAAGTTTAAATATGAGAGTGATTTTAAAGTTTTTGTATGGGTAATTTTGCCCATTTCCTATGTTCACCGCAGTTTTTGCAAGAGAGCTGATAGTGCCACACCCAAAGCTTCTTTTTCCTCATCCCTTTAAGCACACCACTTAAGTAAGAAACTGATAAAATCTCTCTATACACACCCCTTTTATCTGAAATTATCATATCCTCTCTCCCTTTCCTTCTCTCTACACTCCGCTTCTTTCCTCTTCACTATCGTCCCTCTCCCTGTCCTTGCCCTCCGCCCGCACTCCCTCTCTTTCACCCCCTAAGTGTATCTCTCGCCCTTCCATCCTCCCCTTTTGGCAATTTTTTCTTTTTGGGGGGGTGGGTGGGTGGGTTGTAGAGAGAAATTGAGTGTGGTTTAAAACTATGAATAGTGTCTACTGTGCTAATGTCATGCATAGGTTTATTGGTCTTAAAGTAAAGGGATGTGGAAAAAGAAGTTTCGGGTGTGGCATTAGCCGCTCTTTTTTTGCAATTACAAATAAATAGAATCATGAAAGAAAATAGGGGTATCGTGTCTTTTGCTTTTCTTGAAAAGAAAACAATATAAAGAAGCGAGTTCCATATTCCAAATTGCACGCAAAGTCACCACTTCTTTCTCCAACCCATTTCTTTGCAATATACAACCGTTGCCGCCTTCTTCAATTCATTCTAGTTTCCTCCACTAAATATAGGTGCGTAACTTCCCATTTCTCTCTTGGTTTTAATTTTTTATATGGATTTATTATTTACTCTCTTTTTTTCTTGGTTTTTGCAAGGTATTTATAAGCAAGTAAAACAACATTCACAACAAAAGAATTTCTAGGGGTTGTAGAAATGAATGGATTTTTCCAACTCTCTCTCACACCCATTGTATTTTTGCGTACCAAATAAAGGAAAACTCGTTTTTTTTCTTACCAAATGAACGAAAACCCAATGTAATAGTGGAATCCACAATTTTTTTTTATTATTCCTATTTGGTGTAGCTATTGAATCCTTGGAGAAGCCGCGGACACCACATTTTGCGGCCTTGGAATCAGCCCAAATATCTCAAACATTTAATCCAATAAGGATAGATTTTCAATAGATCAAGCCAATAAGAACAACGTGATCAAGATAACACTCACCTGGACTTCTCAATGGGGCCACTTCCTTAAATCTGACCATGGCCCCACTGTATGTGCACCCTTGCATAGTATAAAACACAACTAGATCGAATCATTGTTTAGTGTCCAACCCATATAATTTGATCAAATCATTTTGGTAGGTGGGGTCACTTTGATAAGTTTGTCTTTATGGTGTAGGCCCCATTAAAGAATTCATCCTTCTTCATTAGTTAACCTTTTTCTTTCTTTTCTTTTTTATTCCTAATGTGATCTATTTCGGCTTCAAATTGAGGCTTGAATCTCCATGGCTCCATTATAATTGTAGTTTTGTGTTTTTCTTTCTGGCTTGTTTTTGGTAAATTGTAGTCCCAGTTATAGAGTCAAAAAAATAAATAAATAAATAAAGATAAAAATAAACCTCTCTTACATAATCGAATGGCTAATTGATTTACAACTGTGTATGTTTGTACAACTTACTATTTATTTTACATCTTTTGTTTAGTGAAGATTTTTTATTCCTTTTTGCCCCCAGTAAAAGTTCCTGGCTCCATCGCTGCATCGAAGTGGGCTTGATGAGCGTAATTGTATAAACACTATGTCCGTGTTGGAAGGAAGAAAGAAGAAAACAAAAGAAAAAAATAAAAAAATTGTCCATCCAATGCTCATGCTCCATACAAAAACCAAAGAACATGATTTTCCAAGGGATGGTGAAACTTACTTTTGCTAAAAATGCATTTATTATTTTTTATTAAAATGAAAATAAGAAGAAGAAGAAGAAGAGAGAAACAAACAAAACCCATTTCCTAAATAAGATTATAAATAGGTGTGGAGAGGTGAAAGGTCATTAGATAGGGACCTGAAATGGGTATGCTGTGGAATCAGAAGGTTCGGGAGCATTGCTCCTGTCAGAGACGAGCGATGCTAGCGTCACTACTCCCAAAGTTCAAAAAAAAAAAAAACACGAAAATGGGTTGACGTACTTTCTTTAATGCTACCCAAACTACTATTCCCTTTTTCATACTACCGCAACCTACGATGAATTTTCCGGTAAAATCCTCTTATATAAAGAAGTTTATTAACCAAGACTCCGGGGAGATTTTGGGCTTTTAAGGCAGAACACCCGTAAAGTGCTTTCTCAAGTGCAACAAAACTCTTGGGGCTGGTTTGCCTGTCACACAAGCTATACGAAAATGAGATTTACTTATGTAAATGCTATACATGCACGCAATACCATATATGTCAAGATCACCATTTTCATATGAGTACATTCGATTTTTAACAGTTTTAGATGTATTTGGATTTTTTGGATGTTTTTCACAATTTCTTAGAAATCTATGGAGTTGATTGAAACTAAACATCCTTATATTTACCACTAATGCAAGAATGTTGAACCGTTCGAATCATGAATTAGGGGCACGCATCGATCTATAGGTTTGGATTTTTTTCACAAATTATTCAAGATCTACAAAATTTAAGATAATCGGCTTTAAGATCTAGGGTTTTTAGTTCAGTAAATAAAACAAACGGTTTGGAATACAAACATGGGGCCTACAAGAGTTAGAATAAATAAAAAAAATAATTAAATAAAGTAGTTGATCGAGCCCCTAGAGATAGTATTACCCTCAATGCAAGATTATATTACCTTTTTTTCTTCATCGAAAACAGTTCTTACACTATTTTCCCCAGTAAGGATGAAACAAGATAAATCTTTCCTTACCATTGAAGCTCCAATTTTTGTAAGGGGCAAAAAATACCCTTGCTTAGATAAAAACGACCCTTACCATACCCGTGTGGGGATATTTTCATAATACCAAGATCGTGCTAGTTTCGGTAAGAGTACCAGCTAGGCATGTCTTGATCTCAGCTTTATCCATCACGGCAATAGTGCCAGTGATGATATCTTCGCAGTACCAAGATCATCCCAGCTCCGGTAAAAGTACCAGCTAGGTATGTCTTGGACTCGGTCTTATACATCTCGGCAATAGTGCCAGAATGCTTCCATATTAAAGTCATACCTCACCTCAGTACCATCTTCAGTTCGGTTCGGTTAACCAAGATGAGTATTGAGCATACGTCCACGTTGCAAAACGTATTGACGGATAAGGATAAACACCGGATAAAGGTAAGGAGTTATCATTATCCAGTGATTACGTCCATAACCCCTGAAAGATCGAGGTAGAGTCCGAATAGGTATCATCGAAAAATCAAGACTCTATCATCAAAAAATCAGGACAAGGATCGTGGGACTCTCAACCTATATATACAGAGAGCTAATTCAGAAGAGGTACGCTTATGCATACGCTTACGCATACACACATACTCACCCATACTCTAAGTTCTCCCTTCTTCTCCACTCACTCATCTTTTGTTCAGTGACAGCACTAACTTAGGCATCGGAGTGCCTTTGGTTGACTGCAGCTAGGGTCTCTGACATTTGTTTCTCCTTCCCTTTCAGGTTTCAAGCATTTGATCTTTCCTAAGAAGCTCTACATCCATCCAAGCAAGTCCGTAAATATTTAGGCACGCACAATTAGCGTCGTCTGTGGGAAAGATCAAATCAAATTCACAAACGCCATGCCTCCAAAAACTAGAAAGGGCGAAGGACCATCAAGGACCCTGTCACCACCACTTGTAGTGCCAACGCAATTGCCACCAGTCCCTCGCCAGACGAGATCCGGGGCAGATCTGATGCAGTGAGCGTGGAAGGGCCAAAGACTCAATCTGGATCATCTTCAAGGGGGGTGACGGCACCTCCCCGGCAAGATAATCTTCTAGTGGAGCATCCCTGTAAGGCCCCATCCCGAGTTAATTGATATTAACTCTAATTGATTGGGAATTAAGCTAATTAACTGTGTTTAATTAAGCTAATGAGGGTTTATAACCAAATGGAATTGAATTAGCCTAAAATGAATGATTTAGGCTTAATAAAATAATAATGAATGATTTGAATGGGTTTTTGAACTTAAACAAGGAAATTAAGGATTTTTTCGTAAATACGAATCTTTAAGTATTTTGTCGAATACGGAAACTCTTGATACCAACACGTGTATCTTAACGAGTACGATAATTTTCATAAAAGACTCGAAGTCGTTTGACAAGAAACGGATCAAATGACCCTTCATTTGACTTAAATTGAAATGAGAAGTGAGGTGGAATTGAAATGAGAAGTGAGGTGGAGGGCCTAAATGCAAATTTGGGCTTATATAAGATAACATGAACTCAAAATGAGTTCATTCATCTCAATCAAACCCTAGGCACCTTCTTCTTCATCCTTTTTCTTCTTCTTTCTTTCGTTTCATCTCCTTCAAGCATCAAGAGTTGAACTTTGAGGGTGATTTGGACGAGGACTTCGCCTATTTCATCCTCTTCTTGAATTTTCTTGAAGAAAATCTTCAAGTTGAGAAGTTTCCATTCAAATTCAAGCTAAGCAAGGGACTTTTGTGGATTAATCTTCAAATAGAGGCAAGTTTATACATTTCTAGTGGTTTATGTTGTTATTGTAGTGGTTTGAGTTCAAGGAACTCAAATTCCAGAGTTTGTTTCAAAAGTTCTGAAGCTCGAAAATGATGTTCTGAATGTAATTTGCCTAGCCACAGGGCTAACCGTAAGGCTAACCGCCAAAATCTGTGAAACTGGTCAGTCTCTAGAAAGCTGACCGTAAGCCAACCGTCAGATTTCGAGCTGCAAGGTAATCGTAAGCTGACCGAAGTTGAATCAGAGTTCCCTGTCAGAAAACTAGCTTCTGGAAAGCTAACCGTAGGTAACCGAAAGGAGTTCGGCTAACCGAAATTGAAATTTCGACTAACCGAGGGGTGACTGTCGAGGTGACCGAAATTATGAAGAGTATCAGAAATTGTTAAGCTTCTGGAAAGTTGACCACGTGCTGACCGAACAGAGTTCGGCTAGCATCCAATCAGATTTCGGTTAACCGCCAGGTAATCGCCATTGAGAGACATTGCAAATTAAATTCTAATTTTTCTGGATTGAAAGCCCAACCATTGAGACTAATGTTAGTGATATCTAAACCTTCATAGGTATTAGCTAAGGTTATCGCAACGTATAAATTACTAAATAAAGTGACGTTCATCGAGAATAACACGTACGTTACATAACGAACGTTTCACTCAATTGTTTGGTTTATATAATTGTTTTAGAATTGGGATAGGAATTGAATAGAAGATTGAATTGGTTTAGATTATGAGTATGACGCTACATAGTGGTTTCCTAAGCTCATAATTGAGCCACATTGAATTCACACTGAATTAATGAATAATTACTAATTGTAATAATGAATTAATGAACAATCCTGCTGCAGCAGATGGTATGGGGTGTGCCGATGTTGGAAAATAGGTGGGCCATTCAGATAGGTTTCAAAAACTTTTGATCCACTTGATGCAGGGATCAACTATCTAGAAGGCAATAAACTCAATTCAGGATGCAATCCTTCAAACTCATAAATCATGTACAGCAATATAGCATATTTAGAAGATAGAAAACAACACCTAAACATGCAACCACGAAATCTACAACATACAAGGATGTAGATTATACCTTTGGAGCTTTGTAGTGCTCTAATGGAGAAGTTGATCTCTTTCTTTGATGATGAACACCTTCACTAATCAAATTAAGATCTCCAACACCTTTTGATCTTCTACGCTATGACCCGTATCAGATTCTCTTTTCTCAAGAAGATGGTGGGATCTCCAAGAGAAAACCTAACTAGGAACTCTAAGGAACTAGAGGAGAAAGATAAGAGAACTAGAAGAGGGAAGGGAGGAAAAGATGCAACACTTGCACTCAAATAAGGGGCTGGGCGTGAATCCCTAGATGGAATAGCATGGAGGACGTCCAAGCCTCCTCTCTCTCCTTTTATAACACTTAAGCAACCTCCTCTTACTGATTGAAATAGAAGTCTTACTTACATAACAATTAGTTGCTTACCAAATCACAATTGGAAGTCTTACTTCAAATATGATTAGTAACTTCCTCTTTTACTAATTAAAATAGAAGTCTCACTTCCATTAATAATTAGTAACTTACTATTACCACTATTAGAAGTCTCACTTCAAATAGAACTAGTAACTTTCTATTTCCTTTTAGATTTCTACTATAATTAGTATCTTTCTAATATCTTGGGCTAGCGTGGGGACCACTAGAGATTCCTTAGAAAGCTGGCTCCAACTGGGACACGCGACCCCACATCTCATGTGCAATCCGGGCCCACAGTTAATTGCAAATAACTCCACTATATAAATGCAATTGCACTCCAGTCTTAGGAATAAATTACAATGAAGACCCTAAACTTCCCAATTACCACAAGTAGGCCCCTCCATCTATATCCATGGATCAATTGGACATGTCCACCAAAATAGATCCATATCTTATTATCCTTGAGCCCCAATTAATTATAATGATCATTTGGTACCGATCCAATTAACTCTTAATTGGAATGGGTGCGCACTTACCAATGATAAATTCATTAATTGGCACAAGGGGATATTAAAGATAGATTCCATCTTGACCATTGAATGTTCCCACAACTCTACTACCACGTACCCAAATCACCGAGGTGTTGACCTACAATTGGCCTCACTCATTGGTGACTCAAAGCAAATGAATAGATGGAAACTTGAGTTCATTAATGTCTCAGGATTATGAGCCTATTGCTAGGGAATTATGAGAGCAAACCTTAAAGTAAAGACAATGTATAAGGTGCTTCTCATGGTCCTTCAATACATCCAATGTACCAGCACCATGATTCAGAATCTTACATTCTAATGATCGAGACAAATCACACTATCTCATAGTGATCAAAGTGCTGCAACCTTGTCAGATGAGATGCCCAATCTCATCACTGGTTGTGAAGATATTTAAGTATAAGATTTGCAATACATGTCTCCTGTATGTGGATCTCATCCACACACATATATTACATCTAGTATACTTGTGGACTCCGATTCATCTCATGAATCATTATGTCATTCGTATTGGTTATGTGCAAACAAGTAATAAAACACCATTCATCTCATGAAAGGAAAGCAATAATATATATTGATAAATAAAGAAATTAATCAATTTATTCATCATATACTGGTATTGAGACCATAAAACTAACAGCCGGAGATCTGTGGTGATGCCAGTGATCTCTGATCAAGACGCTAGTAGATCCCACATTTATATTGAACTAATAAATCTATCAATGATAAACCATGTAATGAACTTTTTTTATTTAATGAAAAATTACATATATGGACTAAAGAGTCCCACTTGATAAGTCACTTAACAGATACTCAGTGAAATCAATGAAATGAATGACCGCTTCCATTAAGAAGAACTGAACTGAAATAAGTACTATTGTAGCTGCCAAATATAGTAAGTGATGTTACTATACTCACATTCATAGTTACTGAATTGAGTTGTCTAGGACTGTTTAATTGATAAATTGACAGGTCATTGTATACTGTAGCTTGAACTATTATAGAATTGTATATACATTGTTGAACCGTCGTGTTCACAGTGTTATTGATAAACATTACAGGCCCAGTTACCCATCCCGGTCTTGCAGAGGCCGCACCGCCAGCGGAGATTGCCCATCCAATACCCCCAGGAGGCTTGATAGAATGGACATGATCGGAGTGCGAATGAATTGAATACTTAAGAGATTTTGATAAAAGTTTTTGTATATTCATTTTGAATAGTAATTAGATGTCACCTGCATTGTATTTAAATATGCAGTGGTTGACTTTGTTAGAAATGTATATTGAATTTACTTTTATGTAAAGGATTTGTTTAGTTTTAAATGGTTGTCAATGTATATATACATATGTTTTCGCACAATTGTACATTGACAGGTACATATGCAAGATCCCTTGTGGACTTCATCTTAACTTCGGTTAATTCAGGGTTTACGGGAGTAAGTATGATTGTCTTCGAGACCCGGGGTTTAACCCTAATCGTTCTGATCTCGGGCTCGGGTCGTGACATATTTATTGTATGGTATCAGAGCCTAGTTAAAGACTAGGTTAAGAAAATTTAAAAGACTTAGTAAGATTAAGAACGAAGTGAGGAATGTTGTGTTTAGAACGAATCCAACTGTGGATTTGTGTTTAATGTTTTTACTATATGTAATGTATATGTGATGGAAGTGTTGAGATACAATCTTGCCTTCCGTATTGTTTACAGTATGGAATCTGGATCAGGATCTATGGGAGACGGTAACTTCGTAGAGGTTACTCCACCTTCCCCTCCTGCGTATGATACTGATGCTAGATTTGCTGTTATTCTGGAGCAACTAGCCAGAAGCAATGAGCAGATTGCAAAGAGCCATGAAGCTCAGATGGGTATGCAAGCTCAAATGGCTTCTATGTTGCAAGTGCAGAGCCAAATGCAGGCTCAAATGCAGATTCCTCCTTTAGCACCGGTCCAACAGCATCATAATGTTGAGACTCACGTGGTGTTACAACATAAGGACAAGGACCCTCATGCCATCTTTGAGCGGTTCCGTAAGAGAGGAGCCATTGAGTTCCATGGAAATGAAGATGTGATTCAGGCTGACGAATGGTTTGAACACATTGAAGATGTGTTTGAGACAGTTGTCTGCACTTACAAGCAGAGAGTGTTACTTACCTCTACTATGTTTAGAAGAGCAGCGAAAACATGGTGGAAGAGTGTTAAGGATGTATTCAAAGCAATGACCACACCAGATGTATGGGAGACTTTCAAGAAACAATTTCAAAGGAAGTTTGTCCCCGAACATGTGCAACAACAAAAGGAAGTAGAATTCCTGAATTTGAAGCAAGGTCAACTGACCGTGGCTGTTTACGTTCATACTTTCTTACAGCTATCTAAGTATGCTACCGAATTGGTGGATACTGAGTCTAAGAAAGTCAAGATATTTCTCCTTGGACTGAATCCAGAGTACAAGACGATCATATTGGCTGGGCAAAAGCCTACAACATTCGATGACGTCGTTGATAGGGCATATACTGCAGAAGAAGTTTAGAGAGAGAGAAGGAAGCCGAGGTTGTTAACACTAAAAGAAGCGGTGATTTATGGTCTAAGAAGGGAGGACAATTCAGGAATAAGAGACATAAACATAGATTCATTCCTAGGAATGATAGGAATGAGAGGAGAGAGAACAGACCAGTTTGTGATACTTATGGTAAACCTCACAAGACTGAGTTATGCTGGAGGACTACTGGAGCTTGCTTAGTCTGTGGTTCCTTGGAACACAGAATGGCACAGTGTTTGAGGGCTAAGAGAGATGATAGAGCTCCATATCAGTATCCCGCTCAGGGTCAAGTAGCACTTCCTGCTCCTTAGTAGAGATTAGCCTTGCCAGCTTCTCCTAGGCAACAGCCTCAACGTCAAGGCCAACAACGCCAATGGCAGAGACAACAACCAAGACAGCATAGCAACCCAACAGACCACAGATGGCTGGAATAGTTTATGCCGCCAACAGGGAACAAGCTGATATTGCAACAAATGTGGTTGAAGGTACAATCCTTGTAGATAACAGACCTGCAATTGCATTATTTGATCCTGGTTCCACGCATTCATTTGTAGCACTTGCATTTGCTTGTGATATGCAAAACCGGATAATGCAACTAGCGTATGATTTTACTGTTTCTACTCCTTTAGGGAGAAAAGTTGTATGTGAATTGTATGTACCTCAATGTACTGTTAGAATTGGAGAGTTGCCAATGCCAGCTGATCTGGTAATATTAGCGATGAATGATTTCGATGTGATCTTTGGTATGGATTGGCTTTCGAAGTACAGGGCTTGTTTAGACCGTTTCCGCAAAATCATAACCTTTAGGGTTGATGAGGCCAATGTTAGTGTACTCTTTGAAGGAGTCCAAAAGAAATATGACACCAGGCTTGTTTCAGCACTTAAGGCTGAACGAATGATGTATAGTGGTTGTGAAGGCTACATTGCATTTGTCTAAGAGAAAAAGCTTATACAGGAGTTACGAAATATTCTTATAGTCTATGAATTTCCAGACGTGTTTCCATATGAAGTGTCAGGTCTACCTCCAGTTAGGGAAGTGGACTTTATAATTGAACTTGTCCTCGGTACTGCACCGATATCCAAGGCACCGTATCAAATGGCACCGTCAGAGTTGTATGAATTGAAGAAACAGATATAGGATTTGCTTTATAAGGGTTTTATTAGACCTAGTGTCTCGCCATGGGGAGCACCTGTACTATTTATAAAGAAGAATGATGGCACCCTTCGAATGTGTATCGATTATAGGCAGATAAATCAAGTGACAATCAAGAACAAGTATCCACTGCATAGGATCGATGAGTTGTTTGATCAACTCCAGGGTGCAGCATACTTTTCCAAGGTTGATCTTCGATCTAGATATCATCAGATTTGAGTTAAAGATCAAGATGTATAGAAGACTGCATTCCGAACTCGATACGGACATTATGAATTTCTAGTAATGCCTTTTGGTTTAACCAATGCACCTACAGTGTTTATGGCTTTCATGAACAGGGTGTTTGCTTCCTATCTGGATCAGTTCGTTGTGATCTTTATTGATGACATCCTGGTCTATTCAAAGTCAGAGTTAGAGCATTCACATCAATTGAGGACAGCCTTGCAGATACTAAGAGAGTATCAGTTATATGCAAAACTCGAGAAGTGCGACTTTTGGTTGCAGCAGGTTGCATTTCTGGGTCATATCATTACTAGAGATGGATTAGTTGTTGGTGTAACTAAGATTGAAGCGGTTACCAATTGGCAGAGTCCAAAGAACGTGCCAGAAGTTCGAAGCTTCTTAGGATTGGCCGGCTATTACCGAAGATTTGTCAAAGACTTCTCGAAGATAGCAGCACAGTTAATGAAACTGACTCCGAAGAACATTCCATTCCAATGGAATGATACATGTGAGTCTAGTTTCCAGACCCTAAAGCAGAAATTGATTTCAACCCCAATTTTGTCCTTACCCAATGGAAGAGGAGGATTTGAGATATACTCAGATGCCTCGGGTGTTGGGTTGGGATGTGTATTGATGCAGAACCGCAAAGTGATTGCCTATGGTTCACGTCAGTTGAAGGAACATGAGAAGAACTATGCTGATCATGATTTAGAGCTCGCGGCTGATATATTTGCACTGAAGCAATGGAGGCATTATCTATACTGAGAGACTTTTGAAGTCCACCGCGATCACAAAAGTCTTCAGTACTTGTTTACTCAGAAGGATATCAATCTGAGGCAACGCCGTTGGTTAGAGCTGATCAAGGACTATGACTTTCCATTCAAATATGTACCTGGAAAAGGTAACGTTGTGGCTGACGCTTTGAGTCGGAAAGTAGAAGACTTGGCATCATTGGAACGTGGATGGAGCCTAATTGATGAGTTCAAGGATTCTGACGTGTCCATTGAGATAATGGACGATCGAAGAATGATTGCAGCAATGTCTGTATTCGAACCACTTCTTATCAAAGAAATTAAGGAGAGGCAGTTCGAAGATCCTGAATTAGTAAAGATCAAGGACAACATTGCAAATAAGCCAGATTTTGTATTGGTAGAAGGAGTTCTCTACTTTAGAGACGTGCTGTGTATACCAGTACAAGGAGATTTGAAGCAGGCAGTGATGTTTGAGCTCATAACACTAGATATTCTATGCATCCAGGAAGCACAAAAATGTATAGAATTCTAAGGGCAGATTCTAGTGGAATAACATGAAGCGGGAGATAGCAAGTTATGTGTCTTCCTGCTTAACTTGTCAGTGTGTGAAATTTGAGCACCGGAAACCACTGAGATTGCTTCATCCACTGAATATTTCTAAATGGAAGTGGGAACACATTACAATGGACTTTGTATCTGGTTTACCGAAGATGAGGAAACAGCATGACGCTGTATGGGTGATTGTTGATCGTCTTACAAAGTCCACACACTTCCTCCCATTTAGGAAGGATATGGGATCCAGTGATATGTCCAAACTGTTCATCAAGGAAGTGACTAGATTGCATTGAACACCGATCCCGATTGTCTCCGATTGAGATAGTCGGTTTGTTTCCACATTTTGGCAGTCATTTCAGAATTCCATGGGTAATAGACTTCGGTTCAGTACTGTTTATCATCCGCAAACAAACGGACAATCAGAAAGGACTATTCAGACTTTAGAAGATTTACTTCGTGCCAGTGTTGTTGATTTCGAGAGTGATTGGAATGATCATTTGGCGTTATGCAAATTCACATACAACAATAGCTATCACTCCAACATTGAAATGGCACCATTTGAATCTCTATACGGTCAAAGATGTAGGACTCCAGTAAGTTGGGAAGAGGTTGGAACTCGAAGTTTCCACAGTCCTACGATCATTGCTGAAACAACGGAAAAGGTTCAGAAGAAACAAGATAGGCTGAAAATTGCTAAATCAATGTAAAAAAGCTATGCTGACAATCGTCGGCGTGATCTAGAGTTTGCAATTGATGATTTAGTCTTTTTGAAGACTTCCCTAATGAAAGGCACTATTTGATTCGGGCAGAAAGGGAAGCTTTCCCCGAGATTCATTGGACCTTTTAAAATCTCGAGCCAGATTGGAAATGTGGCTTATCACCTAGACCATCCAGCATAACTCCCTGGTATCCACAATGTATTTCATATTTCAATGCTTCGAAAGTATTTAGCTGATCCTTCACATGTCATTCGTCACGAAGAGATCGAAGTATTATCCAACACCACATATGTTGTCGCGACCCCGGACCGAAGCCCGGGCCCGCGGCACGTGAATGCGGTCCATCTAATTGGAAATTTTATCATTTAGTTAATTTTCCACAAGTTCCCGCTGTGAGGATTCCTTGACACGTGGAATCTAACTCACACGATCAAGTATGCAGAAGCGTGTAGCAAATTACATCAAGACAAAGCACGAATAGCTTTTAAGTGCAAGATTAATATTAACAAGACGAGTATCAAAAGTAGGAAATATCACAATGCATTCCCAATCATAATTCAAGTTTGAGAGTTAAACAAAAGTAATTTAAGTCTGTTACATCCCAAAATAAGAGGCCAGCTAAGGCCAATACAATCCAAAAGTTAAACAACAACCCTAGACATGTGGAACGAATCTCAAGACACCGCCCGACGTCTAGTTGACATCGTCGGGCTGCCTCTCACAAGCTGGGGGTGGCTCAAAAGCCTCCTCTTGTCACTCCTCCTCAAAGGGGACGTTGCCTGCACTTGGGCACCAAAATAAACAAGCATCAAACACAACGGTTTGGCAAGTAATCAATTTAGTCATGAGCATGAACAAGTACATGTTTAAAGAAAAAATACTAAAACATTTGCTGAATTTGAAACAATTACATGACTGAAGTACATTTCAAAATAAGAACAAAACTAAGATACAAAAACAATCTAAGATACAAAAACAAGCTAGCATGAATACTTAGATATATCATGAATAGTAAATCCACAAAGAGCCCATCATTTCTCTATCATTGATATAATGAAAAGAGCAAGCACGCACGACAAGTACGATATACATAATATAAACACGAAACGATTCCCACATATACGGGGATTCCGCCGCAGAACCGGACACGCACGATGTGTAATAAAATACACGACTAATCTGCAGATAGTCCACATGTTTAAGGACCCCCAGACAGTGGATCAAACTGAAAGAGCAGTCTAAGCTCAGTGGTGTTCACTTGAATTCATGAATGCACAAAATACGGCGAAACACGTCTTAAACCAAATCAAACTTGAAGGGGGAAATCAATTATCAAAACTGAACAAGACACGGCTAGCAAGAGGCATAAATATATATGTGCATAACACGCTTAAGAAGTGATCCCCTTTTTATTCTTGAAACAATCGTCAAACAAGCTTATACTTAACTTCAAAACGAGTACACGATGATACTTGTTGCATCAAAACTAAAGTTCGAAAGCAAAGTCTATCAAACATATGTAAAGATCATTCATTGACCATTGTGTTATTGAAACCCAAATGTCTGAAAAATAAAATGGATTGGTGCCCCCGAAGTTAGATTACATTTTGTATTTCAATTGCACAATGTCAAGCTAAAAGCCTCATAACATATTCTAGTTTTCAATCCGGTAGAAATCCTTCTAAAACAGCTCATCTTGAAATTCCGGTTACCTCTCGGTCACATGTCGGTCGACCGAGATGGGGTGTGTCGGCGAGCCGACATCTGACCGATTAGCTGACCGACAGATTTATCCTGGAAATCTCAGCTCTCGGGAAATGAAACCGAACTGATTTCGGTTGTCTGTCGATTAACCGAAGTGGAAATGTCGGTTAGCCGACAGCTAACCGAAATCTTTCCTGACGAAATGCAGGTCTCGGGAAATGGAGCCGACATGGTTCAGTTTGATGTCGGTCGACCGAAGTGGGAATTTCGGCTAGCCGACAGCTGACCGACGCTGCACGGACAGTGCATTTCAAGTCAGATTTTTTCACAATTTTTCCTCCCTTCTTCTCACAACTGATCACCTGCACTTCCCTGGGCCTTCATGCTCTCCAAGGGTCCATTCCACACATTTAACATTATTCAATCCACAATCTAAACAAGAAATTTCCTCCATTCTCCATAAAAAATCAAATCAGATTCTAGATAAAACACATGCTTATAATTCAAAACAGAATTTCAGAAGCTTGGAGAATGATTAACATACTTGCATGAAGATAATGAAATCCACTTAAATGAGTCTAAAGCATGTTGAATGAAAGATCAAAACATAGCAAAAAGAATATTTTGAGCAAAGATGAAATCCAAATCAACATGCATTCACATTTCCTATAAAGATTATGTGCCTTTGCCCAAATGCTAACAAATCACTTCCTCAAGAATCCCTGAGCTGAACCAAGAAACTACAAAACCCCCATGAAAATCCATTCAAAACTCATCCAAATTTGAAAAACAAGAACCCATTTCGAAATGGGAGTTGCATGTTAGAAAAACAAGCTCATTAGGAGTTAAAAAGGCTTCATTGAAGAGATGGGTTAAAGCTCTTACCTAGAGGTGTTCCAACAAGAAGCAAGGAAGAAAATGGAAAGGGTTGCCTAGCTGAAACTTCAAGAAAATTACAGCTTTGGAAAGCTTGGAAGAAGAGGAAGAAGATGATGATCTTAGATTTCCATTTGGAGACCTCTAGCTAAGGCATGCAAGACGAGAAAGATGGAGAAAAAGAGTTTCTCTCCCAGCACTGGTTTTTCTTTTGAAAAAGGTCGCAGAAATGAACTGAACGAAGGGGAGGGAGAAAAGGTTTTGAGTTAAGTGGAAAATGGGCCCCACAAAGCTCCGAAACTTGCAAGGGTCAAAACATGGTCTTGTGGGTCCCGAATGAGATCGATGAAGAAGGATAAAATGATCCTTGAAAAATCTAGTTTCCAAAAAGTATAACATTGACATGGTTTTGAGATTTTGAAGTTTATGTCCAGATTTAGGTGTGAAAAGTCAATTTTACCTCTTTTTTGGCCAAAACTTGGGTTTTTGGGCTTCAAACACAAACGAGCTGAAAACAAAAGTTATAGAGAATAATAAAACCATTTAAATGAAATCAAAATCACAATCAAAACGGAAATCAACACAATCCTCCCACGCTTGCACGTACACTCAAGTCATCCTGAGTGTGTCTGACTAACATTAAACGCTCTCAAAATCCCCAAAGCTATGTCCCAGACTAGAGCTAATTATATTCTAACCCAACGATCACTAACCCTCTTAAGACTAAACACACACTAATCGGGTTATCTTGGGTTGGGATCTAACATATGTTGAGAAGCCAATTCAGATCATTGATACCAAAGAGACAGTTCTACATACGAGAATGATAAAATGGGTCAATGTCCTTTGGGATCATCATGGACCTAATGAAGCAATGTGGGATCTTAAGGAGTAAATGGCTCAGAAATATCCTGAGTTATTTGTTCAGGTAAATTCAATTTGAAATTTTTTACTGGCTTTATATTGGTCTGTATTACATTCGGAGGACCGAATGATTCTAAAAGTTTAGGCGAAATATAAGGCCCCGTCCCGAGTTAATTGAGATTAACTCTAATTGATTGGGAATTAAGCTAATTAACTATGTTTAATTAAGCTAATGAGGGTTTATGACCAAATGGAATTGAATTAGCCTAAAATGAATAATTTAGGCTTAATAAAATGATAATGAATGATTTGAATGGATTTTTGAACTTAAACAAGGAAATTAAGGACTTTTTCATAAATATGAATCTTTAAGTATTTTGTCGAATACGGAAACTCTTGATACCAACACGTGTATCTTGACGAGTACGATAATTTTCATAAAAGACTCGAAGTTGTTTGACGAGAAATGGATCAAATGACCCTTCATTTGACTTAAATTGAAATGAGAAGTGAGGTAGAATTGAAATGAGAAGTGAGGTGAAGTGAGGTGGAGGGCCTAAATGCAAATTTGGGCTTATATAAGATAACATGAACTCAAAATGAGTTCATTCATCTCAATCAATGTATACATATGTTTCCGCACAATTGTACATTGACAGGTATATATGCAAGATCCCTTGTGGACTTCATCTTAACTTCGGTTAATTCGGGGTTTACGGGAGTAAGTATGATTGTCTTCGTGACCAGGGGTTTAATCCTAGTTGGTCTGATCTCGGGCTCGGGTCATGACAATCCCCGACGAGATAATTCTCCAGTACCTGTCAGGTCACATGAATCCCTTCACCGAACAGATGGTGGCGATGAAAGCAATCCTTTCATCGTGGATATCAGGGCCCAAAACCTTATTATCCAAGAGAAAGAAGAGTTGATTTGCTAACTCCGGCAACAGCTCCAGGAAAGGACGACTCCCCCGGTTCCACTCTCTAAACCTCCTTTAATTGAACAGGATATGAGGCATGTCCTGCATAACAAGAGGCGCCACCAAGCTTATGACGAGGGCTCGAGTAGCAGCCACTTGAATGATGCCTCAAGGAGACTGAGATGAAGACCGGAGGACAATGATGACTTGAGAGAATGGCTTGACCGACAAGTCAAGCAGACGGTCCAGCAGAACATGGAGGTGGTCGGTTTCACCCGAGATCGGCTAAACGCCTACAACACTGAGGACCTCGGCACATCTCCCTTCTCTCAGGAGATAAGAGACTTTTCTCTCCCTGATAAATTCAGTGTCCCAAGGTTCGTTCTTTACGACGGGACTTCAGATCCAGCAGCACATCTTCGACATTTTACCCAAAGGATGTCAGTATGGGGCGATATAGGTCACCTGAATTGTAGAGTTTTCTCTTCAAGTTTAGGAGACTTTCCCCTAAAGTGGTTTTGCGCACTTCCAGAGGGGCCAATTTTGAGCTAGCGGCAGCTCCGGAATTCCTTCGTGGAGAAATTCCAGGCACACAGGGTCATCCCAAAGACGGACGATGACTTGATGGCCATCAGAATGAGGTGGACCGAGAACATCACACAGTTCGCCAAAAGATTTTGGACTGTCTATAGCCAAGTCAAAGACGCCACAGACACGGTGGCAATCAAGTCCTTTAAACAAGCCCTACAACCAAGTAATGAGCTTCGCAAGGACCTGGTGCGGTTCCCCATTGTCACGGTGAAAGCACTGATGGCCAGGGTGAATCAGTTCATTGAACAAGAGGAAGACGAAGCCTGAGCTCGGGAAAGCTTTGCCCTCTGGCAAGAAGATAGAGCCTCCAAGAGAGACAAGAAATCATCTCGGCAGGACGAGGCTAACCGAAACGAGGCATCACCGAGCTCAGCAATGGTATCGGCCTCCACCTCGGGGGGCGGAAAAGAAGTCCAAACCAACTGCAGCCTCCTATGAGGCTGTGAACATGGTCTTTAAGGAGCCAATCTACAAGCTCCTCAGCAGGATCAAGTCACAACCGTTCTTCAAGTGGCCGCCGCCAATGACAGGTGATCCGTCCGCCCGAGATCAGAACAAGTTTTGTGCTTATCACAAGCAAGGGCACAAAACCGAAGATTGCAAGGCCTTCAAGTTCCACCTCGAGAAGCTCATCAAGGATGGACACTTGAAGGATTACATCAAAGAAGAAGGCAATCCGGCTCATCAGTGCCAAGATGATGATCAGGACAATGATGAGCCGGAGGGCATCATTAACGTCATTCACCTAGCTCCCACTCCAAAGGGGAGCAATTCTGCTTAGAAGTCAACTCCTTGAAGCTGAAAGGTCCGAGCTCTTAAACTTCTTGTTATAAAACAAGAAAGTTTTTACGTGGACACTTATCTAGACTTATGCTATAGTGGTTGTTACAGAACATCCATTGAAGTTCCTTTTCAGAAAAGCCTGATTTCTATGAAAGAATCTCAAGATGGGCCGTCGAACTGGGACAGTATGATATCCAGTATCAACTCAGAACAGTAATAAAGGCCCAAGTTTTAGCAGACTTCATTGTGGAGTTTGTTTCTTTTAAGTTCGGCACCGAGCCGGCTAAAACCCAAACTAGGGGCAATAAGGATAAAGATGAAGTTACCGAGGTCAAAGAAGAACAATCTTGGAAGCAGTTCCTCGATTCATCATGGAAGGTCTTCGTCGACGGATCCTCAACCTTTAAAAGGGCTGGTGCCGGTGAAATGTCTGCGACCTTACTAGGTCAGTTGGGCCCAATTACCGGCCCGTTGACCCATTTATTTTGATATTATTATAATTATTATTTTTATTAGATATTTAAGTGGGTTTAGCCGGTGAGCGACTTTCTTTTGGTGTTAAAATAGTGCCTGCGGAGTCTCGTGCGATTCTGAGTTCGTTTGACCCTACTAGGGGTAGTTTGCAAATTAGGAAAAATTGAGTGTTTTTCCGAAAATTTCTTATCGCCGTGATTTTGGGTTCGTTAGAAAGGTTTCGTCGCGTTGATCAACTTTGTCTTCTCGCTCGTTCTGATCCGACGACCAGAAACCCTTCTAATAATTCATTCTTTCTCCGGACCCACTTAAGGGGTAACTTAGTCTTTTCTCCCTCCCTTTCTTCTTAACAAGAGATTAACTCTAATCTCTTTTCTTTCTCTGCAACGAACGATAACCTACCGCAACCTCTTCTTCTTCCTTATTCTTCCAAGGCTCCAGAACTCCTTCCCTGAAGGATCACTTCCACGATCCGAGTCGCTCATCTTCTTCCTCTCGATCTCCTCTTCCATTGACATTAGTTTGGTAAGATTTCCCTCTCTTTCATCTTGTCAATCAATTCTCTTTGGTTTAGATTTAGGTTAGATCTTAATCTTTTCTTCTCCGTTGCGTGTTAGATTGCATTTGGTCGGGTAGATTGAGGTTTCTGCAGTGGTAGGGTTTCTCCTTAGATTTCCTCAATTCCAATCTTCTTCTTGGTTGAGGCAAGTAGATCTGCATTTTATAATTAAGCTTGTGCGTATGTCTTCTATTATTGGATGTATGTATTTTCTTGTTAGGTTTCTCTAATTCCAAGCCTGTTCTGTTATTAATTTGGGTTTATTTAATTTAATTGTTAATTGATGTAAGTGGAAATGATGATGGATGGAATGGATTATTGGGGGAGCACGGTGGCTCAGTTTTGTGCAGGTGAACCTTGGAAGGATTGGGAGAGGATTAGAAATGGTTAGGGGTGAAAAACTGTAAAAAAAATGGGGTTATGTATTTGACGTTCAGGAAAATAAATAAATAAAAAAAATAAAAAAAACGTTGCATGATGCTGGACGTCCAGAACGTTCAATGGCCACTGAACGTCCAATGGCCATGACATCAGCGCATGAATGAATAAAAAAGAAAAAAAAAACAAAGAAACGTTGATGGCCTGACATGAATATGGCTACTGTTGGATCATCCATCCACTGAATCGGACACATGGTTGGTCCGTCGCGCTTTATATATATATATATAGGGACAAAGTTCTATGGGCCATAACTTCTAAACCATACGTCGGAATTTCGCGAGCCATATACCGTTGGAAAGCTCTTTGAGCGTAGAATCCAATGATACATGTCTCGTGATGATTGCGGACCGGGAAGGGAGGTAGCTAAGGAGATTAATTATTTAGACCACTTTCTTGTTAGTAACGAGATTGTTAGCCTAGGTTTGGGCCTTAGACATTGGAAACCATGAAACCACTCTCCCGTGACCATTAATGGGGTTTTGAAATCGTAACACGTGGCTTGGTGTGCTTCGATGGGTTGTCTAGGTATTCGTGTATTGTGTAGGGTTTAACCGAATGCGTATGGAATTGAATCAATCGATGCTCAACATGATTGTACATCAAGGAAATTCTTTATAAGCATTGATGATTTGAATTCCCCACGCACTCCGTTAAATCACATATGGTACATGGATGACAACACTTGCCTAGGATTGGATTGTAATCTCTCATTGATTTGTTAATCGTATCTGTCGGTTTTGCATCCTTGTACACTCTCTTGGCATAAAACACCTAATTAATTATGAAACATAAAATCTTGTAGAATTAGAACAAGGACCTGATTTAGAGTATACCTTAGGAACCATGTATCGTGTATTGATAAACATGACTGGCTAGAATGTAAGGGATTATCGTGTGGATGGTCTATCTTGTATTGTTTGAATGAGATAATCCCTTAGAACACGCTTTGTGTGCTGAGCTAGCCAGACTTGCTTGTCTTAGTTTCTCCCGTGTCTCAACACCACTTTATTATTATTAATAATAATATTATTATTATTATTATTTACATATCATGGCCAGCTGCAGTTTGGGGTTTATTGATGGGCCGGTTACTCGGACATCGGGGTGGGCAATCGGCTTTGGGCGGCGTCCATAGCGTTGAATAGTTGGGAGCGGGTTTGGACCGTGCTACTATTCCCAGGACCAGGAGCTTGGATCCCCCTGGAGCCGGACTTTGGTATCAGTAGTCCGGATAGGATTGTTACTGGTACCCCGTGAGGTGGCTTGGACATCCACGAAGTCTCCCTCTTGTGCATTGCATTACATTGGTAGTGGTGATTGTTAGTATTGCTAGGATTTCTATTTATGATTCTGATGGTTACTCATGCTACATGCCTAGTATTGTTCCTTGTATTCCTACGATCTTGTACTTGTCATTACTCTTATATTTGATGCATGTTATGTGTTAATTATATCTTGCTTATCTATTGCTCAACATGTCGTTGACTCGGTTCCTTGGTGTGCAGACTCCTCAGGTGAGTACTACTACGAGGAGCAGGCCGGTGAGGAGATCCCAGAGGATCTCCAACCAGCAGAGGAGGCACGGGAGTGGAGTGCCGATGACGTAGAGTAATGTCATCATTACCAGGCACATGAGAGACTCACTTTGGGACAAACATTAGATTTTATTTAATTCATTGTTATTCTTCGTTGAACTTTCTTTCATTGACTCTACGTTGTTTAATGGCCTTAGTTTATGGGATAACCATAGTAATTAAATTAACTTCCTCTTTAGCTTTAATTGTTGCTTGCAACTTTAAATTTAATTGAGATTTATTATCCATTGTTGATATCAATGTATGAATTCCGCTATTGTTTTATGTTTTGAGGTTGAACTACATTATCCTCACAGCGAACTTACGATCCTTGGGCCAAAAGGGGTAAGAATTTTTAATTGGCCCAAAATTTCACTCCCCGGATCCGGTTTTTTTCTAATCGGGTTCGGGGGACGTGACAGCCGGCATGGTCCTCCAATCTTTAGAGGGCCTAGTCATCGAGCAAGCCTCAATACCGTGCTCGGGACGAAAGGACGGCGGCCTACCTAGCTCATGCAAATCAACTCCTTTCTCAATTGGAGAATTGGTTACAAAGAAGACGCTTCCCGAAGACAAGAATGAGACTCACAAAATCAGGTTGAAAGCAGCTCGGTTTTAGTTGTCTCTAGAAGGCAAGCTGGTACCGAACTGGCATGGTCCATTCAAGGTGATCTCAGTTGCCGGACAATCAGCATACAGACTTGAGGACATGGATGGTAAAGAGTTACCACGGCCATGGAATGCGATGGACCTCAAGAAGTATTTTTATGTCAACTTCTATTTGAAATCAATAAAAGTTATTCTTGTGGAAGAATCGCTCTTTGTTGCTTTCAATTCTCGCCAAGTTGTAGAACTCAGCAATTACCTACCTAACTGCTACGGAGCATTAGGGAAATAAAGAAATGCCTTAAATAGTTACGGCACAAACACTAAGTTAGAGAACTCAGTGGCTACCTCGATGTTGGGAATTAAAATATATTTGGTTACGGAACCGAGCCTAAAGTATTTTCACCAAGGTAAAAATTGTAGTACCTTGCTTGCTATTGTTAAGCTCGGTTAATGAACCAAGCTACAATACAGACAAATTTGGTTGTTGAACCGAACTAAGGAACTTGAGAATTTATGAGATTCCGGTTGTTGGACTGAACTCAACTACTTGAGCAAATTGATCTCCAAAACACGTGTTGATCTCGGTTAAGGAACTAAGATCAAACATATACAATTTCCAAAGAAACATTTGGTTGCAAGCGTGAAAAAGAAAAAGTGCAATTGTATTCATTGAACGTAAGTACAATGTTAAGCATAACATCAGAAGCAACAAAAGAAAGTCTTCAACCAGTGGCCCCGGTGGTAGCATCAGCCTTGGTTTGAAGAGCTTTAGTCGCGGCAGGATTGGCTTCGGTTGTGGCAGCTTCAGTATGGGCCTCGCTCCTAGGCCTCTTCTCTCTCTAAACTTCCTCCCGTGAGGTCTTGGCAGGCGTTGTTTAACGCCGCCGAACTCCTGAACTTGGAAAAGGAATAGAAGTGGGAGCAGAAGCAGCAGCGACAGCAGGGGAAGCAAAAGGGGACGTGGGGGCACGAGGAGCTCGTCCTCCCTGTGCTAGAGCCCTTAGATCCTGGACCACCACGGCAGGTCGACGCCGCTGCATATCATCTCCTTCCTCCGAGCTAGATGAAGTACTGGAGGAATGGGCGACTTGGTGTGAACCTCTTGGCCTCGAGGAGGTCTCAGCTCCTACAGCAATTGTGTTGGCTTCGGTGGACTCAGCAGCTTCCGAGTCAGACCCAGAGGTGGTGGCCTCGGCGCTAGAAGCGGCCCGGTGTTTAACATCAGTTGGGGACTGCACGGGCTCTCCCCCATCCTCTTCTGTGTGAATTTAACGCCCTCCTCTTATCCGAGGTTGACCGGTCTTCCTCTTAATGAAGGAGTGGTACCTCGGTTCGTAGTTAAGGAGCGCCCAAACAACTCGGTGTTCGTGGTCTCGGTATGAGTACACCGCCCGAAACCACCCGTTGTTCCTTGCCCAACCAGCTCGGTGGGCCTCTTGTCTTCTCCGGCGGACGTCTGCACGACAAACAAAAGATGGGCCAAGTGTGATACCTCGGCAGACAAGAAGGGGAAAGAGAACGGAAATGAACAGGGGAAGAAGAGAAGACTTATGAATATAAAGACGAACGAGCCTAGACTCGAAAGATGCCGAGCTCAGATTCGGAAGAACTTGACCTCGGCAGAACTCCTCTCTTCTGCAAACCCTCTGTCTTCTCTGGCGAATGCAACAGTGAACAAAGAGAGATAGGAGCCCTTATATATAATGGAAAAAGAGGCGCCCCTTCGAATTTCGAGGACGCACGTGCGGAACTTCGCCTCAAGGACTGGCACGTCTCTTTGAAGGAATTGGACAACAAACCAGGCGGTGACACGTGGTGTTGCCAGTACATCTTCTGCGTCGATTGCGACATGCTACCAATTATCTCGGGCAGATGAAGCGACATCGTGATAGGGATCAGATGTCAGCAACCGACACCGAGATGAAATATAGTATGAGCTTCAAACTCAATGTTCAGAAGGCTCCCCCATCATAATACTTAGCTTTTGACCTCAAAGAGTTAGAGAACTCTAAGAAGTCAAAAGCTAGGAGCAATTGTGTGGGGATATTTTTATAATACCAAGATTGTGCTAGTTTCGGTAAGAGTACCAGCTAGGCATATCTTGATCTCGGCAATATGCCAGTGGTGATATCTTCACAGTACCAAGATCGTCTCGGCTCCAGTAAGAGTACCAGTTAGGTATGTCTTGGACTCGGTCTTATGCATCTCGGCAATAGTGCCAGAATGCTTCCATATTAAGGTCTTACCTCACCTCAGTACCATCTTCAGTTCGGTTCAATTAACCGAGATGAGTACTGAGCGTACGTCCACATTGTAGAATGTATTGACAGATAAGGATAAACACCGGATAAAGGTAGGGAGTTATCCTTATCTAGTGATTACGTCCATAATCCCTGAAAGATCGGGGTAGAGTCCGAATATGACTCTATCATCGAAAACTCAGAACGATGATCATGGGACTCTCAACCTATATATACAGGGAGCTAATTCAGAAGAGGTACGCTTATGCGCACGCTTACGCATACACACATCCACACCCATACTCTAAGTTCTCCCTTCTTCTCCACTCACTCATCATTTGTTCAGTGACAGCACTAACTCAGACATCGGAGTGCCTTTGGCTGACTGCAGCCAAGGTCTCTGACCTTTGTTTCTTCTTCCCTTTCAGGTTTCAAGCATTTGATCTTTCCTAAGAAGTTCTACATCCATCCAAGCAAGTCCGTAAATATTTAGACACGCACAATACCCATCAACATTACTCTTCTGGTTTCTTCCGTTGGACTTGAATATGGAGTTCTGGCTTATTAAAATAAATAATGCCCACCTAGCCATTTGAGTAATAAAGATGCAGCTGCATATGACTGGTTACAGAGACCCAAGGGACCATGCCCGACATACATCCTAGTCTACCACACCACTTCAATCAGTGGTGACCAAATTAATGTGGATAAAATTTCCGCATTCTTTCTCTCAAAACTCAAGGAGCATCATATTTACTAGAAAAACATGCCCATGATTAGCACAGGCAATTAATTTAATATTTAAATTTATAAAAAAAAAACCTTTATGATCAATTTCTTTAAAATGTATTGCTAAAGGTTATAGTCTAAGAGAGAGGGAAACAAAAAAGAAAGTTTATAAGAATTCAATACCTAATACCAAATAATTAAAAGAAAACACAAGCCATGAAAATTAAGACTAGTGACAAAGAAAATTATAAAACAAACTAAATCAAAACAAAAAAATAATATAAGCTTTCAATAAAATCCAATAAAACTTGAAAGACATAGATAAATAAAACATAGAAATGAAAATTCATAATCAACTCAATAACATAACTAATTTAAAAGAATCTCGAGCACCCATGATAAAAAAAACTCAAAAATGGAGCACAAAAAGACAAAAGACGAAAGAACCCACAAATTCATGAAAAACCATCATAAGAAAAAACTAAAAACCCATCACAAGTGAGAAATAATAATAAAAGAAATGAAAAATAAAACGAAACAAATTTGATTAAAAAGGCTATAAAAATATGTATAAATAAAGATCTATAGACAATACAATGATAAAAGTAATTTAGAAGAACCAAACCAACTTATGAGAATCTAATACTAAAAAAATGGAAATCTGCAGCCACAAAAGAAATAAGAAAAATCCATAAAAAGATTTCACAATGAAAACTAAATGAAAGTAAAATAAATAATTAACTCATAATGATAAGCAATAAAAAAAAAATATAAAAATGAGAACTCATAGAAAACCCCATGATAAAAAGTGATTTACAAGAAAAAAACCAGGGAGAACCCAATACCCAAAAATTGAAACAAAAAAGGGGAAAAAAGGAAATTCACAATCTATGAAACCCTAATGCCACAAAACTAAAAGAATCCATTGTAAAGTACTAAAAATATATAAAGACAATTCAATAGTGAAAAACACCCACTACCCAACAACAAAAAATTAAAGTAAAAAAAAAGTGAATTAAAAAAAAAAACCAGAAACCCATGAAAAACCATCACCAAAAGAATTAAAGGGACCTAAAAATAATAATAATTAAATAATCGCATAATAAAGCATAAAATACCCATTTAAAAATCAAGAAATAGAAAATAAAAGAAAAAAATTATAAAATATCCCATTGTATAAGCAACTTAAAAGAAAGAAAGAAACCCATTAAGATCGAATAAAAAAAAAGTAAAATAAAAATAAAAAACAACCAACAAGTTTATTAAACCCCTTCACCGAAAAACTAAATGAACACATCAAAATAAAAATAAAAAAAGAAAATAAACCCACAACAAAAGGCAACAAAACCTGATGAAAAAATAAATCTTTTTTTAATCTTTGCTTAGTTTATGAATTATGATACTTATTATTTTTGTTGATCAAATTTCATATATTATATATTCATTTGGGTTTAGTTTTACTGTAAAATAGTTATCATAGAAAATCGACGACTATATAGGAAATCATATTAAATAGTTATTTCAAAAGTTTGATTACCTACGCTTAAAATACAATGAGGCCCACTCAATCTAGAACGGTGGTATTTATTGGGGTCAATATTCTAAAAATATAGTTACTTTTATAAACCCCTCGTAGATAAAGTCCAACTTATGGTCAAATTCCAAAGTGGGACTAGGGTCCTTTCCTCATGAACTAATTTTAACCTTTTGTTGATAATTATTAACAAAAAAAAGCTCTGTAGTGTAGTGGTAAGGTTGCTCCTTTGAAATCCAAACTGTCTTCAATTTGAGTCCCGCACATGCCATGATTAATTTTTACCATGTCAATAAAAATACACGGATCATGTTGTAACAATCTGTAAACTGTTGCACTGTTGTTACTTCAATCAGCAATGAAACCCCTGCTAACATCCAAACCTTGCTATCAACTTTCGTCATTACTTAATGTGCTATTAATTAATTTCTTCTTCCTCTTCTTTAAAAAGCAAAACAAAACAACAAAAAACAATCTTAACTTTCTATATTTTGTTAGTGTCTTGAACTCTTAGATATTTGTCAAGTCGAGAACCTAATTTTCTAGTAGTCAACGGGAGAGCATGGATCTGGATAAACCTAAAATTTATTCAGTCTAAGCCAAAAGCCCGGCCAGCTTAGCTTCAAATTCTGTCACTGCCCCATTTTGATCAGAGTTTCAGGAACCATTTCTTTTATTGTTATCATGGACTTGTTTCATTGCATCAACTTTCAGTCAACTGTCTTCTGCTGAATTTTCTGTATACTAGAAAGTTGAGTATTCTTTTGAAAGCATTTAAGGGTAGCAACAATAGGGGGTAAACTTAGATAAATCCGTTTGAGATGGTTTGGGCACCTCTAATTTGAACCGACAATGACACTGGTAAAAAAAGATTTGGCTATAAAGGTTGATGGCGCACCAAGGGGAAGCAGTATGCCAAAGAGGACGTTGATGCAGGTGGTAAAAATAGGACGTTGATACAGGTGGTAAAAATAGATATGAAGAAGTATAACTTATCGGAATGGAAAAATACAGTTCATGCAGTTGACCTCAACATAGTTGGTATAAGGCTTTGAAGATGATGATCATTATGAATTCGTAATTCAGTTGTTGGTTGATACATTTTATGAGAATCACAATCTCTTCATTCATTGTGTTGAACCAGTCATTCACCGTAACGGGAAAGACTGGAGAAAAGTGCCAGCCAAGAATATTAACTTTCCAAACCTGATGTACATGTAAATCTCCTGCAACAAAGATATAAACAAGTGCAAATTACAGAAAGTATGTTCCTCATTCTCGGGGTACTTTCAAGAAATCCTCCAGGACCTAATAAATATGAACACTACAAAGAAAAAAAAGGGTGAAGTGGAATCTTCATCAACACGGACATAAAATAGGCTACCAGCGTAGGCAATTCCAAACTGCTTCACCAAATTCAGCAAGGCTTTCTCTTGTCCACCTTCAAGTGGAGATTATACCACTTCTTCTTCTTTGATCTATCCCTTGTCACCGGCTTCTCTCTCTCCCCTGTTTGTTGATAGTCTTCTCCACTAGACTCCTTAAAGGAAGCCCTGATCTTGCCATTACTCGAACTCCTTTTTAGAGGTGAAATTGTCGAGTATGAAGCATGAATTGCTTCTCTTTGTTTAAGAAGCTCATCAATCTAAAACAACACCACAAATGAAAACCATGAGATTCCGATAACCACTATCATTATTTATCAATGATCACTAGTGCAAACCATGCTATTCAGTCACAAAGCATTAGGTAAACTCACAGCCTGCATTTCTTGTGCATATCTGTTGGTCATCTCTGTGAATTGAGCCAAGACCTGCCGAGGTAAAAATGAAAAAAATTTCCCCAAAAAAAAAACAAAAGGGAAAAAAAAACCATTCAAGTTTATCAAAATTAAAATACATGAGCGCATAACCAACCTCTCTATACTCCGTCTCAAATTTTGAGAGTTCAACCCTTTTGGTCAAAATTTGTGCTTCCACATCCCGAAGTTTCTCCTTTTCCTCAGCAAAGGGTGCAGCACATAGAGCTTCTATGACATAGTTTGCACTTTTGAAGAAGTTATCACCTGAAAGAAAAGTTATCACAGCAATCAAACCATTTACGCAGCAGGTTTAATCAATTACAACTCACTAGCAGACAAACTGACCATAAACAGCGAACACATGGGTGCCTGCCTTTAGCTCAGTTATTTCACATGGCTGAAATCCATCCAATTTCTTGAAGAAGGAAGCATCAGGATCTTTTGCAGCTGCCATCTAAAACAAAAAAAAAAAAAATTGTGACCAGGAACAGATAATGCACTTACAATGCTAAGGTAGCTGTAGTGCTGTAGGCCTTACAGAATTGATTGTCTGATCCAGCCGGTACACAGGGAAACAAAGAAAATACATCCCAGCAGAAGTCACTTTTCCAGTCTTAGCACTATCCTCCTGCATTGACAAGATATTCAGCAGTGCATAGAAATTACTCATTGTACTAAACAGGAATTTAGCAAAATGTAACTCTGCACGTTTCTGTCGGAAACAATGTGCACAAGCATGCAGTCTGACAGCAATACACGATAAAGAAAAAGAAAATAAAAAAGGTTGATATACTTCATCAAGGTTAAGGTGACAACCAAGTCATTCTTACCCATTTCAAAACCAAATAACAATAACAGGCATCCTCAGAAGGAACTGGGAGTAGTGTACAAAAAACTACCCTTCTTTTCTCAATTAACAGAAACAAACTAAATGAGGAGTCATGATGAGAGGGATGAACCACCCCAACCCAGACCGCATTCTGTCCTCAGAAAAAACTGTCTTCGTTACCAATCTGTCCAAGGAGATCTCCAGAACAGAAGCCATGTTTTGCAGGGCAGGCAAGGTCATTGGCTCCTTGCCAGTTGATAGAATCTCAGGCAACAAGAGAGGTTTCAGCTTTGTCAGATTCAAATCAGAAGCAGAGGCGCTGAAAGGGATCGAGATAGCCGACATAAGATCTTGGGGTGGTAGGGAAATTTCGCCCAAGATTGCCTTAACCCCAGCTGATAGATCAGCCAAACCTTCATTTTCCTTCCAACAACCCAGTCCTAATCTCTGTAAGCAATCCATGGTTCTCGGGAAGGAATCCACTCATCAAAGCAACAATGGCAGCAAAAAGAGAAGGGTGGATAATCAGTAATGGATACCAGCCAGCAGTGAAAAAGAATGTTACAATTCTCTCTGGTGGTGGGCTTCTTGAAACAATGCTCTGACGGTGCCAATTCGATTGATATCTGGCTTCATCGAGTGTGGGGGAAGAGGCCAATCATAACCAAGATGATCGACAGGGAGAACAGGTTTCTTCAGGAAAAAAGGTGTAGGAAGTTCTGTACAGCGCTAATACCCAGGACCACTCTCCTTTCGTCGCGATTGAAAGATGGATGGAGGTGATCGGATCTCCTCCTCTTCAGTGGGTAAGATTTTATGGAGTCCCCGTACAGGCGTCGAGGGAGGGGTTTTTTTGTCTCCTTGGAGATTGCCTAGGCCAGACTGTGTATCCAAGGAGGAGTCAACTTTCGGAAGGGTGAAAATTCTGTCTGGGAAGGTCCGCAAGGTGCCAAAACAGATTTACCTGTGGGTTGACAATCTTCAATTCACTGTCGTGGTGGAAGAAGGAGATCTGACCGGAGGAATCACAACACCACCAGAAAATGATAGAGGAGGGTCTTCCTATTCGCCTTCCGATCGGGTGTTTAATCAAGGTCACGAGGTTGAAGATGATGGCCATAGTTTCCCAGATCCAGGCCTTCATAGTGGATCGGAGCTGAGGCGGGCTTCAGGTTTAATTACGTCCAACGGAAATCCTGGATCAGTGGTGGCCAGCCCGAAACTTCATCATGCGAACCAAATGGGTCATGGCGTGTCCAATGGGCCAGGCTTGTTTTCTTTTTTAAAGAGGGCCGATCGTAAATATCGCTCAGCTTCTTCTTCGGGAGATCACAGCAGCGAAAGGCCTAGGGCTCTGAGGAGTCTCTCAGGAAGCGAGTTGGCTCCCTGCTCGATGGAGTTGACAAGCACAATCAAGGGCGCCTCATCTGCTTCGGACAATACACAACCAACTTTGGCTGACTACTCCAAATCTAACAAGCTTGGATCTGTCCTTCGCCTGATCGGTCAAATTCATACGGATTCACCACGGAGATTGGCGCCTGCTAAAGGTTCTCCAGACCTAGGGGATGTGGCTCTGCTTCGACACCGGTGATGATCTTGGTCATCAACACCAACACAGGTCTGCAACCACTGCTCTGCTGCGCTGCTGCGTTCGTGTCCCCATATCAGATTGGGCAAGGGTGATGAGGATGGGGATGCATCTGTCCAGGGATGCAGGGAACCTGTTCTCAGCCAGCTCCAACAGAGGAGTGACCCAGGGATGGGTAACAAGGGTTGGGTGTCTGTCCCAAAGATAGTAGAAACAGTTGGTTGCCTACCAGAAGGTCGCAGAAATTCTTCTCCTTTCTTAGAGGCTGGTGAAGGTTCATCCAGCAATGACAGAATTTCTCTGCCAACTCCAGCTGAAGGATCTGCTATCCGAGATCTAAGGGCTAAAGGGAACTGCTGTCAGGGGGGTGGATATTGTCCGATCTCAAATGCCGTTTCTAATCCCTGGTTATCTCAGACGATACTTAAATGTGGCAAAGTTGTGGAAATTACAGTAGATGAAAATAAGGGAGGTTGGAAGAGCCTCTTGGACTTCGCTCATACCAGAGATAAAGAGAACAGGGAAGCTGTATGCGGAGAGCACTAAAAAAGAAAAGGGTCTTGGGAGCTACAGGGCCTCACATGTTCCATCAACTATGAAAAGAACAAAAGCCGGGAAGCAGTTTCTCATACCTTCAGAAGGACCTCAGGTACCGCCACTAGTTACTCATGGAGATTGTATCATGGAACGTGCGGGGGTTGGGCAGTCGTTCTAAACGGGCGATTGTTAAAGAGGTAATTCGCTCTTCACACTGCTATTATTTTAATTCAAGAGTCAAAACTTAACTCTGAAGGATTCGATCATAAAAAGGATTTGAGGAAGGGGCAGTATTGATTGGCGCAGTTGTGATGCAGTTGGTACGGCTGGGGGAATCCTGATTATTTGGAACAACAGCTTATTTTCTGTTTGGGAGCATTGTTGGGCTGGCAATTTCTCGATGTCTGCAGTTTTGGTAGATGACGCATCCAAAGTCAGCCGGTTGGTTACGTCGGTGTATGGTCTCACCGATAGAAGCCTGCGGGATTCATTTTGGGGGGAGCTGGATTCTATTTGAAGTAACTGGAGTGGTCCCTGGTGCTTAGGAGGGGACTGGAACGTTGTCAGATAAACTCAGATTCTCCTTTGAGAAACTAGGGCGTAGAAAAACGACTTCTGATATGTTGGGTTTCTCAGAGTGGATCAATAAGCACTCCCTTATCGATCTGCACCTTGGGAGGAACTAGATTCACTTGGTCCAATCACCTATCTTCTCCTGCTATGTCGTGTTTGGACAGATTCCTCCTCTCCTGTGCTATGTCGTGTTTGGACAGATTCCTCCTCTCCTGTGATTGGCTTGAGCGTTTTCCAGAAGCCTGTCTATCTGCTCTTCCGAACCCCATCTCTGATCATTGCCCAATCCTCCTCGACACTAAGTGCGATAGATGGGGCCCAGCTCCATTTCAATTTGAATTAATGTGGCTAGAGGAGAAATTTTCCTCTGGTCTTATTAGAAGGTGGTGGCTGGATTCTAATGTGGGGGGTTGGGCTGGCTTCAGATTAGCCTCCAAACTCAAAAACCTAAAGTCAAAATCAAGGAGTGGATCCAGCATAACTTCGGTGATGTGAAAGCGGCTAAAGCTGAAATTTTGGAAGAAATTCAAAGTCTGGACATTCAAGACGATAATGGTTTAGTAATGAGCTTTCCAGCGAACCTCTGCTATGTCCTTGGATCATTCAACTAGTTACTACTATCATCATCAAGTCCAAGATTTTTCTCTAGTGTCCCCAAAAGTTTCACACCTACCTATGTCCTTTAGGGCATGTTTGGGTACCGTCCTCGCAGAGGAATCCTCACCGGTTTTCCTCGATTCCGAGGAAACCCCGTGTTTGTTTGAAGAGAGGAAAAACAGGTCCAAATCCTCCCAACCCATCAAAAAGCCACGGTAGCGCTGAATCCTCAGATCCTACCTCTCCCCATCAGATTTTCTCTTTCCAAACAATCGAATAAGTGTTGAAAAAGACGAAGCTACAGTAACTCCGCATGGTCATGTGTTTGGAATTTGTGGGACCCTCAAGACAGATCCAGACTGGTAATCATGTTCTAACTGCCCAAATGCATCATAGATTTTGAGATATTAGCAAAAAACAGTCCAGACCAACAGATGACGATTTCTGAATTTCACTGGGCCCCATTTGCGAAATCCGAACCGTTAATCCTCTTCAAGAGATCAAGAACGTATAGGATTTCAGATTTGGGTCTCTGATTAATCTTGGATCATGAGAGAAATGAGAAAAGTTCAAGCCGTTCAGCTTCCATAGTGCAGAAAAGGGAATGCTTTTGGCAGTCCGTTCTTTTTTTTTTTCCTCCAATTTGTGATTCCATCTCTACACCACCCCAAACCCAATTCCCTCCATTCCCACGGCTACGCCGAAAAAAAAAAGAGTCTAATAACCCCCACCTCCCAAAATCCTTAAACCCTAAAAAAAACCCACCATCCTTCGAAAACTAGGAATTCCGAAGCCCCAAAACCTTCGAAAACCACCGCACTCCCCACAACCCAAACCCGCCGAAGCCACACCGTGTGAAACCAACGTCGCAGGGCACAATCAACCAAAACCCAACCAAACCTGACCCCATTCGGAACCCCAAACCCTTTGTCCCATAACTCCTGTTCAGCAACACCCCAAGCCCAGTAAAAAAAAAAAAAAAAAAAACGAGAGAGAGAGAGGAGCAAGGGACAGAAGAGAGAGAGCAGAGCATACCTGGTACCACGTTGTCAGAATCGTCACAGCAGCATTACCGACCAGTCAGCTTCATCATCTCCATTGCTATTGTCGATGTTGGTCGCCCGAACTCTTCCCTCTTCTCTCTTCATTCAATCCAAAACAGAGGTTGGTGCCCCTTCCTTTTTATTTTCTTCTGCACGAAAACCAACACAGAAACGAAGGAGGTTTTCTCACCTCATAGAACATGTGACAACTTACTTCATGGGCCTAACCAAAGTTCGGATCTCATGAGTCATGAGAACCCGAACCCGGCCAAATTCAAATTAAAAAAAAAAAAAAAGTCATTTGTATCAGATTGGACGGTCCAAATTGACTACATAGATATTGAAGCCATCTACAATCCAATCATCGAATCTTCTTTACCAGCGTGCTCCACTCATCAGGATCCACACAGCAGGTCAAACCCAATTATTGCACCCAAAATCATCATGAGAAGTTTTGGACACTCAATTTAAATTCAAAGAATTTTGTATCAGCACAAATATGGTGATTGGTATCTTGAGACTGAGTTCTACTTTGAGCAATTTCTTAATTTGAAGTAAGAAGACCAAATGGTTGATGAATATACCCGGTAATTTCAAGATTTGCAATACATGCAAACTAGAAAAGGATGAGACACATGATTTAGTTCGCTATGTTAGAGGCTTGAGACCATACATAGTGGAAAATATGATTTTTTGCAAAACTAGTCAACATGCATATTTAGAAGCATTCCGTGCAGAGCGCATGTTTAGACGGTCTCACATGCGACAATGTAAGCATGAAGAAAGACAAGTCTCAACAAAGACCAAGAGCCCATGTTGTGGAGAGACTTTTTGCAGGAGAAGATAATCCCACTTTTGTCATTTGCCGACTCCTTAATACAAACGAGAAAAAGAAGAATGGAGACGGGCTAGGAAATTTCACACGCGGGTAAGAGTCAAAGACAAGTTTGTTAATGTGATTATTGAAAATGGTAGTGTAATAAATTTTATCGCACAAGAGGTTATTGACATGCTTAATTTGCCAACTGAGAAGCTTCCTAAGCCCTACTAAGTCACATGGTCAAATGGTTGTCATCCTCGTGACTCATATTTCGTATCATTCAGATTGGCAATTACAAGGACAAAATTTGGTGTGATGTCATCCATATGAATATTGCTCATATTATTTTTGGATGTCCATGGATTTTTTATCGGAAAGGGCACAATGATAAAGAGGCGAACACATATACCCATTTTTGGAATGGAAAAGGGATTGGACTCATTCCAATGAATTCAACAGCTCCGTCTTCATCTACATCATCACCTTCAACAAAAGAACCATATAAAGAGTAAAAAGTTGAACGGGAAGTCATGATTGCACCACAAGCAAAGATAAAAGACATCATCAAGGATGACATCGAAGAGCAAGTTCATGGCAAAGCTGATTTCGTGGATGCAAACAATATTGATCAAGGCACTGTCAATCAAGAGCCCCAAAGGGTTGACGAAGAAGAAGAAGCAAACATTGAAGATAGTGACTTGGTTAGCGAACAAAGTGAACATCTGGTAGATCCAAATTGTAATTCCACTGCCAGAAAATCCAATTGAGACATCGGAAATCAAATCAATTGTCCCAATGGTTTCACAAGAAGATCAAACTGTTGAAGTTCTCCACATTGACTTCATTTTCAGGAATCAACGAAGGATATTCAATGCTCATGATCTGTTGGTACAACGACGACGATTGAAGCATCTACTGGTCAGATTGCACATCCAAGTTAACTGCAGACATAAGAAGCGACACTTCAGACCTACTTTTAGATGGATGAAGAGATTGAGTCAAACTTCCAAGTTATGTCAAGAGAATGGAGATCATAAGAAAAATCAGAAGTTTGTGCGATTGATTTTCGACCAAAGGGAACATTTAACGAACTTCGGTTGAATTCTCTCCAGTATTATCAAGTTGTCAACTCGCCGAAGTTGAGACTTTTCCAAGCCGGGGAGAATTGATGCAGGCTAGACAATAGGTCGGTCGGTTAACCCATTGGGTTCGGCCTATAGGCCCAAGGGGTCATCCCGTTATTTAGGAGTTTGATTTGATTAGGATTAATATTAGTTAGTTTCCCATTTTGTTTAGGCATATTCAGATATTAGGAAATATTGTTTCTTAGGGATCAAGCCAACTCCTCTATATAAGGATGTTAGGCCTCATTGTAATGCAATATTTATTCCAATTAATAAAAGATCCCTTGAGTTTTCTTCAGTTTATGGAATGTTTAATGGTTGTGAGTGTGTGTGCCCCTTAGGGCTAGAATCCATCATTGGATTCGATCAATCCCTCGAGAGATTGATCTACTGCTCAATCACGGATCTGTGGCTACACCACTCTTGACCTTTTCCTCTTGATTACAATTACCGACCTCCTACAAAAGATGCAAGATATGCTATCTTTGAGATATAGAAGTTCCTCTAATTAAATAGAGAGATTTAATTTGTAAACTATACCAGGGTACTTTTATATCCTTGATTTCAAAGACCTCGATCAACTGCCCCTAGAAGTTGGATATTTCTTGTGGGCTATCAACGAAGACTATAGTATCATCAACATAGACGATGGTAGTTGTCCAAACATCACTCTTCCTTAGAAACAATGTGTGAACCGCATCACTTGTTGCCCATTTGCAATACATCGGTACTAAATGATAGATATGCAATACATCGGTACAAACTGGCTAACCGTATGAACGGCATGAGAGATATCCGGCCGAGTCATAGTTAAGTAGAGCAAACTACCAACTATCCGCTGAAAAACAGAGGGATCATCCAGGGGAAGGTCATCATCCGCACTGATCTTGCTGTTTAACTCCATAGGTGTATCAAAAGTGTGAGCATCATCAAATTTTGCCGAAGTGATCAAATCTGTAGCATATTTTCGCTGATGAACCCGAATGCCAGATTTGCTATGCAAGAATTCCAGCCCCAGAAAGTACGTGAGAAGTCCAAGATCCTTCATTCTGAAGTGTCGAGTGAGATGATGTTTGAGATCCGTAACGCCAGCACTATCATTGCTACTGATAATCATATCATCAACATAGACTAAAAGGAACGTGTAGCCCTTCGTTGTCCATTGAAGAAACAGTGAGCTATCCGAATGACTCTGACGAAATCTAGCTTGAAGAATTGCAGTCCGGAATTTATCAAACCACGCTCTGGGAGCTTGCTTAAGTCCATACAAAGATTTCCGCAACTTACAAACATGCTGAGGAGGACATGCATATCCTGGAGGAGGCTTTAAGTAAACAGTCTCTTGCAAATCGCCATGAAGAAATGCATTTTTGACATCCATTTACCACAGAGGCCAGTTACGGGCTACAGCGACACAGAGGAGAGTACGAACAGTGGTCATTTT
The DNA here is from genome assembly GCA_038049695.1 of Cinnamomum chago. Classification (NCBI taxonomy): domain Eukaryota; kingdom Viridiplantae; phylum Streptophyta; class Magnoliopsida; order Laurales; family Lauraceae; genus Cinnamomum; species Cinnamomum chago. The sequence goes on from CP142458.1 coordinate 43,121,578, forward strand.
AGCCACTGGTGCAAATGTCTCCTCATAGTCGATTCCATACTCCTGTTTATAACCCTGTGCAACCAATCGAGCTTTATAGCGATCAAGACTCCCATCGAAGTGAACTTTTATGGAGTAGATCCATTTACTGCCAATTACAGAGGCGCCTTCAGGAGCCGGTACCAAGTCCCATGTATGATTAGCTTCGAGAGCGAGTAATTCCTCATTCATAGCATCCTGCCAATAAGCAATCTTCGAGGCCTGTGAATATGAGGTGGGTATAGGAGTACTATCTAAGGATGAAAAGAGAGCAGGAAAGCCATAGCGGTTAGGGGCAATGGAAAGATGATTAGATCATCGCAGAGAGATGAGATTATCAGAAGAAGCATGGTTACCTGTAGGAGCAGTAGGCGGCACTGGGAGATGATCAGGAGAGGGAGGCACCATAGGAGGAACCTTGTTACGCCGGACATAGACCTTGTGAGCAGGTGATGGAGTAGCAGACTTCGGGAATTGTGGCAAATATGACACAGCAATGGGATGATGATCTAAACGTAATGAAAAGAAAGGAATATGTTCCAGGAAGATCACATTATGAGAGATTCGCATGCGTTTTTCAAACCGATCATAACACAAGAACCCTTTGTGTTCAGAACTATAGCCAAGAAAGATGCATTTGGCAGCCTGTGGGGATAGCTTAGTGCGCTCAGTCGGTGGAAGATGAACAAAACACAAGCAACCAAACACAAGTAGGTGAGAGTATGAAGGTGGATGTTCAAAGAGAACTTCATAAGGAGTAGTTTTGCCCAAAACAACACTGGGAAGACGATTAATCAGATATACCGCAGTCTGTGCAGCATCACACCAAAATTCTGGAGGAACTAAGGATGCAAGTAAAAGGGTGCGAACAGTTTCAAGAATATGTCTGTTCTTTCTTTCCGCAATTCCATTCTGCTGAGGAGTGTGCGGACAAGATTTTTGATGAAGAATTCCTTTATCAGAAATGAAAGCAGAGAATTCATGAGACAAGTATTCTCCGCCAGAATCGGATCTAAGGATCTTGATATCTTTCTTAAATTGAGTGTGTACCATGTTATAGAATCTTTGAAAAATAGAAAACCCTTCAAATTTTAAACGCATGAAATAAATCCAAGTATAACGGGAATTATCATCAATAAATGTCACAGTACTTGAATCCTGCCCTACTCAAGGTAGGAGCAATGCCCCAAACATCAGTGTGAATGATATCAAATGATTCTAATGAACAAGAGTTATGAACAGAAAATGGCAAACTATGACTCTTAAACAACAAGTTTCACATTTTGATTGAGATAAAGAAGACATCATTTTATTATCAATTGAAGAGTCCAAACAACCAAGTTTAAACAAAGAAATTAAATTGGCATTGCTCACAAGACCAAGACGTTTATGTCAAACCGTCCACAAGTTTTTGAAATTATTAGAAGATGAAGCAAAGAAGGAATGATGTCCAATGTCCAGCAAAAACAGGCGCCCATGTTTACTCCCCATCGCGATCACCTTCCCAGTTTGTCGCCCCTGTATGACACAACCAGAAGAAGAAAAGTTAACAAGATAGCCCTCATCAATAAGTTGTCCTACAGAAAGTAGATTGGCCAATAATTTTAGAACAAAGTAGACATTGGAAAGGGTGATGGACTTGCCAGTGATACTAGATAAAGTAATGGTACCAACTCCAGAAATGAGTAGTTGATCACCATTAGCAATGGTAATTTTTTATTTTCCAAGGTAAGGGTGGGAATCTGTAAAGCTATGTTCTACAGATGTCATATAATTTGAGGCTCATGAATCTGAAAACCATGTGGAAGAGGTGATAAAAGAAGAAAGAGATGCAGAAGAATGAAAGGCAGGAGATGCTATATGAGAATGAGGTTAATACCGACCACCAGAGAAGCTCATAGACGCATATGCAGAAGTGACTATGCTCTGGATCAGCTCTTGAATCTGAGCAGGAGTCATGGATATAGCTCCGGAGGAAGTGCTGCCTGTATCTGATAAGGGCGCTTGAGCCTGAAAAGTGGATGGAACATTCTGTCTTGGCATATGGGAGGGAGGCTTCTTAGGCTGTGTCTCATTCTGTCGTTGCAGGCTTTGACAGTCATCAATCACATGACCGGTCATCAATCACATGACCGGTCCGTTTGCAATATCTGCAAACCAATTTCTTGCGACAATTTTTGGCAATATGTCCGAAGCCTTTGCATTCATAACATTGAATCTGCTTTAGAGTTGCCAGAAGAGCCGAGTCAGCAAGAATTCGCAAGGAAGGCTTTGGGTGCTTCGGGTGCTTCCAGAATAGTGCGCTGTGAAGTGAGACGAAGTTCTTCTCGAAGGACTTCTTGGAGGCAAGTATCAAGATTAGCAGTATTCTCCCTATTCATAAGTGCAAACCGAACAGATTCAAATTCAGGTCGGAGATTCATAAGAAACTAGCTTATATGAGTTTCTTCTTGTAACTGGAGAGCCTCAGATAGAAATCCAGAAGAGACCGTTTGGATCAACATGGAATCCCTTTCAGTCCACAAGGTGAGGTAACCATTAAAGTATTCCTGCACAGTTTTATCCCCTTGACTGTATCTGGCAATTTCACTATCCAGATGAAATTTCCGGGCTTTATTTGTTTGATGGTAAACTTTCTTCAAATGAGCCCACATATCAGCTGCTGTGGTGTAGGCTTGAAGGGCCACGGCAAGAGAGGGATCAATAGAGTTAAGGATCCAAGTGATGACTTTCGCATTTTCTTTGGACCAGGTGGCTAGGCCTTTTGAGTCGAAAGCACTTGTAATCTAAGGTTTGGTTATCGATCCATCAAGATAACCAAAAAGAACCTGTCCTTCGACAAAGTTCCTTAAGTGGAAGGACCAGGACATATAATTTTGTCCATTGAATTTAATTGGGATAACATCATACTTGTCCATTGCAGAATAAAGTGAAAAAAGACAGCAGACCACGCAAATCAGTAGTAAAGGGATGAGATCAGCCCTCAGATCTAAAGTATCCAATCAATATGTAAGAAGCAGAACAAGATTGAATGGCTAATCTAGCAGCAAACAGCCCACAATAGTGCACTAAAGGTGCAGATTTCCACCAGACAGCATGAATCAGTAACAATGACAATGAGCACTAATTAGAAGCACTAACAGTAGCAATCAGTACTAATCAGAGGGACTAACAGTAGCAATACCACAGAGATATGCAGAATTAGAGGCCGATGAAGCATTCAACATGAAACAACATCAAAATAGTGCAGAAAAAACCCAAAACAATGCCAGACGACCTCACAGTATGAGGCTAGATCTGTGTGTGGGACCTACAGAGTGATCTAATCACAGATCAAGGCTAAGTGTCTTGAAGAAGATCAATTATACTTCCTCCAGTCCAAGTTTGATGAGCAACGGGTACATATCCACAAATCTGGACGGTTTGGATGAAAACTATCTGACACTTAAATATGCAAATCGACAGAGGAAGAGAAGCCTGAAACCAACCTTAAATGGTGAAGAAAAAATCCTGAAAATTCCTTAAAAAGATCCTTGAGGCCTGTCGATCAAGACTGAGTAAATCGCTGGTGGACCACTGTTTGATCAGTGGTGGGCCACTGTTGATCAGTGGCAATCAGCAGTGAAGAAGAAGAGTCTTTGCCAGAAAGGATTGATCAAGATTGATCAATCAGAGGATACTTCAATAAGAGGATTGATTACTGCTCTGATACCATGATAGATTCAGAACTTTGAGATGAAGAGAAGAAGCTTTGGAATATTGGATGATCTGGTTGATCAGTCCTCTCTTTACTTATAATGATTTCTAGCCTTAATCAAGGCAATTACAATCTATGTATGAGGAAAGAATATAAAGAATATAAATTACAATCTTCTATACATGGAATGAGAATATAAACAGATTGGTGATGAGTCAACTAATCCCACGTGATATATGAGTATGGGCCTTGGGTCAGATGGTGCTAACAGTTTTACAGGGCCCATTATCTTCTACACGAAACCTCTCAAACCAGGTCATAGGTGACTATAATAAGTCCATTGACTTTTACCCAAAAAAAAGTCCAATTGACAGCCTTTTTTAATTTAGACCTATCCCTACTCCCCACTCATAGTATGGAATACTTACTCTTGCAAGTCCCAGTACCAGAATACTTTTTTTTTTTTCAACTTCCAACTGACATAATGGGCAAACTCCATTTGAAGCTGTTGGAGAAAATGTTTCCTGGCAGCCTAACCCATTTGAAGCTATTGGAGAAAATGTTTCCTGGCAGCCTAACCCATGAGTCTATATAAACCCTTTTACAAGTGGTTTATACACAAGTCGTGCCTTGTCTCAACAAAGCTATATTCTGTATGCCCCATTATAAACACCCACTTACATCTGACCACCTTTTTCATTTAGGTAAATGTGAGCACTCAAGTGCTTCTCTTCTTAAGAGATTTCATCTCTCTTGTGAGGTAAAGAAACAGCTTCATGAACAGGAGATGGTATTGTGATCAAAGAAGGGATTTCATATAACATTTAAGCGATGATGACGGAGAACGATAGGTCATGAAACATTGTCTAGGAGTAATAGGTAAGTATAGATTCTCAACAACTAGACAATTAGATGAGTGGTTGTATGAATAAACTAGAGGTTTAGGATCCCTTGTCATAATAGAGTGAGGTCCTGGTTGTCACCCATTCACAACTTTAAAATGCACATTTTTTTACTCATCTAACATATGATCTCCAAGGCACATGAAAACATTTTCACATTCAATGGAGAACTAGTTATTAAAGGAAGAATCAAGGAGAAGGGGTGAAGGTAGTCTCGATAGTGGCAAAGCCAGAATTTTCTTTCGAGTTGTTTAGGGGAGTGGGGTGTGGGGTTGGGGAGTGATAATCTACTAATAGCGACAGAGACAAAAAGAAATTCTGAAGGGCATTGATAAAAATACATTTTTATATTTTTTGAAGTTTTTCTTATCATTTTAAAAATTATTATCATTCATAAAGTTTCTTTTAATAATATCCAAACAAAAAGCTCAAATTTGAAAAACTTCAATATGTTTAATGTGTGCTCAATACTATTGTACCACCTCCTATTGGAATAAAAACTGGAGATAGCTCAACCGAAGGAGAGGGACTTCACTTTTAGCGGCTTAGATTTTCAAGACATGGGCTCCAATATGGAGATCTATTCCTCTCATTTTAGCGGAGTGAGAAATTCATGGTTGAACTCCATTACTCCAGCCCTTTTTTACTAGATTTGTGGATGTTTCTCTTTGGTTTATTTATCTATTAAGTACTAATATGGAATGGAAGATGGTTTCTTTTCAGGTCCATCCGTGTTGGTTTGTTACTAACAAAAAAGAAATCAATTTGAGATCTGAGCACTGATTTGAATATTGGCAAAGATGACGTCTTTTTGTAATGTTGTCTAAGATGAGCGCTTTATGGATCATAGTGGGCCCCACTCACAAGCCACACAAAATTCTCTCTGTCTAGGTGATGGAAAATGGAAAAGAAAAAGAAAACAGAAGAGTCATATGATAATAATCCAAAGAAGAAACTAAAATGTCCAAATGGCCAAATCCAACGGTTGTAGAGTAAGGCTTCTATCAAAATGCTTGGGAAGGAGAAAGTCTCTGATCTGAGTTTTCCATTTGGAGCAAGTACCATCAAGACCTTTCAAAATATCTCCTTTTGAGAAAATGAAGAGGGGCAAAACGGTAAAGCATCCAAAACACAATTTAAAAAACCTGAAACCTCTCCACACCCCGCTCTCCCCCTCCCCCCCTTTCTCTCCCTCCACTCGAGTCACGATGTCTGATGAAGAGACTAAAATGGTGTTTCAATAGTAAAACCCATGATTTTAATCGATTGACAAGAAGAGAAGTAGCAATTAAAATTTATTGGACCATAATTTATTTGAGCATCGATGCTCAAAACTAGAATCTCTAGATTACTGATCAAAAAAATATAAAAAGGAGCTCAAGAGACGTCATGAAGAAGTCTATTTTCCTTTCAACAAGCCCATTCTGTAATGGACGAAAGGGACAAGTAGTTTGAAACTCAATCCATTCTCTAACAAATAGTTGTGGGCGTAGAGGAAAGATATCCACCTCCGTTTTTAGATCGAAAGATCCAAACTTCAGCATAATACATATTAGTAATCAGTTTGTTGAAAAATCTAAACATTTATACAACCTCATTCCTTAAACACACTTTTCCTTCCAGTGCATTCATCGATGAAGGTGGCAAGTTCTTGTAGCCAAGCTAGAAATTTTGGCTGCAGGACCCCACTCGCCAGAGTAACAAATGAATGTTGATCTTATTATTAATATTATTTTTAAAAGTGTGTATAAAGCTATTTAAAATACTTCACATGACAAAGCAAATGACTGATGACAACTAAATTAGGACAAACTGTCCTAAGACTCAACAAAGGCGCAAAACCATGCATTAGAGCCACAATACTTCCATCTTCATTAGAAGTGGGAGATAATTCGAAGGCATACAGTCTTCATCTTGACGACCACATCTAAGGGATCATTCAGCATCATTCCTGTGCTGACAGTACTTTTATTCTGAAAATTGACTATGCTGAAAAAGCTATTATGAGAAGAGGCTGTGATGAAATTGTTTGGCAATGTTCGGTCAAAATTGTTCCCGTTCAAAAATTAAATTTCATATAATAGTTCTCTTTAGAATATTTTTAAGCAGGATATTAAAATAAGGAAATCTACAATTTAATATTCCATGACCAAGTTCATACATATGGAAGTGTTCATATTTCATACATATTACAAGCTTCATGATTTATTGTATTTAAACAATTCATGCATGATAACTCATTGATGTACGATATATACATTTTATTTTCGTCTCTTATCTATAAGTTCATTGTAGTTCAAACTGACAACAATGAAGACAGCCACTGAAATAGAGAAGTTGAAGGATTGAAAACATTAGTTGATGGGATGAGAGGATCAACAAAGACAACTGAGATATTGGAGTGAAAAAAAAAAATAACAAAGAGATGAGGTTGATCAAACACGAGTTCTCACAGGATCCAGATTGACCTATTAATCAATCAATCGACCAAACAATGCACAAGAGGAAAAATAAAAAACAATCACGAAAAAAGAATGTCTTTGAGGCGATGAATAGGAAAAGAGAAAATCATACAGAATTGTAAACCTTGTCAAAAGAGAGAACATGGATCCTCAAAACCAGGAAAAAAAGTAATGAAGAAAAGGATCCTTCATAAGAAAGGATATGGAGAAGATGAATAGAACAATCGAAAAATGAGACATGGAAGGGCCCAGTTAGAGAGATGACAGAGAAGAGAGGAAGGTTCCGTTTTCAGGGATGAAGGAGATGGGAGAAGAAAGAAGAACATGGATCCTCAACATGAAGGAAAAACTAAAGATGAGAAGGATCCTTCATAAGAAAGGAGAATATGGAGAAGAAGAATATAAGGATCTAAAAATGAGACACGGCAAGGGTCCAGTTACAGAGATATAAGAGAAGAGCAGAAGAAGGTTCCGTTTTCATGGATGAAAGAGAGGTATCTTGAGAGAGAGAGTAATTCTCTTTTTTTTTTTAATTATATATGAAAGTGGGACCGATCTGATTTTTGAGGGATCTGTAAGAGTGCTTTAGTTAAAGAAATTTTCTTTTGAAAGGAGAAAGGGCTGTTTAGAGAGTGAGAGAATTTTTCTTTCTGAAGGATTGAGAAAGGGTGCCAAGAGAGATGCCTTGCCCTTTCTGCAAATTTTCTGAGAAACCAGATCTTGAATCGTTTCGAAATTTTTTGTTCCTAGTTCCTTAAAAGGGTAAGAGAGGGGAGGGGTTGCTGGGTTGGGTTTGGGTTAAATGTATTCCTTTATTTCTCATTCTATTAGAATGAAGAAACATTCCAAAGAAATGATGCTAAACAGCAGATCTTGAAAACATAATGAGAAGGAAGGTTTGTGAAAGATCACATTAAAAGGTTGAAAGACATTCCTGGAACATGTAATGAAGATAATGGAAACTCAGAGTTGTATGAATGAGTCCCTGATCTTTCACAAAAGGTCAGATCCATATGCAATTTGAACTTAATGAAAATAGGATCGGTGTATGATATAAAGGAACTACACATACCGGTCATGTGCCCAATAGCACCAGAATCTATGATCAGCTGCCATACCAGTGTGGATCAGCTGCTGTATCTCATCTCAACTGAAAAAGAACACAGAAATGCAGGTATACACCTGTAGATTCTTTTGGTATCACAAACAAGGAATGCATAAGCCCTATTACAGTAGCCCTATTACAGTAGCCCTACACAAATCAGGCCACACAGTCCCAACAAGTCAGGCACAGATAAATCAAGCTACCCAGAGCCAACAATCAAACGACACAGCCCCAACAGGTGAACCAAACAACATAAATGCTGCATTCATTGCATCCAGAAGCCAAAAAAAGAACACAACTAAAATATTTGGGCGACTAGCCAGCAGATGAAAATCCTCCCTACAAATCCTTTTGATATGGAAAAACTATATTTAAAAAAAAAAAGAAACAAAATCACCTAAATCTATCCAATACCTGACCGCGAAACATGGTATAAGAGCAATATGCCCAATACAAAACTACAAAATAGAAGCAATTAAAGGACGAATTCTATCCACCCCTTATTTTTCCAACACATCCGCCATGAAATTAGCCCCAACCACCCCACGTGGCAAAAAACCATCTGAATGGAAGAGAACAACAAAGAGCTTGCAAAATAGCTGACGATTTTTATTCATTAGAATCTTTGATCCCACCTGCTTTGAAAACATAAACCAGCCTCAGCTTTCCAATTACAAAGAACTATTCCAATCCAATCCGGACCTGTTTTTCTCTCTCCCCCTTATGCCCCTATCCCCATTTAACTTTAAAATACTAGGTGGGGGAGAGGACCATAAAATGAGCTTCCCTGACTTAGGCAGCCCACTCAAACCATGTTTCCCAGTTCTACAGAATGTCATCAGAGGTTAACATTGACAAACTCCTTCCTTATCAAAGCCTATTTCACCACTCGAAGAGAAACGGCATTTTAAAGATCTTCGCTATAAGATGAACAACCCCAAAAGATCCTTTCATTCCTCTCTAACCAAATTAAAAATTAGGCCAAAGGATAGCAAACAGAATGATTCTCCAAAGTGAAACATTGCAATCATGAATAGGGGCCTGCATCCATGCCTCCACCAAATCCTGTAAAGATTCGGAATGCACCAAACCACACCACGTTTGTTCAAAAAATGACTCCATGACGCATTGACATTGCAGTGAAGATATAGGTGGCTTATCAATTCTTCCTCCGGCATAATATGCATAAATTGGAGATGTCAATAGCCAGCACACCCTTCCTCCAGCTGTCTACAGTCGACACCATTCCAAGCAACAAAACAGCTCCACACAAGGGGACAAACCTAACCAAACATGCGTACAAGGAAACTGTAAGCAACAGGCTCCTTCATGCCATATTTGGCTACAATAAATCATGCAAGGATTCCTAGGAACTGACCCAGGAACCCAACCCCACTTATCCTTGGCATATTTGGCTACTATAATCCTGCTCCAAAAAAGCTCCACAAAGGCTCTTTCTCATCCCCAAATCCCCACCACCACTTAGAAAGCAAAACCCAATTCTTTAGGTAAATACAACCAAGCGTAGTTGTTAAGTTCGGTTCGTTTCGGACGAAATGTCTGATTTATCTCGTTTCTTGGCAAAAAAATGAACCGAACATCTTGTTTGAAGATGTTCGGTTCAAAATTCATTTAAATTCACCCAAATAACAGGGTTTCGTTTCGGAAGCCCTAATTTTGGGTGAACAATATCCGAAACTCTTGATTCGGACAAATCCAAGTTGGGAGAAATAAATGAAACTATTCGAAATACCTCATCTTGTCTAGCATGCAAGGGAGAGCCATAACAGCAGACACCTCATTTCATCTTCTTCAACGGCATGCAGCTTCAGTATTCCCAATCGATCTATAAATTGGACTCTAATATGCAGATATCAGCCACATCCTCCATTGCCCTATTTACCTTGAAATTTCTTGAGATTGTTCACTGTTGGATGCTTTCTCCCTCGCCTTGGGTGCGTCTCCTTTGTTGCATAGGACTGTCACTGTTGCCATCATCGGATTTCTTTGCAGAAAAGCCCTCGGAGAACCAGGTATGCCGATCTCTCTATCTCTTTCCATTTGTTCTTCGTTTCTTTTCATTTTCTTTATCTGGGTTTTGCGAAATGGGTTTCGACTTCGGGAGGACCTTTTTATAAAGGTGTTGAATGCTTACTTTTTAAGCAATGGTTTTGATGAGTACCAGAACGTGTGGTCCACTTTCTTTTTCTTTTCTTTTTCTTTTTTAGCTAATAGAAAGTGAGGCCCACTTACATATATCATTATTCAATTAAAGATGATGTTAATCACCATGTTAGGGTTTGATTCAATCCATTTACAATAATGTGCCCTGCCCAGCATATGCAATGGCCCAATTTTCATTCCAAATTTGATGTCATTTTTCCTCTGATGAAGTCAAATTTGACCCAATCCATTTACAATAACGTGACCTTACGTTATATTTTTCATCTGATGGGTGAAATGATTGTTAAAGGCATAAAGAATGATCTCTGGATCCCAAAATGTAATTCCCATTATGACCCAAAGTACTACTGGACCGTATCAACACAACCTGGTTTTTCTACATGAGGTGAAAGTTTGAAGTATCGTCAGATACATATTATTCTTGGAATTATACAGTCTGGCCCATTTATTAGTTGGAAGAAAGCATCCCTGAGAGTTTGCTTATTGATATGCCAGAGTGTAAATGGGCCTTGGCAAGCTTGCTTTCCAACTGGATCCAATTTGAAAATTGTTAAATTTGGGTCTGAGGTAGTAGAATAAAATTGTCTATATGTTTTTAATATATATTTATATATATATATATATATATATTCCGAAACGAATTTCCGAATTGGAAAGCGAAATGTCTGAATCGACCGAAATGTTTCATTTTGGACTCCGAAACGGCGTCCGAAACGAACTTGACAACTATGCAACCAAGGCCTAACAAACCCCCACCACATTCCCCAAACACCCGTCAAGAAAAAGATACTGCCCTATTTCCACATGTATCATTTCTGTCTTAATCCACCAATTCTAGTGACCTATAGTCTACTTACAGGATTATGAATCTGTGTAATAACAATGCATGGACTTCTCTACTTAGTCAGATCAGATAGCTCAAATTTTCATTCGAATTGTCCACCCTCATTATCTTGATGAGTGACATTCTTAAGATGATTTCACATATTTCATACAATGTGATAGATAGAAGGTTCGAGGCAATGCTGGATTCAACCGAACCAAGTACCCAACTCATGATTCTGACATTATTTGTTGCCTAAGTCTTCAATTCCATAGTTCCGGATTCATCTATAAGCTTTGGTTCTAACCCATTGCAATCCCCACAATTTTTCCATCGAAAAACCAAAAGTGGAATTTCCATCATTTCAGGCAACACTTAAATTTCCTCTGTACATCCCATCCCAACAAATTTAATAAAATCACAGAAATTCCTTGGGAAATATAGTTAGAAAATAATCCGTGTGAAAGGGATTAACAAAGAGTCCACGCAGTATCAAGAGTTCCAGTTTCAAATCCTCTAAAATAGTTAAGAAAGTTCATTACAAAAATTCAAATAAAAAGTTTGAAGCATGTAAAGTCACAAATGTTGCCATCCAAAATGACTAGGCCACCAAAAGAAGAGCTATTTCCAAAATCGACCGTAAAAACATTCCAATTAATTGTAAAAGCTCAACTAAAACTACCACCATGTCAGGATTCAATCCATGAATCCTTACCAAATACCATCACCCAAGCTATGAAAAAGCCCACAATTTCCAATATCCACCACATCAATGGCAGAGAGGAAAATAGCACTCAATAATTACACGAAAAAAGTAAAAAGAAAAGAAAAGTTGACATCTGCACGTGAACTCCCCAAATCAAGAAACTTCTTCATAGACCCATGAATCTACTATGAATGAGTCGTTGACCCTGTTGGGATATGGGGCCTACCCAGAGTTTGAGAATTTCATTTTGAACCCCTTTTGGTTTGGCCCAAACTGAAATGATTCAGCTGATTTAGACTTTCAGCGAAACATTTCGGAGTTATGTTTTGGAGAAATATAGAAAACTAATATATATATAGAAAAATATTTTTAAAAATATTGAAATCTAAAAATAACATAAATTGATACATTTAATTTATTCTACTAAATCAATAAGCAATAATATGTTATTTACTCGAGGCTAGAGTGTTCATGGGCCGGGCTGAGGAACATCCAGGCCCAGCCTGGCTTCTAAACTATAGGCCCAAGCCCGGCCAAGGCCCGAATTGGGCATTAACTAACTGGCCCAAGCCCGGCCCGCCTGAACAACATGAAGCCCGAGCAGAGCCCATGTTTTTATAATTTAAAAACTGGGAAATTAACATTGTTTTTTTTTGGTAGCTTAATTGGTTTAGTCATGCATTTGTGTGTCAGCCTTCCGGTGTTCAAATCCCTACATTAGTTTCTTTGCTAACACCATTATGATATTCGGGTTGGGCCGAGCTTCGGGCTCTGTACAATTAAATCCAAGCCCGGCCCATATATTAAACGGGCCTAAATTAAAAACCAAGCACGGCCCTAATACTATAATCAAAGGATGAAGCCTGGCTTAAAGCCGGCTGGGTTCGGGCCAACCTGGTCCATGAGCACCCCTATTCGTCGTGGCCGACATTTAGAATTTATTTGAGTTTTTTTCAAAGAATACTAAATTACAGGGGCATTTTTACAATTTTCTTATACAAAATTTATATTTGATCAGCCTAAACAGTGGGCTCATATCCTATAAGAGAGAAATTTGGTTAGGGCCCTATTTCCTATTAGAGTGAAATTTGCCTAGGGCCCTATACTATAGAGTGAAATTTGGTTAGCGCCCTAGTTCTTATTAGAGTGAAACGGCTAGTGCCTATTTTCTAATAGAGTGAAATTTGGGTAGAGCCAAAGTGAAATTTGGATAGGGCCCTATTTTCGATTAGAGTGGGATTTGGCTAGGGCCTCTTTTCTATTAAAGGTGAAATTCAGCTAGGTACCCATTTTCTATTAAAGTGAAATTTGGTTAATGCTCATATATAGGTGGGACACCTATATTTAATGGTTTAGATATTTAATAGGTGGCCCACTCAGGGGCCCACATATTTCATGGGAACCCCTTAATAAAAAAAGAGGGTTGTAAGAAAAACAAATCCATTCAACCTTTTTGGTCACAATAAGTTCAAGAAGAAGAAGAAGAATTAGAAGAGGAGGAAAACAAAATCAAGAAGAAGAATAACTTGAAAGTCGTCGATACTGATCGTCGGTGACAACTACACCCTCTATGAGATCCTACTTGCCTGGGCTTGCTTGTCTTGCTCGCTTGCCTCCCAAGGGGCTTTGGACTACACTGAGTCCCACATCAAAAACGTAAGTCCTAACCCTGGGCATATGTGTGCGGCCTAGCCTTAACCGCACGACGCATTTTAAAGCCATGAGACTCCGGTCAAAGCGGACAATATCATGCGGATAGTGAGCCTAGATCGTCAAATAATGGTATCAGAGCAGAGGATCACTCTATTTCTGGTGGGGGAGAGTAAGAGATCCTACTTGCATGGTGTGAGATCCAGCAGGCATGGGCCAAGGTGGCGGATCAGGTTGGAATCGGTGTGCCCACCACATGCCAAAGAACACCCATGATACAAGGGACAACACAAGTCCCACATAAAAAACATCTAAGTCCTAACCCTGGGCATATATGTGCGGCATGGCCTTAACCCCACATGACGCATTTTAAATCCATGAGACTTCAATCAAAGCGGCCAATATCATGTGGATAGTGGGCTTGGATCTTCACAAAATGGTATCAGAGCCGAGGACGACTCTGTTTCCAGTGGGAGAGAGCATGAGATATGGTGGGCCTGAGCCCAGGTGGCAGATTTGGTTGGAATCGGTGTGCCCATCACCCGCCAAAGAACACTCGGGATACAAGGGATTGCACGAGTCCCACATCGGAAACATCCAACTCTTGACCCTAGGCATGTATCTGTGGCCGAGCCTTAACCACACATGACGCGTTTTAAAGCGTTGAAACTTCAGTCAAAGCTGACAATATCATGTGGATAATGGCCCAAGTTGTCACACTAGGTTTGCTTGTCTTGTTCACTTGTTTGTCTCCTAGGGCACTTTGGACTACACTAAGTCCCACATCAGAAACATCCAAGTCCTGACCGTGGGCATGTATATGCGGCCTAGCCTTAACCCCACATTACGTGTTTTAAACCCATGAGACTTCGGTCAAAGCGGACAATATCATGTGTATAGTGGGCCCAGGTCATCACACCCTCCTCTTCCTCCTCTTCTTCTTCTTATTCTTCTTCTACTTTTCTTTTATTTCATGTAACTATGGGCCGAAACCAAACTGAAACTCGTAACTATGGGCCCATCACGTAGACTGTATACAGATGTTTCACCATGTGAATGACAATCTCTGCAAGTCAATGAAAAATAAGTAATGCCAATACCAATCAATGAGACAAATAAATCTACAGTCATCAAAGACATCAAGCTTCCGGCCACAATTAGAGATCGATCATCAAATGAAAACTTTTGTAGATGGAGACGTCTTCCGTCAAAACTCACAATGAAAATGCAAGCACTAATTTTAGCCTTTTGATAGGACAGCCAAACAACTAAAACAATAGGTTTGCTGCTCTAGCACCGTATAATTACCAGATTGTCATTAGTTTTCCTATACAATACAACGTTTTGTACGACGCACCCCCTAGAATAGGGATGTTAAATTACAATTATACGTTGAGTGCAATCTATAAATAGCAAAACAACATAACGTAGAATAAATGCATCTTGCATGAAATTATAGAGTACTTCATAATTATGATGCACTTTAAAGCATAATTCAGTAGCAATGAAAAGGCAAGCAGTAATCTGAGCCTTTTGATGGGACAGTCAAACAACCAAAATAATAGGTCTGCTGCTCTAACACCATACAGTTACCAGACTGTTTTGATAATTATTGAGTATCCTCTCTACTGTTATTAGTTTTCCTATATAATACAATGTTTTGTACAGCACACCCCCTGGAATAGGGATTTGAGATTACAATTATGCCTCTCAGCTAATCTAAAAGATAGAGAAACAAGATAGTGCACAATAAATGCATCCTGCATGAAATTGTTGAAGAGTGCCTTATATTTATGATGCACTCTAGAGCGTAATTCGCATGTATGGCCTGTTCAAACAAAGCTTGATACTTCATTCTCGATTAGGAAATCTACGAAAGAAGTTTGGCATCAGCAGCACCACTTTTGTTCTAAGTAGATTTCTAAAGATCCATGAAAAATAAAAGTGTACCTGTAATGAGAGACTCAGTCCACCACTCTCCTCCTGGTCAAAGTACAGCAGCTGTCTAGAGAAACACTCATTAGTAACATTTAAAGAATGAGTCATTATGTCAAAAGACAAGATGATCACACCATTGGCATGGATAATTCCACAAAAGAAAATAAATAAGGTAAATTGTTGAGACATCATCTCAAATACTACTTCTGTCCAGTGTGCTGGTCCACCCAGTGAGAAGTGTACTGAAAAGTGAAAACCAACTACGTCATAGCTACCAGACATTCAGTACACATCCCATGGAGAGAAGACACCTAACACGGTGCAGTGGGTAGTAGCAGTTTTTATGGAATTTTAATAAATATGGTAGTGTTATCACCTACGGTTTTAATAGTCAACGTAATTAATAGATGGGTAGGATAACATCTTTATCTTCTTCCTACACTTCTCACTTTCATCCTTTCCTTTTAGATCATATACATAATACATAGTCAAACAAGTAGACAACATCTAAAGAGTCATAACAGTGAAAGACGTGTCTTATTTTTCTTTTCTTTTCTTTTTAAATTTTTTTCCTTCATGCCTGTTTTTCTTTTATGTGGTGCATTCCTTAACCATCACAAATGGGCGAGTCAGGGCGGTTATGGTTTAATGAAAGTTTGTGGGGGTGGACTTGAATTTAAACATTTGAAACCCATCATGGGGTGGGGCAGGGCAGCTTTGGGACAGGTTGTATGTAATTAGGGTCGGATATGGAAACACCCTGACCATTCCATTGGGCCATAAACATCTGGTGAGCACCACTTTAATCTATCCTTATTGTCATGAGTCATGACATGAGCGTAAAATGGGAAATTCTCCCATCCAATGATTTACTAATTGCAGAACATCCAAATTCCTTAGGGCACGTTTGGTAACAAAATCTGGGGTGAAAAGATTTTCCCTTTCCACGATTTTATGCTATATCCAAGTTTGGCAGCCGCAAATCATCCCTGGTTTTTGGCGCCTAAGATCCCTGATCCATATGATTTTCGGATCTGATCCTCCCCCCTGCCCCCCCGGTTATGCAAATCCTCCATGCAAAGGGGGGTGGGCATAAAAGCCAAAATCCCACCCCCACTTCCAAAATCACCTCTATTCTCGATCTCTCCCGCGATCTCAGAACAAGTCCTTGAAGAAGCCTCTCTTCGCCACCGTCTCTCTCTCTCTCTCTCTCTCTCTCTCCGATCTTCGTTGTCGGGTATGCCCATCTCTCTCTCCCCTTCCCTACCTGGTCAGTTGGCCTTTCTCTTCTCTGTTCAAACAACATCTTGGAAAAGAGAGATTTTGGAGGAGAGAATATAACGGAGAGAAAACAATCAATTCCTTCCAGAACTCATGTAGCAGGAGGATGTCAATTTGGTCAGTGTCCCTGTCCGAATCTTCAATATTTTGAATGCTTGTTTAATAATAGATTAATGAGGAAAAATCGAGTACAGTTGATCATAGGCCATGTCTTCAATGAATGATGATGGAGGGCTTTATCCTTTACAGTTTATTATTGGCCATTTCTTTAACTTTTGTGACCAGTGATTGATGTGGGCTTTGCTTCTTTTTCAGAGAATCAAAAGAGTCTGCTAATTGTTTGAACAGTCTTACATATGCATGCATGATACAGCACTAGTTTCACATGCCAATCAGTTCTCTCATGTGCTGACTTTGAATTTTAGTAAGGATCCAATGATTATGATGATCATGATAGATCATATCTCATCTAATTAATTAGATTTGAATTAACCTTGAGACAAACATCAGTCAGCCCATGATAAATCCATCCTCCACACTTGAACAGGAAAAACAGTCTTCACACAAAGTGATGAAAAATGTAGGAATTTTTTCTCAGAAGAAAGAGGAAGTGAAGACCCACTTGGATTTGAAAACAGAGAAGGGTTGTAATGGCTGGAAGTTATAGATTTACATAGTTATTCTTTGACAAGCATTTCTTGCTACAAATTCCCTTTGAAAGGGTGGAATTTCTGATAGGGTATGCAAATGCTATCTTAGTGGAATTCAAAATAACATATTTGAATCATAGGAATTGTGTAGGCTAGCATTTCAAATGCTCTGTGGGTAAGAATCCTCCCCCAGAAGTACCTAATACATTGAACTTTGTCTTCTTTCTCTAGCAAAGGTACTAACTCCCAAATGTGGAAAAGCATTTTAAAGCATAAAATATTAATCTTGGATAATATAGCCTGGTCAGTAGGAAATGCTCATAAAATTAATACTCTTTGTGACAAATGGTTACCAAGTCTAAATCCCCTAATGAACTAACTACACACTGAAATAGGGAATCCAATTAGACTAAGTACCCAAGCTACTGAAAGATTCATTCAGAGAAAATAACAACTGAGGTCAGATAACATAGGATCTAGAGAAACTATGATTATTCTAGGCTAACAACATAATTCAGCATATTAGTTCCATTCCCTTGTGGGGTCAAGACATCCCTTGCTTGAACAATAAGAAATGCAGGCACTTAAACAGTTAAAGTCCTTTATTGTTCACTAGTCAAGCTTCTGATGTGCCCAAACCTCCTCTAGAAGAGACTATATGGTCGCTGCAGATTCCATCTAAAATCAAAATTCTCATATGGAAACTCATTCATGATAGGCTAATGATTAGAAGCCATCTAATGCATATTTTTCTCTAACATTTCCCAAGGATGTGTCTGTGGCAGAAATGATTTCGAAATAGTGGATCATTTTTTTCTAAAATGCTCTTATTCAAACATTATTTGGGATTTCCTTGTTAATTTTGTCCCAACATTTCCCCTTTTAACAATAGAATTAAAATTATCATTCAAGAGGGAAAGAGAGAGAGAGAGAGAGATCACACAAGATGGCCATAATTGTGTGCATGTTTTTACTATCTATTATGTCAATGATCATTAGAATGGTTTGCTGTGTGTTTGCATTTGGATGAAACCATTGGCTATGACCATTTACTCACATCTCTAAGACCTATGTTGCTACTTAAACTTTACATTTTTTTTTGTATGGACATATGAACTCTTTTTTAGTATCAAGATGAGGATGGACAGTTCTGTATCTTTGACAACTATACAATAGATGATATAGAGAGAGATCCACCAAATTTAGTAAAATCCTTTGACCAAGATCAAATGTTAAAAATTATTTGCTAATGAAAATCTTGTTTTCTAATATGCCTTACTATTTGACTGTTTAATTTATTTTGGCAAGGCAATGCCATCTCATGAACATTTCATTTATCTTGACTTATTAAACTCTATTGTTTGATTTTATCTTACTCATGTCATTTGTAAGAAGAGATAGGGGATTGTCTATGATATTCTTATTAGGACAAGAGCTTTAATTTTATTTTTTTTTCCATTGTTAGATCCTAATCATCTCTAATAATTTGTAGGATGACTACACAAAGTAACTCCCAGGGTCCTCGTTCTAATAAGTCAAACTCGAAGAACATGAAATGGACAACTAGACAAGATGAAATGCTCATCTACTTTATGCGAGAACAATGCAAAGAAGGAAAATCCATACCCGGTGGGTTCACCACAGAGGGATGGAGTGAAATAACGAAACAAATGAAAGCGCAGTTCGGCATAGATTTCAATAAGGATAAATTGAAAAATCGCTTTAAATCATTTTAAAAAATGGTACAGTGTGATGAAAACTCTGCTTAATTTGAGTGGTTTCAGATGGGATGTAGACACAAAGATGGTGACTGCTGAAGATGGAGTATGGCATGAATATATTGCGGTGAGACTTTTTTAAATAAATTATATAGTTATTACATAATATTTAGGTACAAATTGATAATTTTGTTTGCATCCATTTCAGGCACACCCTGATACTACAATGTATAGGTTGAAACGCTTGCCAAACTATTTTCATCTAGCCGAAATATTTGGTGACTCAATTGCTGATGGTAGAGTTGGATTTGCTTTGAATGATCCCAAGACTCCTCCACAAGACAATGGGGGTGAAGATGAAATTGACGTCACACAAGATGAAGTTGGGGAAGATCATGTTTCCTTTAGAACAAGGCGTAATGCGGCTCTAGGAGGATCTTCTCGTCAGATGATGAAAAGACAGTGTGGGGGAGATTGTGGTGGAAAATGTTGGCCGAATGGCAAATGCACTAGATAGGTTTGCAAACACTCAAGTGCCATGGTTACTAGAATCAGGATGTGCTGGGAGGCACTCGATCCTCTAGATATTGAAGAGAGTTTAAAATATAAGGCACTTGCATTTCTCGAGGGAAAGATGAAGGCCGCTACCTTCTTAGCATTGCCTTTGGAAAGTCGTAAGCGATGGGTATTAGCACAACTTGAACGATTAACACCTGACTTTTGAATCATGAATGGGTTGATCAATAGGACACTTTTTATATTATTTTATTTTGAAAATCTTAGATGCATAAATGTGGCTGATTATTTATTTTATGCACAAATGTGGATTGGTTTGGATTGGTTATATTGAATTTATGGTTTTATTGAATTTGCAACATTGTTGATTTATGATTATTTTGGGTGGATAAATATGATCTAATTATGCGTTTAATGTTGTCATTAGAACCATATATGCATGTTATATACCCAATATGTTTGTGCTAATTACATTTCATATTCTATAGGTAAAATGGATAGAAATGATATTTTGAGGATTTTTTTTTTTTTTTTTTTTTTTTTGAAATGGTAATTTGTATTGAAAAAAGCTTTACAGTATACAAGAACTATACTGAGAAGCAGCTGGGAAAAATCCCTAAAAAACAGCCACCACCCAATAGGAAGGGGAGCTTTACAAGGAGGTAAAAGGCCTCAAAGCAAAAGAGAGAAGAAAAGAACAAGTTCAACCAGCAATGACTTCCCTCCAGTTAAACATAATAGCATCGGTGGCTAAGCCCCAGAAATCTAGAAGAAAGGAGACCCAAGAGGCAACACAAAACTTCATTTTGAGGATTGAGTCTTCTTGGGACGAAGTGAACCCTTCGAAGCATCTCTTGTTTCTCTCTTTCCAAATTGTCCAGATACAAGACAAAAAGGATAGGCGCCACATGGTCTTCCCTTTGGAGGTATTGATCAGACTTATCAACTCTTGGAACAAATCAGGTAAGGATTCTGGAAGGACCTAACAGCAATTGAAATCCTTAAGGATCAAAGACCAAAGAGCTTTAGTCATCTTGCAATGAAGAAGAAGATGGTCAACCGTTTCCTCGTCAGCTAAGCAAAGTGGGCAAGCATTGACCACAACCATGTTCCGGCAACGGAGATTATCCATAGTTGGAATTTTCTTCCGAAGAGCTAGCCATGAAAAAGCAATGACTCTTGGTGGGGCCTTGATCTTCCAGAGGGAGTGCCAAAATTCCGAAGGGGCAGAGTCAACTGATAAGGTGGAGAAGAGGGAGGAAACCAAGAAGATGCCATCACAAGAAGGGGCCCAAAGCCTACTGTCTTGCCCTTCGCCGGAGATGTTTGTCCCCTTAAGCACCTCAAAGAGGTTAAACAGATGAGCTTCTTCTACCTCATTTAGGTTCCTTCTAAAGATCGGCCACCATTAACTGCTGTTAGGATTACTATGAAGATAATCCTTAACCTTTGCATTGCAGTTTCTTGCGCATCAGTATCTCTGTTGTGGTACCAGTACTCAATACTTTCTGAAAGATGCGGTGCATGAGTCTTCACTTAGTGGAGATGATTTTATTTGGGAGACTTTGATAGGAAATTCCCGCAATTGTTTTGATTTGTCTAGAATGGGCACTGATTGCTTTATGCTCCAAATGAACTAAGGAGACGGAAGTTTATGTAAGATTCACGTCTTGTGAGTGTAGAAGAGCAGCTAGCGATTTTCTTATTTACTGTTGGCCATAGTCAAAGGAATCGAGTGATGCAGAATCGATTTCAACACTCAGGAGAAACAATTAGCAAATACTTCAACCAAACATTAGATGTTGTATTAAAGTTAAGTATGATATAAAACTATCAAATGGGGACATTCCACCAGATATTCTACCGATATTTCAAGGTAAGTTTTTAAAGAATTCATATTTACAAAAACAACATAAGTGGATAATATATAGATAATTTAACGAGTGTTTGATCCATCTGCAAGATTGTGTTGGAGCAATAAACGGAACACATATCCCTGCATGGGTGAGGCTTGAGGACCAAGTTCAATATCGTAATAGAAAAGGTTCATTATCTCAAAATGTTATGGATGTGGTTCGTTCGACATGAAGTTTCAAAATGTTTTTGCTCGTTGGGAAGGGTTAGCATCAGATGCTAGGGTTCTTCAAGACTCAAATTTGAAGTGGGCTCACAATAAATTTCATGTTCCAATTGGTAATATATTGTGCTTCTCTTATTGAAAACGTATGTCTATTATTTTGAGTAGAATATTAACCAGTAAGTATGCTTTTTAGGCAAATACTATTTGGTTGGTGCTGGTTATGCAAATACACGAGGCTTTTTGGCTCCTTTTCGCGGTGTTCGTTACCATCTTAAAGAATGGTCAACCACACGCACCTAGAACAAGACGAGTTATTCAACTTGCGTCATTCAAAATTATGAAATGTATTTGAGAGAACATTTGCAGCGCTAAAGCAACGTTTTGCTCTACTTCAAATTGCTCCACGATGCCCTATCAAGACACAAGCGAAGATAGTCGTGGCGTGCTGTGTTCTACATAACTTCATCCGACAATGGAATTTAGAGGATGCGATATTTGAAGAGGCAATGAATGAGACATTAGAAGATGTGGATATGGGTGATGAGCTCAATGATAACCAACCTGAAAATAATATTCTAGGACCTAATGATGCAAATAGGAATTATATGATTCAATTGCGAGAAAGCATAGAGAAGAAATGTGGGCTGCAAGGTGTGGTTCTTGAATTTTTACCTCTTCTTTATAAGAGTTTATTTAGTTGTCTTAGTTATTATATTTGTGGTTTAACATTGACATTTTAGTATCTGAGATTCATAGACACTAAAAACAATTTATTATTTTTTTTGGCTTAATATTGACTTGCATGGAGATATATTTTATGTTTCTATAACTGCATTTAAATTATTGGAGAGCTGTCGTTGTGTATAAATTGAAATTCATAGTTCGAAGGGGTATCAGGACTGTTTATGAAATAATTTATAATATAGCAGGTACTTATGTAGCTTGAAGAAATTTAGAATGTCTTCTCATTAAGGGGAGATTCTGCCCTTTTTTCTTTTTGGAAATTTTAAGGGCTGATTTAATTATTTAAATTGATTCACAACATAATTTTGAATTTCGGCTATTAAGTTTCAGAATTAGCTAGTTTTGGGTCCCATGAATTTATTTTGTTCAATAAAAAAGAATATAGTGGGTCCCACTTGTTCAATAAAAAAGATAACATCTCATCCATGGAATATAGTCTAATTAATAGATAATAAATGTGTCCCATCATTGTAATCATATCATCTGTGCACTTGTGATAATAGGTCTTAATTTGTTCAATATATAATGTGGGCCCCATTTACTCAATCATATGTGCACTTGTGATAGGGAGTTATTAGTTTGTCCTATATCAAGAAGTGGACCTCACTTGATGCACTCATATGTCTTGGTCATGGCAAACTGCATAGCCTCATATTAAGTGGGTTGTTTATTATCCACGGATTTTGGTGTTCAACACCGAACATGGATTGATGAAATTCTCGGTGTCTCCACAATCACAACCAGACATGGAATACAAGGAATCATTAGCTATGCAAATCCTTGGCATTGATTTTCTTTTTTCCAGTGAAAGAGAGGAATCCTAAATCCTGCGGATTCCTCTTTCATTACCAAACATGACCTTAGTATTTGGTGAACACCTGAATACTTCTCATAAAAGAACTGTTAAGCCATCTCATTATTGGAATTCCTATGAGTCACAATTAAGATTCAACTATCAATACCAACTTGAAGGGAAAGGATGATCCAAGTTTGAAACTCAAATTAGACACCTACATTGGTGATCTAGGTGGATCTCTACAGTAAGTTCACTTTCATAATAAGGTAATAATAAATAATAAAAAAGGCCCTGGTGAAAACTGAACGAGCAGTAGGAGACCCCAATTGATTTGTTCAAATATGGTGGAAATTTTATATACAAAGTGAATTCATTGAGCTACACCATCATATGATGATGGAATAGAATTCAAAGCCAAACGCAGGAAAATGAACGTACAACCAAGGAAGAAAATATCGGCCGATACGAAGCGTATCGGCCGATATATCGGCCGTATCGGCCTTGGCCGATACGGTACAAGAAGTTATCGGCCGCTACGGGTGTATCGCACCCGTAGCGGCCGATACGGGAGCGTATCGGCCGATACTTTAGTGTATCGGCCGATACGGGCCGATACGTACCGTATCGGCCCATACACGTGGGGGGGGGGGGGGGTATAAAACCCCCCCTTTTGGACTTTTTAGGGTTTTTTACCCTTCTCTTTCATCTCTTTCCCTCTATGGTTGCTGTTTTCACCTCTTTGTGGTCCATCTTGCGTAAGTTCAAAAAAAAAAATCGAATCGGGGCTGCCGCCCCGAACCCCGCCTTTATGGTCGGCGGCCCGAAGGGCCAGCCCGCGTCGGGCAGTCCGACGGCATGGGGCTTTCAGCCCCAAAGAGCCGTCGGACAGCCCTCCGGGGCTCGGCCTCTTTATCAGTACTTTTCATATATTGAATGATCTATCATGAATGCATGCAACATATAATGTTTATGTTCATATTAAGCTAATTTTGATCACCAAAGTTTTATACTTAGGGTTAGGTCTCACCACAGTGACCCTAACAAAGTAACAATTAAATACTGATATTTGGCTCTAATAGTACTATCATGATGTTTACATTACATATTGTTCAAATGTATGAATATAAGTGTCTCCCAAATCCCTTTTGGTGGTGATCAAGGTATTCCTAATTTCCTATTTCTCTCACTAACTCTCTACTCCCTTTGTCATTTCTAAATTGGTGTTGAATGTTGATTGTTGATCACTTCATAGTTCATTCACTTGATTGAATTTGAACCTTGAATGCTGAAGTATTGATATTTGATTGTTCAATGTTCACTAATGACCTAACTCTTAAGTCTTCTTAATTCTTATGCCTTTATTTCATGTTCTAATTTTTTTCTATTTAGCTTTCCATTACTTTTTAAGTTAACATGACTAAGAAACATGAATACATGTGAAAAAACTAATCATTACTATTATTTTCTATTTATACAGCGATACAGGACATCATATATTGAGGGCACCGCTACGCCCCCTTTTCTTACTTACTTTTGCAAAAGAACCACATTTTCTTTCATTTTACAATTTTCTGGATTTTCTGGAATTTTTTCAGATTTTTTTGGCGATTTTTTAAAATCGCACCGCTACGCCGATACGTATCCCCGATACGCTACGTATCGCCCGCTTCGTATCGGTTTGGCGGCGGGCCGCTACGCCCGCCGCTACCGATATTTTCATCCTTGCGTACAACACATGTTCTGGAAGCTCCTTTAACACTTTTACACAAACCTTGAATTTGCTCTTGTCAGGCGATACCACTCGACATACAAATCCAGCATGTGCTTCTTGTTCTGTTATTGTTACAGAATAGAAGTGAGCACATTGTTTCTCTACCTGTACAAAATGAGAGATATTAGAGATGTGGTAGGTTCAGGATTAGTAATGGCTAGAGGGAAGGCAAAGAGATAACCTTTCTACATATAGGCTGCCCTGGCTGAAGTTCACGAACAGTTACAGCCCCATTAAGTGCCTCCTCCAAGACAGTTACAGACACAGTCGTCTTAATTGGCACACCAAGTTTACTATTCAGTAGTACACAATAACAAGACAAAGGAGTAGCATTCAGACCTCAAGGCTCTAAGTCATAAGTATCATACAGATTCTATCACCAAATCCTATAATAACTTCACGAATAAAAGAAAACGCTAAAATGGAAACCAAAAATATAAAGAAGACTGTAATTACCTAAAAAGTGCAGCAAACATGGTATTTACAGCTCCTAGACTTGAAAGATCTAGCTCCAATTCTTGGCTTTCTGATTCAATAGCCTAAGCATCCAAAGTTATTTGCATCATTGCCTTAACCCCACTTTCATCAAGTGCATTTCACACAATTATTATGAAGAAATACATTGACTAACTTGAAGCAAAGACAAACTATCTGAAATAGTCCAATTATACAGGCAAAAAGTCGAACTGAACAGATTTTTCTGAATGACTAAACACTTGTAGCAGAAACCATGCAAGTGAAAGAAGCTTGACATTGCACATGTTAAACTTCACTACAGTACAAACCGGCACAAACATCTTACCTCAAAACCAGCTGTATCATATTGCCGTCGCTTATTCGGATCTGATAGAATATTATAGGAAAATGTGACCTCTTTAAACATTTCAGCTGCTTTAGGGTCATTTGCATTTTTGTCAGGATGATACCTGAACGTTGATAATATCAGCAGTATATAGGATCACAATAAATTTATGAAACACAAGTAAAATGTAATCAGGTTGACAGGATCACTGTATAAACTGAATTGTCACGGCACCATTTTTTGACATAGAACCCCCCCTGCATGATTAAGCTACAATAACCATAGGTTCTACACAATGTCCAGCGTATTTTGTTAACACCAATGCCCACAATTTTGGGCTCTGGAAACTAGTGAAGATTAAAGGAAAATACTGTGCACCAAATCGCATTTTAAAATGAGGCCGCATGCCTCATTCTTAAAAATGCATAGAAGTCTTCTAAAGTCAAGGGCTAGGGCAACAGAGGCCACCTAAAATGAAAGAATTGTTACCAAACATTTAAGTAGCGTCCAAAGAAGGCCATGAATCCACGATGCCCATTGAAGTGGTCAGCTTGCTTGACCACATTGCAAGTGAATCCTAAGGTCCATGCCTAACCTTGCCAACACAATTTGAGGCAATACCATGGATATGATCATCAAAGACATTGGGGGCATCAAGTCAACATAAATAATAAGTTCAAGCATCAAACAACCAACCTAAGCCACAAAATATATATATAAATAATAATAAATCCCAAATGTGGCAAGGAACGCCCTTTAAACAAGAAGAAATGTTGCATAACAACTAACAGGAGATTTTTTTTTTTATCAGAACAGGAGATGTTGAGGAGGTGATGATACAGGAGAAGCAGCAGAATCACTCTTCTCTAGGATGTAGTACGTACTGGAAAGCTACTGTAGAAGCCTAAACCTCCAAAGATGAAGTTTATCCATTGCCTGCTTCCATCTCCACTTCCATGAAGAAACCCACCTCTTCCCCCATCAATCCTGACTGACTATAGATCGTCCAAAGATCCACATAGTATCCTAACCCTTGTAAATTCCACTATCCCATACCTTGATCAATGATTGAATTCAATGATGTAGTCCGATCCCTATCCAAGACAGGGACCCACAAGACTTGATGGACCCAGCTGATGGGATCCACATGTGCCTCACGTTTTCTAATTTTTAGATTAGTAATATTGCCTAGTTTGCTAGCTTTCTAATTTTATTGTTAATTAGAATTAGTAGCTTTCCTCAGGAGCAAACGTTATGCTCTATATATACAGAAGAGCCTATTGTTAATTTTTCATGCTTTACAATTAATAACAGATTTCTGAGGTTGCTCACGTGAGTGTTGGTTGTTTCATGGTTTCGTTTGTGCCCTAGTGGCTGGAATCCATCCTTGGATTCGATCAATCCTTCGGGAGATTGATCTAATACCCGATCGCTACGTCAATTGGTATCAAAGCCGAAGCAATCGCTAGGGAGACATTCGTCCTTCCCAAAATTTTCTGTCTTCCCCTCTCTATCCATCCCACTATCTCCATTCCACCGAACCCTCTGTCTGTCCACTGAACTCACTGCCAAACTCCCTGTCACCAATCCAACCCATTCCCGTCCCTCTATCCAACCAATCGAGACCACGTAACCATTCCACCAACTTCCCAACCATCCGAAATTCCACAAACCTTTTCACAACAATTCCCAAAAATAAAAAAAACCCTACGGCCCAGCCCCAATTTCACAAACCCCGACCCAAAACCCCAAAACACCAAAACTCCAAAAACCCAGATCCCAGACCAGAACCCTTCACTATCCAACCCTAGAAGACCCGCACCAACCTGTGGACCGCCCATCCACTCAACTACTCCATCAAACCCCAGACCTGCACCAAAACCCCAAACCGAAACCCAACTCCCCTCCACGCGTCCCCTTCACATCCATCTGCCATCCCTTTCGAAATCCCTCCCAGAAGTGAAAAAAAAAATAGAAAGAGAGAAGAGGAGTAGAAAAGAGAGAAGGAAGAGATAGTTGCGAAAACCATACCTGGCACAACAGCTCCTTCATCTCCACGCCCAGCGTC
The DNA here is from genome assembly GCA_038049695.1 of Cinnamomum chago. Classification (NCBI taxonomy): domain Eukaryota; kingdom Viridiplantae; phylum Streptophyta; class Magnoliopsida; order Laurales; family Lauraceae; genus Cinnamomum; species Cinnamomum chago. Next base: position 43,149,489 of record CP142458.1, read on the forward strand.
GCAGCTGCCTGCACCTTCATCTCCAGCAGCGTCGCAACACCACCCTTGCAAGCCTCTACTTCATTGCTTGTGACCATCGCCTCCACTGTCGCCAGCAACCCTCAATCATCCTCTTCCGCCCTCCCTTTTGTTCCCCCAGTCAGTAAGCTTCATATCTTCTTCAAACGAAAAATACACAAATAACAACCCTCTCTGCTTTTGTTCTTCAAAACCCAGCACACCAAACACGAGGCAAACAGAAGCTATTTTCTATTTCACAAGTGTTACGTTTGCCAATAACCCGGCCTTTCCAGCTTAGGCCTGCCCTGCAGTTCGGCCTGCCCCAATCCGAACCCGACCCAACCCACTAGCAATACCAAAAAAAAAAACCTCGTCCATGGCTACTCGCACCGGGCAAATTTTTCGTGGCAGACTCACTGACATTCAGCGCGATGATTGCATAAGAGATTTATATGAACGGGCCAACGCTTTACAGCTCACAGTCGATGAACTTACTAAGGCCCCTTCAAACCCTCATGGTGAATCTTCCAGCACTTCTACACTCACCAATTGGATAATATTCCCTGAGAATCAATCCAAGAATTCTTTCAACATCTCTTTGCAGACAAGGCCGTTGACAATTTTCCACCCGGCCCGCGCCAAGATGATCACTCGCGGGAAATCAAATTAGAGGTTGTTGATTTTTCTGGTCAAGGTGATGCTCGCGCCCTTCTTGATTGGCTTACTTCAATTGAGGATTATTTCACTTGGTATCACATTGAAGATCCTCAACGAGTCACTTTTATCAAGATGAAGTTAAAGGGTCCTGCTCGAATTTGGTGGAAAAGTATTGATGACCACAATGTACAAATGGGTCGCCCTCCTATCACCCGTTGGGAAATTATGAAAGAGAGCCCGGAAGATAAGTTCTTGCCTTCTGACTACATTTATTCCTTTAATAACGAGCTTATCAATCTTCACCAAGGCTCTATGACCATAGATGAAAACACCCATAAGTTCCATGAGCTTTGTATTCGATGCAAGACTAATGAAGATGATCACCTGATGGTCACCCGTTACCGGGAAAGATTGCGCCCAGATATCCAAGATAGATTGGCCATATTTGACTTCGCCACTGTTGATGCAATCTCTAGTAAGGCGCGACGCATTGAGCAAACATTGCGTCAGCAAATTGGGCGACGTTTCGGTAACCAAGCCGGAGAGTCCCACAAAAAGGGTCCAAATTCTACTTTCAATTAGGCCCCATAGCAAGGGTTCCGACCACCTCCAAACCAACCACAGAACCAAATCCAAAGGCAGCAACAAGCTCCACCACCGGGTCAACAGAATCCCCAGCCCAATCAGAAGTGGCAACCCAATCAAAATACTGCTAAAGGCACTGGAATAGCCGCTAAGCACGACATTGTCTGTCATTCTTGCAAAAACCGAGGTCATTACGCTAGAGAATGTCCTCACAGGAATCTGCATTGTGAAGATGAACCTTATGATGAAGAAAAGTATGAAGAGGAAATAGAAATGGAGAAACCTGATGCACAACTTCCACCAGAACCAGAGTCCGCACTTGAGGTATTAACAGCTGATGATGACAGCCCATTGCTTTTCCTTCACCGCCGCCTCTTGGTTACAAATGGTATTGAGGAAGACGATGACAACCAAGCTCCAATTTTCAGAACAAGAATCACTTGTAAAGGAAGAGCTTGCAATGCCATCATTGATGGTGGAAGTGCTATGAGTGTCATATCCAAAGAGGCAGTTGATAAACTTCAGTTGCCAACTATAAAGCATTCGAGGCCTTACAGAGTTGCATGGGTAAATGATTATTCGATTCCCGTCAACCGCCGATGCATTGTTCCCTTGAAGATGGGCTCGCATGAAGATAATGTCCTGTGTGATGTTATTCCGATGAATGTTGCCCACATCTTATTTGGCAGACCTTGGCTGAAACGCTTGAAGGTCATCACTGATCACGCGGATAACACCTACACGTTTAAATGGAATGGACGCCAGATTCAGTTGAAGCCCATGGAAACTCCATTCTCTACAAAGCAAACCACTCCTACTGCCTCTCCTCACATCCTTACCATGAGCAAATTTGAAGTTGAAAGTAAAGAGCAAGGTGTGATGTATGCTTTGGTTGCCAGACAGGTGACCAAATCAAATGAAGACTCCAAGCCACCCACCCCCCCAAGAGGTACAACCATTGCTCAATGAATTTTCTGATTTAATTCCCGATGAGCTTCCAAATAAATTGCCGCCAATGCGAGACATCCAGCATGCAATAGATTTAACTCCTGGAGCATCTCTCCCTATCGGATGAGCCCTTCCAAACATGTTGAACTAAAGAAACAAGTTGATGATCTGTTGCAACAGGGATATATTCGGGAAAGCCTAAGCCCATGTGCCGTACCCGCTTTCCTCACACCAAAGAAAGATGGAAGTTGGCGTATGTGCGTGGATAGTCGTGCCATCAATAAAATCACTGCAAAGTATCGCTTCCCTATCCCTAGAATTGATGATGTGCTTGATCTTATGACTAGTGCTTCTGTTTTTTCTAAGATTGATCTTCGCAGTGGTTATTATCAAATCAAAATTAGACCAGGTGATGAATGGAAGACAGCCTTTAAAACTAAAGATGGCCTTTATGAATGGCTGGTCATGCCTTTTGGTCTTTCTAATGCTCCTAGCACATTCATGCGTGTTATGAATCAATTGCTGAAACCATTCATTGGAAGGAAGGTTTGTTGTTGTCTACTTCGATGATATCTTTATTTACAGCAAATCCAAACAGGAGCATCTTGATCACTTGAAGAGCATATTTGAGCTCCTTCGCCGGGAACGCTTCTATGCTAATTTGAAGAAGTGTACTTTTATAAGCAATTCTGTTATTTTCCTTGGCTTTGTTGTCTCTTCTAACGATATTGCAATGGACCCATCCAAGATTCAAGCTATCCTCGATTGGCCTATTCCGCACACTCTCAATGAAGTTCGTAGTTTTCACGAACTTGCTACTTTCTATAAAAGGTTCATTCGAGATTTCAGCAGTATTATGGCTCCAATCACTAATTGTATGAAACAGGGTGAATTTAAATGGACAAGTGTAGCAACTAGACCTTTTGGAGAAATCAAGCGCAAGATCACGGAAGCCCCCGTCCTACGACTTCCAGATTTTAACAAAGTCTTTGAAGTTGCTTGTAATGCTTCTTAAATCGGCATTGGAGGAGTTCTTAGCCAAGAAGATCACCATATTGCATTTTTCAGCGAAAAGCTCTCCAATGCCAAACACAGATATTCTATTTATGATCTAGAATTCTACGTCGTTGTGCAAGCATTACGACATTGGTGTCATTACTTGGTTGGCAACGACTTTGTCTTATATTCCGATCACGAGGCTTTGAAGCATATACAGTCACAACAGCATATCAGTGATCGTTGCATTAAATGGAGCTCTTACCTTCAACAATTCACATTCAGTCTCCGCCATAAAGCTGGCAAAGAAAATCTGGTAGCTGATGCTTTCATGAATATAAATATCGGCCACTACGATATATCGATCGTGGCGGCCAGTACCGCCACAATATTTGAAATACACCCGTAGCGGCCGCTACGCTTCGGCTAAGGGTATTTAAACCCCTAGTCGGCCCTACTTCTTCCTTTCACCCTTTTTTTCACCATTCTTACCTCCTTCGTTGTTGTAAAAGACTCCCAACTCCAAAGGTTTCAACTTATTTTCATGATTTTACTACAAGATTGTACAAGTGAAGTAACATCAAATTTGAAGGAATCAAACACAAACAACTACAAGATCCAAGCTTCCATTCCATCTAGGTATGTTTTTCTTTTGGATTTTTTTCTAGTCTTTTGAGATCATCTATTATCTATTCATCTCTTTCTAAGGGCGTGTTTGGATGTGTGCTGAAGTGAGGTGAGATGAAGTAAAGCCATAATTATCCAGACAAGAAAAGATAATGTGTCATATCAAAAGTACACAATTTCAAAATTACCTCCATATTTTTCAGAAGAAGTCAAAAAAGCAACATCCTTTCTCCACTAAAAGACAAAAAAGATCCACTTTTCTATACAAAAAGTCAAAAAGATTCTGTACCAAACAACTAAAAATAAAATATCATCATAACACATTATATTTTATTATCTCTTGATTTAATACTTCACCTCACCATACTTCAATTCACCATACATCCAAACAGGCCTTAAAAGTCTAAGTACTATAAAATACTTCCTTGTCTTGTAATATGATGAGATCCATGTTTCCCTTTCATCATGCATGCATTTTTTTATTTTTTTTTGCTTATTTTCGGATTTTTTTCTTTTTTTGAAAAAAAAATGTGAATACTCATGGAAAACCCATGAAACCACTTGGAAATTGCTTGTAAATGATAGATTTATGTTTCCCATAGATCAATCCATCACATTTTGAATGTTTATTGATTTTTCTCTATTTTTTATTTTCAGATTTATTTATTTTTTGAAAAAAAAAATGTGAATACTCATGGAAAACCCATGAAACCACTTGGAAATTGCTTGTAAATGATAGATCTATGTTTCCCATAGATCAATCCATCACATTTTGATAGATCAATCCATCACATTTTGAATGTTTATTGATTTTTTCTCTATTTTTTATTTTCGGATTTATTTATTTTTGAAAAAAAAATGTGAATACTCATGGAAAACCCATGAAACCACTTGGAAATTGCTTGTAAATGATAGATTTATGTTTTCCATAGATCAATCCATCACATTTTGAATGTTTATTGATTTTTCTCTATTTTTTATTTTCGGATTTATTTATTTTTTTGAAAAAAAAAATGTGAATACTTATGGAAAACCCATGAAACCACTTGGAAATTGCTTGTAAATGATAGATCTATGTTTTACATAGATCAATCCATCACATTTTGAATGTTTATTGATTTTTCTCTATTTTTTATTTCGGATTTATTTATTTTTTGAAAAAATAATAATTTTTAATATTTGAATTCTAATCAAATGTCTTGAAAATGGTCCATAGATTTGATATTTATGTTTTACACATATCATTCCAACATATATTGCTTGTTTTTTTTTACTTGTTTAATTATTTAATTTCGGATTTTTGTTATTTTTTGGAAAAAAAAATATTTTTAATAATGGAATGCCAATCAAATGTATTTTAAAATGCTCCTAAATGTTATATCTATGTTTGGCATAGATCAATCCAACATATCCTTGTCTTTTCCTAATTCTATTTTATTTTCTTATTTTCAGTTTTTTTTAATTTTTGAAAAAAAATTATACTTTAAGTAATAAAATACCAATTAAATGTCAAGAGAATGATTCCTATGCGTTAGATATATGTTTCCTCTACATGTTTATTTGTTTTTTTAATTTTTAACATACTACTTGTTTATATTTATAGCCAGCCAGGTATTCAGTCTATCTGTCTTTGCCAATTGATAAGTTAAAATGCCTTGTGATATTGATCACGCATGGAGCTTTGGTGAGGCAGTTGAGAATAATAGGTTGAAAATTGAAGCAGCCTAGATCCGCAAGTGGCAGTGAAAAGGGTGTAGACAAGCCCTGCGAGAGAGTTTGCCGAATACAGGACGGATTCTGGTGAGGACCAATTCCGCATAAGGGAATTAGCCGAATTCTTCTCGGAACTCAATAACAGTCTTCCATTGAAGATAAAGAGAAAACCAAACAAACCAATCTTTATTATTGAATAATGATGAACTCCTCTCCTAATAGAGGGATTACATATTTATAGGAAGGGTTGGACATCCCCTTTCCTAATAGGACTTTGCTTTCCTAAACAATAAAGGAAACTAAACTTGGTCATAATCCAAATAAATAAAACTCCTAATTTTAATGACTTCTAAATAAATAACAACTCTCTAAATAAGACTCTTAACTAATTAAAACTCTAACTAAATGAATGATCTATTGGGCTTGTGGACTGTGCTCAATTAGTTGGCAGACCATGGGTCTGGCCTGCATCAGTTTCCCCCCGCTTTGGAGAGAACTCGACCTTGAGTTTTGCAAATGTCCACCTGGGTCAAAAGTCAAGCATACAAACTTTCGAAGCTCTTGATCTTCATATTTGTCAAAAAGCTTGGGAATTCGACATGATTTCTTCCTCCAGTTAGAAGCAGATTGGAGGTATTGATTCGTTTGATGTTTGCATTTTTCTTGAATCTATGATCGAACCATTAGATGTTTCAATTGTTGCATGTGTACCAAGAGATCTTGATCTTTGAATATCCATCGTTCATTCCGAAGATGAAGTCAATGTGGGGGATATCAACAATTTGTCCTGCTATTGATGTCTCCTGAACAGCTAGTAGATCCACTGAATGATTAGGCTTGTTGCTCATTAGATCTATGTCACATGCGCTTTACCTTCTTCATTTGCCTCTTGCCTCTTTTGATCAACACTATCCATAGCAATGATTGTAGTCCCTGTGTTTTCTGGCTCTTCTGAAATATGCTCCATAGCAAAAGTGTTGGATGCGATTTCATCTGACAGTGTCGTGACATCATCAATTTCTTGATCTTGTTGTTCAATGTCATCCTTGATGCCTTCGATCATGGTTTGTAGCTCTTGTGGCACAAGCACGACATTTGTTTCTTCCTTCTGCTCACTCTTCGATTCTTCAATTGGAGGTGAAGATGTAGATGGAGAAGGTATTTGTGATGGCAATGGAATGAGCTTGATCTGTTGTCCTTTCCAAAGAAAAGAATGTATGTTATTCTCTTCATCAGGTTTGCAACCCATTTTCTGGCTATGGAAAGCCTTGTAAGGTTTAGAACGGAGCTCATTCAGATGTTTGCATCAGAAGAATGGCTTCGTTCGAAATGGGACAATGCAACTAGTGTTCGGAGTTTGAAGTCCCAAACCTGACGAGGGACAATAAATTTTGGAAGAAAGTGAGGAAGATATTAAAGGTTTTTGAGCCTTTAGTTAAAGTGTTGCGGCTTGTAGATGGTGATGACAAGCTGACAATGGGCTTTATATATGAAGCAATGGATCGGGCAAAGCAATCCATTATGGAAAATGTTAGATATCACGAGAAATATATATAAAGATTATTGATGCCCATTGGAACGATCAGTTGCACCATCCATTGCATGTTGCAGGTAATTAATATATATCTTTGAATTTGATACTTTTTTGTTTTCCTAACTAATGTATTTATTATCTTGTTTGCTCACAGTACATTCTACATATTTATAATGTAGGTTATTTTTTGAATCTCGAATTCTATTACCGCAATGTCGAACTACACACCGAAGCAATAGATACGGACTTGCGGGTAGGATTACGGGAGGTGTTGAAGAAATTGTTAAATCTAGATGATCAAATTGATGTCATACAAGAGGTGAGTGGGTGGTTACTTAAGAGAATTTAATTGTGCTGCCAAGTGCCAATTGCCATACATGCTGTAGGGGTTTACTGACTTATATCTAATTTTCACATTGTAGATATCTATGTATACACAAAGGAGAGGAACCTTTGCTGACCCTCTTGTGATATGATCGATTGGAAGGATGCCACCTAGTATGACTATGTATAAAAGACATCCACATTGTAGATATCTTGTGATACGATCTAATTTTCTTTATTTATTTTTTGCATTTCAACTGATTGGTGGATGAATTTTGGAGAGAGTGCTCTAATTTCTTTCACAGTTGGAAGATGTTGTAGTTTGACTAAGGATGCGAACAGCCGCGCTTCTTAGATGTGGAGATACATCTAAGAAGCGCGGTTGTTCGCATCCTTAGTCAAACTACATCTTTCAACTGTGAAAGAAATTGGAGCACTTTCTCTTTGATCCACACGAAGGTTAGGAATCGGCTTACCATGCAGAAACTCAACAAGCTTGTATATTGTCATTACAATCTGAAGTTGAGAAACAGAATTAGGGAGAGAAGGGCAAGGGATAATCCTGCTTATTGTCCTATTAATTTGAATCACATATTCAGAAAGGACGATCCCTTACTCCCATGGCTAGCAAAGATAGAGGATCCACTGCTAGATTCAGATCCGGGGTTTCAGAAAACGGTTCAAGAGTTGATAGATGAGGATATGGGTGAGGCACCTGCAGAAGGTCAGCCACCTCAGGGAGAAGGTACCAGTAGTAGGACTAGGAGGAGTGGGAAAGAGTGGGAAAGAACCTGCTTCTGAGAAAGCTAGTTCCACCACAGTCTCTTCGAGTAGCCATGGTGGAGGAGATGGAGGAGGAGACAATGGGATAGGTGGTACTAGTGAATACTATCAACATGATGAAGACGATGTCATTCCTGTAGAAGAAGTACAGGAGTTACTTCCATCTGGAAGATTTGATCCAAGCCGCGGTTATCAACGGCGCCGAAGAGATTCACCATCTGGGGCTGGAGGTAGTAATGAGCAAGGAAATATGGGTGGAGATTTTGGAGGATAAGAAGCGGCATCATGGACTGATTCGTGGAACCCTAGTTACAATGGACAAGGACCCTGACAATATTTTGACTATTTTCCATATGGTCAAGTACTACAAGGAGAAGAAGAACAGTCTTCAGCTTCAGGGTCCTACTCATATGGTGACTATGGTGAAACACAATATGGTAGATATCCACCTGGACCACCTCCACCTCCTCCAAGTTCCTATGATGTGGGTGCAGCTGCCTTCTTTGGATTTGTGGATCCCAATGCTCATCAATATCAAATTTAATATGGTGCCAATAGAAATGCTAACACTGATAGGGACGAGGATAATCATAGCCCCTTGAATCTTGGTAGACATTCCTTTTAGTGGTGATTAAGGTATTCATATTTCCTTCACTAACTCTCTAGTCTCTTTATCATTTCAAAATTGGTGTTGAATGTTGATTGTTGATCACTTCATAGTTCATTCACTTGATTGAATTTGAACCTTGAATGTTGAAGTATTGATATTTGATTGTTCAATGTTCACTAATGAATAATGACTAATGAGTAATGACCTAACTCCTACGTCTTCTTAATTCTTATGCCTTTATTTCATGTTCTAGTTTTTTTCTTTTTTTTTTATGAGCTTTCCATTACTTTTTTAGTTAACATGACTAAGAAACATGAATACATGTGAAAAAATTAATCATTACTATTATTTTCTATTTATACAGCGATACAAGACCTCATATATTGAGGGCACCGCTACGCCCCCTTTTCTTACTTACTTTTGCAAAAGAACCACATTTTCTTTCATTTTACAATTTTCTGGATTTTCTGAAATTTTTTCAGATTTTTTTGGCGATTTTTCCAAATCGCATCGCCCCGCCGCTACCGCTATTTTCATCCATGGATGCTTTAAGTCACCGGAAACATCTCCTCACTACTATAGCAGTCACTCTCACAGGTTTTGAGCATATAATACTGGAGTACACAAATGACAAGGATTTCAGCACAATCTATGCGGATTTTCTTTGCGGCTACACGGACAAGCACCCTCATTACAGCATACATGAAGGATTCTTATTCCGAAGTAACAAACTTTGCCTCCCTGCTACTTCCATTCGAGAACATGTTGTTCGTGAATTGCATTCAGAAGGTTGTAGCGGTCATTTGGGACGTGACAAGACACTCGCTCTTGTGGATGACCGTTTCTATTGGCCGCGCATGAGAGTTAATGTTATCAACATGTGTGAACGATGTCGCACCTTCAATTGGCTAAAGGTAATAAGAAAAATACAAGTTTATATCAGCCTTTGCCTATTCCTCATGTCCCATGGGAAAATATCAGCATGGATTTTGTGTAGGGTCTTCCAAAGACTGCACGGAAAGTTGATTCCATCTTTGTTGTTGTTGATCGTTTTTCTAAAATGGCACATTTCATTCCATGCAACACCACATCAGATGCTTACAAGGTAGCTCAACTATTCTTCAAAGAAGTTGTCCGTCTTCATGGCCTCCCCAAGACAATTGTTTCAAATCGTGACACCAAATTTATGAGTTACTTTTGGAAGACATTGTGGATGACAGCCACATAGTTACCTAATTCGGTTGACAGGGTTCCGAATCCCATACCATTCGAAGCGAATAAATCGCTATTCGATTCGGCGAAAATCGGATTTTGCAAAATGCCCGGTTCGATTCAGTTCGACATGTATTGTATTTCAGGAAATAAGAAAGATATTAGAGACTTCTAACGGAAGTGAAAAAGTCTAAAAAAAAAGAAGAGGAGAGATCTATATTTAAGTAACATAAAAAATTAAAAATAGAAACTTAAATCAGAAGAAGAATTAGAGAAAAATTGATTTTAGAAATTGAGTAGAACTCAAATTGTAAAATACCTATTTAATCTCGTGCACTCAATCGCTTAATCACAGTGCAGTTAAATCTAGAATTGATTGTTGTTCCCAGACTCATCGCAATCTGTCGTGTTTGGCCGGATTTCAGGTATGTATCTCATCATAACCTTCTTCACATGAACATGAGGATTCGCAGAGAGTTTTACTGAAGAAAAAGTAAAAGAGAAAAGTGACTTGCCGAAGACGAAGGGGATGGGATTAGGAAGTTGAAAGGGCAACGTTTCTCTTTCCCTCTCAATTAATGCAACTTTCCCAATTCTCTAGATGGGAATTAATATATTTTCTAGCCTTTTAATACACTCCCATCTTTTCAAACGTTGCTACTTAATTCTAAGGGAAATAAAATCGAATTGGATCCTATTCGAAATCCTGAGCAATTCCGAATTGAAAGAAGAAAAACTCAGTGGGGTCCACCTATTGGAATCCAAACCATACACAATAATCATTCTCAAGGTGCATAGGTTATCCTTAAACTATATATCAATCTGAGTTTGATCCACCGTTGGATTGACTTTTTGTGAAAAGTGTTATAATAAGTATGCATAAGATTTGTGCTGTCACGATTTTTTTATCAAGCAATCAATCCAACAGCTGAACAAGCTCTAATTGATGTAAGATTTGATGATACCCGACGTTGGTTGATGACATGTATTTTGAACTGTTTGGATTTTAATAGGTGGACCCACACTATGAAATTCCACTAGTTTAACGCATGATCTCTCTAGGTTAGATGCAATCTGAGATCACATTCATGTCTACTAAAGTCTATCTGTTCTCTCTCCTCTTGCATATGTTTTGAGTTTTGACTTTTCAACTTACCAACATCTCAGGATACCGTGTTTATCTTTTTCTTAATGTACTGTGAATCCCAATGTGGGTCTCACTTATGATAAATCCTAATTGATCAAAATAATTGGCCCCTGTTATGTGGAATTTAATTGAATTTCCCTCTAAAATAAACTCTAGAAATTGTGAGATTAGTCACTTACAAGATATGTGAATAAAATATTATAAAAGTACTTACTTATTTATATTAAATAAATCAACGGCAGATCCCTCTCTTAATGAAGTGTAAAAATAATCGATAATTGCTAAACTCAAGGACATTCATCTTTACTAGTTTAAATTTTTTATTTATGGGCCCCAATTTGAGTGACACAAGTAGTGTATGATATATTAAGAAAATCCACAATTTTAGACAATGGAGAAGCGGCAGAAGGGGAGAGAGGAGACTCGTTTCTTTCTCCTTGAGTTTATGGATATGAAATCTTATAAAATTTGATGTGGGTCCCACCTATGAGAAATCTAATCACATGCTACATTAAAGTATTTAATAAATCAACATGCAGACATTAAATCATCATCAAGATCATCATCATTATTGCAAGGTATGGCTCCTTTTTATTAAATCCGAACCATTCAATAATTACTTTTCTTCAATGCTTTGTTAAAGATTGATATTTCACACAAATTTGTGACAAAACCTTGTTATATTGATTATACATTTTACACCCAATTCCTCTTTTTAAGAAAAACTATTAAATATTATTTTATCTGTTTGCTACATCTATCTTGATTCACTAAAAACTTAATGAAAATTGCTAAAACTCCTTAGTGGGTCCTAGTTATTAAAAACCCAATTCAATCATAATAGATGGCTCCCTATTTTATCGGGAATAAAAAACCATATGATCGATCAATTATGAAATATGTGAATAAAATATTAAAAAAAGATTATTTATCCCTACTTGAAGAGTCAGATTGGAGGGACCAAAAAGTTTATTGATTAATAATAGAAGATATTATAGATTGTTTTTAAACATTTATTTGCTCATAGTTTTTTGTGAAATGTTATTATTTATATACTTATTAAAGCATCTAATATGTAAGGAAGTATTTGTGCATATATTGAATGGACATACGAATTATATCAACTACATCGAATTAACTTAGCGAATTCATCGAACTCGAACTGTGAATCGAGCGAATTGTAAACCGAATTAACTGAACCTACCCCATCGAATTTTCGAATTTGAGTAACTGTGAATTCGAATCCGAACTGGTCGAATTGCGAATCAGGTAACTATGGACAGCCAAGACAAAGCTTCACTTCTCTACTGCTTACCATCCGCAAACTGATGCCAAACTGAAGTTGTTAATAAAAGCCTTGGACAATTATTACGATGCCTTGTATGTGATGATATCACCACATGGGATCAGATTCTACCTATGGCTGAATTTGCACAACAATTCAGTTAATCAGTCCACAGGCATCTCACCATTTGAAGCAGTCACAGGTGTTCGCCCACGCTTGCCTATTGATCTTGTCCCATTGCCTATTGAAGCACACCCTTGTGCTGAAGCTGATAACTTCATCAAACACATGCAACAAATACATGATGAAGTTCGACGACATATTGCAGCTAGCAATGACAGTTACAAGGCTCATGCTGACAAACGTCGTCGTTTTCTAGAGTTTTCTAAAGGAGACATGGTTATGGTCCATATTCATCTGGAAAGGTTACCCCCATGTGCAAACAAGAAGTTACATCCGAGGAATACCTGTCCATTCAAAGTGTTGAAAAAGCTCAGTTCGAATGCATATTCTCTCAAGTTGCCATCTGATCTTGGTATCAGCCCTACATTCAATGTTGCCGATCTCACTCTCTATCGTGGGCATGATAATGAGGACGATTCTGATGAGCATATCATTACATTACCAGCTGCTCCGCCACCGCCTGATAAAGTCATTGATGTTCTTGATGATCACATTGTTTCTACTCGTCGCGGAGGATTTCAAAAGTTCCTTGTTTGTTGGCAAAATCGGCCCATCTCAGATGCTACCTGGTTTACTACTACAGACTTCCAGCGTCTGAATCCATATCTTTATGAGCACTATCAAGCGATTAACTCGCCAGAGTCGAGTTCTTTCAAGCCGAGGGGAGTTGATGCAGTCCGATCCCTATCCAAGACAGGGACCCTCAAGACTTGATGAACCCAACTGATGGGGTCCACATGTGCCTCATGTTTTCTAATTTTTAGATTAGTAATATTGCTTAGTTTGCTAGCTTTCCAATTTTATTGTTAATTAGAATTAGTAGCTTTCCTTAGTAGCTTTCTTTATTAGCAAACGTTATGCTCTATATATACAGAAGAGCCTATTGTTAATTTTTCATGCTTTACAATTAATAACAGATTTCTGAGGTTGCTCACGTGAGTGTTGGTTGTTTTATGGTTTTGTTTGTGCCCTAGTGGCTGGAATCCATCCTTGGATTCAATCAATCCTTCGGGAGATTGATCTAATACCCGATCGCTGCGTCATTCAGCCACATACCAAGGTCGGTTATTAAAACCCCAAGCGAATGGTTCGCCCAAGCTTCAAGGGGAATGCTATGGAACTTAGGTCAGATTGGTCACAAGACTATCATTTTACCAAGAGCAACAACCCAAACTCCTCAGTGATCCCAAAGCAAAAGAGAACCTCCACAAATAAGTTCAAAGGTTCATTAGACACTCAAACTTATGTTAAAAACATGTTTCTTCTTAAAGCTAACCTCAAATGATATCTAAACTGAAGTTGAAGAGAGTTCAACCTCCTTCCAAAGACCTTGATCTCAAAACCTATCTCTCCATGATCAAATGAAAGTCTCACCAACAGGGTATCAACCTTCATCCGTGTGTCAGTCTAAGCAAAGCATGCCTTCATTCCTCTGAAAACATTTTTTCAAATGTCACTGCCCATTAGTTGCCTTCCACTGGCACCTAAGTCATGCCTTGGTCTTCATCCATTGATTCATGGCCATAGGTATTGCGTCCACAATCCTAACACATAATCCCCATTCAGTCGTACAGCCGAGATAATGCCTCAAATGTTCTCCTGCACCTAAACATTTGCATTTGGTTAATATCTTTTCTATTTTTTTCGTTTTATGATGCATTTGGTTATTATGACACTAAGCCTCTTATCTACTATGTCTGACATCAATCCTTTTGTCATCCTACATGCCTCCGGCTCCAACTCAATATTAAATATAATGAATGTGATAACACTATGATTCCTAAAAGATCTTTCTCTAGGAATGAAGCTGCTAATAGTATCAACAAAATATGTCATCTAATCAACACCTATTCAATATTTCAATTGCAAGAGAAAAATTAACAAGGAATAAAAAAGCTGTGGTATAAAAGGAGCAAAAGCACAAGGAATAAAAAAAAATTATGATTGTGAACTACTCTCTTGCCCATAAAATCCTCAGTGAAATGGAACCTTTTAAAATAAGCATTGGTACATCACTGTGATGGGACCATGTTTGTTTGATTAAATATTGTAAAATAAAATTACATCTACTTTATGGGTTGATGTTTTCTCCAACTACAGGAACCAATCTGCTTCATAGACATGAACTCTCCCAAGTCTATCCACCTCCATGAAATCCAGATTAAAATTTTCTTCAGATGACAAAAGCTGTTATGATTGGGCATCAACAATCTCTTTTAAATGCATAATCACCATTCAGAAACGAAAAAAAAAACACGATACATGAGTTGTAGATTTACTAATGCTGCCACTTAAGTGATTGAACCGAGAAAGCTCCACTACCATCCACACAACGTACATAGAATTGAGAAAGCTGCAGATAAGAACCTAACAGATTTGCAATTACATTCAAAGTAATGGAGAAAAAAAACGTAAGACTATAACAAAATCAATGAAAAGAAAAGTTACGAACTTTCGCCTTCTAGGGTACTAAACTATGATTCAGAATCAAACCCAGCAATTTTCATTTAAAAAAAAAAAACACCTAATCTGAACTGAAACCGATCCTACCTCGAGAAAGCAACTTTATCCTTTAAATGAAAACATACACAGATTAGAAAAGAAGAAAATGAAGGGGATAACAATAGACTACAAGACATCGAGGGAGATGAAAGAATAGTGATTAGGAACAAAAAAAAAAAAAAAAAAAAGATAACATACTTGAGAGCCATTTTTCTGTAGGCAGTCTTGATTTCCTGATCCGATGCAAAGGTAGAAACGCCGAGAACCTCGTACGGATCTCTTCTCTGCTGCTTGGTGACATCGATCTTCTTCTCCGATTTCGAAGAAGAGAATCCCGGAGCTGGCATTTTTGGTTGGGTTGGGAGAGAGCACAAGTTGTAGAAAGATAGAAACCCTAGAAATCACTAATGGTTTAAGGATTCAGATGAAATTCAGTAGATCTGAGAGGAACTCATCTTCGGATCTGAGGGATTGATGGGAAATGAAGAGAGTCGCATTGGAGAAGGGTAGAGAAAGGGGGATTTATACAAGGCAAGAGGGCAGTGGAGGAATGAGAGCTGCAGTTTTGGACGAGTATGGGAGGGAGAGACAGAGAAAGGACGGAGACTGGCCAGCGAGAAAATGGAGGAAATTTATGGAGTACTTTGGAAGAAATGGGATGCGCATTGCGCATTGCGCATTTTCGAGCCTCACTCAATTCAAATTGGGCCGATGCACTCCGGGCATAAAAGGGCACGTTTGTCTGTGTCTCTGTTTTCGAGAGAAAATAATCCTCTTCTTTGGACTCACTACTTCCTTATATATGGATAGCCCCATCAAAGTAGAAATTTTAAAAAAATTTAAATTAAAAGGCTAATTTGACACCTTATTAATATAGTAAAAGTCAAGTAAAGCTTCTATTTTTCAAACAAATGTCACATTAAAAGCACTTTAATTCAGAACTCCCTCCATCTTTAAAAAAAAAGTCAAAAAGCAACCACCTTTAGCCACTAAAATATAAAAATACTCCATTTTCTTGCAAAAATTCAAAAAGATTCTATAACAAACAACTAAAAATAAAATACCATCATAACTCACTTATATTTTATTCTTTCTTCAAAATCAACTTTACTTCACTTGACTCTATTAGTAGAGTTTTCAAACTGGCTAGCAGCAAGGAGGCTAGAATCAAAAGGAGTGTTTGATGATGTAAGGATTTGATTTAAATAGATTTGTTTTAAATCAATGGTTGAAAGTTTTTCATAAATATTTAGAAATTCATAAGGTATCAAGTTTTAAGACTTGCCCTCATAGTCGTATTCAGCCTTCAAAAGAGATCTAACGATTTTTATTTTATTTTTGTGGCCCACATAATTCAAATATTACTATCAAATGGTTCATTGTTTTACACATATATTGAGATTGGTGATGATCCGACGACCAGAATTTGGTCACATACCCGTGCTTGAGCTTAAGAACAATTTCAACGGTTTGGATCATGGTTTACAACCCCAGAAATGATTTTTAAAGAAGAAAAAAGCATGACTACTTATGGACCAATCCAAAATTGAGTATGTTACATCAACGGTTGATATTGTTTGGCAAATATATCAAGATCCACAATGTATCAAGCTTTGAAAATTGAACTTATAGTCGTTTTCAGCCTTCTAAAGAGATTTAACGGTTTGGATCTTATGTTTGGGTCCACAAAATCCAAAAAAATATTATCCAATGGCACTTTTTTTTTTGCACATGTCTCGAGATTAGTGATGATCAAATGGATGAAATTTGGTCCTATAGCCGCGCTTTATCTTAGGAAGAATATCAACGGTTTAGATCTTGATTCAATCTTTTAGATTTTAAAAAAAAAATTCTAAAAAGGGACTAGGCGTCCACTGTAGCTTCACCTCTTTTTTTCTGCCTCTATTTTTTAACAGGGCAAAGAACTATGCATTAAGAATAAGAGGCTCTACCTCACTTTAGGGCCCGTTTGGTAATTTACTTTTAAAATAAAGTGGAGTGAAGTGAAATGAAAAGAATAAATAAAATATAAGTGAGTTATAATGGTATTTTGTTTTTAGTTGTTTGAGATGGAATATTTTTGACTTTTTGTATGGGGAAATGGAGTTTTTTTGTCTTTTAGTAAGTAAATGTAGTTGCTTTTTGACTTTTTTTTGGAAAAGATTGATGGAGTTTTGGTAAAAAGTGCTTTTGATGGGATATTTAACTTGACTTAACTTCACTTGACTATATTAGTAAAATTACCAAACGGGAGAGATGCATTAAGAATAAGAGGCTTTGCCTCTATTTCTCTAAAGTGGGCAGAGGCTGGAAATCTATGCCAAACGCCTTTATTTTAAAAAACTCAGCCCGCTTTAGAGATTTAGAGAAGTAGATTCAAAAACTGGGAATGCCAAACGTGGGCTTAGTTTTTTTTGGTTTGATTTGACACTGTTTTATTAGGAAAGTATTAAAAAAATTAGTATTTTATAATATTACAGAAAAATTATTATCTATTTCTAAGATGGGATTACATTTAAATTTATTAAAACAAGTTAAGGCGTGTGAAGTGAAACTACATTTTCCATGAACACTGCCAGGATCTTACCTTAAACTGTAAAATTACTTATGAAGTGAAGTGAGGTGAAGCCTCAAATCAAGAAAGAATAAAATATAGGGGAGGTCTAATCATAGTATGAGATATCTTTTTGACTTTTTGGATAAAAAGTAGATGGTTTTTCTCCGTTAGTTACTTAAGAATGTTGCTTTTTGAGCTTTGTTTAAATGAAGGGGGCAATTTTGGAATTTTATACTTTTGATATGACCTCGTAGTCTTTTTATGTATTCATGGTAATATAGAGGCTTTACTTCACTTCACTTTATTAGTGAAGTTGCCAAACAAATCATGTCTATTTAGGAACTCTACTGGTAAAGTGGGGTAACGTAAAGCCTCAAATAGTGAAAGAATAAAATATAAGAGTGTTATGATGATATTTTATTTTTAGTTGTTTAGTAGGAAATCTTTTTGACTTTTTATTTAAAATGTGGGTGTGGTGTTTTTTTTATCTTTTAGTGGAGAAAGGATGTTGCTTTTTGAACTTTTTTTTAAAGGGAAGGAATTTTGAAAATGTGTACCTTTGATGTGACCATTTGTTTGAAAATTAGAGGTTTTATTTCACTCCATTCTACTAGCGAAGTTCCCAAACAGATCCAAGTCTACCACTACAGTGCTTTCCACATAACAATTTTTACAATTACGATCGAAAGAAGTGTGCTCACCAAAAGTTCTTTCTAGCTTCTAAAAAGGACACAGGTGGTAACAGTATATATAGCTTTGAGCTATGCAAAGGGACATAAAGAGAGCCATAGAGAGGGACATAATGATGACTAACATAATATTATAGTTACGATGAGAGACCCCCAGAAGGGGGCCACACCAAAATGGAGCAAATTACAGAAGTTATAAAAGAAAGGGTGTTTTACAAAAAAAAATCCACTAAAAATGAGAACCATGACTGAGGATCTCAAATATTTGTAATATCAAAGAAGGACCTCATGGCCAAATTCCCCTCTTTTTTTCCCATTCTACCCCCAATTCGTTGATGTCAACGAAACCTTATTTCCACAATCGATAAAAGAAAAAAAGAAGAATGAAAAGAATAGAGGAAGAGGAAAACGGGTTGGAGTTCATCCTTCTTCATCCCGCTATCAAAACTCATGATTTTTCAGATTCATTCACCAAATCAACACCTATAATCATCTCGAACCCTAGATCATCTTATCATCTATTCTCATCTTCTTCATTCATTTCCGTTTTCAAACCCAAACCTCTTCCTATCTTCTCAGCCCTTTTCATCTTCTTCATTCATTTTCATCTCTTCATTTCATGAATCCAGTGTATTTTCTTATTTTTAGCCTTATTTACTGTCACGTCCCCCGAACCCGATTAGAGAATAAACCGAATCCGGGGAGTGAAATTTAGGGCTAATTAAAAATTTGCCCTTTAGGCCCAAGGATCGTAAGTCCATTGTGAGAATATTACATTTCAAACCTCAAGTAATATAAAAACTGCGGAATTCATTCAATTCAAGGCACATTTGGATATCAACCAATGAATAATAATCTCATTAATATTTAAAGTTACACAAAGAAAAAAATGAAACTAATCAAGGAGTTTAATTATTAACAATGGCCATCCCAATAACCAAGTGTCACGACCACAGACCGGATTACCAACCCAATCCGGGATCGGGACTTGAATATTTGATGATTGCGGTGAATGATGCCATTATGCCATTGAACATATACTCATTTTGGCCAATACGTACACGGGTCAATAAAGAATATGATACTACCTGTGCACGTGATTTCCCACAGGTGTCCGCGGTGAGGATATCACATCAACATATATAATTTTTTTTTGTTTAAGTGCGGAAGCGTGTAGCAAATTAAGTCTATAACTCATTCTCATCAACAAGACTGATAACACATCAATATAAAACAAAGTATATTAGAGTGAGCAATATTCATAAGCATTTTCCCAAAAGTGAATTTAATGTTTATACGAAAGATTGGTTAATTAACATTCCCTAAAAATTAAAGGCCAACAAAGGCCAGTACAATCAAATAGTTCCCCAAAAGAATTTGTTATCCATAATCCCCAAAAGTGTATCATATTTCGAGGCAACCGTATGTCTAAGCGACATCATCGGCATGCCACTCAACTAAGCATTGCGATTCTCCGACCGTCTCCTCAAGCTCCGCCTCAGGGTAACTGGCAACTGGACCTGAGTACCAAAGAGTGGGTCAAACACAACGGTCTGACAGGTGGGTGAAAGGATATAACAATATTAACATAATTGAAATATCCTTATAAAGCATTGAAACCTATTTAAGCAATAATTTCCATGAAAGGAACAAATCATTTATTCAAAACATATATACCGTATAAAACATGTAATGGTACCAAAGAATAGGGAACTAGCAAGATGGCAACCACACAAAACTAAATCATCTATCATTGAAGTGATAAGAGCATATCGGGGCGTTGACCTCTGACACACGAAGTGATGAGATTCAACGAAATATACATATACATATACATATACATATAACTATACGGGACAGGACAGCGGTAGCGAGCCGTGTATCGGGAACCACGGTAGCAAGCCGGGTATCGGGATGGGACCACGGTAATAAACCGGGTATCGTGATCCAAACTGCAACTAGCGGGACGGGAGGGAGATCTCCAAGTCGGTGAATCAAACCGACAAGGTCATCCAAGCTTAGTGGTGCCGACTCATATGTCACAAAACAGAAATCAGGACATGAAATAAATACATATGATGCAAATACATAAATGGGCGGGACGGGGTGCACATAGGCACAAAATCACTTCATTTCGGGCAATGCACAATGGGACTAGTAAAATGCTACAAATATAATTTCAGTGTTTTCGAGGATGACAATTCATAAATCATAAATTTTGGGAGTGCATATCAAAATTCGGGTACAATAAAAAAATAATTAAACTTTTAAAATTCCGGGTCAAGTATCGGGATTCAAGATTAGCTCAAGGTGAATAGGGGTCCCATATGTCAATTTCAGTATAGGCTTGGTACTCCTTGAGTTTTGGAGACATTTCGGGTTCCTTATACACCTTAGTAATTTCAAGACTTCGATGAATCTTCGTGATGTGGTTTCTTTCTCAAACGGGCTTCATACATCTCCTAATAAATCTCCCTGACATAAAGGGTCCCAATAAACCTCTCCTAAACATTTAAACATTTCATTCTTGTTCCCAACATAACCCCAAGGGAACAATACCAATCGCTCGAGCGGACCTGAAGTTCGCTCGAGCGGTGGACTCTCTGGAAAGACTCTTTGGGAGGACTCGCTCGAGCGAGCTAAGGTTCGCTCGAGCGAACTATCCTCTGGATGGTTTCGCTCGAGCGAAGTGTCATATTCGCTTGAGTGAACTGTCCAAAAACAGATTCCGGGGACAGTTCAACTCCTTCCTTTTTCTCTTCTTGCAAAAACCCTTGAGCCTCATTTCTACACCAAATTGGGAGGCTCAAAACCTCCTTCAAACATCATTCAAACCACCATTAAAACTTCTATAATTATTCATCCAATCACCTCCTTCTTAACCTCATACAATCACAAGAGAAAGAGAAGAAACCACCAATCATAAGGACTCATTTATGCTATATCCAAGAGATAAATCAAAACTATTAACCAACCTTTCCAAGACATTAAATGAGCTAATAAGACTCTTTCATGTGCATTTATTTCAAAATCAATGTCAAGAATAGCATGAATAGAAATAACAAAGTCAACCACATTTCTCATAAGAACCATTTAATGCTCATAATATCTATTCATCCACTTGCCTTAGGTCCAAGCTTAGCAAAACGAGCTCTAATAACACTCTATCAAAGATAACCTACAAGCACAATCAAACACCCCCAAATACAAACCCTAATGGTAAAAAAAATCAAGAATGGGGAAGAGAAAACTTCTGGAATGGGGAAGAGAAAATGCACCCCGGAACGGAGCCCCGGGCCCGCGACGCACGATTGTTGAATTGTACATTGGAGATATACTTTCCCACAGGTTCCCGCGGTGAGGATTCCTAAAGACACGCGGAATCTGACTCACACGATCAAGTATGCGGAAGCGTGTAGCAAAATACATCAAGATAAGCACTAATAAATCTTTAAGTGCTGTGACAAATATAATAACAAGACATAGTATCAAAAGAAAGGAGTAACATGGCATTCCCATCATAGTTCAAGTTATAAGACTACTACGAAAGTAAGTTAAGTTTTTGTTACAACCCATAAGAGGCCAATACACTCCTCACATAATCAAAAGAAACCCCAAAACAAAATGATGACGAGACTCAAGAACCAGCCCGACGTCTAGATGACATCGTCGGGCTGCCACTCTCTCACAGGGGTTGGCTCACAAGCCTCCTCCTGACGCTCCTCCTCAAAGGCAACGTCTCCTGCACCTGGGCACCAACAAACAAGGGTCAAACACAACGGTTTGGCAGGTAATCAATTTAGGTGTAAGCATGAGCAAATAACGTTTTAGAAAACATATAAGGAAATCTTTGATTTGAAATACTATAATGACTGAGATACATTTGCAGAAGTATTTAATCAAGCTGAGATACTAAAACAAACTAGCATGAATACATAATATATCATGAATAGTCATCATCCACAAAGAGCCCATCCTTTCTCTATAATTTATATAATGAAAAGAGCAAGCACGCACGACAAGCACGATATATATAATATAATCACGACACGATTTCCCACAAAGACGGGAATTCCGGCCGCGGAACAGAACACGCACGATGTGTAATAAATACACGAGCAGTCTGCAGACAGTCCACATGTTTAAGGACCCCCAGACAGTGGATCAAACTGAAAGGGCAGTCCAAGCTCAGTGGTGTTTACTAAATTCATGAATGCACAAAACACGCGAAATACTATCAAAACTTGTCGAGATAAAAAGGGGGAAATCACTTATCAAACACGATGAACACGACTAGCAAAGGCATAATTAATATGCATAACACGCTTAGGAAGTGATTGAAAGAAAGTGTGATTCAGATCTGAACTCTTGATGAAACTAAAGAGTTCTGTGGTTGGAATTTTCAAAATCCAATCTGGTATGATCTGGACTGCTGAAACTAGCCATGTAAATCACATAAAACCACCATGAAATCATGATCAACTCTTGTGTATTCCAAAAGGTACAAAGGAGAAGACATACCTGATGTTCTTGGGTTGAAAACCCTCTAGAATCTGAACTAGAAGATCAGATCTGAAGCTATTAAATTCCTGCACACCTTGCTGGAATTTATTGCAATAGTTCTCTTCTAATCTTCTTCTATATTCCTCTTTCTCCAAATCTGATTGGCAATGATGGTGGGATCAAACTAGGTTTTTTTTCTTCTTGTTTTTCTTTGATCTTATGTGGTCTTTCTTCAAGAAGAAAAAAATGCAATCAGCTAGGATCTTTTTTCTTGTGTAATGGACGTCCAAAGGGGCTGGACTAGGTTTTCTATGGGAAGCTCCTCTCAATGTTTCCAAACCCTTGCATGCCCAAGGGAGGATTTCTCTCCTTCTTTCTTTCTATGTGTTGCACGCCCAAGGGAGGGGAGAACCATGTATATATAAAAGAATTCCTATTGAAGAAGTTTCCTTATAGAACTAGGAAACTAAGAGGAGCTTTCCAAAACCAAACCAACTACTATAATGGACGTCCAACACTCCTAATTTTTAGTTTCCAAAGATAATTAGGAAACTTCAATCTTTAGGAAAACTTGCACAAAAAGAAATTCAACCTTCCAAGTGATAGGACCTACTCAATCTTGGGACCCACACATTAGGGACCACATTGGCTAGCCCACACACACTATGGCTCATGCATCAATAATTTATCTAGAGTGGTAGTTCATGTATGCCATCATGGGCCTATTTGAATTTACACTCAAAATTATTTATCCACATTATTAAACAATTTAGGAAACCTTGCCAATCTAGGAAAGTGGCTAGAGAAGGGACCAAAAGACATATTTGCCCCTGGCTTCCAAAATGACCAAAATGTCCATGCTAACCCCATAGCAACACTAGGATCATTTTAACCTTAACTCATTCCACTAGAGAGTTATGGTTGCACTCCAGGGACAAATATTAAATTGCAAATTAAGCTCATCATAAACTGACGATTGTCTTTGACCTACCAAGTACAATGACCACAATGCCCCTCTATGTAACATCCATAATCAAGTAGGTTAACCGATGTACTATCTACCTTCTTGATTACATCTCATCCTCAGAACTTCATACCCTTGACTTAATCATCATCCGGATATCATTCTCTTGATCCAGGGAGCGACCCACAAGTTCAATATTCATATGGAACATCCATATACTAAGATCTTAGATTTTGATGATTAATTGGATAATTCTAAGGGGACGATCATTCCATCACACGATGGCATAGATTCCATATTGCATTTGCACGTCCCAACTAATCAAGCCCGAGTACCCAAAACACAGAGCTGTTGACCCATGAACAGGATCTCACCCATAGTGAATTAAAGTACAAGAACTCGACTTCGTCAGTTCATCCACAAATGCTCAAGATTAAGAGCACTGGTCACTCAGTAGCAAGAGGTGATTTGATCTCTCTCTGTGATAGTACTATTTTAGAGATCACACCTTTAATGGTCCTGTTCAATGCATGACACATGCACTAGTGAGATATATCCGGGAAAGACCTCCCGTGACTAAGGTAAGTCACCCTGAACACAGGAGAGTTTCTCACTATAACTTATACCAAGATGAAGTGCCCAACTCCATCTCTCAGTTATGAACAAGTTTATTGTTTCAAGTGTCCATGACTCAGACCTTACTGTGTGCAGTCACTACACACCCAAGTCATTTACTAGAAACAATGGGCCTCACACAACCATACATATACACAAGTAATAAGAGAAAGACGTCATTCTATTAAATAACCAATAAATATCCAGTAACAGAGATGTGAGTGCAGTCAGTGGGCTTTAGGGCATACACCAATCCCAACAGTGATCCCCTTTTTCTTGAAACAATTCTTCAAAACAAACTTATACTTGAAATCCAAAACTAGTACACGATGGTACTTATCGTACCAAAATGGAATTAAAATACGAAATCTGACAAGCATGTGTTAAGGCTACTAATTGACCTTTGTGTAATTGGGACCCCAAATGTCGGAATATACAAGAATTGGTGTCCCCGAAGTTGGGTTGCATTTCGAAGTTCCATTTACACAATGTCAAGTCAAAACCCTTAACATAGTCTAGTTTTTCAACCTTCGAGAAAATACAGAAAATGAAATAATTCTTCTTCCTGAATCTGGCAGGTTCGCTCGAGCGAACTTTATAAGGTGATGACACTTCGCTCGAGCGAGACAGTTTGCTCGAGCGGATAATAAGTGCGCTCGAACGGACAGCTCTCTGTCTGCGCTCGGACCAAACAGGGGCTTGGTCGCTCGAGCGGACCCAAGGGTCGCTCGAGCGGACAAGCTGCTGCCTGTGCTCGCTGAGTGCAGAAAATGCCTTTATCTTGCACATCTTCCACAACACTTTTCTCCTCCTTCTCATCCATCAATCACATACAATCCCTTGAGCCTTCATGCTCACCAAGTGTACATTTATCACCATTTCACACATCCAAATCCAATAAAACATAACCATGAAGCTTGTAAACACATTAAATGTACAATTTCTAAAATACAATGAAATCAAAATACACATGCATCATTTCCTAGAAAGATTACTTGCCTTGACCAATGAATGCTAAATACTCCTTCTCAAGCACTTCACTCAAGCTATTCCAACACTACAAGAAACCTAAGAGAAATCCACTCAAAACTCAATCAAAATGGAAACAAAGAACCCATTTTCACAAAAAATGGTTTTCCAATGAAAAACAAGATTTTAAAGAACCAAAAGACTTTATGAAAAGTATGGGTTGAAGCTCTTACCTAGAGAAGGTCAAACAAGAGGAATGAAAACAAATGGAGAGCTTTCCCATCTTTAGCTTTCAAGAAGAAGATATCAATAGGAAGCTTGAGATGAGAGGAAGAAGATGATGGCTTTAGTATTCAATTTGGAGGCTTATAGCTTGGTTATGCAAGGTGAGGAAAATGGAAGAGAAAAAGGGATTCCTCAGCCCTAGGTTTAGGAAGTTGCAGGATTTTGGTAAAGTGAATGAAAGAGATGAGGGTTTGGCTTAAAGTCTTAGCAAATGGGGGCCCAATTAACTTAAACTTTGAAACGACGAAAACATGATCTTGTGGGCCTCGAATGACTTCGACGAAGAAGGATAAAACGATCTTCGAAATATCTAGTTTCCGAAAAGTATATTTTTGATATGGTTTTGAGATCTCGAAAATTGCATCCTGATTTGTGCATAAAAGACAATTTTACCCTATTTGGCCAAAACATGGGTTTTTGGGCTTCAAACATGAATGGACTTAAGACGAAAGTTGTAACACATAGAAAAATTATTCAAATGAAATCAAAATCACAATCACACGGAAACCGATACGATCCTCCCAAGCTTACACGTGCACTCAGGCCTTCCTGAGTGTGTCTGACTAATACTAAACGTTCTCAAAATTTCCAAAGCTATGTCCAAGATTAAAACTAATTACTTCTAACCCAACGACAACTAAACCCATTTAGAACTAAACACATACTAATCACACACTAATCGAATTGGTCTGGGTCGGGGTCTAACATCCTCCACCCCTTAGGATATTTGGTCCACCAAATAAATCAAACAATTACCTCTGGTAAAAGCTGTGGATACTTCCTCTGTACTTGCTCTCTCAAGTTCCAGGTGGCTTCCTTGGGCTCGTGATTTTCCCAAAGTACCTTGACCCAGTGAATAGTCCGGTTTCTCAATTCTTGCTTTTTGGTGTCAATGATCTTGATCGGTCTTTCCACATACGAGGCATCTTCCCGAATCTCCAAAGGTTCGTGCTGTAGAATGTGTGCAGGACTAGAGACATATTTCTTGAGCATAGAGACATGAAAAACATTGTGCACCCCGGAGAGTTCCGGCTGTAACGCAAGTCTATAAGCGACATCTCCAATCTTGCTCAAAATCTCATATGGACCAATAAACATTCCAGATAATTTGCCCTTCTGTCCGAACCTCAATGTCCCTCTAACTGGCGAGATCTTCAAAAACACTTTGTCACCCACCTAAAACTGCAATTCTCTTCGGCGAGTATCTGCATAACTCTTCTGCCTACTTCGGGCGATCTTCAAACGTTCCTGAATCAGCTTGACCTTGTCACTTGTCGCTCCAACTATCGTCGGTCCATGAAAACTACGTACACCGACTTCTTCCCAGCAAACCGGAGTTCTGCATCTTCTACCATAAAGTGCCTCAAAAGGTGTCATACCGATGCTGGGGTGGTAACTATTGTTATAAGCAAATTTACAAAGCGGTAAGCATTCATCCCACTGAATCTTGAAATCCAATACACAAGCACGTAACATGTCTTCGAGAGTCTGTATCGTCCTTTCTGACTGACCATCGGTCTGAGGATGATAAGTTGTGCTGCACTGAAGTTTGGTACCCATAGACTCATGAAGAGTTTTCCAAAACTTTGAAACAAACCTACTGTCTCTGTCTGAAGTAATGGAGACGGGCTGACCATGTTTACTAACAATCTCATCAACAAATAACTTCGCAAGCGGTGCCATATGCATCATATTCCTTGTCTTCATCGGAATGAAATGAGCAGACTTTGTCAGACGATCCACAATGATCCAAATTGCATTATTTCCCTTCTTGGTATTCGGCAAACCGGAAACGAAATCCATGGTGATGTGCTCCCATTTCCACTCCGGAATCTCCAAAGGTTGTAACAAACCTGAAGGCTTCTGATGCTCTGCCTTAATCAACTGACAAGTTAGACAACGAGACACAAAATCTGCTATCTCTCTCTTCATGTTGTTCCACCAAAATCTATTCTTCAAATCTTGGTACATCTTCGTGCTACCCGGATGCATAGAATATCTCGTGCTGTGAGTTTCATTCATTATTTCACTCTTCAAATCATCCACATTTGGCACACACAACCGGTCACGAAAATACAATATCCCATTCACCATCTTGAAATCGGGACGTTCTATAATAACCTCCACTATCTTAGCCAAGTCTGGGTCTTGCAACTGTTAGGGATTTTGTAATTTGCAATTTGGTGGATGCATTTGCACTTTAGCATCATTTGAATTCACACACTAGCATTGTTTTTAGAAACCTTGAAATCTAGTTTTATTCATGCATAGCTTTTAAGATTTGGAAAAGCTTTTGTTTTATGCATGGTTTGGTTTTAAACTTGGATGCATTGGTTTTGAAACTCAAACTCTTTTGAAAACCTAATTCATTGTGCATTATATTTGGAAAATCATCTTGTCAATTTAGGTTTGAACTTTGCATACATACATCCCTTCATAATCATATATGTATGCATTGTTTTTGAAAAAGGAGTTTTTAGAAATCAAGCTAGCCTTTGGTTTTAAAGTTTTGAATCATTTTAGGCTTTGGATGTTTCATGTTTTTATACATCTTTGGATGATTTAAAACATGTGAAAAAGCTTGATTTTATTGGCCCAAAAGATCCCCAAAGAAAATCTTCAAGAAACCCAAATAAATGGAAATTCTGGGCAGGCCCGGTCAACCGGCCATGTATGGCCGGTCAACCGGCCAAAACTGGCCGGTCAACCGGGCTCCTGAAGCCAAACGGCTCTTTTTATGACCGTTGTGTTTGGCCGGTCAACCTGCCTGTCATGGCCGGTCAACCGGGGATATAGCCGTTGGGCTGTTTTGGGGATATAAATGAGTTCTTTCCTTTGTCTTTGGTTGGAGTTTTTGAAACCTTCTTTGAGGAGCTTTGAGAGAAGACAAAGGGGATGATCTAAGAGACATCAAAGGGGTCATTAAGTGAAGCTTAAGCTTGGATCAACTAAGTTAAATCTCCAAGTAAGTTTTACTTTTATTAATCATTTGTTATGTGCTTTATTTGAAACTTTGGAAAATGATTTCAAGCATGATAACAATGATGTGTTGAATCCTTTCTTCCCTCCATCTTTGATATTCAAGATTGGATTCATCACTTTGTTTTCAACCCAAGTTTTGTTTTAAACTTTCTTAATCATGCTTAGCCTAAAATCTTTGATTTCCTTTAATGCATGATTCTTTGTCTTGGTTGAAACTTCCTTTGTTGTTTTCATACATTTAAACTTTAGTTAAACTAATTAGTTTTGAAAACAACATTGCACATGCATCACTTGATTAGGCTTAAACACTTTCATACAACTTGTGATCTTTAGATTTTCATATCATTCACAAGTGTGTAATTGTTCAAGTGATTTGCATAGAACTTCAATCATATCTTTTTGTGTCTTAAACTTTCAAATTGCATTAAGCATAAATTGATTGAGCTTACTTTTAAACTTGATTGAAGTTTTCACACACACACTTCATAAGCATACATCTTTGCATTCATTGAGTGTTTGTGTGAGTTAGGATTTTCATTTTCATATCCGCCTATTTAGAGGCAATTTATTTGAGCTTAAATTGTAATCTCTTAGAGTGTTGAGTAAACACTTTCTTAGAGAAATATTGATTTGTAAAGGTTATTGCTTAGCCTAAGAAAAGCATTGTGTAAGGTTATTGCTTAGCCTAAGAAAAGCATTTTGTAAAGGTTATTGCTTAGCCTCTAAAAGCACATTGAGAGGTTGTTGTTTAGCCTTGAAAAGCAACATTGTAAGGGTTATTGCTTAGCCTAGTTAAAAGCATAAATAGTGGAAATCCGGTGGGGTGATTGGATCACAAGCCGGTAGTGGACGTAGGCATTGAGGCCGAACCACTATAAACCTTGGTGTTGTGGTGCTTGCTTGTGTGGTGATTGTTTATTAGCTTCCGCATATTGTTTGTTTTATCATCACATGTGACTAGTTTATATTAAGAAGTTAAAATTGGTTTAAATTGGTCATAGTTGTAGCTCACCCTATTCACCCCCCCTCTAGGGTTAGGATCCTCGTGGACTTTCACTGATTATCCTTGATCTTCTGGATGAAGGTAGGTTCTGATACTGTCATATTTGCTAACATCGCACCTAATCTCAGGGTTTACACTTCTACACCCAACTCTTCAAACTGCTGTAAGACACCAATTCCTCTCAAATTGGCCATAACCACTGATTTCCAGCTCAAAGCATCTGCTACCACATTCACTTTGCCTGGATGATACTTGATTGGAAAGTCATAATCTTTGATATACTCCATCCACCGTCTCTGCCTCATGTTCAAATCCTTCTGCGAGAATAAATATTGTAAACTTCTGTGATCTGAATGGACCTCAAATTTCTCTCCGTAGGGGTAGTGTCTCCACATCTTCAATGCGAAAACAACTGCTGCCAACTCCAAGTCGTGAGTCGCATAGTTCTTCCCATGGTCCTTCAACTGTCTCGGCCCATAAGCAATCACCTTGCCATCTTGCATCAATACACAACCCAGTCCCAGATTCGAAGCATCTGTATAAACAATAAATCCGCCGTTGCCCGAGGGTAACGTAAGGATTGGGGCTGTGGTTAACCTTCCTTTCAACTCTTGAAAACTGGTTTCACACTGATCAGTCCACACAAATGGGACATTCTTCCTAGTCAATTTTGTCAACGGGGCTGCAATGGACGAAAAACCTTGGACAAATCTTCTGTAGTAGCCTGCTAACCCTAAAATGCTTCTAATTTCTGTCACACTGCTAGGCCTTGCCCAACTAACAACTGCCTCTATCTTGGCTGGATCAACTGCTAAACCTTCTCTGGAGATTATGTGGCCTAGAGAAGCAACTTGCTCTAACCAGAATTCGCACTTACTGAGTTTTGCATAAAGCTGGTTGTCCCTCAAGAGCTGCAACGCTGTCCTCAAATGTTCTTCGTGCTCATTCTTACTCTTGGAATACACAAGGACATCATCAATAAATACTAGTGTGGAGTGATCCAAATAGGGTGCAAAGACCTTGTTCATCAGAGCCATAAAGACTGCGGGTGCATTGGTCAAACTAAAGGGCATCACTAAGAACTCATAGTGTCCATATCTTGTTCTAAAGGCTGTCTTCTGAATATCTGAGTCTCTAACTCTCAACTGATGGTACCCTGACCTCAAGTCTATCTTGGAAAAATAGGCTGCTCCTTGCAATTGATCAAATAATTCATCTATCCTTAGCAATGGATACTTGTTCTTCACAGTCACATGGTTCAACTTCCTATAGTCAATGCACATTCTCAAACTTCCATCCTTCTTTTTCACAAACAACACCGGTGCTCCCCACGGTGAAACACTTGGCCTAATAAAGCCTTTGCTCAACAAATCCTACAATTGGATCTTTAGCTCACCCATTTCTGCTGGAGCCATCCTGTATGGTGCAATCGAGATCGGAGCTGTCCCTGGAAGGAGCTCTATTGTGAACTCAACTTCTCTAATTGGTGGTAAACCCGGGATTTCTTCTGGAAAAACATCCGGAAATTCACACATAATGGGGATATCCTCCACCCCTTGGGACTGTTTATCCTCCGTGATAAACGCAATAAATGCCTGACATCCACTCTGCACTAATCTGCTTGCCTTCAAAACTGAAATAAACCATGCCTGAGATTTTCTCTTGTTCCCCTGAAATATCAATTCTGCCTGTGGCCCTTGGAATCTGAATGTGATGGTCTTACTAAAACAATCCATAGTGGCATGATATGCTTCTAACCAATCCATGCCTAAAATGACATCAAAATCATGCATGTCCAACACTATGAGGTTGGCCGGTAAATTAACATCTCCTAACAAAACTGTACAGCTAGGGTAATGGGTTCTACACACAACTTGCTTCCCTACTGGAGTGGTCACTACTAAAATGTAATCCAACTCACTACATGGTGCATCAATCAACTTAGCAAAACTAGGAGATGCAAAGAAATGTGTGGATCCAGGATCAAATAAAATCTGGGCTTCTACCCCACAGACAAGAAGTTTACCTTCTACCATGTCTCCTGCAGCTTCAGCATCTGCACGGTTGAGATAATACAAACGTCCATGCATCTGTAGTCTGTTCGGTGCTTGGTTCTGCCTTCCTTGGCCATGTCTGTTCTGCTGTGGAGCACGAGCATTCTGATTCTGTGCTGGTTGCCTAGCCTGCTGCTGCTGCTGCTGAGGTGGTCTAATCTGATTCTGCTCTGGTGCTTGGTTTTGAGGAGCTACTTGTCTCTGCTGTTGGTTTCTGTTTCCTTGATTCTGAAGTAGTGGGCCATCCTTGATTGCATGGTTCATAGCCCCACACTTGAAACAGGCACCCATGGCCTTACGACATTCATGTGTTTCATGATTCTTGCCACAATGTCCACAACCCTGTCTCACTTGACCTTGTTTTTACCTTGGCTTCTTGCTCTGCTGTTGCCTCTGATTCTGCTACTGATAGTGCTGCTTCTTGTCCTGAACAATCATGTTGTTAATATCTTCAAATGTGTATGCCAGCTTGACTGCCTCATCATATGTAGCTGGAGGTACTACTCCTATGACATCTCTCATGATGATCGGGTTCAACCCTTCCAAAAACTTTGTTATTTTCTTCCTTTCAGTGTCAATCAGCTCGATAGCATATCTAGCCAATCTTTCAAACTTGGTGACGTAGTCTAGCACCGTCATGCTACCTTGCTTGAGCTGCTGAAATTCGATGGCCTTCTTTCTCTTGACATGAGAGGGAATGTATTTATCCTGAAACTGTGTCTTGAATGCTGCCCATGCCTCCTCGTCAACCATCGCTGCATATGGGTCCTTGATTGTTTGCCACCACCTATCTGCAAGTCCATAGAATAATGAAGCTGTGAGATTGACCTTCTGTATACCCGTGCACATGAAGACATCAAAGATCTTCTCGGTATTGACTAGCCAGTCATCTGCCACCAACGGGTCCTCATTGCCCGAAAATTACTTGGGTGCTCTCTTCCTAAACTTCTCAAACAGTGCATTAGGGTTCTCAGTAGCTTGCCTTTGCTGTGCTATCATTGCTTGCATAAGTTCCTGAAATTGTGTGGCTGTTGGTGTATCAGATGCGTCTGACTCATTCTGATTACTGCCTGAAGCATGATGATTTGGAGCTTTCTTAGAGGCATATTGCTGTAAAATAAAGAGGTAGAACACAAGAATCATGGTACAAGGGTTTCTAAGGTCCTATACCAACGAATCTATCGAACTCACGAATCCTCGCCACGTTCCTAAGACCTTTCTAGTTTCTTTTAAGTGCCTGAAACATGTCCCGCTCTGATACCAGTCCTGTCGCGACCCCGGAACGGAGCCCCGGGCCCGCGACGCGCGATTGTTGAATTGTACATTGGAGATATACTTTCCCACAGGTTCCCGCGGTGAGGATTCCTAAAGACACGCGGAATCTGACTCACGCGATCAAGTATGCGGAAGCGTGTAGCAAAATACATCAAGATAAGCACTAATAAATCTTTAAGTGCTGTGACAAATATAATAACAAGACATAGTATCAAAAGAAAGGAGTAACATGACATTCCCATCATAGTTCAAGTTATAAGACTACTACGAAAGTAAGTTAAGTTTTTGTTACAACCCATAAGAGGCCAACAGAGGCCAATACACTCCTCACATAATCAAAAGAAACCCCAAAACAAAATGATGACGAGACTCAAGAACCAGCCCGACGTCTAGATGACATCGTCGAGCTGCCACTCTCTCACAGGGGTTGGCTCACAAGCCTCCTCCTAACGCTCCTCCTCAAAGGCAGCGTCTCCTGCACCTAGCCACCAACAAACAAGGGTCAAACACAACGGTTTGGCAGGTAATCAATTTAGGTGCAAGCATGAGCAAATAACGTTTTAGAAAACATATAAGGAAATCTTTGATTTGAAATACTATAATGACTGAGATACATTTGCAGAAGTATTTAATCAAGCTGAGATACTAAAACAAACTAGTATGAATACATAATATATCATGAATAGTCATCATCCACAAAGAGCCCATCCTTTCTCTATCATTTATATAATGAAAAGAGCAAGCACGCACGACAAGCACGATATACATAATATAATCACGACACGATTTTCCACAAAGACTGGAATTCCGGCCGCTGAACCGGACACGCACGATGTGTAATAAATACACGAGCAGTCTGCAGACTGTCCACATGTTTAAGGACCCCCAGACAGTGGATCAAACTGAAAGGGCAGTCCAAGCTCAGTGGTGTTTACTAAATTCATGAATGCACAAAACACGCGAAATACTATCAAAACTTGTCGAGATAAAAAGGGGGAAATCACTTATCAAACACGATGAACACGACTAGCAAAGGCATAATTAATATGCATAACACGCTTAGGAAGTGATCCCCTTTTTCTTGAAACAATTCTTCAAAACAAACTTATACTTGAAATCCAAAACTAGTACACGATGGTACTTATCGTACCAAAATGGAATTCAAACACGAAATCTGACAAGCATGTGTTAAGGCTACTAATTGACCTTTGTGTAATTGGGACCCCAAATGTCGGAATATACAAGAATTGGTGTCCCCGAAGTTGGGTTGCATTTCGAAGTTCCATTTACACAATGTCAAGTCAAAACCCTTAACATAGTCTAGTTTTTCAACCTTCGAGAAAATACAGAAAATGAAATAATTCTTCTTCCTGAATCTGGCAGGTTCGCTCGAGCGAACTTTATAAGGTGATGACACTTCGCTCGAGCGAGACAGTTCGCTCGAGCGGATAATAAGTGCGCTCGAACGGACAGCTCTCTGTCTGCGCTCGGACCAAACAGGGGCTTGGTCGCTCGAGCGGACCCAAGGGTCGCTCGAGCGGACAAGCTACTGCCTGTGCTCGCTGAGTGCAGAAAATGCCTTTCTCTTGCACATCTTCCACTACACTTTTCTCCTCCTTCTCATCCATCAATCACATACAATCCCTTGAGCCTTCATGCTCACCAAGGGTTCATTTATCACCATTTCACACATCCAAATCCAATAAAACATAACCATGAAGCTTGTAAACACATTAAATGTACAATTTCTAAAATACAATGAAATCAAAATACACATGCATCATTTCCTAGAAAGATTACTTGCCTTGACCAATGAATGCTAAATACTCCTTCTCAAGCACTTCACTCAAGCTATTCCAACACTACAAGAAACCTAAGAGAAATCCACTCAAAACTCAATCAAAATGGAAACAAAGAACCCATTTTCACAAAAAATGGTTTTCCAATGAAAAACAAGATTTTAAAGAACCAAAAGACTTTATGAAAAGTATGGGTTGAAGCTCTTACCTAGAGAAGGTCAAACAAGAGGAATGAAAACAAATGGAGAGCTTTCCCATCTTTAGCTTTCAAGAAGAAGATATCAATAGGAAGCTTGAGATGAGAGGAAGAAGATGATGGCTTTAGTATTCAATTTGGAGGCTTATAGCTTGGTTATGCAAGGTGAGGAAAATGGAAGAGAAAAAGGGATTCCTCAGCCCTAGGTTTAGGAAGTTGCAGGATTTTGGTAAAGTGAATGAAAGAGATGAGGGTTTGGCTTAAAGTCTTAGCAAATGGGGGCCCAATTAACTTAAACTTTGAAACGACGAAAACATGATCTTGTGGGCCTCGAATGACTTCGACGAAGAAGGATAAAACGATCTTCGAAATATCTAGTTTCCGAAAAGTATATTTTTGATATGGTTTTGAGATCTCGAAAATTGAATCCTGATTTGTGCATAAAAGACAATTTTACCCTATTTGGCCAAAACATGGGTTTTTGGGCTTCAAACATGAATGGGCTTAAGAAGAAAGTTGTAACACATGGAAAAATTATTCAAATGAAATCAAAATCACAATCACACGAAAATCGATACGATCCTCCCAAGCTTACACGTGCACTCAGGCCTTACTGAGTGTGTCTGACTAATACTAAACGTTCTTAAACTTCCCAAAGCTATGTCCAAGACTAAAACTAATTACTTCTAACCCAACGACAACTAAACCCACTTAGAACTAAACACATACTAATCGCACACTAATCGATTTGGTCTGGGTCGGGGTCTATCAAGAAGAACACAAATCTAAGTGATTGGAGAGAAAGCTTACTTGTAGGGTCTTCAAATGGACAAGAATGGTTCAAGCACTACTGTTAGACCCATACTAATTCGATTAGTATGGGATTAGTGTGTGTTTAATCCTAAGTGGGTTTAGTTGTCGTTGGGTTAGAAGTAATTAGTTTTAGTCTTGGACATAGCTTTGAGAATTTGAGAACGTTTAGTATTAGTCAGACACACTCAGGAAGGCCTGAGTGCACGTGTATGCTTGGGAGGATAGTATCGGTTTCCGTGTATTTGTGATTTTGATATCATTTGAATGATTTTTACTATGTGTTATAACTTTCGTCTTAAGCCCATTCATGTTTGAAGCCCAAAAACCCAAGTTCTGGCCCAAAAAGGGTAAAGTGGTCTTTTATACACAAATCTGGACATAAAATTCGAGATCTCAAAACCATGTCAAAAATATACTTTTTGGAAACTAGATATTTCGAGGATCGTTTTATCCTGCTTCGTCGAGTTCATCCGAGGCCCGCATGATCACGTTTTTGTCAATACTAGAATTAGATTCATTGGGCCCCATTAGCATTATTTAAACCTCATCTTCATCTCTTTCATTCACTTTCCCAAAATCCTGCAACTTTCCTAACCTAGGGCTGAAAATCCCTTTTTCCCTTCCACTTCATTCCTCTTGCATGCTCTAGCTTGAGATCTCCCAATAGAATTCCAAGACCATCATCTTCTTCCTCTCCTTGCAAGCTTTCTATTGGTACAAATTTCTTGGAGTTTCTAGTGGGTTAAGCTCTTCATTTTCTTCATCTCTTCTTGTTTGGCCATTTCTAGGTAAGAGCTTCAAACCATATTTCTCATGAATTCGTTTTGGTTCTTAGAGATCTTTTTTTTCATATTGTAAACCATTATGTGAAAATGGGTTCCATGTTTTCATTTTGTGGAGTTTTGAATGGTTTTCCATGGGATTCTTGTAGTGTTGGCTTAGCTTTTGAGTAAGAGTGATTGAAGAGGATTATTTAGCATTTGGGCAAAGGCAAGTAATCTCTATAGGCTCAATGTTGCATGTGTACTTTAGATTACTTTATTTTTCTAGAAATTTTACACATAAACTTGTTTATAAGCTTCATGATCATGTTTTCCTTAGATTGAATGCTTGAATTGTGGAGAAGGTGTTTGGATTCAATGTTCATTTGAGATTTAATGGTTGTTATTGGGGGGCAAGAAGGCCTTTTGTTGGAAGAAAACATGTTTTGGAGATGAAGGAGAAAAAGGCCAGAATGGCCATTCCCGGGCAGCATAAATGACTGCTCGCTCGAGCGCGTATCAGGCCGCTCGAGCGCGCAGTCATTCTGACTACAGCTCTTGCCCGCTCGAGTGCCACTTTGAAACGCCTATAACTTTTGATTCCCATATCGGATTTGGGAGTTCTATATACCGTTGGAAAGCTCTTGAAGTAAGGAATCCAATGGTATACTTATCTTAGTGATCAAAGATTGAAAAGTGAAGTGGATACTTGAATCAATGAAAACCAGTTTGTGATTAAGATATTTTAGCCTGATATTGTGTACTCGAAGCCCGAGATGTCTTTGAACTTCCGGGGCACCAATTCTATTTTTAATTCCAACATTTGGGCTTCGATTACACAAAGACCATCCAAAGGTCCTTACATGTGCTTGATAGGCCTTGTGTTCGTACTTTGGTTTTGACACGATGAATATCATTGTGTACTCGTTTTGAAAGTTTAAGTACAAGCTCGTTTTGAAGATTTATTTCAAGAAAAAGGGGATCACTTCCTAAGCGTGTTATGCATATTAATTATGCCTTTTGCTAGTTGTGTTTGTTGTGTTTTGATAAGTGATTTTCCCCCTTTTTATCTCGACGTGTTTAGACCGTGTTTCGCGTGTTTTGTGCATTCATGGATCTAAGTGAACACCACTGAGCTTGGATTGCCCTTTCAGTTTGATCCACTGTCTGGGGGTCCTTAAACAAGTGGACTGTCTGCAGACTAGTCGTGTATTTATTACACATCGTGCGTGTCCGGTTCCGCCGCCGGAATCCCCGTATATGTGGGAATCGTGTCGTGATTATATTATGTATATCGTGCTTGTCGTTCGTGCTTGCTCTTTTCATTATAAATGATAGAGAAATGATGGACTCTTTGTGGATTGTAACTATTCATGATATTATATGTACTCATGCTAGTTGGTTT
The DNA here is from genome assembly GCA_038049695.1 of Cinnamomum chago. NCBI lineage: Eukaryota > Viridiplantae > Streptophyta > Magnoliopsida > Laurales > Lauraceae > Cinnamomum > Cinnamomum chago. The sequence goes on from CP142458.1 coordinate 43,187,465, forward strand.
TAGTATCTCAGCTTTGTTATGTATTCTTGAAAATGTATCTCAGTCATTGCAGTATTTCAAATCAGGGATTTGTTTAAATGTTTCTTAAAACGTTATTGTTTCATGCTCATGCCTAAATTGATTACCTGCCAAACCGTTGTGTTTGACCCTTGTTGTTGGTGCCCAGGTGCAGGTGACGTTCCCTTTGAGGAGGAGCGTCCGGAGGAGGCTTTTGAGCCAACCCCAGTTTGAGAGTGGCAGCCCTACGATGTCAACTAGACTTCGGGCGGGTTCTTGAGTTTGTCATTTTGTCTGGGGTTCTTTTATCATTTTGAGCATTGTATTAGCCTCTGTTGGCCTCTCATGGGTTGTAACTAAAACTTAACTTACTTTTGAGTTAGTCTCATAACTTGAATCTTGATGGGAATGCCATATTAACTCCTTCTTTTGATATTATGCCTTGTTATTATTTGTTATAGCACTTAAAATTTTATTGGTGCTTATCTTGATGTGATTTGTTACACGCTTCCGCAAACTTGATCGTGTGAGACAAATTCCGCGTGTCTAGGGAACCCTCACCGCGGGAACCTGTGGGAAAACAACGCAATCAACACATCGCGGGCCCGGGATCCGTTCTGGGTCGCGACAGGACTGGTATCAGAGCGAGACTTGTTTCAGGCACTTAAAAGAAACTAGAAAGGTCTTAGGAACGTGGCGAGGATTCGTGAGTTCGATAGATTCGTTAGTATAGGACCTTAGAAACCCTTGTACCATGTTTATTGTGTACTAACTACTTGTTTTACAGCACCATGCCTCCAAGAAAAGCTCCAAACCATCATGCTTCGGGCAGTAATCAGAATGAGTCAGACACATCTAATACACCAACAACTACACAGTTTCAAGAACTAATGCAAGCTATGATAGCACAACAAAGGCAGACTAATGAAAACCAAGCAAGATTTCAAGAATAGTTAGCAAAGAAGGATGATGAAATGGCTCAAGTCCAGAGGCAACTCTTGGAAGTTCTTCAGAACATGAATGTAGCTCCACCACCCGTGGGTTCGCAGATTGTTATTCAAAATAGGGATCCTGACCCTAATGCACTATTTGAGAAGTTTAGGAAGAGAGCACCGAAGGAATTTTCGAACAATGAGGACCCGTTAGTGGCAGATGACTGGCTAATTAATACCGAGAAAATCTTCGATGTCTTTACGTGCACGGGAATACAGAAGGTCAACCTCACAGCTTCACTATTCTATGGGCTTGCAGATCGTTGGTGGCAAACAGTTAAGGATCCATACGCGGTAATGGCTGACGAAGAGGCGTGGGCAGCATTCAAGACACAGTTTCAGGATAAGTACTTTCCCTCTCATGTCAAGAGGCAGAAGGCTATTGAATTTCAGCAGCTCAAGCAAGGCAGCATGACGGTGCTAGACTATGTCACCAAGTTTGAGAGATTGGCTAGATATGCTACCGAGTTGATTGACACTGAACGGAAAAAGATAACGAAGTTTTTGGAAGGGTTGAATCCGATCATCATGAGAGATGTCATAGGAGTAGTTCCACCAGCTACATATGATGAGGCAGTCAAGCGGGCATATACGTTTGAAGATATTAACAACATGATCGTTTAGGATACGAAGCAGCACTACTAGCAGCAGAATCAGAGGCAACATCATAACAAGAAACCAAGGCAAGAACAAAGTCATGTGAGGCAGGGTTGTGGCCATTGTGGCAAGAATCACGAAACTCATGAATGTCGTAAGGCCATGGGTGCCTGTTTCAAATGTGGGGCTATGAATCATGCAATCAAGGATTGCCCACTACTTAAGAATCAAGGGAACAGAAACCAACAACAGAGACAAGCAGCTCCTCCGAATCAAGCACCAGTTCAGAATCAGGTTAGACCACCTCAGCAACAGCAGCAGGCTAGACCACCAGCACAGAATCAGAATGCTCGTCCTCCACAACAGAACAGACATGGCCAAGGAAGGCAGAACCAAGCACCGAATAGACTACAGATGCATGAACGTTTATATTATCTCAACCGTGCAGATGCTGAAGCTGCAGGAGACGTGGTAGAAGGTAAACTTCTTGTTTGTGGGGGTAGAAGCCCATATTTTATTTGATCCTGGATCCACACATTCGTTTTCATCTCCTAGTTTTGCTAAGATGATTGATGCACCACATAGTGAATTTGATTACATTCTAGTAGTGACCACTCCAGTAGGAAAATAAGTTATGTGTAGAACCTATTACCCTAGCTGTACAGTTTTGTTAGGAGATGTTAATTTACCGGCCAACCTCATTGTTTTAGACATGCATGATGTCTGCCTTTTACTTTCATCCAAGTATAGACCTCTGCCTTCAACTTATTACTATTTCTTTTTAACTCAAACTCGATGTCTGCTATTTTCAGTTCATTTCTTAAAATGGGTTTTTTCTTTTTATTTTCTATTTATTTTCTAATTCTTTTTTGTTCAGCTTTCACGGAAATCTCAAATTCAAATCAACGAGTGAATATATTGATGATCATAAGGAGATAACTCGGGATACAACTCAATTTATAAAATTAAGTCTTGCAGTGCTATCCTAGCTCTCTCATGTTTACTGCACAATCCTATTCAATGGCAAAGGAGTTTAAATATGGAGTTATTTTTGGTTGTTGAACTAGTGAAAAATTCATTTCTGATAGTGATCTCTCTCCGTCTCTTATTATCTATTCTCATCTAATGGATAGACCAATTTTGAACTGTCACATTACCTTTTGTTTCACAGAGAAGTGCTGCTGTCAACATAATCTTGAATCATGATTTTTCCGGAGGGTTGCAATCATGGCATCCCAATGGCTGTCATGGGTATGTTGCATCAGGGGAGTGTGGTCATCTTGAAGGCGTGACAACAAACTCAGGAGGAAGTATGCCGTTGTTTCAAATCGCACAGAATGCTGGCAAGGCCTGGAATAAGATATCACAAGCAAAGTATCCCTTGGTTCTAGTTACACAGTCTCTGCTATTGTTCTTGTTTCGGGTGTTTTTCAGGGATCCACTAGAGTCCAAGCAACACTGAAACTGGAGTACCCAAATGAAACCACTAGCTATTTATTTGTGGGAAGGTAGTAAAATTCCAAGTTTCTAAAAAAAAAAATGTTTTCTCCCTATTTATTTTTTACCAAACAATCCATGTTCAGCCATAACGTTTACTAATCTTTTTATGACCCCCAAACCATTCATATCATGGACCCTAAATAGACAGGACATAACCCCTAAATCTGCCCATTATGTGATCTAAATTGCTTGAGTTTGCCTTCATTAAATGAAGGCAATTGGCTATAACTAGTCATTCTTATGAGCCATATTGAGTATTTAGATCACTGTAAAGGAGGGGTGATCAAGGAATGGCCCATTCCATGATTGGAGTGTACAGGAAAATTTGTTAGATTATTGAAATTTCATTGTCAGCACAATCTGGACCATTCCTGAGTGAATGAAAACACAACGTAGTTGGTCAAGCATCATCAAGCATTACTTTTTTATCTAGTTTTGGGAAATGAGTTAATGATGGTTGGTCCAGGACCATGGCATCACATGATCGATGGGAGAAGCTGGAAGGCACATTTTTATTGGAAAGAATACCCAACCGTGTAGTTTTCTATATATAAGGACCATCTCCGGGTGTGGACCTTCTCATAGATTATGTCATAGTCTCTTGTTCCAGTGTGAAGGAGTCTGAGGTATGCACTTTTTTGCTTCTCTTTTTAGTTTGAATGACTTATGAGTAGGGATATTTCTTCTTTGCCCTTTCTTGTTTTATACACATTCTCTTTTTGACAGATATTACATGGATGCAATGCTCTGCCCCTCATTTTGTTGGCGTTTCTTTTGTTTTTGTAAATAAATGTATAGTAGGTTGTCTTTTCTTATCTTTGGACTGAGCTAGGACTCTGTTATTTTACACGAATTCTCCTTACTTTCTGGTTTTGGTTGGAGCAACATTTACCAGAGTCTTATGCCTGCACCTGACTAATCTATTAATTAGCTTACTCCAATTGGAAGCTGCTTTATTTTATTTAGCATGTACTATGTTCTTTAATAGTTCGGTGCTAGTTAACATATATTTATAAACCAGGAGCCATTACAATTAGGATTTTTTTTAATGTTGTCGATGTTGTCATCATCTTCATAAAGAGATGACTCTTATACCACTGTGAAAAAAGCAAAAGCACTGTTCTGCGAAGATTTTTTATTGTGCCTTTTTTTCATGATATGCTTCTATTTTAGCTTACATCTCGTGATTAAAAAAATGGTTTTACTAGTTTTATTTTAGTTAACTTGAAGCTGTAAAATGACAAGAAATGACTGTGAACTGAATCATTTCCATATTCAAGATTTTCAGTGTTGTTGGCTGTAAGACCCCGACCCGAGTGAACCGGATTAGTGCTAATTAAGTTGCGTGTTAGTGCTAAGCTCGATTAGTGATTTTGACTTAGTTGAGTTTCGATTAGGTTTGATTATAGTTTTGGGCGAATTTGAATGTTTTGATTTGCTTTGTGTTAGTAGGGCCCTTTGGGGGTTCCTTTTCATGACATTGCATATGTTTGAGGATTTATCGGAGGTTTTTACATTCATGATTTTAATCCCGTTTTATTGGTATTGTTATTTCATTCAACTTTCATGTTGATCCCGTTTTCGTTTGAGATCCCGAAACCCGAATTCTTGGCCTTGAGGGCAAAACAGTCATTGCACACCAAATCTGTACCCAAAACTTAATATTCTCGAAACCCGCGAAACATACACTTTTTGGAAACTAGATATTTCGACGAACATTTCTTCCTTCTTCGTCGAATTCATCCGTGGACCCGAGAGAGATGATTTCAGTCCATTTAGCTTCTTAAGTCGTGGGACCTACCCAACCCAACTCATTGTTAACAAGGGAAGCCATTTCCCTTCTTCTCCATTCTTCTTTTCCAGCTCAAGAGGGAAAGCTAGGGCTTTGTGAGGAACTCTTCTTCTTCTTGCTTCCCATCACTCAATCCAACCCCATGCTTGCACCAAGAGAAGATTAGAGATCATCATCTTCTTCCTCATCACCTTAGCTCTCCATTGACACCATTGCTAGAGAAAAGCATTCATCACAAGACCTTCCTTGAGCTCACCATTGCCATTAGAGGACCTTGCAAGTAAGTAACCCCCTTCATCTCCTAGATTGGTGTTCCTCTAACCCTATAGGAGCTTCACCTTCATTATTGGAAGGTTTCTTTGTGATTTCATTGTTTGACCATTTTAGGGTTTTATTTGGGGATTTTGCCTTGTAGCTTGGATTCATTGTCTTTGGAGATTGTTAGAGCTTGATTCCATTGTTAGAAGACTTAAGGCAAGTGAATGAATGATTTTCCTAAGCTTTCATGGATTTTGGACATTTTCCATTAATGTGCATTTATTGCTTTGTTTTGAAATGAATGCTCATGATAAGTATTAATGACACATTTATAATCTTGGAGAAGTAGTGGTTTATGGCATTGAATGTCTCCTTGTTTTATTGCAAATGTTTATATAGATTGTGAAATGGTTCCCTTCTCCTTTCTCCTTGTGTTGAATGCATGGTTGATGGAAGAGATTATGATGGATTTGATGGAGGATTTGTTGTAGTTTGAAGGGAGAAATAGACCCCTCTTATGATGCATATGAAGGGCTAGAGGAAGGTTGTAAAAAGGAAGAGAAAGAGGACAGCTGAACTGGTCCGGAACCCATTTCTGGATAGTTCGCTCGAGCGACCATGACAGTTCGCTCGAGCGACTTGTCCAGAAAAGGATTCGGGAATTCCAGTAGCTTGGTCGCTCGAACGCATTTAAATATCCGCTCGACCGATGAGTTCGCTCGAGCGAACCCTTCGATTCGCTCGAGCGATGCGGTCTGCCTGAACTGTGTTAATGCACGGGCAGTGGGTTTTGAGATTTTTTTTTTTGGACCTTGGCTACCCTCCTTAGACTCACTTGACCATATGTGAGGACGTCTTGAGCCGATGCTCTTCACGGTTGGTTCGGAGGCATCGAAGTTCAATCTATTTCAATCTTAAACGGGATAGAACGACACGATATCTTCTTCATACCTAAATGCAAAGTCTATTTCCTTGGGTATCGCGAATTCTATTCCTTTCGGTGACTGAGTAGGTTGCTCGATGGTTCCGGGTCGACATCATACTTAGGATGGACCGTTTATAGTATTGATTTTTCTATTATAGCATCTAGTACTATCCATAAGCTCATGTTAAGTTTTTAAAAATAGTAAAAGTGCATAAGGGGCCCGGAATGTCTTCAAACTCAAAGAGTACCAAATCATTTCAATAATCGACATACGAGACCCCTATTCACTTGAATAGATCTTGAAATCAATATTTTCCCGGTATTGTAATAATTCATTATATTCTTCATTTCCCAGTTTTACATTACATGACTTGTTTTCCCCGAAAGCATAGGGTATACTTGAAATGGTTACGTGACCCGAAGTGCATTGCACCACATGATATGTCAGTGTGCCCTTGAGCACCCCCGTCTTGCCCGCTTGATTATATATATTTGTACTTGATTTATTTGCATTGTCTCGATTGTATTTGACCTATGAGTCGGCACCACTAAGCTTGGATAACCTCGTTGGTTTGATCCACCGACTTGGAGATCCCCCTCTTGTTCCGCCAGCTGCAGTTTGGATCCCGCTACCCGGTCATTACCGTGGTCTTTTCCCGATACCGCAGATTGCTACTGTGGTCCCCGATGCCCGGCTCGCTACCGTGGTCATGTATAGTATATGTATTTATATGAGATCCCCTGTTTCTCCTCACCTTGTGTGACTGAGATCAGGGCCTAGTTATTGCTCTATCACCTTAGTGATAGAGGACTTAGCTTCGTGTGGTCGCCATCTTGTTATTCTCGATTCCTTGGATACCTCATATATTTTATCTTTTTTTTACTTGTTTTATAGCAAAGGATTTACCTGTTTTATGAGAGTTCTTGTTTAAACAGATTTCTATGCTTTTCAAGAGATTTCATCTATTATATATTGTGCATCTTTTCATTCTCTTGCCAGACCGTCGTGTCTGACCCATTTGCTTTGGTACTCAGGTCCCGTTGCCAGTTTCCTTGAGGAGGAGCCGGAGGAGGTAGTAGGTGAGCTGCAACCTCTAGTTGAGTGGCGTGCTGACGATGTCATGTAGACATCGGGTTGCCAAGAGGCGTAACCTTTTGGAGGGAACTTATTAACCATTCTTTTGGGTTATTCTTTTGTAGTATTGGCCTTTGTTGGCCTCTATTGTTGGGAATGTAATTAACTGATATTTTGTTTAACTTTAACAACTTTTGGGAAACTTGCTATAGATCATTGTTCATTCTGATACAGTCTTGATATTGATGTTAATGCTTGCATGACTAGAAATAGTCTACTATTTGATTTGCTACACGCTTCCGCACTTAAAAGAAATATTCATGCAAAGTTGTGATATCCTCACCGCGGACACCTGTGGGAAATTAAATAAGTTTTATATATGGTGGATGTAGATAATCATCATCAATCATCATCCACTATCTAATGTGTCCCGATCCCGGATTGGGATTTCCCGGTCCGGGGTCGCGACATTGGCCTTGGCCCTTCTTTATCAGAATAGCAATATACAATCTCATATAAAAGAACTCCCATTTAACTGATTTTTCAAAGCATGCTTCAACTATCTTCCCTCAACACGTAGTTCTATATGATTGTACACCAAATCATATTCACATTTGGTTTATGAATTTCAGAAAAGGATGCTTATTATTTTAATTTTGTATTTGAGGCTGCATGGCAACTAGATACATTAGGTTGTTATAATACTTTTTCTGAGCATTTTCTACCAAGTTTCAAATCAATGTCGGCAATCAGCCTTGATAATGATTGGGATGGAAATGTTGAAACAATGTCTCATCCAATGTGGCTTCCTACTTGCATTGTCCAAATGTATGGTAGCCATAGTTTCTGTGCAAGTATCTCAATTACAAGCGATTTGGAGTACATCCTAAATTGCACTTTAGTTTCTTGTATAAATTTAATCATTTTCACTTCATCATCTTAACACTTCCACTGGAAATATGTCTATTTTCTCTTAAAGGAAATAAACAGATGGTGTTTTGCTGATGGAGATGAAAACATCATACTGAACCCTCGGTTTGAAGATGGCAGCGAATCCATGCGCAGCTAGAGAAAGAGAATGAGGAGTTTAAGAGGCGTGCTGAGGAGGATACAAGGCGCTTGGAGTTGTTGGAAATGGAGAATAGTGAGATGGCTTCGCGAATGGAGTCCTTAGAGTCCCAACTAGCCTCGCAGCAAACACAAGTGCAAGCTCAGGTGCAGGCGGCACTCCAGTCCCAGGCAGAATTGCAACAGACACAGTTGCATGCTCAGGTGCAAGCTACGTTACAGTCCCAGCTTAACATCCTCCTCCAGCAATTCAAGAAGTCAGGCCAAATTCTAATGTGATGCATAACTACTCAAAAGCCGGATGATAATGATTTTTTTATTTTATTTATATTTTTTCTATGCCGATGTAAATTTTACTCTTGCTACTTAAGTACCTTAGAACTTAATGCTTTTAAATTTGATGTTATTTTCTAATACTTGATGGTGATGAAGTTTTCATTTTCTTATATTATATAAGCATGTTCATGAAAGTTTGAAAAGGGATCAATAAATTAAGAGAAAGTCCACTTGGACTTACTGGGGGGACCGAACCCCAGTCGGTCCACATAGCACCCCTCATAAATTAATTTTATTCTTCCTTTTAATTAATTTTAACCTTTTAGTCGCGGGAACAAGTCATTGGTAGAACTGCTAAATACTTTTAGTGATGACTTCTTGTTGTAGCTGAAAGTAAAACGTTTAGCTGTGATTGCAAGTCGCCGCTGAAACTACCACTAAAGGTGCTATGCCTAGTACTTGTAGTGGCGATTTGAGTCGCAACTAAAATTTAAACATTTAGCCATGATAACAAGTTGCCACTAAAATTACTATACACACTACTTTTAGTGGCGACTTATAGTTGCCGCTAAAATTAAACTTTTAGCCGCGACTTAAGATCGCCTCTAAAACCCTACTTTCATATGTTTGTAATAAATTTTTAGCGGCGGTTTTACCCTTTTAGTGACAACAATTTTTTAAATAAGCGGCGATAAATCTTGCGGCTAATTATTAGACTTTTAGCTACAACTTTGGAGTTGTAGGTAAAAGTCCAACTTTTAGCCACGATGTCTTAAAATCGCGGCTAAAAGAATTAGTGACAGCACTTATAGCAACGATTCAGTGGCGATCAAAATATTGTCGCTAAAACTTTTAGCTACAACTTTAAGACCTTTAGCCACGAAAATTTTCGCAGCTAAATGTCAAGTTTCTTGTAGTGAAGGAAGATCTTGAAGTAGGTGGTTTCCTCCACAAATGGCATCAAGAGAGAGCTTTCATGATGATGAAGAAGATGACAACTTCCATTTTTTCTATTGGTGCAAGTTTGATAGGGATAGGGAGATGGAAGAGCAAGAAGAAGAAGAGGGAAAGGAAACCCTAGCTTGGTTGATCTTTTGAGCTGGAAAAAGAAAGAAGGGGAAGAAGAGTCTCCTTTTATAACAAGTGAAGATGGGCTCCACCACTTGGAATTCTTGTAGGGTTAAAAACATGGTTTTCGGGACATCGGATGAGTTCGACGAAGAAGGGAAAAGTGATCGTCGAAAAATCTAGTTTCTAAAAAGCATATGTTTCACGAGTTTTGGTGACATTGAAATTTGTGTCCAGATTTTGGGGTAAAAGACCATTTTTCCCTTAAATTGAGAAAAGTCGGGTTTATGGATCTCGAATGGGAACGGGGTCAACACGAAAGTTGTAGAGATTAACGAGATGAGTCAAAGGGAGTTGAAACACGAATTATCGAAATCTCGAATAATCCTCCATATACACGTAAAGTCACTAAAGGAACTCCCAAAGGGTCCCACTAAATCAAGAAGACTCTCAAAATTCCCCAAAGCTATTTTGAAAGCTATTATAACCCAAAACTTAATAAAAAAAACCCGCTAAACATACTTAGAGCTAAAACACAACTTAATTAACACTAATCGTGGTCTTTCGGGTCGGGGTCTTACACCAAGGCCAATTAAACCACATAAAGTCAATGAAATAAAGGCCCAACGAGGAAAACAATTAATAAATAAAATCTAATGAGTGTCCCAATGTGAGTCTCTCTCGTGCCGAGAGTGATGAAGCTACTCTACGTCATCGGCACGCCACTCTCGCTCCTCCTCTGCTGGTGGAGACCCTCTGGGATCTCCTCACCTTCCTACTCCTCATAGTAGTCACTAGGGGTGTGTCGCGACTCCGGACCGGGAATGTGAGGTCCCACCCTTTGTGGGCCCTCATTTGAATTTTATTTAATATATATAATGTGCTAATTATAGTAATATGCTTAATTATAGGGTATAGTGGTTTAATCTAGGCTAATTCCTAAGTTTTAGATAGGTTTTAGGCTTAATTAATAGTTAATTAGGGTTTTTAGGCTTAACGGCAATTAATTACTAACTTAAGGGCATTGTGGGGAGTGTTAATTGCAAGAATCTTCTAGAGCCCTTCCCAATACCAATCCTACCCTTACCTCTCTTTAATAAACCACTTAAACCCTACGGGTATTCTAGTAAACAACCACCTAACCCAATCCTATATATTCAACACTATTGCAAACCCTAGGATTAGAAACCCTAATTCCCCAATTCACTCTCTTTCTTCTCCCTCAAGCTACAAACCCTAATTCTCCCCAAATCCTAGCAACAAGTGAGGATCAGCTCAGCCCCTTCCTCAATTCAGCTCACTCTCTCTTTCTCTCAAGTGTTGGAATTGCTTATCTCTCTTCTTCTTCCTTCTTTCCTTCTCTTAAGAGGCAAGTACCTTATATTAGATAGCTTAGAATGTTTGTTTCTATTCTTGATTCTGTAGATTTCAATTCTATTATTGTTTAATTTCATAGGTCTCTCCCTTTTGAGCTTGTTTCATGGATGTTTGGCCATTGATGGATGAGCTTCATCTCATTTGGAAGATCAATGGCCCATTTATTATTGGATAGATGGTTATTGAAGTGTTTTGTTGCTTTGGATGTTTATGCGATGAATGGAGGTGATGTTGGGATGAGAGTACGGTATTCAATTCTTAAATTGTAATGCTTGATCTAATTTCAGATTTTATGACTGGTTGATTTTTCTTAAACAAAGTTTTCTTCGCAGTGTTATGAAATTGCATAGTTTGACACACTAGTTGGTAGGATGGATGAGATAAAAATCAAATTTCAGATGCCACGATTTGAGGAATTGATTCCTTATAGTTGTAGGCTTCTAAGCAATGTTTTCATAACCCAAATCAGTAAGAAAACCCACCCAGAACCTGAAATTTCCGGTTTTTGCTCATTTAGGGCGTATTCTGATTGATTGAAGTTGTGGGACCCCGTGGCCCACTTGATGATTAATCTGATCCATGGATCTGCTTGTGGACCCAGGGGCGACCCTGATGGTGGTGGACCCGTGCGGAGTGAGTCCCATCTGACCCACCATCTAAGGGTTCTAAACAGTTGAGGCGTGGACCACTTTGGAGTGATTTTCCCTTATTTAATCTGGTTGTGGGGCCCGCGGGACGATTGGACCGTAGATCGGACCCGATCAAATGGCCGTACAGGCCTGGGCTACTCCGATGGTACATCCTGATCTGAGTTTGATGAATGCGGGGACCACCATCCGGGGGCTGATGAGAGCTGGGCGTCATGTTCATTCTGTGACAGAACATGTGTTCTGTAATGTTCTGTGAGAAACGAATAAGGAAGAGGAAGGTGGTATAGTGGTCTGAGGGAGGAGAGAGATGAGTGGGGGTCAGTGTTATGAAGGTGTAGGGAAAAATTATAGTCACCTGCCTTTATGCATTTTCCTTTCTTTCATCTTATGGGTTCTGTGTGTGGGGCTTGATTGCTGGTATAGGAATAAAGTATAAGGGGTGGTTTGACCTGGACTTGAGTGGAAGAAAAGAAATTTCTCCATGTGACAGCGCATCAGATCATTATAGTTATGATAAATTACTTATATTACTTACCCTTGAGCTTCTAGAATATAGGTGAGGACCTGTAGCCATTATTAAACCCAATTAGGATTGTTACATTACTTATATTGATTGGAATTACACTAATAAGGGAATCAACATGTTACTCTTAAAATAGTTACTTTGACCCATTAGCTTTAGAAATTAGGAATAAGACCCTATAGTTTCTAATGAACATGAATCAGACTCTTAAGCCTTTAATGAACCCCATTAGATCCTTAAACTATTTTGAATGAGTCTTCAGGTTCTCTAGATTTATAAATTAAGATTTTATTTATGTATCATTAATTGTAAATTAAATTTAAATTGGTATCTTTGATTATCAATGTGCTAAACTAAGGTTTGATTTCTCCATTATTATTATTCTCTAATTATCCCGAAATTTCCCTTAATTCTTTTTATGTTAAATTATATTGTTGTACACTATTAATTGGATAAATTATATCCATTGACCATCCAAATAGGCTATCCATCATTGAGCCAAGCCCGAGTCAATGGCATGGCTCAGCCTTGACTCGTGGGGCCCACTTAGGAGGATTTAGGGATTGGAATCATTGGTATTTAAGTCCTTAAATGAAATCAAAAGTGCCTATTAACTTCTGAAGCACCAAATCTATATCATTCAGCACTATTGACTTCATATAAGGACTCGATTAACTAGTGAGGCCCTGAACTTCAGTGGGGACCTTAACCTAGGGGGACTTGTTCTATTCCATTTGATTCCGATATTGAGGATTATTTTCAATGTTCTTCTCTCAAGTTCTCTTTCCTTCATAACTTGTTAATTAAATGAAATATAAGGACCTAAACCTAGGGATGCCTAGAGGTGACCTGATGTTGTAATCGGAGGCAACGTACCCGTGTCTGTGTCTAGGCGGGCCCTCATACGGCCTAAGTTGAGGTGTTTGGAACCCTAGGGTGATAGGATTAATTCTATTAGGTTATTAACTCATTTCATATGAGTATGGACTATTTATATACATGAATTCTATACTAAGGCCACGAAGGTGAGCCTGATAGATCCAACGGTGATTGGACTTGGACTTGGACTGAATATTGGACTATGATCCATGGTGATGGTGTAAACCTCATAGAGACTTGGATTAGCACCCTGTTTGTGCAGGATGAGCCTAGAGAGACACAGACCGTATTAGATTCCTGAGTCGGCACAAGCACTCACTCAGTTGATCTAAGCTCAGCCAGCTGACTGATCAGCACCTGGTAGGAGCTATTATATATTATATATATTGTGTTGATGGAAGCTATCATGATGAGCTGGTGTGGTTTGAAGGACGGTGTGATACCGGTCTGGAATAACCTGATAAAGGGGGTGTGATCGGTGATTTATTATTGTTGATGTTTATTATCAGCGGGGCTGTTATCCCTTGCACTATTATATTGTATTATATATTCCCCACCGCAAACTGTTTATGGTATGGGACATTTACAGTACGGGAGGGCCGCGCCATAATATCCCGCGGTAGATACATGCTTGTGTGAGTGTGCCATTTGATTTAGTATCTGTTAGATTATATCCTTTCATTCACATGATTCTATTTGTTTTGATGCTCAACTGCTTAGACTATATTTCCCTTGTTATTCATATGATCATTCACCTGTCTCTATTCCTTTGATACATGCATTCTATGTTATCGATGTATGGTGCCTTGCCAGATCGTTAGATCTGACCCATCTTTGGTGCTCAGGCCATGACTTTATCCCGGAGGGTGACGCCACAGAGGAGGCACCCGTAGCCGGTGATTTCGGATGGGGACCACTTGACCAGGGGGTCGAGTTGGCTGACGGAGAGCCTGCACGTGATGCTTGAGAGTTTCCTTATCTTTTCAGTTTTGAGAGTTAGCTAGTTTGTTTTGAGAGATACTTGTAGAGAGGTGATTATGTATAAACCCTTCATCAAATACTTTAAGAATTTTAAATAGGCTTCCGCTTTTGTTTATCTGATTCATTATGAAATACCATATCGCTTCCGCTATCTTATCATGCTTCCGCAGATTTTAACTGTTGATTACTTATTGTTTAAAAAGTTTTAAAAATATGACCTCACTGCGGCCTACGATCTTGGAAGTTCTCGGATTTTCCGGGAAGTAGCGCGCCAATTTCGGGTAATCGAGCGAGTATATCGGTATCCGGAATTGGGGCGTTACAGGGAATCCGAAGGACCAATCCGGGATCGGGACTAAATGATATGATGATATGAGATGATCCATATCGGTCTATTAACAACATACATTTATTTAATTTCCAACAGGTGTCCACGGTGAGGATCTCACAACCATAAATGAATATTTCTTTTAAATGCGGAAGCGTGTAGCAAATCAAATAGTCAAACCATCCTTGGTCAAGAAGATAACATCAAGTATGAAATACTGTATCAGAATGAGCAATGATCATTAGCATATTACCCAAAAGTAAGTTAAAGTTTATACAAATATCATTTAATTACATTTCCCAAAAATAGAGGCCCACAAGGCCAATATAACAAAATACCAATCCGAAGAATGGTTAAATAGTTTCCCAAAATATAAGGTCTCTCATAGCAAACAAACGTCTACATGACGTCATCAGCACGCCACTCAACTAACTGTTGCGGTTCTACGACTGCCTCCTTGTGCTCCTCCTCGGGGTATCCAACAACGGGACCTGAGTACCAAAGAGTAGGTCAAACACGACTGATGGTCCCGGCTTTTCTCTTTTTCCAAAGCTGCCTCCGCCCCGGGGCTGACGGGGTACGGTGGAGGGAAAGAAAGGAAAAGCGGGCATCAGTTTTTTTTTGTACGGGTATGCAAGATTTTCTATTCTACTTGGAATTTAGAGTGGTGATCCGGAGATTCACCTTCACAAGTAGAAAAGGAAATCAACTTTTTTCCATCTTTCCACTGCACACATATTTTTAAAGAAAAGAGACAAGGTTTGTTTTTTTGAATGCCGTGAGAGGCGGTTTTCTTTGTTTGTCGTGAAAGGCAATTTTGCCGTGAAAGGCGATTTACAAATCTTATCAATAATGAAAGACAAGAGATGTGATTTTTTTGTCTCTTTATAAAAAATACAATGCAACAGAAAAGAAAGAAAAAGAATCTAACTTCTCATGCGATTGTGGGGGACCCGTTCAGATCGACGGTCGCGAGTTATGTATGGACTCCGCCATCGTCCTTCAGATGAGAACTTTAATGCTTGATTTCTTAGCTTGGCTCCAACCTCAGATTTTTAGAGGATAAGGACCAAGGTAAGGTCCTATATCCGGTAAAAAGCCGAGTAGACGGGTTGAAAAACCGCATCTAGCCATGTTGGATAGAAGGAGAGGTGGCCTTTGGGGGGGGGGGGTGGCCCCCCCAAGGAGCTTTGATCACCTTGTAGTGCTTGTTGCAGCAGAGTTTTCTTCAATAGAGGAGAGTTTGTTGCAAAGGTTCTGGATTTTTCTTGAATTTTTCGGAGAGTTTTTCGGATCTGTTCTTTTCTTCTCCTTGAAATGGCCTCCTATTTATAGGCATTTGGTAGCCATTTAGGAGAGTTTATGAGCATTTATGGTATTAATGCTCATGATGGGAGGAGTTACAAGTTTTTAATTACTTGTTTTGTAACTCCTTTTTCCTTGAATTTGATTGGCCGATGGAGAGTAGTGGGCATTTAATCGCCTTTAATCTCTATGATGACGGGAGTTTCATGATTTTAATGTCATGATTACTTGGACTTGTAACTCCCATTTGCTTGCTTCTGATTGGGCCGTTCAAAATAATGAGTTAATGACCGCATTAACTTGCCATAAACGGGTCATTTAACTTCATTAATTGATTGCCTGGGCGCTTGAAGAGTCGCGGGCCGTGCCGCGTCCTTTGGGATTCTTCTTGAGATGATCACCAATGGACCCACATACCATTTGATGTCGAATGGTGATCCAATTTCAAACATTGGTTGATGTCAGCGGGCCAGCAACATCTGTCCAGTCGATTTCGCGATCGGGCGGGCAGAAAGGGTGCTTTCTTGGTTAGCCGTTTGACGATCTTGAGGCGTCCGATGATGATCTAATGATTCCAGTGATGGATCCGTGATGTTGATGAAGATCGATGAATATCATGCACAAAAAATCAGATTTTGGAAAAATCACAGGGGCCAATCAACTCGAAACGCAAAAAATACCCCAAAAACGGGGTTTTTGGGCGAGGTCCGTCGGCCCGGACCTCCATGGTCGCCGGCGACCATGGGCCTTGGCCCATTTTTTCTGGCCGCCTTTCGGTCGCATTTTCTTCGCAGTTTTTCGTCCGTTTTTGCTTCTGTTTTCTCCTGTATTTTTCTTGGAATTTCCTCTCATTTAGTGGCTGGATTTCCCTTAAGAAAACCTAACGAGAAGCCGTGCAAATCGGATAGCAAAGTTTCCCATTTTCTGAAAAGCCGAAGACTTTGCTGTGGAGAACTGCCGATTTTTTGTCAAGCGTCGAAACTAGGTCAAACGATGTCGGAATGACCTGAAATTCGACGTGTAGCTTCTTGAGCAGTAGACGAGACCAACCATAGGCTTTTGTTCAGGTTTTGAAGCCGTTTGGGGGCCTGTAAATGCTTGACTTGATTTCACTGCGAGGGAAATGCCGAGCTTTGACTTTTGGTCAATCGATGTCCGATTTACCTGAAATTTGATGGGTAGCTTCCTCATCAGTAGATAGGACCAACCATAGGCTTTCGTTTGGGTTTTGAAGCCATTTGGAGTCATGCAAACGCTTGCCTTTATTTCACCGCGAGGGAAATGTCGAGCTTTGACTTTTGGTCAAACGATGTCCGATTGACCTGAAATTCGACGTGTGACTCCCTCATCAGTAGATAAGACCAACCATAGGCTTTCGTTTGAGTTTTGAAGTCGTTTGGGGTCATGCAAACGCTTGCCTTGATTTCACCGCGAGGGAAATCCCGAGCTTTGACTTCCGGTCAAACGATGTCCGATTGACCTGAAATTCGACGGGGAGCCTATTGGAGTCATTTTGAGATGATCCACAAGCTCCGAATTGGGTGCCATGGTCCCAGGGTGCTCCGCCGCCGGTAGGCTTGATTTTGTTTTCGAGCATCGAAACTGGGTCAAATGTCATCGGAATGACCTGAAATCTGACGTGTGTCCCTTTTGAGAGTATGTAGAGGCCGCCTATGTGCTCTGTTTGATGAGTGACGACCTCGGTAGTTCTCGCTACCTAAGGGCTTGATTTTGCTGTTCGAGAGTTGATGGAGGGTCAAACGGTGTCGGTTTGACTTGAAACTTGACATGTAGCCTTTCGGAGGTATTTTGAGACCATCCGTAGGCTCTGATCGAAGATTTGGGGTCTTCGACACTGTTGCTGCCGGGAGCTGCTGCTTAGCTGTTGGAGAAGTGAAGCTAGGCCAAATGATATCGGAATGGCCCGAAACTTCATGTGTACCTCTCTTTTGGTTGTTTTGAGTGACCTTGCAGTTTTTGTTTGATTCTGACAAGATCTGATGCTTGAAGTAGCGCCTGCCTATTTTTGGTAGGATGCGGCTCCGTGTAGCTTTTGGTGTGAGGAGGCAAAGTGACATTTTTGGTGTCAACAAATGCCCCCTCGAGGTACAACGACGATTTGGCTTTTGCAGTCGATGTGCCTCGAAGAGAATTTTGAAGAAGAGCTTCTGACTTGACCAAGAGTCTTTGAGCTTTTTTTTTTTTTTTGAGTAACCTTTTGAGCTTCCAGGGGATTTTATGGTAGTGAGAGGGATCACGTACCATCTCAAGGCAAGATTTTGAGAATGACATTTGGATTTGGATTTGGTTTTGGTTTTTTGGTTTTGATTTTGACCTTGGGACCTAACAAGCTGTATGTGGTAGGTTAGGGGGTCAGGTTTTTGGTTTTGGTTTTGACCTTGTGACCTAACAGGCTGTATGTGGCAAGTTAGGGGGTCGGGTTTTGATTTTTGGTTTTGGTCTTGTGACCTAGCAAGCTGTATGTGGCGAGTTAGGGGACCATGATTTGGTTTCTTGGTTCACTCTTTGGGACAATTTTGGGTCCATTGGAGTGGTTTGGGCTTTTGTGGAATGTCAATTTCAAGATTTTGGCTTAATTTGGTTCATGAGGTGGGCTGGTTTGGATTTTTGGAAACTCATGAAGCTTGGATTTTTGTATGGTATGGTCCAATCAACTCAAAAGAGGCATGGGATCATTTTTTGTATGCTCTTGGTAAGAGAAATTTTGACTAAAAGCCACTTTTAGTGCCTAGGTGGTCAAACCTGGCTCATATGGGCTAACCCATGGGACCCTAAGCTTTGAAAATGGCTTAGATCTCATATGGTGTCATGTTGTAAAGAATATCTAAAAATATTTCCTTTGGATGGAGAATATCTAAAAATATCCTTACTTTGAGAGATTTTCTCAAGTTTCCTTGATTTTGGGAGAGATTCTCTCAAAATATCTTTCTTTGGGAGAGAATATCTATCATTCCCTTTCTTTTTGGAGAGAATTTCTCAAGGAATCTTTGTTTTAGGAGAGAATATCCCAAGTTTCCTTTTCTTTTGGAAAGGTTGCCAATTTTTAGCACTTACCTCCTTACTTTTCTCCTCTTTCCTCTTTTGGTTTGCTCTCTTCTATAAAAGCAATTGAGGTTGGATCTCTTGCTCCTATTGCTTTCTTTTTGTAAAAGTCTTCAAGAGTTGCTCTAAGATCAAGAACCCTCCTTCTTCAAGAGTCTTCAAGTTCTTCTTTCTTCTCTATCCATGGCTTCAAGTAAGTTTTTTTTTTTTTTACAAGAAATTCCATGTAAAGAAAGTTTCATCATTTTTTCTTCTCTTTTTTTTTTTGCACGTGTTCTTTTCTTTTTTTTTCTTCTTCTCTTTTTTTTTTTAAAAAAAAAGAAACTTTCCTTTCTCCCCTTTTTGCTCATCATGATAATGAGGTTTCATGCAATTCAAGATGTTTATGCATTTTTTTTTTGTTTGATGCACCAAGATAGAAGGCTAGAGTTTCTATGTTAAGTCAACATGAATTTTGACTTAGACAAAGTTTGATTTTGACCAAGTTAGGTTGGAATTGGTCAAATTTTGTCAAGGTTTTCCTAGCATCTAGTGCATGATGATTTTCTTTTATGCATGATTTTTGGTAAATTGAATTGGGAGCATGATGATGGTGCACACCTGGAAATCTTTTGCAAGTCTCGAGATTTGAAGCTCGCAGCAATGTTGAGCTCTTTCTTTAGTCTTGCGGGGGTTTCAAGGAGCTTTTTGCAAGTTTTGGGATTTGAAGCTCGCAGCAATGTTGAGTTCTTTTCCGATTCTTGCGGAAATTTGAGAAGACTGTCTTGATCTCACAGCAATGTTTGAGTTCACGTCTTCTTTGAGAATCCTTCATTGATCATGAGCTCGCGGCGATGTTGAGCTCATTTTTAGGCTTCCTTTCTTTTCGGGGTGATTCCCTTTTCTTCGGAATTGCCCTGGAGTCATGCCAAAATTTCGCTAGGATTTTTTTTTTTTTTTTAGCAAAATTCTGTCATTCTGTTGATTGATTTCTTTCTTTCAATCTTTGCAGGTAGTTCCTCCAGAACGAACAAGGGTAAGGAACCAGTTACCGATGCACCTCGTCGATCTGCCAAATCTTCCAATGCGGCCGTACAGCATGCCTGGGAAAAGGTCCAGTATGTGGAGAGAAACTTGGAAGAGTGTGACTCGCTCAACCGAGATGAGATAAGACAGCGACTGATCATTTTCAAGGATGAGGAGTTCTACAAGATTATGGCAAGCAATCGTCCTTGGGTCATGGACGATCAGAGCGTTGTGCCCAAGCCTACTTTTTTCTTTGGTGATGCAGCCCCTGATGACTCATCATACCAAAGGAGATGCTTTCAATTCTCTTACACAGCTGATGGTGAGGAGAGAACCATTTCTACCCGATCGCCTTTTGATCGTACTATTTCGATCATGAGTCTTTCTCCCACATGCTCTAAGAGAGAAGATCCTCCAAGCTGGGTGAAGAGGACCAATGTGGTCAAGATCGGGGTTTTTGTTGGCGGTCCTTCTGGTTATGCAGAGAAGTCGCCTGTCCGTCTAGACATGTTGATGCCGGCCAGCGGCTACCAAGGATCTGATCATCCATCGGTTGATTTGAGACCGGTGGGCCTTGGCATTTTCAGGGGTGATGGCAGCAATTGGGTAAAGCCATTTCGGCTTCGTGGCCGCTTCAGTGCAGACTCAGGCTAGGAGTCGTGGACTGATCACATCCTGCAGATCGGCGGTGCCATTTTGAAGGAGGCCGAGATTTTTGATGCGGTTCGCGCTTTTAGGCAAACCGTAGTTTTCTCCGATGAGGCTTTTATGGCCATGCTGGAGTCCTTCCTTCCACAAACCAACACCTTCATTGTTACGAATGGTGAGATTGGTTTTTCTTTGAAGGAGCTGAGTGCCATTACCGGGTTGCCCATCCTCGGCAAACTCTATGAGGAATTTATGCCGATCGACAGCGTCCTTGAGGAGCAGTCTGAGGAGTTCAGGCTTTTGTACTTTCAGCTCGTCGCCTTCTATGATTTTTTGAAGGAGAAGGAGGGCTTGAAAGTCCGGTGCAGCAGTTGGAAGAATTTTAGCTCTTTATCTCCCAACTTCTTTGGCAGTGGAGAATCTTCTGAGAAGAATCTGGCTTCGAAGAAGATCTCCGTTATGCCAGAAAATCTGAAGGAATTCTTCGCAAGCACAAGCGCCATTTGTTCCGACATCGCGCTGCGAAGAGATCTCGCTATGTACCTCACTTACTGGCTAGGCGAGGCTGTCTTTGCTGGAGGAGATGGGATGCACATCAGGCCGCATTGTATTTTTCCGGCTTGTCAGATGGCGTTTGGAGAGCAGCTAGCTTTGGTGCCGGCTCTTTACTCCTATTTATGTACCGAACTTCAGGCTGTTGCTTTCTTGGTCCTGCTTGGGCTCCCCATGAACAGAGTATTTTCAGCCCATATTTTCTATTCGTGGTATGTGTACCACTGTCCTGGCTTTCACCGTTTAGGCGTTGCACAGGATGATGACCCTTTTATGATTCGGTTGGCTAGGGGAAAAGCCGTTTCCGATTCACTTCTGTCCGCCCGCTTGAGAATCCGACGATTCAGGGATGTCGAGATTGGGCAATCTTCAGTAAAGCTTTCTCCAGATTTGCGGAAGAAGGCTTTTGATTTTGGTGTCTCCCGTGATTCCACCAGGGCAGGATCGGGAAGACACTATTCTTTGACCAACGCAGAGAAGAGGTGGCTTTTAAACATACGTGTTGGCACAATGGTGTACCGCAGACATCTTTTTGTTGACATCCAGCCGTATGTCCCTTCGCGTTTTGCGTTGCAGTTAGGCTTCTCTCAAGGCGTTGTTGGAGCGCCTTCGAGCATGGTGAAGCGTTTTGGAGGTTTGCAGGGTGGGAGAAATGCATGGGCTTTCTATAGTGCGGAGGACACTATTGCCATGATTTCCTATCCTGAGTTGCCCACTTTCCGGATTGCTGGCTTCACGAAGTGGTTCGTGGAGAGCTTTGCTGTGTACCGAGGGCTTTCCGAGAAGGAGCTGAATGTCAAGCAATCTCCTGGGAAGGGTCTTGGTAGATCAGATGGCGTCCGTCGAGAGGAAGTTTTGTTCTTCCTTTCTGGAGAGAAGCATAGGATAGGCTTTCTCGAGGAACAGGATGTCATCAAATCCGGGGCCGCACAAGAGATACCTGTTGAGGTCTTGAGACAGCTCGCGGAGGAGGAAGCCGAGATCGACACTTGGATGCAAGCAGAGCAAATGAAGGCTTCCATGGGGTCTACTGGTAGGAGCGGGCCATCCAGTGAGTAGCCAAGTGGAAGTCCTGACTTTGACAGTGAGGCAGGTACTTTAAGTAGACCGGCTCGTAGAAAAAAGAGGAGGAGAGGACATCGTCGCATTGAGAGACGCCACGAAGACTCTCCTGATCTGGAAGTCCCTCCTATTATTGCTGAGGAGGTATCAGGAGATGCTGGTGAGCCTCCAAAGAAGAGGAGTCGTGAAGAAGAGACCGCCGATGTTGGTATGATTCTCCTTCTTTTCTATTTCCGCTTCTTTCCTTTTATGAGGGATTTTTTTTTTGGATCTGCTGTTTTCTTTCTTTTGCAGAAGATGAAAACTTGGTGATGCCCGAGGTTCCTGTCAATAAGGCGGTGATGGATCCAGTTGCGGCATCTGAAGAAGAGTTGAGGGACTCTGGGGAGGACCCAGAATCTCCACCTGGTATGAGGATGATGATTTTTTTTTTTGAATTTGCTGACACATATTTTTGTTTTCTTGTCAGCTGACTTGCCAGAGGGTTCCGACTTCGAGCCATCTATGGATATGGCTTTTGACGATGCCTCAGATGAGCAAATGGAGATAGAAAGTACTCCACCCATCATGGAAGAAGGTATTTCATAGTGATAATCTTGACATTGATTTTTTTTGACAAGATCATATTCATACCTTTTCTTGTGTTTTTTTTTTACCAGCAGGTTGTGAAGCAACAGGAGAAGTTCCTTCGTCTTCCTCAGGGTCAGAGCAGGAGATGCCAGCAGCCGATCCAGAAGTAGGGGCTTCTTTTACCAGTCCCGTCACGGCAGAGGCAGGACTTTGCGGTGATATTGCTTCTTCAGTGGCTCCGATTGGAAAGAGCCTTTTGATTTCTTCTCCATCACGGCCTGACATGGGTAGTCAGCCAACAGAGCGTGGTGAATCTCCATCCGGACCATCCCTTCAATATGCAAAGAAGGTGTTGAAGAGTGTGCTGAGCTCATGGGTTGAAACTCTCTCTTCTGGCCATTTGGAAGCTGGTTTTGGCATGGTCAAGCATGTACAGGACATCCTTGCTGACAGTGCAGAGGTCGGTCTGGACATTGCAAGTGCCAAGGCCTTTGTTGATGAAGTCATTGCTTTAGGCGACAAATGGACTGAGACCAAGAATTTCCAAGCAGTGACTTCTTCAATGAGATGTTTTTGCAGCCATCCGGTAAGATCAAATCTGAAATGGATGAGATCTCACGGGCTCGGAAGCAATTCGTTCGGGAGAGGAACGTTACCGAGTTGGCTATCATCAAGCTAACACAGGACCTGCGCCGTCTTGATAGGGAGGTCACAGAAGCTAGGCAGCGCCTTGAGCAATTGCAAGAACAAAATGCTACCAAATGGACTGCCATTGTAGAAGCCCGTGCTAAAGAGGGAACTCTGATTCGCCAAGTTGAAGAAGCAGGTAGCAGCCTTCAGAGAAAGATTCAGGAGTATGAGCAGTGGCAAATTCTCTGGGAAGAGCTTCCTCGTGCTGAAGATGGGTCGCGGCGTTCTGCCGCGTTTTATGGCAAGATCTTGAAGAAGCACGGCCTTGAAGCTTTGGAGGCTAAGGCCAAGAGTCTGCTTGAGGAACTGGATCTTTGGTTGAAGACCATGCTAGACTGAGCTCTTTATAACAAACTCTTTTCTTCTTTTTTTTTGGTACCTCTATGTAAAACATTTTTGGTATTCTGTGTACCTTTTACTTAAATTCTTTTTGATGAAAATAAGCAAAGGTTGGATGAGGATGTTTGTTTGAAAATTTTGATCAAAAGGTTGTCATTTTGTGAAAATCTTTTGTCAAAAGGGTTGTTTTAGGCATGAGAGCCTGATTTTATGGCAAAAAGCCTGGTTTTTTGATGGCTTGAAAAGCCGAATTTTGAGATGGCATGAAAGCCGAGTTTATGGCATGAAAGCCAAAATTTTCTTTTTGGCATGAGAGCCAAGTTTTTGGTGGCATGGAAGCCAGTTTTGAGATGGCATGAAAGCCGAATTTTGAGACGGCATAAAAGCCGAATTTGGGTTTATGGCATGAGAGCCAAAATTTTGGATGGCGTGGAAGCCGAAATTTTGAGGTGGCATGAAAGCCGATTTTGGTGGCGTGAAAGCCGATTTTTTGGGGTGGCATGAAAGCCGGTTTTTTTGAGATGGCATGAAAGCCGAATTTTGAGGTGGCATGAAAGCCGATTTTTTGGAGTGGCATGAAAGCCGTTTTTTTGTGGCGTAAAAGCAGATTTTTTTTTATAAAAAAAATGGCATGAAAGCCTGTTTTGTTTTTGGTGTAAGAACCAGATTTTGTTTTTGGCATGAAAGCCGAAATTTCTTTTTGGCATGGAAGCCAGATTTTTTGTTTATTTTTCTTTGAAAACCGAGTTTTGTTTTGTTGGCATGGAAGCCGAATTTTGATTTTTGGCATGCAAGCCGGATTTTTGATTTTTTTGGCGTGAAAGCATGATTTTTGGCATGGAAGCCGGATTTTTGATTTTTTTTTTGGCGTGAAAGCCGAATTTTTGGCATGGAAGCCGGGTTTTTTGGCGTGAAAGCCAGGTTTTTGGTTTTCAAAAATGCAAGTATCGACTAAAAGTCGCCTCCCTGCTGAATGGTATTGCAAGTATCGATGGAATGTCGCCTCCTTGCTCATTCGGTTGCGAGTATCGATGGAATGTCGCCTCCTCGCGGATTTGGGTGCAAGTATCGACTAAGCGTCGCTTCTTTGCTGAATGGTATTGCAAGTATCGATGGAATATCGCCTCCTTGCTCATTCGGTTGCGAGTATCGATGGAATGTTGCCTCCTCGCGGATTTGGGTGCAAGTATCGACTAAGCGTCGCTTCTCTGCTTTTGTCTTCAAAAATTTTGTTTTGTGGGTATCGATGGAATGTCGCTTCCCCATGATTTTTGAAGTTTGAGGTTTTTTCGAACCTTTGTTTTGTTTTTTGTTTGTTTTGAAATTTGGGTTGTGGATATCAACTGGAAGGATGCGTCTCCACGATTTTTGAAATTTTGGGGTTTTGGAAGTATCGAATGGGGTTCGCATCCTGCCGATTTTGGGTTTTGCACGTATCGACTGAACGTCGCTTCCTTGCGGTTTTTGAAAAACCATTTTTTTGTTTAAAGACACGAGGGTCGTAAATTTTGACTCAAAACGATTTTGGTGGTAAAAGTCGGGGTGGACTAGGGCTGAAATCCCTAGGTCCTGATTTTGTTTCAAACCATGTATTTTGGGTTCAAGGATCGAAAATTTTGGTCAAGTTTGGAAAGATGCTCCTAAACTTGGATTTTTGGATTTGCTTTTTTTTTTTTGAACAATGAAACGATGAAAGAGACATTGTTTTGAGGGGTTTTTTTTTAGAAATTTCAACAAGAGGATGAAAATTCCAAAAGGAGTGGGTTTTATGAGCAGATACCTAGGAATAGGCTTTGGCCGTGCAGGCGTCGCTCTGACCCGATGGAAGAAGCCTTCAAGGGTAGTACCGCTTCAAGAACTTTCCATTGATGGGCAGCATACATCTGTCACCCTCCATGTTTAGAAAAGCGTATGCGCCGTTGGAGAAGACTTTGTCGATGACGAAAGGTCCCTCCCATTTTGGTTCAAATTTGCCTTTGGATTTGTTGGCAAAAACCATTGGTCTTTTTACTGTAAGAACCAAGTCTCCCTTTTTGTAGGCGCGTTGCCTGACCTTCTTGTCAAAAGATCCTGCCATGCGTGCTTGGTAGAGTTCAATGCTTTGTAGAGCTTCGAGCCGTCTCTCATCGAGGTTATCCAGCTCTTGGAGTCTCAATTTGACATTACTTTCTTGCGTGATGTCATTTTGCAGAGATACCCTTAAGAAAGGAATTTGAACTTCCAAAGGGACAACAGCTTCGCATCCATAGACCAAGGAGAATGGTGTGCTATGGGTTGGTCCTCGAACGGTGGTTCGATAGGCCCACAAAGCTTCAGGCAGTTTGTCATCCCAATCTCTTTTGTGACTAGAGACCATTTTCTTGAGGATTTTGCAGAGCGTTTTGTTGAAAGCCTCTGCTAGTCCATTCGCTGCCGGATTGTACGAAGTTGAAGGACAACTTTGGATTTTGTATTTGTCGCAGAACCTGTAGAATCGGTGATCGCGGAACTGTGGTCCGTTATCATGGACGAATCTTTTAGGTATGCCGAAGCGACAAATGATGTTGGTGCGCAAGAACTGAAGGACTGATGAGGTCTTCATTTCACTAAGCGCGAACGCTTCTGACCACTTTGAGAAATAATCCGTAGCAGCGAAAATGAAGCGATGACCTTTGCTTGATGGGGGAGAGATAGGACCTATGATGTCCATACCCCAGGCTTCAAAAGGCCATGAGATTGCTGTAGGATGTAGCCATTCCGGAGGCATGTGGACATAATCTCCATGAACTTGGCATTGTTGGCAGCGCTTAGCAAATTGCATTGCATCAGCCACCATGGTAGGCCAATAATAACCTAACCTTTTTATCTGAACGTAGAGCTTAGGCCCAGCCTGATGGGCTCCATAAAGACCAGCATGTACTTCTTTGAGTGTTTCCTCAGCCTCTTGTTGTGACAAGCAGCGTAGAAGTACTCCATTGTAGGATTTCCTATAAAGCATTTTTGAAGGAATATCCAAATGAAAGTTTGGGGCTCGCCTTTGGATGCTTACCCGTTCTTTTCGATCTTCAGGTAGGATTCCGAACATTATGTAATCAATGAACGGATCCCTCCAGTCGCCGATCAGAGGTTTAAGGACGGAGATCCGACTTCCAACCACTTGGTGGCATTCAGTAACTGCTTGATGTGTGTTGAGAGGAGGGAGAATCCTTTTTTGACACACTGTAACTTGCATGTTTTCCCCTTCTTGGATTGCCATAGACGCAGCAAGTCCAGCCAGGGCATCTGCACGAATGTTTTCACCTTTGAGGATATGGGTGATGTGACAGATGTCGAACTTTTGTCGAAGCGATTGTGCCTTGTTGTAGTAAGGCAACAGATCGGGCTTCCTGACTTCAAATTTCTGATTCATCTGGTTGACGATCAGTTGAGAGTCTCCAAAAGCTTCCAGCGTAGTGATGCCGGATTCAAGGGCGAGCTCCAATCCTACGATGAGGGCTTGGTACTCAGCTGCATTGTTTGAACATGGTTCCAGTAACGAGAATGCGTGTGGAATCTTTTTTTTGTCTGGACTAACAAAGAGAATGCCAATTCCCGATATTTGATTTCCTTTTTCATTTGTCCTGGTTGCGCCATCGAAGTACATGTGCCAGGAAGCATTTGATAAGGAAGTCTCCACACTGTAGACCGATTCGTCTGGGAGGTCATCCCTGAGTGGAGAATCTTTAGGCAATGGATGCTCCGCGAGGAAGTCTGCTAGAGCTTGGCCTTTGATTGCTTTTTGTGGTACATACCTAATGTCAAATTGTGACAGGAGGATGGACCATTTTGCCAGTCGGGCATTGAGAGAACCTGCTTTTGTGACAAGGACCTTTAGGAGGTTGATCCTCGAAATCAGGTACACTGTGTTGGACAGCAGGTAGTGACGCAGTTTTTGTACGACGAACATCACTGCCAAGCATTCTTTTTCGACTGGAGAGTAGCGATGCTCTGCACCTATCAACATGCGACTAAGGTAATATAGAGCAGCTTCTTTTCCCTCGTCATTCTTTTGTGCGAGTAGAGCGCCTAAAGAACAGTCAAGGGCTCTTGTGTACAAGAGGAATGGTTTTCCAGTTGTGGGGGCAGCCAACACTGGAGGTTTAGTCAGGTATGACTTGATGTCCTGGAACGCGGCTTCACATTCAGCATCCCAGACAAAATCGACACCATTTTTCATTAACCGAGAGAATGGACGGTACTTCCCTGATAGGTTGGAGATGAACCGTCGAATGTATGCCAATCTTCCTTGGAGCCCTTTTAATTGTCTTAGGGTTCTTGGAGATGGCATTTCTAGGATAGCCTTGACTTTGATGGGGTCAAGCTCTATGCCAGCTTTCCATACTACGAATCCGAGAAACTTACCCGATGAAACACCAAAGAAGCATTTGAGGGGATTCATTCGCAGTTTGTGTTTGCGAAGTCGTAAGAAGACTTCTCGAAGATCTTTGAGATGGTCTTCTTTTCTTTTGCTTTTGACGGCGAGGTCGTCGACATAACATTCGACCATCTTGTGCTTCATATCTTGGAATATCTTCATCATAGCCCTCTGATATGTAGCGCCGGCATTCTTCAGCCCGAATGGCATGACAGTGTAGCAATACACGCCAAACGGGGTCCGAAATGCTGTGTGTTTTTCATCTTCAGGATGCATCTTTATCTGATTGTAGCCAGAGAAGCCATCCATGAATGTCATTAGCTCGAACCCATAGGTGTTGTCAATCATCACCTCCGGTATAGGGAGCGGGAATTCATCTTTTGGGCATGCATTGTTCAGGTCTCTGTAATCAATGCAGATCCTGATTTGCCCATTTTTCTTTGTCACGGGGACGATGTTGGCCAACCATTCAGGATGTTGTTCCTCACGGATGAAGCCAACGCTTTTGAGTTTTTGAACTTCTTGTTCAATTTTGTCCATCACATCAGGACGGAACTTTCTTTGGCCTTGTTTGACAGGCTTGATATCTTTTTGAAGATTGAGTTTGTGGACTGCTATTTTGGGGTCCAAGCCAGGCATCTCAGCGTAAGACCATGCAAAACAATCAACGAACTCATGAAGAAACGCGATATACTCGGGTAAGTCATCATCCTTTATATTCTTGCTTATGAATACAGGACGTGGGTTATCAGGTGTTCCCAAGTCTATCTTTTGAACAGAATCTTCAATTGGAAGGTTTGAAGGTGGTTCCTCCATAATATTTTCGAAGGCTTCCAACCCAACAAAGCCTTTTGGAGTTCCAAAGGTATCTACAGACCACGGCTCTGCTTTTGTCCATGGGTCTTCTTGATTGGTACTTTTCTCAAGATTTGCTATCAGGTGGTCCCAATCACCTGTTGAAACTAGGTCGAAGTAGGGCACTTCCTTTGGAGACAGTGGTTCTTCTGGGTCAGAGAACCGTGTGTCTGTATTATCGGACAATTCTTCTTCATCATCAGAGGAATCGTACCAATTGGATAAACTTCTTGAATCCTTGACGGTCAACTCTTCAAAGAGATATCCAGGGAGATCAATGTCTTCATTAATATGAGATGTTGAGGCTTGGTCGACAGGATGACTTTGCGGCCTTTGTGTCAACTATCTCAAGGAGGCGTCAGGATCGTACCCCAGCCCATGTGAAGTCTTTTCTATGTGGCGGTGGGGTTTCCAACCTTCCAGTTGACTTTTGGTCAGAGTTGGTTCCAATGGCGTGATAATACCACGGCCACCTCCCAAACCGATTGGGTTCTGAGCGTCGTAGCCCATTTTCTTCATGATAGCTTGCGCCATTGGACTATACAGGGATAGTTGAGGCATACCTTCATTTTGGAAAGGTTCAAGCGAAGAATTTGATGAAGAAACTCCCGATTTATGGAAGAAGATTGGCTTTTCTTCTGCTGATGTTGCTGGAACAACGAAGGAAGCAGATGCCGGATCTTCTATGTCAACGGTTGTCTCCATCGGAGTGAGAGCGGGCTGAACTTGTTGATCATCAGCTTGGCTTGACGATGTATCGTCTTCTGGCTCTGAGTCCGAATTCGTGTCTTGCAAGACAGACACGAAGGAGACAGCAAACTTGCCCCCAGCCTTTTGTTTTGTCTTCTTTGCTTTGGTGGTGATCACCAGAGGCTTTGAAGACTTGAAGGAGACCATGAAGGGAGATTGATTATTCTCTTCGGTTTTGATAGAGGGTTTATTTTCTTCTGGTGATTGCTGAGGAGCTTTGCCTTTGTCTTTCTGGAGATTTTCGGCAAAGGGTGTTGTTTCTTCCTCCCTTTCTTCTTTTTCATCTTTGTACATCTGAGCATCTGCGAAATAGACTTCTTTGCCTTTGAAGGGCTTTTTGTCTGCAAACACTCGATGTATCAAGCCGTCATTGCCAACGAACTTGATGTACCGATGTAAAGTCGAGGGGACAACACCATTCTCTTGTATCCAGGGGCGTCCGAGAAGGATGTTGTAGTATGAAGGGGTCTTTATTGCATAGACAGTGACCTCGGAGATAAGATCACCGATTTGCAACTTGAACCTGATTTTGCCGATCGGTCTTTGAGCGCTGCCATCATATCCAAAGATGGACACAGACGTGTGGCTCAGCTTGCTAGGCGGAATGCCCAGTTCTTCGAGTGCCGAAATGGAGATGAGGTTGAGTGCATAACCTGGATCGATCTGGATTCTGCGTAGTGGTACCTTTTTGATGTACCCGGTGAAGTACAGGGGTCGGTTGTGCTTTGTCTCTCCTAGCAGGAGGTCTTCCTTGGTGAAGGCGATGGTTGCACTTGCTGCTTTTTGAACCGAGAGGCATTCGATGCAGGATCCCTTAGTTTTCTTCTTTTCTCCTTTTGAGGGAGTTTTTGAGTTTTTGACCCTATAGTCCATTTCAATTTGTAGGACTTGTGGGGCATGTTTGTCGACATCCGCTTCCAGCATTTGTAGTTCTGAAATGAGACTATCACGAGTCTGTGGTGACATTCGTAATAAGTCTAGGATGTGCAGACGTGCAGGTATGTGTTTGAAGTGCTGAATCAAGTCATACTTGAAAGCCTCCTTGGGGCCTGTATTTTCATTATTCTTGCCACTAGGGATGTTTACAGCTTGTTTTCCCGAAGGATTTACATAAGAAGCAGAAGGTTGGTTGTAGTTTTTGTGGTAATCCCGGCCAGAACGGGTACCTCTACCAACTTCAAGAGCTTCTGGAGAAGGGTCTTTGTTTAGAAGATCACCCTCGAGATCGAGGGGTTGTTCCTTCTCATTTGCTGAAGATGTCTCTGTGTCAGCATTGCCATCTTCAGTAATTGTGTTGCATGGAGCATTTTCCGGGAGCAAGTCCTAAACAGCATCCAGCAACTTTCCTTCTTTATCGAATATTTTGTCGGTCCAGACATCACCGATGAGATCGGGCATTTGGGACCAATTGACCGGATTTTCTCTGAAGAAGATTTCACCGGCTGGAATTTCTTCAAGGTGATCAGTCGGAAGAGGTTTGAGTTCCGATGTCACTGTTTCAGGAGACGAAGCTTGAGAAGGTGAGGAATTATCATCCTGAGCTATTGCATTGCAAGTAACTTTGACGGAAGATGCCTCCAAGATGAACTGTTGGGAATCAGATTCATCCTCAGATGTAAGAGGATCATCGATCCAACAGCTTTCTTCATTTTCAGAGGTTACCGGAGGAGATTCCTGTAGATTTTCAGGAACTTCCGGTGCTGGGTTGTGACGAAGCTGATTGATGCGACCTTGTTCTTGCTCTATAGCAAGGTGCTGCAAGATCCTTGCGTATTCATCGAGATCAGGCACGGGAGCCAAATCTTCTTCTTCGTCTGCTCCTTGTGGTTCAACATGGTTGGGTTCCACTGGAGTATTTTCTTGGACAGCCTCTTGGTCTTCTTCATCATCAGACCAGGATCCTTGCGGCTGTAATGGGTTATACCAGATTACTGGCATAAGATGAGATTCAGGGATCCATTCATCGTCGAAGAGATATTCTCCTGTTTCGAGGGATTCCTCCCACTCATCGATGTCACTGGCGGTGTCACTGGACTCGTATCCATCCATGGGGAATCCGACCACCGAGTTGCAAGAGTATGATGCCCCTTGCATAGTTTCATCTTTGAGGTGTGGTGGCATGAAATCACCAAGAGTGAATTTTCTTGCTGCCTTTGAAGCCTTAGGAGAGGACTCTTCTGTTGCCCCCAGTGAAGCGGTAGAGGAGGTTTCTGCCTTTTCAGCGACTTCTTGCTTTTTCGGAGCTTTCTCCTGCTGTTTGAGCTTGCGGAGTTGTCTCCTGGCTTGGCTTCGCTGTCGAGCGGTTGGCTTTGTTTTGACGACCTCCCAATTTTCATCTTCTAGGATATCGGGGTGTACCCATATGGGCTGTCCGTCTGATGTTGGATATGGAACCAACTCTTGGGACGTTTGGGTCATCTTTATTACCTTGAAGGAAGTAGTGATCTTCTTTTTTGGTGATTTTTGTTTTTGTCCACACGACACCATGTTGACGGAGGCAGACCCATAGTTCTTGTCGAAGGTAATGACTCCGTTTTTCCACATCTCATTTATCTTCTCTCTCACAACAAAGCATTGACTGAGAGGATGCGAGACCATCTGATGGTATGGACAGTACTGAGGATCGTTGGTTTTGCCAACATCTCCTGGTCTTTTGGGGTCAGGCAAGGTGAGTTTACCGTTTGCGAGAAGTTCCCCAAAAATTTCTTCAACATCTTCATCGAACGGGTATTTCTTCTCTACTCGTTCTTTGAAGGCATCAGAGAGTTCAGGCTTTTTACCTGCAGCTTTGTTTTCATCTTTCTTTGGCGGCTGAGGAGCTGACTTGGTTTGCACATTGAGAATCTCCTTTTTCTTTGGTTTTGAGGTTGCAATGGCAGTCGGCTCTTTCTTTGATGACTTCTGACTGTTGAGGTCTTTGATCACCGTTTCAGCTTCCATAGCTGCTTCCAGGAGTTCTCCCAGGTTCTTTGATTTGTTGCCGATGATCATGGAGCGGATTCTTGCTCTCATGTTGTTTCGGCAGATGTCGACCAGTGACGCTTGTGGCAGTACATCGGAGCATTTGTATGCCATTGCCTTCCACTTGTGAATGAAGTCATATGTTGACTCATTCTCTCCCTGCTTTAGGCTGCAGAGCTGAGCCATAGTAACATGATGATCCTCACCTTTGAAGTGGGTTAGGAAGCGTGTCTCCAGCATGGCCCAATTTTGAATGGAGTCCTCCGGCAGAGTGGAGTACCAATCAAAGGCCGTACCTTTTAGGGTACTTGCAAAGAGGCGGATCTTGAGGGCATCTTGATCCGCAATAGCTCCCGTCAGGATCTAGAAATGGATCACGTGCTGTCTGGCCGAACCCTTCCCCGTATATGTTTGGAGAGTAGGTTGCTTGAATTTTGTAAGGAACGTGACCGAGTCCATCCACAAGGGATATGGTGGCTTGATCCCATGCTCCTTTAGTGTATCCTCTTCTTTTGCTTTGGCGAGGATATCGTCAACGTCCTTTTTGGTAAGGGCGCGTGACTCACTGTTTTCCGCATTTTCCTCGTCGCCTTGATGCTTCGGAGGAGCTTCATTGTTTTGTGGACGCTGAAGATTGAGAATTAGGTTCTCTATTAGAGTCTCTATCCTCTGCTGCCCTTGCTCCAGCTGCTGGATGCGTGCGGTTACGTCATCATGCGGCCGAGGTTGCTCAGCATTTGTGACCAAGACGTTCATTCTTCGAGAGTCGAAAGAGGATACAGTCTTGGTGACTGAGCTGGAGCTCATCCTTTTAGATGAAGAGCTCGAAGAGTGGTCACTCCGATGTCCTTGGCTTGAAAGAGCGGGAGAGTTTTCTTTATGTCTTCGTGTCCGGGAGACGCTGCGAGTCACCGGACTCCTGACATGGATTTTTGTTGCTGACTTCTGGCGTTTTCTGGTTTTGCCAACCATATGAACAGCAACAACTTGGTCGGGTCTTTCTTTTTCGACCCATTTTTGGGAGACCTGAAGTGCAGAATCCTGGGTTCTTTGCTTCTCTAGTCTCTTTTGTTGATATGCCGTGCGGCGGCGCATACGATGAGCGATTTGAGCTTCGGTTAGCTCTATCTGTGCTCTGGCAATGAAGGACGTAGTCCCTGGTGCGCAGCAGCCGAGCTTGTCTTCTTTGAAGACGGGCAGGGACAGGATCTGGACGCGGTCCTTTGCCTGTCGCAGCGAAGCTTTGAATTTGGCGAGTTCGGCTCCTGTTGAGAGGAAAGGTCGACTCGCAGGTGTGCAGGCCTTGGCAGGTTCTTGCGGAGGCCTTACGATGCATGATTTGATCTTGGGCTTGTATGAGCAAGCCGGCTCGTGCTGAGTTGGTTTTGTTTGGCGGAGGGTAGGCTTCTCCTCTTTCATGTAAGCAAGAGGGTAGAACCGGTTCTCCTTGAGAGGGGCCAGGTAGGCTGGCTTTGCAGATTTTTGTGACCTTCTTTGTTTGGGTGAAGGCCTTGGGGACCAAGTCTTTGAGCAGACCTGGTTTCTTGCTGGTTGAGGCTTTGCAGGAGCGCTACGGGCCTCAGGCTTCTTGATGATCGCCCTTGGTATCACTGTAGTGATATGTTGAGGGGCGGTTCTCTGCTTCTTGGCAGGTGCGGTTTCTTCTGCAGGTAGTGGGAATGGTCCCAATGACCCGAAGACAATGGTCCGGGGAGTAGAGTTTGACCCGGTGTCTTCTGAGTTGCCGAGGGAAATGACGCTTCGGCAGCTGGCAGGGCGCTTGTAAGTGCGCTTGGTTTGTTTGTCTTGGAGCATGAGCTGGTACTTGTTCTCATCAAAGGTGATGGTTAATGAAGCTGCCATTGTTAGTTTTTTGAAAACTTCTGAAACAAGACCATATCCATTAGTAATCACAAGAATATAGTGATCATAAATGGAAAATACTATGGTTTCGCCTCTTCAAGTCGCCCGAGGGGACATGGCCCAGCCCAAGCAACACGAGGAAGGCAGAAAAGCCATAGAGGGCACAATTGTTCTAAACGCAGGTAGGGTCAGCTCAGAATGAGCGTCCCAGTGACTACTAGAAGCAATTGTGAACCTTAATTCAAATTACCGAGAAGCAAAGATCACTCAAGGTAAAATGATATAAGGTTGAGATACAAATGTGTCGGTTGCGAATACAGTAGACCCGAAAGGGCGTACTAGCACCGCTAGGCACAAATGTTGCAAATCGCATCCTCGGAAAGGACACGAGATGGGATTTTTGAAAGGTCAAGATTGGATTCATAGGAGAGAGCAAATGGTATTCCAATCCGAAAATGAGCTCAACATTTCTGCGAGCTCGAAAGTCCGAAAAGGAAGGAACCAAGATTTCTCAAATGTGAATCCAAAAGTGACGGAATTTTTTTTTTGAAAGTGTCAAGATTGGACTTTATAGAAGAGAGCAAATGGTATTCCAATCCGAAAATGAGTTCAACATTTCTGCGATCTCGAAGTCCGAAAAGGAAGGAACCAGGATTTCTCAAATATGAATCCAAAAATGACAGAAGTTTTTTTTTGTTCTCTTTTTTTTAGAGATTTTTTTTTGAAGAATTCACATAGATTTCCAATTCGATCTTATGAAACCTCAGTGGATAGATCAGCCCCCAGGTAAGGGTAGGATTACTTAATGAACCCGTTTGGAGGACCCTTGCCTAGAACAGTCTAGCTGTCTCCACACTCTGGACAAGGCTTTTCTTAGATCCACTTTGGTCAAAGAACGCAATTGGTGCAACCTTAGTGGTTTTTTTTTTTTTTGAAAGATTTTTTTTTATGGATTCATAGAAGAGAGCGAATGGTGTTCCATTTCGAAAATAAGTTCAACATTTCTGCGATCTCGAAGTCCGAAAAGGAAGAAGCCAAAGTTTCTCAACTTAAACCCAAAAGGGAGAAATCTGAATTTTTTTTTTTTAAAAAATCAGATTTTTTTTTGATTTTTTTTCATGGATTCATAGAAGAGAGCGGATGGTGTTCCATTCCGAAAATGAGTTCAACATTTCTGCGATCTCGAAGTCCGAAAAGGAAGAAGCCAAAGTTTCTCAACTTAAACCCAAAAGGGAGAAATCTGAATTTTTTTTTTAAAAATCAGAGTTTTTTTTTATGGATTCATAGAAGAGAGCGGATGGTGTTCCATTCCGAAAATGAGTTCAACATTTCTGCGATCTCGAAGTCCGAAAAGGAAGAAGCCAAAGTTTCTCAACTTAAACCCAAAAGAGGAAAATCTGAATTTTTTTTTAAAATCAGATTTTTTTTGATTTTTTTTTATGGATTCATAGAAGAGAGCGAATGATGTTCCATTCCGAAAATGAGTTCAACATTTTTGCG
Organism: Cinnamomum chago; assembly: GCA_038049695.1. Taxonomy (NCBI): domain Eukaryota; kingdom Viridiplantae; phylum Streptophyta; class Magnoliopsida; order Laurales; family Lauraceae; genus Cinnamomum; species Cinnamomum chago. The sequence goes on from CP142458.1 coordinate 43,223,307, forward strand.
ATCTCGAAGTCCGAAAAGGAAGAAGCCAAAGTTTCTCAACTTAAACCCAAAAGAGGAAAATCTGAATTTTTTTTTCTAAATCAGATTTTGTTTCTTTTTGAGAATTTTTTTTTAGAAACAAGAAAGACTGGAAATAAACTAAAAAGAAGAAATTTCCAAGAATCCCATCTCATGTGGTTTTTTTTTTTTAGATGCAAGATCCAACATAGGCCACCAACTAAAAAGGAGCCAAAGAATCCAAGCATTGTGTTCTCAAATGAACAGGGTCCCACCGGGTGTGCCAGCTTGATGGTCCCGGCTTTTCTCTTTTTCCAAAGCTGCCTCCGCCCCGGGGCTGACGGGGTACGGTGGAGGGAAAGAAAGGAAAAGCGGGCATCAGTTTTTTTTTGTACGGGTATGCCAAATTTTCTATTCTACTTGGAATTTAGAGTGGTGATCCGGAGATTCACCTTCACAAGTAGAAAAGGAAATCAACTTTTTTCCATCTTTCCATTGCACACATATTTTAAAAGAAAAGAGAGAAGGTTTGTTTTTTTGAATGCCGGGAGAGGCGGTTTTCTTTGTTTGCCGTGAAAGGCGATTTACAAATCTTATCAATAATGAAAGACAAGAGATGTGATTTTTTTGTCTCTTTATAAAAAAATACAATGCAACAGAAAAGAAAGAAAAGGAATCTAACTTCTCATGCGATTGTGGGGGACCCGTTCAGATCGACAGTCGCGAGTTATGTATGGACTCCGCCATCGTCCTTCAGATGAGAACTTTAATGCTTGATTTCTTGGCTTGGCTCCAACCTCAGATTTTTAGAGGATAAGGACCAAGGTAAGGTCCTATATCCGGTAAAAAGCCGAGTAGACGGGCTGAAAAGCCGCATCTAGCCATGTTGGATAGAAGGAGAGGTCGCCTTTGGGGGGGGTGGCCCCCCCAAGGAGCTTTGATCACCTTGTAGTGCTTGTTGCAGCAGAGTTTTCTTCAATAGAGGAGAGTTTGTTGCAGAGGTTCTGGATTTTTCTTGAATTTTTCGGAGAGTTTTTCGGATCTGTTCTTTTCTTCTCCATGAAATGGCCTCCTATTTATAGGCATTTGGTAGCCATTTAGGAGAGTTTATGAGCATTTATGGTATTAATGCTCATGATGGGAGGAGTTACAAGTTTTTAATTACTTGTTTTGTAACTCCTTTTTCCTTGAATTTGATTGGCCGATGGAGAGTAGTGGGCATTTAATCGCCTTTAATCTCCATGATGACGGGAGTTTCATGATTTTAATGTCATGATTACTTGGACATGTAACTCCCATTTGCTTGCTTCTGATTGGGCCGTTCAAAATAATGAGTTTATGACCGCATTAACTTGCCATAAACGGGTCATTTAACTTCATTAATTGATTGCCTGGGCGCTTGAAGAGTCGCGGGCCGTGCCGCGTCCTTTGGGATTCTTCTTGCGATGATCACCAATGGACCCACATACCATTTGATGTCGGATGGTGATCCAATTTCAAACATTAGTTGATGTCAGCGGGCCAGCAACATCTGTCCAGTCGATTTCGCGATCGGGCGGGCAGAAAGGGTGCTTTCTTGGTTAGCCATTTGACGATCTTGAGGCGTCCGATGATGATCTAATGATTCCAGTGATGGATCCGTGATGTTGATGAAGATCGACGGATATCATGCACAAAAAATCAGATTTTGGAAAAATCACAGGGGCCAATCAACTTGAAACGCGAAAAATACCCGAAAAACGGGGTTTTTGGGCGAGGTCCGGCGGCCCGGATCTCCATGGTCGCCGGCGACCATGGGCCATGGTCGCCGACGACCATGGGGCCGGCGACCATGGGCCATGTGTCCGGCGACCATGGGCCTTGGCCCATTTTTTTGGCCGCCTTTCGGTCGCTTTTTCTTCGCCGTTTTTCGTCCGTTTTTGCTTCTGTTTTCTCCTGCATTTTTCTTGGAATTTCCTCTCATTTATTGGCTGGATTTCCCTCAAGAAAACCTGACGAGAAGCCGTGCAAATCGGATCGTAAAGTTTCCCATTTTCTGAAAAGCCGAAGACTTTGCTGTGGAGAACTGCCGATTTTTTGTCAAGCGTCGAAACTAGGTCAAACGATGTCGGAATGACCTGAAATTCGACGTGTAGCTTCTTGAGAAGTAGACGAGACCAACCATAGGCTTTTGTTCAGGTTTTGAAGCCGTTTGGGGGCCCGCAAATGCTTGACTTGATTTCACTGCGAAGGAAATGCCGAGCTTTGACTTTTGGTCAAACGATGTCCGATTGACCTGAAATTTGATGGGTAGCTTCCTCATCAGTAGATAGGACCAACCATAGGCTTTTGTTTGAGTTTTGAAGCCATTTGGAGTCATGCAAACGCTTGCCTTTATTTCACCGCGAGGGAAATGCCGAGCTTTGACTTTTGGTCAAACGATGTCCGATTGACCTGAAATTCGACGTGTGACTCCCTCATCAGTAGATAAGACCAACCATAGGCTTTCGTTTGAGTTTTGAAGCCGTTTGGGGTCATGCAAATGCTTGCCTTGATTTCACCGCGAGGGATATCCCGATCTTTGACTTCCGGTCAAACGATGTCCGATTGACCTGAAATTCGACGGGGAGCCTATTGGAGTCATTTTGAGATGATCCACAAGCTCCGAATTGGGTGCCATGGTCCCGGGGTGCTCCGCCGCCGGTAGGCTTGATTTTGTTTCCGAGCATCGAAACTGGGTCAAACGTCATCGGAATGACCTAAAATCTGACTTGTGTCCCTTTTGAGAGTATGTAGAAGCCGCCTATGTGCTCAGTTTGATGAGTGACGACCTCGGTAGTTCTCGCTACCTAAGGGCTTGATTTTGCTGGTCGAGAGTTGATGGAGGGTCAAACGGTGTCGGTTTGACTTGAAACTTGACATGCAGCCTTTCGGAGGTATTTTGAGACCATCCGTAGGCTCTGATCGAAGATTTGGGGTCTTCGACACTGTTGCCGCCGGGAGCTGCTGCTTAGCTGTTGGAGAAGTGAAGCTAGGCCAAATGATATCGGAATGGCCCGAAACTTCATGTGTACCTCTCTTTTGGTTGTTTTGAGTGACCTTGCAGTTTTTGTTTGATTCTGACAAGATCTGATGCTTGAAGTAGCGCCTGCCTATTTTTGGTAGGATGCGGCTCCGTGTAGCTTTTGGTGTGAGGAGGCAAAGTGACATTTTTGGTGTCAACAACGACGGTTTGGCAATTGGATAAAAATACAATGACAATATGGAAAATTACATGCATTTACCTCCAAAAACATTGGAACCTATTTAAATGACAATTTCTCTGAACAAGGTAAAACATTTATTCAAATTCGAGTATGCATCATAAAACATGTAAGGGTAACCAAGGGAACGAGAAACAATCAAGATGACAACCACACGAAGCTAAGTCCTTTATCACTAAGGTGATAGTGCAATAACTATGCACTGATCTCAGTCACTCGAGGTGAGGAGAAATAGTGGATCTTATAATTACATATACATATACATATACATATACATATAATATACATGACCACGGTAGTGAGCCGGGCATCGGGGACCACAGTAGCAATCTGCGGTATCGGGACAAGACCACGGTAATGACCGGGTAGCGGGATCCAAACTGCAGCTGGCGGGACAAGAGGGGGATCTCCAAGTCGGTGGATCAGACCAACAGGGTTATCCAAGCTTAGTGGTGCCGACTCATAGGTCAAATACAATCGAGACATATGCAATCAAATCCAGTACGATAAATAAACGGGCAAGAGGGGGGTGCTCAAGGGCACATTATCATTTCAAGTGGTGCAATGCACTTCAAGTCAAGTAACCATTTCAAGTGTACATCAATGCTTTCGGGAAAACAAGACATGTAGTATAAATCTCGGGATTGATAAGGTACAATAAACAATTGGAATTTCGGTAAAGTATCGGGTTCAAAATTCGTCTAAAGTGGATAGGGACCCCGTATGTCAATCTAATGACCATTTGGTACTCTTTGAGTTTGGGAACATTCCGGGCTCCTTATACACTTTGAATTTTCAAAACTTCAATTGAAATCTTTGTGATATGGTTTATTCTTCGAATGGCCTCATACAATGCTTAACAATCCTCTTGACGTAGAGAGGTTCCCAAAGAATAGTCCCAAACCATTAAAATAGTTCATCATTGTCCCAACATAGCCCTGCCCAACGGGGCCCATCGCTCGAGCGGACTGGAGAGTTTGCTCGAGCGAGTCGCTCTATGTAAAGGTTGTCTGGATGGGTTCGCTCGAGCGAAGTTGAGGTCGCTTGAGCGAACTCATTGGGTCGAACGAATATTTAAATGTGTTCGAACGAACAACTCTCTGGAATGAGTTCTGGGATGTCCGCTCGAGCGACCAAGCTACTGGATGTTAGGATTTTTGTAGATTGCAATTTGATGGATGCATTATCATTCAAGCTTCATTTGATTTACACACATATGCATTGTTTTAAGAAATCTTGAAATCTTGTTTTATACATGCATTGGTTTTTAAGTCTTGAAGATATATTGATTTATGCATGATTTGTTTTTAATCTTGGATGCATTTGTTTTTTAAAAGAGTTTAGAAAATCAAGCTAGCCTATGAGTTTTAAAACTTTCAAAATGTTTTAGGCTTTTTATGGTTCATGTTTTAAAACCCTTAGAATGATTTAAAACATGTTTTTAAGCTTGATTATATGGCCCAAAAAGTTCCCTCAAGAAATACTTTGAAAAATAGATTTTTGGGAATTTTTGGTCCCAGGCAGTCGACCAGCAGTGTGGCCGGTCGACCGGCCCAGGGTACCCGGTCAACCGGCCACACTGTGCAGGTTGACTGTGGCTAAGAGCCGTTGCTCTTCCAACGGTCACTTTTTTGAACTTTATAGCCGGTCGACCGGGCACTGTTACCAGGTCGACCAGGGACTAGCCGTTGGGCTATTTTGGCTATAAATATGAGTTCTTTCCTTTGCCAAAAGTTGAAAATTTTAAGGCCCTCCTTGAGAGGTTTTGAGGCAAATAAAAGGGAAATGAACTAAGGGATGAAGGGGATCATTAGGAAAGCTAAAGCTTGGATTAATGAAGTTAAATCACCAAGTAGGCTCTACTTTCCTTAATCATATGTTTTCATGCTTTGTTTTACTTTTGGTAAATCTTGTGTAGCATGATAAACTATGTATGAAGTGTTGTGTCCTTAACATGTTTTATGTTTTGAGTTGATTTATTGTTTTGGATACATCACCATTTGATTCAATCCAAGTAGTACTTTATTTTTGGTAAATCTAAGTAGATCATGTTAATGAAAGAATCTTTGAAATTATATGTAACATGATTCCTATACTTGGTTGAATCTATGGTTGGTGTTTTTCAACATAAGAAAATCACTTTCAAAACTATCTTATGTTTTGGATTCAACATCTTTACAAATCATATGTTTTCATGTTTTTTCTTTTATCTTTGGTAAATCTTTAGTAGCATGTTAAACTATGATGTGTTATGTCCTTAGCATGTTTTATGTTTTGAATTGATCTATTGTTTTGGATGCATCACCATTGATTCAATCCAAGTAGTACTTTATTTGGTAAATCTAAGTAGATCATGTTAATGAAAGAATCTTTGAAATTATATGTAACATGATTCATATACTTGGTTGAATCTTTGGTTGTTGTTTTCCATCATAAGAAAATCTCTTTCAAATGTATCTTATGTTTTGGATTCAACAAACTTTACAAATCATATGTATTATTGTTTTAAAGTTTCACAACTTGCCTTACTTTGATAGGTATATCTTTTTCAAGTTGTATTTATAATTACATATGATTTGTCCCCTAATTTCAATCAAATCTATTTTTATGTTTTATGAGCTACATTGTTGATTTGATTGACATCCCTATGCTTCACATGTTTTGGTCTTTGAATTTTCACAACTTGTTTAGGATACAAATGTATATCTTTTACAAGTTAGTTTTAACATGTGATTAGCAATTCCTCAATCATAAATGTTTTATGAGCTAAAACTTTCAAAAGCCTTAGGCATACATTTATGAACTTTCATTTTAAAAATAATTGAGGACATCATACACACATCATGAGCATACATCTTTGCATTCATTTAGTGTGTGTGTGAGTTAGTTTTTCACTTTCATATCCGCCTATTTTAGAGGCAAATTAATGAGCTTAATTGAATCTCCATCAAGTGTATTTTAGACACTAATTAGAGAGATAACCAACCTTGTGGTTGAAGAGGTTATTGCTTAGCTTTGAAAAGCATAATGTAAAGGTTATTGCTTAGCCTATTGAAAATCATAAATAATGGAAATCCGGTGGGGTGTTGGATCACAAGCCGGTAGTGGATGTAGGCATTGAGGCCGAACCACTATAAATCCTTATGTGATGGTGCTTGCTTTGTGGTGATTGTTTTTATTAAGCTTCCGCATTTTATTTGATAATCATCACTTATGACTAGTTTAATTTAAAGAAGTTAAAATTTGTCTTAATTGGTCATAATTGGAGCTCACCCTATTCACCCCCTCCTCTAGGGTTCGGATCCCCGGACTTTACACTGGAATGCTCCGAACCCTTTCCTGGACAGGTTGCTCGAGCGAAGTGTCATGGTCGCTCGAGCGAACTGTCCAGAAACTGAATTCTGACCAGTTCAGCTCCACAATAACTCTTCCTTTTACAACCCCTTTTTAGCCACTTTTCTACACTAAGTGAGGAGTATAAATCTTCATTCAAACAACCTCAAATCTCCAATAACATCCATCCCATTCTCCTCTATCAACAACACATTCAATACAAGGAAAGGAAGAAGGAAACCATTTCACATAATATATATTTGAGACAAAACAAGAAGAAATTAAAGGCTATAAACCAACACAACTTCATGACCATAAATGTACCATTAATACTCTATCATGAGCATTCATTTCAAAACAAAGCAATAAATATGCATTAATGGAAAATATCCAAAGTCAATTAAAGCTTAGGAAAATCATTCATCCACTTGCCTTGGGTCTTCTAACAACGCAATCAAGCTCTAATACTCTTCCAAGCAAGGAATCCAAGCTATGAACAAAAACACCCAAAACAAACAAACCCTAAAAGAGTCAAAACAATGAAATAGCAAAGGAAACCTTTCAATAATGAAGGTGAAGCTTCTCTAGGGCTAGATGTGAGAACCCGACCCCTAATCTCTTGGATTAGTGTTGTTTTATTTGTGGATTAGTTCTTTTAGTGGGATTAGTAGTTGTTGGGTGGAGTTTGTGAGCTAGAATGAGTTTTCTTCTAGTTTTGGGCTTTTGAGTGCTTTGGTAGCTTGTGGGGCCCTTTGGGGGTTCCCTTTTCGGCTTTGCATTTTCTTGTGAGATTTTCCCGATTGGTTTCGTATCGTGTTTTTGGCCCATTGCATTCATCTCGAGGAATCCTACAACTTTCATGTTGATCCCATATCCATTTGAGAACCCGAAAACCGATTTCTTGGCCTTGAGGGCAAAACAGTCTTTTCACACCAAATCTGTACCCAAAACTCGATATTCTCGAAATCCGTGAAACATACACTTTTTGGAAACTAGATATTTCGACGATCATTTCTTCCTTCTTCGTCGAATCCATCCGAGGTCCCGAATTAGATGATTTCAGCCACCCAAGTTCTTTAAGTTGTGGGACCCATTCTCACTTGTTTATAAAAGGAACCCATCTCCTTCTTTCTCATTCACTCTCCATTGCTCCAGCACAACTGAACCTAGGGTTCTTGTGGTTTTCTTCTTCTCCTTGCTTCTTCATCTCCAAGCCTCACCAATAGTTCACCAAACTCGAAATGGAGACCATCATCTTCTTCCTCATCTCACAAGCTTGCCATTGATACCATTTGTGAAGAGAGACCTCAATCTCAAGACCTTCATTGAGTTTGCTATTGCCATTAGAGGGCCTTCAAGGTAGGTGATCATTTCCATCTCTTAGATTAGTGTTCCTCTAGCCATTGAGATTCTACATGTGCATTATTGGAAGCTCTTTCATTTTCAAGCTTGGTGTAACCCATTTTTGGGTTGTTTTGGGGATTTTTGATTGTAGCTTGGAAGTGAGCTTAAGAAGGGATTTGGAGCTTGGATTTGCTTGATTAGAGTCAAAGGCAAGTGGATGAATGGATGGTTTTAATGTTATCAAAGTTTTATGAGAAAACCCTAAGTTTTATTACTTGTTCTTGATCATTGAATACATGTTTGCACATATGCTTCTTGCCTTATATATATTGATTTCGAAATTTGCACATCAATGGTTGTTTCTCTCTTGTTAATTTCTTGGAAAGGTATGCTTTCATTTTGTCAAAGTTGCTCATATGGTCTTGAAAAGAATGGGGTTGGTTTCTCCACCCATGTTTATGTTTACTAGCTTGTATGGATTGAAATAGAAGTTCATTTAAAGAGTTTGGCCAACTAATCTATTGTTTTGGAAATGGGATCAATGGTTTTTAATTACCCCTTGATTATGGCAAATGGAGATTCTCCCCTTTGGTTTGGTTTTAAATGAGAAGAAAGGAGATGTTTAGTTAATTGTTTTCATTGGAGCTTTCATGAGGAATGGGGTGAGCTAAGTCATTCAATGTTTTATAAACATTGGTAGAGTATTTATTATCCTTGTGATAGCCTATATGAATATTGTGAAATGGTTTCCTTCCCCTTTTTCTTTGCATTGGACTTGACATGGAAGTAGTGATGGATAGAACTCAAAAATGGGGATTTGGAGAAGTGTAGAGAGATGCATTGGAGGAACTATTAGCTCAATGTTATTGTAAGGACCTTGTGGATGTGAGGAAGATGGTTTTGAGGAGGAAAATGACTCAAAACTGAACTCAGTGAGCATTTTCGTAACTGGCGGTCAGCTCACGGTTAGCCAGCGGCTAACCGCCGAATGCATCGGCGGCTAACCGCCAGCTAACCGCGCACCGCGGTGACTTTTCCAGAGAGCATCATTTTCCACCTGAAAACGCGGTCAGCCTCACGGTTAGCCAGCGGCTAACCGCCGAACCCATCGGCGGCTAACCGCCAGCCAACCGCACAATCACGGTGCCTTTTCCCGAGAGCATCAGAATTCTCACCTGAAATTCGGTCAGCTCCACGGCTACCCAGCGGCTAACCGCCGAATGCATCGGCGGCTAACCGCCAGCTAACCGCCAGGTAACCGAAATTTCCCAGATTTCGAAAAGCTCCCCGCTCGAACGAACTCTCCGGTTCGTTCGAGCGTTGAGCTTTGTCGATCAAAGGAGATTCACTAAGCATTGTAAGAGGCCATTCGAGAAAGGAACCATATCACAAGGATGTCATTCGAAGTTTTGAAAAGTGTAAAAGTGCATAAGGAGCCCGGAATGTCTTCAAACTCAAGGAGTACCAAGTCATTTCAAAAATCGACATACGGGACCCCTATTCACTTATATAGATCTTGAAACCGATAGGTTTACCCGCAATTGTTATAGTTCATTGTTTCACCTCTTTTTCCAAGATTTGCATTACATGACCCGTTTTCCCGAAAGCATTGAAGTTACTCTAGTAACAGTTATTGTCCCGAAATGTATTGCCCGATATGATATGACAGTGTGCCCTTGAGCACCCCCGTTTACCCGTTTATTTACGTGCCCTTGAGCACCCCCGTTTACCCGTTTATTTACTGTACTTGATTACTTGATATGTCTCGATTGGTTTTATCCTATGAGTCGGCATCACTAAGCTTGGATACCTTGCCAGTCTGATCCACTGACTTGGAAATCCCTCTCCCGTCCCGCCAGCTGCAGTTTGGATCCCGATACCCGGTTATTGCCGTGGTCCCGTCCCGATACCCGGTTCGCTACCGTGGTCCCGTTCCCGTTCCCGTATATTTATTATTGTATATATGATTTACGTTGAGTCTCCTCACCTTGTGTGACTGAGACCAACGTCCCGCTCCTGTCACTTCGGTGATAGAGGACTTAGCTTCTTGTGATTGCCATCTTGCCAGTTCCCGATTCCTTGGACACCCGACATGGTTTATATTGCTTACTTGTTTTCAGTTAAATGATTCATTGCTTTTATGAAAGTTGTTATTTAGATAAGTGTTAATGCTCTCCATTGTAAATTCAGTCACTATTATATTGTTTTATGTCCTTTGCACACGCACATGTTTTACATGAATATCGGTTGGGTGAATACCCGTGCTTTTACATATGTTCCATACGATCCATGATTTTGCTAGATTTATATGATTACACGTGGTTTAAAGGAATACTCGAATTGTTAAATATCCGTGCTTTGTTTTAAATGACATTTGACTTGTGAGATTCCCATGTTTATACACGTTTTAAATGATTACCCGATTTGTCAAGTATACATGGTTTGAAATATATTTTTGATGACACTTGTTTTGCCAGATTCCTATGTTTATACCTATTCTACATGACACCCGATTTGTTTAAATATCCATATCTTGGAATAGGTTTAAACGAACATTAGTCTTGTCAGATTTCTTGGGTTACACTTGTTTTAAATGAATACCTGGTTTGTTGTACACTTGTGTTTTTACTTAAGTTTCAAATGAACGTTGTTTTGCCATACCGCTATATTTATACATGTTTTAGACGAATACCCGATTGTCAAATATCTATGATTATAGATGATGTAAATGAATACATGTTTTATTAGATGTTCATGTTTTACCCGTGCTTGAAATGAATACAAGTTTTTCCCGAGATTCCCGACTTTGCACCCGTTTAATTATATGCAGTACTTGATCGATTAGCATGATTTATTATATGTTTTACTCTTTGGTATATTTGTGATCTTTTCATCCACCTGCCAGACCGTCGTGTCTGACCCACTACTTTTGGTACTCAGGTTCAGATTTCTTCGTCCCGAGTTGAGAGCTTTGTTGGCTGTGGAGCCATGTTTTGCAGGTTGTTTTGTCAGCTATGTCATGTAGACATTGAGCTTGACATCGGAGCTACGTCACATTTGGGTAGTAGTTTATAGCTTATTGTTGTATGGCTTTTATTAGCCTTTTTCTTGGGATTCTTAATTAATGTACATTGATAATTGTAACTTGAACATATTCGGGAATGTAATATCCTGTTACTGTCAGCTCTGTAATTTATTGTGATGTTTACTCCAGTCTGATATGATTCTTGATATAATAGCTATGGGCTAAAGGTTGAGTGCGACGCGGAATCCGATGGCCACGGACTTCGGGTCGCAACGCCACAAATGCTTCCGCAAAATATTCAGAATGTGTTGTCTTCACACACGTGGATCCTGGGAGAAGTAAATATAATTATACCTTAATCCCAATTCCCGCCCCCGAGGTTTCTGTTTCGGGGGCGTGACACTAGAGGAACACAAATCTAGAAGATGGGAAGGATTACTCACTTGGATGACCTTCAAGTGAAGAGAACTAGCTCAAGGAAGATCTCAAGGTTGGAAGATTTCTCCACAATTGGTATCAAGATGAAGCTTGTAAGGTGAGGAAGAAGGTGATGATCTCCACTTCTCAAGTTGTGCAAGGTTGTCCACATAGGTAGCATCTTCTCTGATCTCCAATGGCTCATGTCGGAGTACATGCGACGGGTCGGGGACATATTTCTTCAACATAGACACGTGAAAGACGTTGTGTACGCCAGATAGCTCAGGCGGTAAGGCTAATCTATAAGCCACATCACCAATCTTGCTCACAATGTCATATGGTCCAATGTATCTCCGTGATAACTTGCCCTTCTGTCCAAATCTCAATGTTCCTCTCGTAGGTGACACTTTCAAGAAAATCTTGTCTCCTTCTTTGAACTGTAAATCCCTTCTATGAGAATCTGCATAGCTTTTCTGTCTACTCCGGGACACTTTCAGAAGCTCTTGAATCAACTTGATTTTGTCGCTGGTCTCACTAACAATGGTCGGTCCATGGAAACTGCGAGTGCCGACTTCTTCCAAACAAACAGGTGTCCTACACCTTCTGCCATACAAAGCCTCAAAAGGAGCTATCCCAATGCTCGAGTGGTAACTATTATTGTACGCAAACTCACACAACGGTAGAGTCTCGTCCCATTGAGTCTTGAAATCTAACACACAAGCACGGAGCATATCTTCAAGAGTTTGAATCGTTCTCTCTGATTGCCCATCTGTCTGCGGGTGATACGCTGTGCTAAACTGTAGTCTTGTACCCATAGACTCATGTAGGGTCTTCCAGAATCTCGAGACGAATCTGCTGTCTCTGTCAGAAGTGATAGAAACTGGCTGCCCATGTCGACTGACGATCTCGCTGACAAACAACTCTGCCAAAGGTAGCATGTGCATCTTCTTCCCTATCTTCATGGCAAGGAAATGCGCTGACTTGGTGAGTCGGTCCACAATGACCCATATCGCATCGTTGCCTCTGCTGGTCCTCGGCAATCCCGAAATAAAATCCATAGTAATGTGTTCCCACTTCCATTCCGGGATCTCCAACGACTGTAAAAATCCTGGAGGCCTCAGATGTTCTGCCTTTATCAACTGACAAGTCATACAACGGGAGACAAACGCTGCAATTTCTCTCTTTATGTTGTTCCACCAAAATTTGCCCTTCAAATTCTGATACATCTTCGTGCTGCCTGGATGCATAGAGTACTTTGTACTGTGAGCTTCGGTCATGATATCATTCCTCAAGTCTTCAATATTTGGCACGCATAGACGGTCACGGTAGTACAAAACTCCATTCACAATACGGAAATCGGGACGTTCTGCTATGTGTTCTGCAATCTTGGCCAACTCTGGATCTTGCAACTGACTATCCTTGATCTTCTGAATAAAAGAAGGTTCTGACACTGTCATGTTAGCTAACAAAACACCCTTCCTCAGTGGCTGCAGGTCTATACTCAACTCTTCAAATTGCTCAAAGATACAAGTGCCACTTAGGTTTGCCAAGCCTACTGATTTTCTGCTCAAGGCATCTACAACTACATTAGCTTTCCCCGGGTGGTACTTGATTGGAAAATCATAGTCCTTGATATATTCCATCCATCTTCTCTGCCTCATGTTCAATTCCTTCTGAGAAAACAAGTACTGTAAGCTGCTGTGATCAGAGTGGGCTTCGAACTTCTCTCCATAAAGGTAATGTCTCCACATTTTCAACGCGAAAACGACCGCTGCTAACTCAAGATCATGGGTGGCATAGTTATTCTCGTGATCTTTCAGCTGCCGGGATCCATATGCAATCACTTTTCCTTCTTGCATCAACACACAACCAAGTCCAACATTCGAAGCATCGGTAAAAATGGTAAAACCACCGCTTCCAGATGGTAAAGTAAGGACTGGTGTTGTAGTTAATCTCTTCTTCAGCTCTTAGAAACTCTCTTCACACTGATCTGTCCACACATATGGCACATTCTTCCTGGTCAACTTCGTCAAAGGTGAAGCAATCGACGAAAATCCCTGCACGAACCTCTTGTAATATCCTGCCAATCCCAGAAAACTTCTGATTTCTGTTGCATTCTTCGGTCTTTCCCAACTCATAACTGCTTCAACCTTGGATGGATCCACTAATAGTCCTTCTTTGGAGATGATGTGCCCCAAAAATGCTACTTGCTCTAACCAAAATTCACACTTGTTGAGCTTCGCATACAGCTGGTTCTCTCTCAAGAGTTTCAATGCTATCCTCAAGTGCTCTTCATGCTCTTCTCTAGTCTTGGAGTACACCAAAATGTCATCTATGAATACTACAACAAACTGATCTAGATACTCTGCAAATATCTTGTTCATCAACGCCATGAACACTGCCGGTGCATTTGTCAATCCAAATGGCATCACTAGGAACTCGTAGTGGACATATCTTGTCCAGAAAGCTGTTTTCAACACATCTGATTCTCTGACTCTCAGCTGATGGTAACCGGATCTCAAGTCAATCTTCGAAAAGTATGATGCACCTTGTAACTGATCAAACAATTCATCTATTCTTGGCAATGGGTACTTGTTCTTGATGGTCATCTGATTCAATCTTCTGTAATCTATACACATTCTCATCGAACCATCCTTCTTCTTGACAAACAAAACTAGAGCTCGCCATGGTGACACACTCGGTCTCACAAAACCTTTGTCCAACAACTCTTACAATTGAGTCTTCAACTCTCCCAACTCTGCTGGAGCCATTCTATATGGTGCAATAGATATCGGAGCTATCCCTGGTAACAACTCGATAGTGAAATCAATCTCTCTGATGGGTGGTAAACCTGGAATCTCCTCCGGAAAAACATCCGGGAATTCCCAAACAATTGGGATCTCCTCCACCCCTTGGGACCGTTTATCCTCCGTGATAAACGCCAAATATGCTTCACAACCACTTCTCAAAAGTCTATCAGCCTTCAATGCTGAGACAAACCCTGCACGAGGACTCCTCCTCTCTCCCTGAAACAGTACCCCTGCTGGTGTCTCATCTAACTTGAAAGTCAGGGTCTTATGGAAACAATCCATTGTGGCATGGTATCCTGCCAGCCAATCCATCCCTAGGATGACATCAAAATCGAACATCTCTAATAGAATGAGATCTGCGGTTAAAACCACCTCTCCTATCTGGACTGTGCAACTAGGGTAATATGTACTACAAATAATTTGTTTGCCTACTGGGGTTGCCACAGTCAAAATAAACTCAAATTCTCTAGCATGCATATCAATCAACTTAGAAAATTCGTGGGATAAGAATGAATGTGTAGAGCCAGGGTCAAATAAAATTTTAGCTTTTATCCCACAAATAAGAAGTGTACCTTCCACTACATTTCCCGCTGCCTCTGCATCCACTCTATTGACTCCGTAGATTTGCCCTCGATGTTGGGGCCTATTCTGTGCCTGTTGTGGTCTGCCTTGTGGTGCATTCCTATGTTGCTGCGGTGCACGCTGACTTGGGTTGTGTCCCTGCCGACGAGCCTGTTATTGTTGTTGTTGTTGTTGTTGTGGCCTATGTTGCTGCTGTGGTGGTGCTTGTTGTTGTAGTGGCCTTGCCTGATTCTGAACAACGATTGCATTCTGTGGTGCTGGTGGACGCTGTGCCCCTTGCTGCTGCTGCTGATTCTGTCTATTCTACCTTGGACAGTCTCTCATCTGATGGGCCATGGAGCCACATCTGAAACATGCTCCTGTCAGTGTACGACACTGTGCACTCTCATGGTTCTTCCCACAGTGGGTACAAACCAATGGACCCTGAACAATCTGTTCTGTCCTCTGTCTCTTGTTCTGATGGTTCCTTTGCTTGCAATTCTGCTGCTGAGCTTGTCCCTTGCCTTGGACTCTAAGGATTTTGTTGTGAAAGTTCTCAAACTTATAGGCCCTCTTGACTGCCTCATCAAAAGTTGCAGGTGGTACTACCTCGGTGGCATCTCTCTCAATGAAGGGATTAAGTCCCTCAAAGAATTTGGCAATTTTCTTCTCCACCGTATCCACTAACTCCGAAGCATATCTAGACAATCTCTCGAACTTGGTGAGGTATTCGAGGACTGTCATGCTTCCCTGCACTTGCTGCTGAAATTCTATGGCCTTTTGCTTCTTGACATGAGCGGGTGCATATTTGTCATGGAATTGCCTCTTGAAGTTTGCCCAAACCTCTGCATCAGCCATGGTTCGTATTCTTCCTTAACCATTTTCCACCATCTGTCCGCTGTACCAATAAAGAGGGATGATGCTAGCTTCACTCTTTCTCCCCCAGTACATTGGAAAATCTCAAAGATGTTCTCCGTATGTTCCAACCAGTCATCTGCAGCCAATGGGTCTTCTATCCCCAGAAATTCTTTCGGAGCTCTCTTCCGGAATCGCTCAAACAAGGCATTAGGGTCATGTTGCCTTTGGTTTATGACAATAGCGGGTTAGGGTTGAACCCGTTCCGGTCTCCTCTGTAAGACCTCAAGCAATTGCCTTTGCATGTCTGCCATTTCCCTTGCATGATCTTCTTCTCTGTTGAGCATCTGTTCTTGTAGTCTAGCCTGGTTCTCGTTAGCTTGACGTTGCTGGTCAAGCATTGCTTGCATCATTTCCTGGAACTGATTTGGTGGGTTGTTCTCAACTATATCCTCTTCCACTGGCCCGGTGTGATCACTGTTACTTCCAGAAGGAATGCCATTCACTGTTCTTTTACGGGGAGGCATGATGCTGCAAAACAAATTGTTAGCACATAGTAATATAAAGGGTCACACACTACTCACACGATACTAGCTAACGAAAGATCTATCGGATCCTCGCCACATCCTTAGGATTTCTAGTTTCTTTTAATTGCTTGAAACACGACTCTCTCTGATACTAGTCTGTCGCGACCTCGGACCGGGAATCTGAAGGACCAATCCAGGATCGGGGACTAAATGATATGATGATATGAGATGATCCATATCGGTCTATTAACAACATACATTTATTTGATTTCCCACAGGTGTCTGCGGCGAGGATCTCACAACCATAAATGAATATTTCTTTTAAATGCGGAAGCGTGTAGCAAATCAAATAGTCAAACCATCCTTGATCAAGAAGATAACATCAAGTATGAAATACTGTATCAGAATGAGCAATGATCATTAGCATGTTACCCAAAAGTAAGTTAAAGTTTATACAAATATCATTTAATTACATTTCCCAAAAATAGGGGCCCACAAGTTCAATATAACAAAATACTAATCCGAAGAATGGTTAAATAGTTTCCCAACATATAAGGTCTCTCATAGCAAACAAACGTCTACATGACGTCATCAGCACGCCACTCAACTAACTGTTGCGGTTCTACGACCGCCTCCTCGTGCTCCTCCTCTGGGTATCCAACAATGGGACCTGAGTACCAAAGAGGAGGTCAAACACGACGGTTTGGCAATTGGATAAAAATACAATGACAATATGGAAAATTACATGCATTTACCTCCAAAAACATTGGAACCTGTTTAAATGACAATTTCTCTAAACAAGGTAAAACATTTATTCAAATTCGAGTATGCATCATAAAACATGTAAGGGTAACCAAGGGAACGGGAAACAATCAAGATGGCAACCACACGAAGCTAAGTCCTCTATCACTAAGGTGATAGAGCAATAACTAGGCACTGATCTCAGTCACTCGAGGTGAGGAGAAACAATGCATCTTATAATTACATATACATACATATAATATACATGACCACGGTAGCGAGCCGGGCATCGGGGACCACAGTAGCAATCTGCGGTATCGGGACAAGACCACGGTAATGACCGGGTAACGGGATCCAAACTGCAGCTGGCGGGACAAGAGGGGGATCTCCAAGTCGGTGGATCAGACCAACATGGTTATCCAAGCTTAGTGGTGCCGACTCATAGGTCAAATACAATTGAGACATATGCAATCAAATCCAATACGATAAATAAACGGGCAAGACGGGGGTGCTCAATGGTACATTATCATTTCAAGTGGTGCAATGCACTTCAAGTCAAGTAACCATTTCAAGTGTACATCAATGCTTTCGAGAAAATAAGACATGTAGTATAAATCTCGGGATTGATAATGTACAATAAACAATTGGAATTTCGGTAAAGTATCGTGTTCAAAATTCGTCTAAAGTGGATAGGGACCCCGTATGTCACTCTAATGACCATTTGGTACTCTTTGAGTTTGGGAACATTCCGGGCTCCTTATACACTTTGAATTCTCAAAACTTCAATTGAAATCTTTGTGATATGGTTTCTTCCTCAAATGGCCTCATACAATGCTTAACAATCCTCTTGACGTAGAGAGGTTCCCAAAGAATAGTCCCAAACCATTAAAATAGTTCATCGTTGTCCCAACATAGCCCTGCCCAACGGGGCCCATCACTCGAGCGGACTGGAGAGTTCGCTCGAGCGAGTCGCTCTATGTAAAGGTTGTCTGGGTGGGTTCGCTCGAGCGAAGTTGAGGTCGCTTGAGCGAACTCATTGGGTCGAGCGAATATTTAAATGTGTTCGAACGAACAACTCTTTGGAATGAGTTCTGGGATGTCCGCTCGAGCGACCAAGCTATTGGAATGCTCCGAACCCTTTCCTGGACAGGTCGCTCGAGCGAAGTGTCATGGTCGCTCGAGCGAACTGTCCAGAAACTGAATTCGGACCAGTTCAGCTCCACAATAACTCTTCCTTTTACAACCCCTTTTTAGCCACTTTTCTACACTAAGTGAGGAGTATAAATCTCCATTCAAACAACCTCAAATCTCCAACAACATCCATCCCATTCTCCTCTATCAACAACACATTCAATACAAGGAAAGGAAGAAGGAAACCATTTCACATAATATATATTTGAGACAAAACAAGAAGAAATTAAAGGCTATAAACCAACACAACTTCATGACCATAAATGTACCATTAATACTCTATCATGAGCATTCATTTCAAAACAAAGCAATAAATATGCATTAATGGAAAATATCCAAAGTCAATGAAAGCTTAGGAAAATCATTCATCCACTTGCCTTGGGTCTTCTAACAACGCAATCAAGCTCTAATACTCTTCCAAGCAAGGAATCCAAGCTATGAACAAAAACACCCAAAACAAACAAACCCTAAAAGAGTCAAAACAATGAAATAGCAAAGGAAACCTTTCAATAATGAAGGTGAAGCTTCTCTAGGGCTAGAGGAACACAAATCTAGAAGATGGGAAGGATTACTCACTTGGATGACCTTCAAGTGAAGAGAACTAGCTCAAGGAAGATCTCAAGGTTGGAAGATTTCTCCACAATTGGTATCAAGATGAAGCTTGTAAGGTGAGGAAGAAGGTGATGATCTCCACTTCTTAAGTTGTGCAAGGTTGGTAGTGGATTGGGTGATGGAAGGCAAGTGCAAGAAGGAGGCAATGGAAGCACTAGGTTCTCACTCTCTTGTGCTGGAACAAATGAAGAATGAAGTGAAGATGAAGAATGGCTTCCCTTTGTTAACAAATGAGTTGGGTCCCACTACTAAAGGAGTTAGTTTGGCTGAAATCATCTCTTTCGGGACCTCGGATGAATTCGACGAAGAAGGAAGAAATGATCGTCGAAATATCTAGTTTCCAAAAAGTATATGTTTCACGAGTTTTAGGGATATCAAGTTTTGGGTACATATTTTTGTGTGCAATGACTGTTTTGCCCTTAAGGCTATGAAATCGGGTTTCGGGATCTCGAACGGGGACGGGATTAACATGAAAGTTGAGGGACTAACAATACCAATAAGACGGGATTAAAACCATGAATGCAAAATCTCCGATAAATCCCCAACACATGCAAGGTCCTAAAGAGGGAACCCCCAGAGGGCCCCACTAAACACAAAGCAATCAAAATCCCCCAAAACTATTTCAAAAGCTATTCCAAACCCAACTTAGCCAAAATCACTAATCAAGCTTAGAACTAACACACAACTTAATTAGTACTAATCAAGTTCTCTCCGGTCGGGATCTTACAGGGTGTTTGCACACCAAGGAACAGGGTCAACGACATGTCGAGCAATAGATAAGCAAGATATAATAAACATGACATGCATTAAATATCAGAATAATGACGTGTATAATAATCATGTGAATATAAGAAAATGAAGCTAGGCATGGAAGCATGAATAAGTAATCATCAGAAACAAAACAAGAATCTTAACATAACTAATAATCACCACTACCCATGCAATGCAATGCAAGTATCAAGAGGGAGACTTCGTGGATGTCCTAGCTACCTCACGGGGCATTAGTAACAATCCAAACTAGACCACTGATACCAAAGTCCGACTCCAGGGGGATCCTAGCTCCCGGTCCCCGAAATAACAGCATGATCCTAACCCGCTCCCAGCTATTCAGCGCCATGGGCACTGTCTTACGCTGACAGCTCATCTCGTTGTTCGAGTAGCCAGCCCATCAATAAAAGCTCAAACTGCAGTTGGCCATGACATGCAAATAATAATGAAGTGGTGTTGACACGAGGAAAACCGAGACAAGCAAGTCTAGCTAGCTCAACACACAAGGCATGTTCATAGGGGTTATTTCATTCAAGACAATACAAGACAAGTCAACCACATGATAATCCTTTACATGCTAGTCAGTCATGTTTATCAAATACATGACACAAGGTTCCTAAGATACATTCTAAGTCAGGTCCTTATCCTAGTTTTACAAGGATTATGTCTCATAATTAGTTAGGTATATTTTGCCAAGAGAGTGTACAAGGAACAATATCAACGGATAAGAGTCACAAGTCAAGGAGTAATTACAATCCAAACCTAGGCAAGCGGTGTCATCCCTGTACCCCCACATGTTCTAACGGAGTACGCATGGAAATTGGATCAACGATGCTTCTAGGGAAATCCCTTTTTTGTACAATCATATTAAGCATCGATCGATTTAGTTCCATACGCATTCAGTTACACCATGTGTAATACATGAATACCTAGACAACCCATCGAAGCACAGTAAGCCACGTGCTATGATTTTAATCCCATTAATGGTCAGTTGAGAGTAGGTTCATGGTTTCTAACATCTAAGGCCCAAACCTAAGTTAACAGATCTCATTTCTAAATGAACATGAGCTGGATCATTAATCTAAGTATTCACATCACTTCCCGATCTTTGAACGTGAGGAAACCAGAACCATTGGATTCTACATTTGCAGGGCTTTCCAACAATATATTACATGCAAAAATCCAACGGACAGATTACAAGTTACAAGGCTTCGAAGTTAACATGTCCAGCAATCCTGCACCCTCCGATCGATTGAACAGGAGGTCCGGTCGATCAGCACTGAACGGTTCCTAGTTAGTGCACCCTGTTCAATCGGTCGGACAGAGACCCGATCGATCGGACCTGGTGTAAGACCCCGACCCAGGTTTGTTTTGTTTAGCGTCATTTAAGCCGAGATTAGATCTTAAGTTAGATTAGAAGGCGTTTAACTTAGATTGCGAGCTCGATAGGTTTTCCATAGCTCTGGGAATTTTTGAGAGCTGTTGATTTAGCTTGACATGGGCCGGGGGTGTCCTGTGTGACCCGTGTGTGTGTGGAGAGAATTTATTCTTGATTTGGAAAATTATGATTTTAATTTCCTTTGATTTGTCAAAATAGCATTTACAATTTTTAAGTTCTCTCTGTCTGTTTTCGAAACTCCAAAATCGTATTTTTCAGCAAAAAAAGGCAAAACAAACTTTTCGCCTGGAAATCTGTGCATGTATTTCAATGTTTGCAAAATCATGTGAAAATTATATTTTTGGAAACTAGATATTTGGACGATCATTTTACTCTCTTTCGTCGATCTCATTCGGGGTCCGCATGATGGGTTCCCATAGCCTTGAAGTGATTTGGCCGGTGGGGCCCACACCCCACCCAATTCAATTACAGCCCACGTGTGTTTCTCCCTCATTTCACACTTGGTTGCATTTTTAAACCAGCCAAGTGAGACTAATAGAGAAACCATCTCTTTTCCTTGTCTTCTCTCCTTTGCATGTTGGATTTCTCTAGACTAAAATGAATATTTGAGTTCACCAAACTCTTTCTCATCTCTCGAGTTTTCTCTTGATATCATTTTCAAAGGATTTCAGTTGGGATTGCTGTCTTCTTGAGGTTCTTCTCCATTGTTAGAGCTTTTAGAGGTAAGTGATGGTTTTCATCTTCCAACTATGGCTTTATGGAGTCCATTAGAACTCCATTATCATGCATGCAAGGCTTCCTAAGGAGGAACCTTTCTCTTTAAAAAATTTCCTTGATTTTGAGCTCTTTTCTTGGGGCTTCCTGTAGATTGGAGGTTCAGCTGAGAAAGGTGTGTTGGGAGACATCTTTGAGTGCATTTTGAACCAAGGCAAGTGAATGAATGAAATATGAATGTGTATGTGTTGATTTATGTATTTTTATCTTGATTTCTTGTTTTTGAACTTACTATGGTTAATCTTGTTTTGTCTTGAAGTTTAGTTTACTAAACATGTTTTTTTAATGCTTATATATTTTGATGCATTTATTTGAATTCGGTTTTGTCATTGGTTTCATTTAAATTGGAATTTTTTTGCTTGGATTGTTGGTGTCATTTAAATTGGAATTTTAATGCTTGGATTGTTGGAAATCTTGAAGTGATTGAAGGAGGTTTGGTTGGTTAGATTTGAAGCGATGAAATGGAAGTGTTGAATGATGAAATGGAGGAGCTTTTGAGCTCATTTTATTGCAAGGAAATGATACGCGGAATGGAGAAACATTTTGGAGAAAGAAAGGGGTTGAAATAGTTCAAAAACTGAACTGCCCGCTGACTGGGCAGTCAGTAGGCGGTCACCAGTCGGCTAGCCGACAGGTGTGCGGTCACCATATTAGTAAACCAAAATTTCAGGTTTTGATGGGGCGGTTGTAAGACCCCGAACCGAGTGAACCCGATTAGTGCTAATTAAGTTGCGTGTTAGTGCTAAGCTTGATTAGTGTTTTTGGTTAAGTTGGGTTTGGAATAGTTTTGATTCTAGTCTTGGGCTTTTGAATGCTTTGGTAGGTTGTGGGGCCCTTTGGGGGTCCCCTTTCCGGCTTTGCTTTTGCTTGGTGGATTTTCCCGATTTGTTGTGAATTGTGTTTTTGGCCCGTTGCATTCATCTTGTGGATTCTTACAACTTTCATGTTGATCCCGTGTTCATTCGAGGCCCCGAAACCCAATTTTCATAGCCGGAGGGCAAAACAGTCATTGCACACCAAATCTGTACCCAAAACTTGATATTCTCGAAACCCGCGAAAATTACACTTTTCGGAAAGTAGATATTTCGACGAACATTTCTTCCTCCTTCGTCGAATTCATCCGAGGACCCGAGAGAGATGATATCAGCCCATTTAGTTTCATTAGTTGTGGGACCCAACCCAACCCAACTCTTTAGCTAACAAGAGAAGCCATTCCATTCACTTCATCTTTCATTTTCCAGCACAACCATTGGAGCCTAGGGTTTTCTTGGTTTCTCACCTTCTTCTTGCTTCTTCATCTCAAATCCTCACCAATCTTGCACTAAACTCAAAAGGGAACTCATCATCTTCTTCCTCTCCTTGCAAGCTTCACCTTGATACTATTCTTGGAGCAATCTCCCCATCTCGAGACCTTCTTTGAACTAGTTCTTCTCATTTGGAGGTCATCCAAGTAAGTGATCCCTCTCATCTTCTAGATTGTTAATCTTCTAGCCTTAGGGAAGCTACATTTGCATTTTTGAAAGGTTTCATTGTCATTTCATGGTTTGACCCATTTTAGGGTTGTTTTTGGGGATTTTTGATTGTAGCTTGGAAGTGATCTTGAGAAGTGAGTAGAGGCTTGTTTATTGCTAGCTTGGACTTGAGGCAAGTGAATGTTTGGAGGTTTTTAAGTTTCAAATGATGTGGTGAAGCATTGATGGATTTTTATGCTTTCATTGATTGCATTTATTGGTTTTTCATGGTTGAAATAAATGATATTTACACCTCTTGATTAGCCTCATTTAATGTCTTGGAAGTATGTAAATAAGTCATATTGTTCATAGTTTTCCTTGGTTGATCATGTGTTGGAAGGAAAGGAAAAAGGGAGAAAAATCAAAGTTCCCGGACCTGCACTGCGCCCAGGTCCGATCGATCGGACATGCAGACCGATCGATCGGACTGACTTTTAACAGTAAGGGTTTTTGGGCCGATCGATCGGACTCTGTGCAGAAATTTCGGCCGATCGATCGGACCCTGTTCAGAAAATTTTGGCCGATCGATCGGACCTTCGGTCCGATCGATCGGAGGACTCAGTTTGAGTCCGGTGGATTTTGAGATTTTTATTTTTCCCTTGGTTTTAGGTGGGACCTTGGCTACCCTTTTTGGACTATTTGGACTATGGGTGAGATGTCTTGAGCCGACACTTCTCACGGTTAGTTTGGTGACATCGAAGTTCAATCCATTTCAATCTTGAACGGGACGGAATGACGCAATAACTTCTTTATATCCAAATATAAGTCTTTTGCCTTGGTTATCGCGAACTCCATTCCTTTCGATGACTGGATAGGTTGGTCGATGTTCCCGAATTAATGTCATGCCTAGGATGGACCGTTTATAACCTTGATTTTCCTAGTATAAAATCTAGTGATAACCATAAGCTCATTTTAAGTTTGAAAATCGTAAAAGTGCATAAGGAGCCCGGATGTCTTCAAACTCAAGGAGTACCAAGTCTTTTCCATAATCGACATACGGGACCCCTATTCACTCAATTAGATCTTAAAATCATTATCTTTCCCGATTTAGTATAGTTCATTACATTTCTCTATTTCCAAGATTTACATTTACATGACTCGTTTTCCCCGAAAGCATTGTGTACACTTGAAATGGTTACTTGACCCGAAGTGCATTGCACCACATGATATGTCAGTGTGCCCTTGAGCACCCCCGTCTTGCCCGTTTGATTATATACTTGTACTTGATTTACTTGCATTGTATCGATTGTATTTGACCTATGAGTCGGCACCACTAAGCTTGGATAACCTCGTTGGTTTGATCCACCGACTTGGAGATCCCCCTCTTGTCCCGCCAGCTGCAGTTTGGATCCCGATACCCGGTCATTACCGTGGTCTTGTCCCGATACCGCAGATTGCTACTGTGGTCCCCGATGCCCGGCTCGCTACCGTGGTCATGTATAGTATATTATTTATATGAGATCCCCTGTTTCTCCTCACCTTGAGTGACTGAGATCAGGGCCTAGTTATTGCTCTATCACCTTAGTGATAGAGGACTTAGCTTCGCGTGGTCGCCATCTTGCTTGGTTACCTCATATGTTTTATCTTGTTTACTTGTTTTATAGCAAATGATTTACCTGTTTTATGAGAGTTATTGCTTAATCAGATTTACACGCTTTCCAAGAGATTTCTTACATTATATATTGTTGTATCCTTGCTTTCTCTTGCCAGACCGTCGTGTCTGATCCTTTGCTTTGGTACTCAGGTCCCGTTGCCGGCTTCCTTGAGGAGGAGCCAGAGGAGGCGGTAGGTGAACCGCAACCTCTAGTTGAGTGGCGTGCTGACGATGTCATGTAGACATCAGATTGCTTTGAGAAGCGTAACATTTTGGGAGATATACTTAACCATTCTTTGGGTTATTGTTTTGTGTATATTGGCCTTTGTTGGCCTCTATTTTTGGGAATGTAATTAAATGATATTTTTGTCTAACTTTAACAACCTTTGGGAATCATGCTATAGATCATTGCTCATTCTGATACAGTCTTGATATTTGATGTTAATGCTTGCATGGTTGAGATAGTCTATCACTTGATTTGCTACACGCTTCCGCACTCAAAAGAAATATTCATGCAGGGTTGTGATATCCTCACCGCGGACACCTGTGGGAAATTAAATAAGTTTTATAGATGGTGGGTGTAGATAATCATCATCCACTATCTAATGTGTCCCGATCCCGAATTGGGGATTCCCGGTTCGGGGTCGCGACAGCGGTCATGTCGCGACCCTGGAACGGATCCCGGGCCCGCGACGTGCGTTGTGTACATTGGAGATATACTTTCCCACAGGTTCCCGCGGTGAGGATTCCCAAAGACACGCGGAATTTGACTCACACAATCAAGTTTACGGAAGCATGTAGCAAAACACATCATGCTAAGCACCAGTAAATTTTTAAGTGCTAAAACAACATGATCACAAGACATAGTATCAAAGAAAGAAACTAACATGGCATTCCCAACATAGTTCAAGTTATAAAACTGACTCAAAAGTAATTTAAGTTTAATTACAATCCATAAGAGGCCAACAGAGGCCAATACACTTCTCTAAAATAGCTAAAGGAAACCCCAACAAAATGATGACGAGACTCAAGAACCCGCCCGACGTCTAGATGACATCGTCGGGCTGCCACTCTCTCACAGGGGTTGGCTCACAAGCCTCCTCCTGACGCTCCTCCTCAAAGGTAACGTCTTCTGCACCTGGGCACCAACAAACAAGGGTCAAACACAACGGTTTAGCAGGTAATCAATTTAGGAACAAACACGAACCAATAACGTTAAAGAAAAACATATAAGCAAATCCTTGATTTGGAATACTATACTGACTGAGATACATTTGCAGAAATGTTTAACTGAGCTGAGATACTAAAACAAACTAGCATGAGTACTTATAATAGCATGAATAGTTACAATCCACAAAGAGCCCATCCTTTCTCTATCATTTATATAATGAAAAGAGCAAGCACGCACGACACGCACGATATACATAATATAATCACGACACGATTTCCCACAAAGACGGGAATTCCGGCCGCGGAACCGGACACGTACGATGTGTAATAAATACACGACCAGTCTGCAGACAGCCCACATGTTTAAGGACCCCTAGACAATGGATCAAATTGAAAGGGCAGTCCAAGCTCAGTGGTGTTACTTAATTCATGAATGCACAAAACACGCGAAACACTATCAAAACATGTCGAGATAAAAAGGGGGAAATCACTTATCAAAACACGATGAACACAACTAGGAAGGGCATAATTAATATGCATAACACG
This sequence comes from Cinnamomum chago, assembly GCA_038049695.1. Lineage (NCBI taxonomy): Eukaryota > Viridiplantae > Streptophyta > Magnoliopsida > Laurales > Lauraceae > Cinnamomum > Cinnamomum chago. The sequence continues at coordinate 43,249,724 of CP142458.1, forward strand.
CTTAGGAAGTGATCCCCTTTTTTCTTGAAACACATCTTCAAAACGAGCTTGTACTTAAACTTCAAAACGAGTACACGATGATATTCATTATATCGAAACCAAAGTACGAATACAAAGCCTATCAAGCTCACGCAAGGACCTTTGGTTGATCGTTGTGCAGCCGAAGCCCAGATGTTGGAATTAAAACAAAATTGGTGCCCCAGAAGTTCAAGGACATCTCGGGTTTCGAGTGCATAATATCAGGCTAAAGGCCACTTAACATGTTCTAGTTTTCATTCTTGCAAAGACTCTTCAAAATAGGTAATTTGTCAATTTCGGTCACCTCGCGGTCAGGTGTCGGCTAGCCGAACTAGGGTCTGGCGGCTAGCCACCAGCTGACCGACAGGCTGACCACTGGAAATCCAGGTCCAACGCAGCCCTCTGGAAAAGAAACCGAACTGACTACGGTTAGCTTACGGTTAGCCGAACTGAGACTTGGCGGTTAGCCGCAAGCTGACCGTAGGGCTGACCGCGGGGAATCCAGTTTGAAATATAGCTCTCGGAAAAAGGAGCCGACAACGCGCGGTTGGCCAGCGGTTAGCCGACATAGGGTATGGCGGCTAGCCGCTTGCTAACCGTCAAGCTGACCGAAACCCACTGTCGGAATGTCAGCTTCTGGAAAGGGAACCGCCAAGCTCGGTCAGCTCGCAGTTAACCGAAATGAGGATTTCGGCCAGCCGCCAGCCGACCGACGGCTGACCGAAAATTCACGGGAAATGCAGTTCAGTTCAGGTTTTCACATTTCCTGCTTCCCTTCTTCTTGTTTCTCATTCCACTTGCACTCCCTGAGCCTACATGCTCTCCTAGGGACAAGACACACATTTTTCCCAATTTCAAACATTCAATCCAAGGAAGACATGATCATGAAGCTTATAAACATATTTATATGCAAAATTTCTAAAACAACAATGAAGCTTAAAATACACATGCACAATGGTCCTATAGAGATTACTTGCCTTGCCCAATTGCGAAACACTCCTCTCCAAGCACTTCACTCAAGCCAATCCAAAGAACTACAAAAACCCAAGAAAACCACACAAAACTCACTCAAAAATGGAAACAAGGAACCCATTTTAACAAAAGGGTTTGTACACATGAAAAACATGATCTTAAGGAACTAAAAAGACTTCATGAAAGTATGGGTTGAAACTCTTACCTAACAATGGTTAAACAAGAAGAGGTGAAGAAAATGAAGAGCTTGTCCCACAAGAAACTCCAAGAAATTTGTACCAATGGAAAGCTTGCAAGGAGATGAAGAAGATGATGTCCTTAGAATTTTCTTTGGAGTCCTCTAGCTAGATCATGCAAGGTGAGGAAGATGGAAGGGAAAAATGGATTTTCCAGCCCTAGGTCAAGAGACTGCAGAGATTTGGTAAAGTGAATGAAAAGAGAGGGAGATGGGGCTTAAGTGATGCTAATGAGCCCCAATTAGCTTGAACCTTGAAATGATTAAAACACAATCTTGTGGGTCTCGGATGACTTCGACGAAGAAGAATAAAACGATTGTCGAAATATCTAGTTCCCAAAAAATATATTTTTGACATGGTTTTGAGATCTCGAAAATTGTGTCCAGATTTGTGCATAAAAGACAATTTTACCCTCTTTGGGCCAAAACATGGGTTTTTGGGCTTCAAACATGAATGTGCTTAAGACGAAAGTTATAACACATATAAAAATCATTCAGATGAAATCTAAATCACAATCAAGCAGAAACCGATACGATCTTCCCAAGCTTACACGTGCGCTCAGGCCTTCCTGACTGTGTCAGACTAACACTAAACGTTCTCAAAATTCCCAAAGCTATGTCCAAGACTAAACTAATTACTTCTAACCCAACGACCACTAAACCCACTTAGGACTAAACACATACTAATTGTACACTAATCGACTTGGTCTGGGTCGGGGTCTAACAGGTCACCAGTCAGCTAGCCGACCTGGTCCCAGGAGATTAGCCGCTTGCCAGCCGACAGGTGACCGACCTCCCCCATAATTGTTGGAAATGAAAAGGAATGGAGGGGTTTTCTATCCCAATCACTTGTGGACCCTTCTTGGTCGATGTGTACACCTTGATATCCTTAATGTCGTTTAAAATTGGGCACCATCTAAACGAATGATCGACATGGGGTCTCAAAAGTGTATACTTACTTGACGATTACAGTCTCGAGGTATTGATGTGGAATTGTGATTTCTAAACTAAATTCTCGTTTTGCGATTTGTATCGTCTTGAAAAAAGTGTTTCCAAGGTTTTGATTTAAAACCCCATTTGTGAATCATTGCGTGAATCGTGTTTTTATACACATCGTGTTGGGACAATTATTTCGTGAACTTTCGTGAACGAGCGTGCGTGTACTTGATATAGAGTGAGTAGTTCCCGAATTTGGAAGTGTCAAACATTGTTTTGAAAGTGTGTGCATTTTTGTGTCGACTCCACTCAGCTTGGATGACCATTGTCAGTTTGATCCGCTGCCTTGGGTCCTTAAATCTTGTCCAACATTAGTTTGGAAATACGTGCTTGCTTGTTTAGCTCGTTCGGCGGTGGGACTTGTGTGTGGTTCTCAGTTATACTGGGCTACTACAATTATGATAGTGTCTCCCTTCATCATGCGTGACGGAGAATTTTGAGTGCTCTCGTCACTTCGTGTGACAGATAATGTAGCTCCATGTGGTTGCCAAAGTATTGTTTTCGAGTGGTCATCTTGATTTAACATCTGATCTTGTAGAGGATATTATCATTGAAATGCTTTGTTTTACTCGGATTCTCTTTATCGTATATGTTGTTTTTATTAATTTCAAAACTATTGATTTATAACATGATTGTACTTTATTCTTTTGCCTGCCAGATCGTCGTGTTTGACCCTTTCGTTTTGGTGCTCAGATCCAGGTTTCGTTGCCCTTGAGGAGGAGAACGAGGAGGCGGCTGTAGAGTAGTCTGTTAAGCGAGAATGGCAGCCCAACGATGTTATTTAGACGTCGGGTTGGGTCTTGAGATGTGTAACACTTTGGGGAATTTACCAACTAACTTTCGGGAAACTTGTTATTAGCCATTGTGGCTATCTTTTGGGATATGTAAAACTTAACTTTACATTTTTGTGGTTGCACAACTTTAACTTGAACTAATGGGTTTGCTAGTTATGTTTCTCTCTCTGACATGAGTTCTTATATACTCTACCTTATTTGTGATGTTACTTGTGTGTTTGCTACATGCTTCCGCAAATAAATCTTTATGTGTGATCGTGAGATGATTCGAAAAATGGGTGGAATACTCACCGCGGGAACCTGTAGGAAACGTCGCGGCGCCGGATTAGGGCCTCGGCTTGGCTCTGTCCCGGTCCGGGGACGTGACAAGACTTGCATAAGAGCGGGACACATTTCAGGCAATTAAAACAAACTAGAAACATAGAGACGTGGCAAGGATTCGTTAGAATCTTCGTTAGTTAGTATCTGACATTCAAGGATGGCTATCTGACCATTGAAAATGACACTGCATGGGCTACATTCAAGGAACAGTTCAGTGAGAAGTATGTGCCCTCTCACATCTAGAGGCAAAATGCTGTAGAGTTCCAACTACTCAAACAAGGGGACATGACAGTCCTTGAATATGTTACAAAGTTTGAGAGACTGTCTTGATATGCCCCTAAACCGATCGACATTGAGCAAAAGAAGGTTATCAATTTCTTGGAAGGTCTCAATCCTATAATTGAAAGAGATGCTTAAGGTGTTGTCCTACCAGCCACCTTTGCAAAAGCGGTCAAGAGGGCCTACAAGTTTGAAAATATCATTAACAAGATAATTCAAGAAGCACAGAGAAAACGTAATCAAGCGTCTCAAAAGAACCAGCAGAATCAGAGGTAGCAACAAAACAAGAGGCGAAGACATGATCAAAACGCACAAGAACAAGGGACTTGTGATCATTGTGGCAGAAACTGTTAGAGTTTTTGTTTTGTTGCAATTTGATAGGATGCATTCATTTTCATAAGCTTGATCTCTCATTCCTTCATGTTCTTAATCTTAGGATCTTCATGCATATTTCTCATTCATAATCTTTGTTTTTATTATATGATATGCATGGATTTCAAATCTTATTTATCTTAAGTTCATGAAGTCTTTAGTTCAGATTTTCAAGTCTCAAAATCTTCTATCTTTGAATTCAAAAATCATTTCAAGCTTTCCAATTGTTTTCACTTTAAATGAATATTTTGGTTTGAATGTTTCGTGTCTTTAAAATTCTATTTTCTTCCTTTTTAAGTCATGATCCCAAGCTTGATCTAAGTGCCTCAAAGTCCCCTGGAAAGAAGCCCTCATATTTTCATCTTTCTCAAAATTCAGATTTCGTGGGCTGTCTCAAGGTCGGCCTGCCTGTGTGGACGGTCGACCAGGCACACTGTGGGTCAACCGGGGATTTGTGCCGTTAGCCTCTCCAACGGGCATTTTTAGAGCCGTTGAGCACCCGGTCGACCCGGTCCTGTACCAGGTCGACCGGGTACTAGCCACTGAGAACTTTTTCTCTTTAAAAAGTGCCTTTTTGTTTGGCAAAAGTTGCTGAACTTTGGGGGATTTTTAAGGCCAAGGAAGAACAACTTTTTAAGAGTATTAGTGAAGGGATTATGAAGCTAATCCAATGATTCAACCTTTGATCTTCAAATGGGTGTGCTTTCTTTATCCCAACTTTAATCTCATGCTTAGCTTCAAAATCTTTGTTTCTTTTAAGCATGATTAAATAGTTCTCTATCCTTTCATATGTTGTTTTTCATAACATGCTTAGAACTTTAAAATCTATTAGCTTTATGAAATCAACATATGCTTTGCATTTCACATGAGGTTGTTTTATTGTTTCAAAACTAACTTGCTAGATTTAAGTTTTACTTCTTCTAATCAAGTTTGCTCACTATGAAAACCCATGCTTTTGTCATAAACTCTTTCTCATATAAATGAATAACATCTTTGCATCATTTAGAAATTCTTCTTTCTAAAAAGAGATAGAGTAATTTCTAGTATATGCATAAATCATAGACTTTTACAATTCATATTCATGTCTAGAGAGTGAGATTTCATTTTCAATTCAGCCTATTTAGAGGCATTAAATTGCACTTACATTATTCTCTTATCCATGCATTCATAGGCATTTTATTTAAGAGAAAATCCTCTTGTTGTAAAGGTTGGTGCTTAGCCTTGAAAAGCATATATAGTGTTGTAAAGGTTTATGCTTAGCCTTGAAAAGCATAGTGATGTATTTTTAAGGTTGAAGGTGAACCTAAACCTTAATTTGAGTTAGTGGAAATCCGGTAGGGACACCGGGAGTGGATGTAGGCACGTTGGCCGAACCACTATAAATGCATGTGTTAGGGTGATTGATCATTTGCTTCTTTACATGGATGATGCTCTTATCTTTGATACTTTCATTGAAAGAAGATTGTAGTTGTTAGTTTCTTGTGCATGCTTAACTTAGAGTCATCTCCTCTTCACAAGATAATTAATCCTCTTCAAAGCATAAGTGACTTAAAAACAAGAAGTTTTAAAATTGGTCTAGATATTTGAGCTCACCCTATTCCCCCCCCCCCTCTAGGATTCGATCTTGGACTTTTAGAAACCATAACTCCAATAAGTGCCGCAAAATTACAAGAGCATGTTTCAAGTGTGGATCTTTTGAACACTTGCTCCGTGATTGTCCAAGGTTTAACAATCGGGGCAACAGGCCTCGGCAACAACATTAGCAAGCACCCTAGCAAAATCAACAAGCAATTTAGAATCAAGCTAGAGTACCTCAGCAACAAAAATGGACAGCAAGGAAGGCAACAACCTCAAAACCAGCATACCTGTCCTCCTTAGCAAAAAAAAAAAAAATGGACAGCAAGGAAGGCAAAACCAAGGACAGAATCGACAACAACAACAACATTGACGTGCCTTCCATCTGAACCAAGTGGACGCAGACGCAACAGGCAATGTGGTTAAAGGTAAACTTCTCGTCTGTCAAGTAGAAGCTAAGATATTGTTTGATCCTGGATCTACTCATTCTTTTATATCTCCTATGTTTGCTAGGTTGATTACTATTCCTATTAGAAAATTTGCATATCTTTTGGTTGTCACCACTCTAATAGGTAAGAAAATTGCTTGTAGAAACTACTATCCCAATTGTGCAGTTAAGATATGAGAAGTTGATTTGCCAGCAAGCCTTACTGTGTTGGACATGCACGATTTTGACATTATTTTGGGAATGGATTGGTTAGCGGGACACCATGCAATCATGGATTGCTTCAACAAGGTTATTACTTTCAGATTGGATGCTATTCTTATGGGAATTAGATTTCAGGGAGAAGACACCACAAGCAAAAACTAATTTCAGCTTTGAAAGCTTCCAAACTTTTGAGAAGTGGTTGTCAGGGATATATAGCGTTTATCACAGCGGATAAACAGTCACAAGGGGTGGAGGGAATCCCCATTGTGTGTGAATTTTCAGATGTTTTTCCAAAGGAGATTTCAGGTTTGCCACCAATTCGAGAGATTTACTTCACAATAGAACTATTACCAGGGACTCCTCCAATTTCTATTGCACATTACAGAATGGCTCCGACTGAATTGGGTGAATTGAAGGTACAGTTGCAAGGACTATTAGAGAAGGGTTTTGTTAGACTAAGCATCTCACCATGGGGAGCCCCAGTCTTGTTTGTCAAGAAGAAAGATGGTAGCTTAAGAATGTGTATTGACTACAGAAGGTTGAACCAAGTCACCATAAAAAACAAATATCCATTGCTAAGAATAGATGAACTATTTGATCTGTTGCAAGGAGCAGCATATTTCTCGAAGATTGACTTACGGCTCGGCTACCATCAGTTGAGAATCAGAGAATCGGATGTACCAAAGACAACTTTCAGGACCAGATATGGGCATTATGAGTTCTCAGTGATGCCCTTTGGACTGACAAATGCACCGACAATATTCATGGCTCTAATAAAAAGATCTTTGCACCACACTTAGATGAATTCACAGTCGTATTCATCGATGACATTTTGGTGTACTCTTAAGTTCAAGGAAGATCATGAGCAGCATTTGAGGACATCATTGCAGCTTCTGAGGGATAATCAGCTTTATGCGAAGCTCGAAAAGTGTGAATTCTGGCTAGAGCAAATTGCGTTTCTAGGCCACATCATTTCTAAGGAAGGTTTGGCAGTTGATCCAGCTAAGATAGAGGCGGTTATCAGTTGGGAAAGGCCGAAGAATGTAACAAAAATCAGAAGTTCTCTAGGTTTAGCAGGTTACTATAGAAGGTTTGTGCAGGGATTTTCATCTATTGCAGCACCTTTGACCAAGCTGACCTGGAAAAATGTACCATTTGTTTGGAATGAGCATTGTGAAACTACCTTTGAAGAACTAAAAAAGAGCTTGACCATAGCACCTATCCTCACATTACCATCGGGTAGCAGTGGATTCGTGGTTTATACGGATGCTTCGAATGTAGGACTCGATTATGTATTGATGTAAGATGGCAAGGTTATTGCATATGGCTCTAGATAGTTGAAGGATTACGAGAAAAACTATGCAACTCGTGACTTAGTGTTGCGACCCCGGAACGGGACCCCGGGCCCGCGACGTAAATGTTACAACTACTATTGAAGATTTTGCTTTCCCACAGGTTCCCGCGGTGATGATTCCCCAAAGAAACATGCGGAATCTGACTCACACGATCAAGTATGCGGAAGCGTGTAGTAAAACATACCAAGATAAGCACCAATAAAATATTTAAGTGCTATCACAATAATAACAAGACGTAGTATCAAAGGAAGAAGTTAAAATGGCATTCCCCACATAGTTCAAGTTACAAGATTACACAAAAGCAAGTTAAGTTTTTTGGTTACAACCCTTAAGAGGCCAACAGAGGCCAATACACATCTCAAAAATAAATAAGGGAACCCTAAACAAAATGATAGTGAGACTCGAGAACCCGCCCGACGTCTAGATGACATCGTCGGCTGCCACTCTCTCACAGGGGTTGGCTCACAAGCCTCCTCCTGACGCTCCTCCTCAAAGGTAACGTTTCCTGCACCTGGGCACCAACAAGCAAGGGTCAAACACAACGGTTTGGCAGGTAATCAATTTAGGAGCAAGCATGAACAATAAACATTTTAGAAACATATAATAAATCCTTGATGTGAAATACCATAATAACTGAGATACATTTGCAGAAATATTTAACTGAGCTGAGATACTGAAACAAACTAGCATGAGTACATAATATATCATGAATAGTTACAATCCACAAAGAGCCCATCCTTTCTCTATCATTTATATAATGAAAAGAGCAAGCACGCACGACAAGCACGATATACATAATATAATCACGACATGATTTCCCACAAAGACGGGAATTTCAGCCGCGGAACCAGACACGCTCGATGTGTAATAAATACACGACCAGTCTGCAGACAGTCCACATGTTTAAAGACCCCCAGATAGTGGATCAAACTGAAAGGGCAGTCTAAGCTCAGTGGTGTTTACTAAATTCATGAATGCACAAAACACGCGAAACACTATCAAAACTTGTCGAGATAAAAAGGGGGAAATCACTTATCAAAACACGATGAACACGACTAGCAAGGGCATAATTAATATGCATGACATGCTTAGGAAGTGATTCTCTTTTTCTTGAAACACGTCTTCAAAACTAGCTTGTACTTAACTTCAAAATGAGTACACGATGATATTCATTATATCAAAACCAAAGTACGAACACAAGGCCTATCAAGCTCATGCAAGGACCTTTGGTTGATCGTTGTGCAGCCGAAGCCCAGATGTTGGAATAAAACAGCATTGGTGCCCCAGAAGTTCAAGGACATCTCGGGTTTCGAGTGCATAATATCAGGCTAAAGGCCACTAAACATGTTCTAGTTTTTCATCCTCTCAAAACTCTTCAAAACAGGAAATTTGTCAATTTCGGTCACCTCGTGGTCAGGTGTCGGCTAGCCGAACTAAGGAATGGCGGCTAGCTGCCAGCTGACCGACGAGCTGACCGCTGGAAATCCAGGTCCAACAGAGCCCTTTGGAAAAGAAACCGAAATGACTACGGTTAGCTTACGGTTAGCCGAACTGAGACCTGGCGGTTAGCCGTAAGCTGACCGTAGGGCTGACCGCTGAAACCCAGTCTGAAATGTAGCTCTCGGGAAAAGGAACCGACAACGCGCGGTTGGCCAGCGGTTAGCCGAGATGGGGTATGGCGGCTAGCCGCTCGCTGACCGTCAAGCTGATCGAGACCCACTGTCGAAAAGCCAGCTTCTGGAAAGGGAACCGCCGAGCTCGGTCAGCTCGCGGTTAACCAAAATGAGGATTTCGGCTAGCCGCCAGCCGACCGACGACTGACCGAAACTGCACGGGAAATGCAGTTCAGTTTAGATTTTCACATTTCCTTCTTCCCTTTTTCTTGTTTCTCATACCACTTGCACTCCCTGAGCCTACATGCTTTCCAAGGGACAAAACACACATTTTTTCCAAATTACAAACATTCAATCCAAGGAAAACATGATCATGAAGCTTGTAACATATTTGTATGCAAAATTTCCAAAACAACAATGTAGCTTAAAATACACATGCACAATGGTCCTATAGAGATTACTTGCCTTGCCCAGATGCTAAACACTCTTCTCCAAGCACTTCACTCAAGCCAATCCAAAGACTACAAAAAACCCAAGGAAACCACACAAACTCACTCAAATCTTGAAAACAAGAAACCCATTTTACCAAAAGGGTTTGTAACATGGAAACCAAGATCTTTAAGGAACTAAAAGACTTTATGAAAAGCATGGTTTGAAACTCTTACCTAGAGATGGTCAAACAAGAGAGGAGGAAGAAAATGTAGAGCTTGTTCCACAAGAAACTCCACGAAATTGGTACCAACGGAAAGCTTGCAAGGAGATGAAGAAGATGGTATTCTTGGAATTTCCTTTGGAGATCTCTAGCTATGTCATGCAAGGTGAGGAAGATGGAAAAGAAAGAGGGGTTTTAGCCCTAGGTTAAGAAAGTTGCAGAGATTTGGTAAAGTGAATGAAAAGAGAGGGAGATGGGGCTTAAGTGGTGCTAATGGGCCCCAATTAACTTGAACCTTGAAATGGCAAAAACACGATCTTGGGGACCTCGGATGACTTCGACGAAGAAGGATAAAACGATCGTCAAAATTTCTAGTTTCCAAAAAGTATATTTTTGACATGGTTTTGAGATCTCGAAAATTATGTCCAGATTTGTGCACAAAAGACAATTTTACCATCTTTGGGCCCAAAACATGGGTTTTTGGGCTTGAAACAAGAATGGCCTTAAAACGAAAGTTGTAACTCATAGAAAAACCATTCAAATGAAATCAAAATCACAATCACACGGAAACCGATACGATCCTCCCTAAGCTTACACGTGCACTCAGGCCTTCCTCAGTGTGTCAGACTAACACTAACGTTCTCAAAATTCCCAAAGCTATGTCCAAGACTAAACTAATTACTTCTAACCCAACGACCACTAAACCCACTTAGGACTAAACACATACTAATCGAGCACTAATCGACTTAGTCTGGGTCGGGGTCTAACACTTAGAGTTGGCAGCGGTTGTCTTTGGATTGAATATGTGGAGACATTATCTCCATGGAGAGAAATTTGAAGTCCACTCTGACCATCGAAGCTTGCAATATTTATTTTCTCAAAAGGAATTGAACATGAGACAGAGGAGATGGATGAAGTATATCAAAGATTACGATTTTCCAATCAAGTACCATTCGGGAAAAGTGAATGTGGTTGTAGATGCATTGAGCAAAAAGTCTGAGAGTATGACCAGTTTGCAAGGAACTTGTGTACTTTAGCAGTTTGAAGACTTGGGAGTTGATTTTCAACCATTAAGGAAGGGTGTGATGTTAGTAAACATGTCAGTGTCAGAGCCTACCTTCATTCAGGAAATCAAGGAGAATCAGTTGAAAGATCCAGACTTGGCGAAAATTGTAGAGCACATCTCAGAACGTCCAGATTTTCGAGTTGTGGATAGAGTATTATACTTTCATGACTGACTATGTGTTCCAAATATTGATGAGTTGAGGAATGAAATTACAATTGAAGCTCACAGCATGAAGTACACCATGCACCCGGGGAGTACAAAAATGTATCATAACCTGAAGAGTAGATTTTGGGGGAATAATATGAGGAGAGAAATAACAACTTTTGTGTCTCGATGCATGACATGTCAATTGATAAAGCCAGAAAGTCAGAAGCCTCCGGGTCTTTTGCAGCCACTAGAGATTCCAAAGTGGAAATAGGAGCATATCACAATGGATTTTATTTCAGGCTTACCAACTACTAGCAAGGGAAATAATGCGATTTGGGTTATTGTCGATTGTCTCACGAAATCGGCACATTTCCTTCCGATGAAGACAGGAAAGAAGATGCATATGTTACCTCTCGTAGAAGCATTTGTCAATGTGATTGTTAGCCGTCATGGCCAACCGGTTTCGATCACATCGGACAGAGATAACAGATTCGTCTCGAGGTTCTGGAAGACTTTGCATGAGTCTATGGGTATGAAGCTTTAGTTCAGTATCGTGTATCACCCTCAGATAGATGGTCATTCAGAGAGGACTATTTAAACCTTGGAAGACATGCTACGAGCTTTTGTGTTTGATTTCAAGACTCAGTAGGATGAGAGCTTGCCACTTTGTGAATTTGCATACAATAATTGTTAGGGATTTTGTAGATTGCAATTTGATGGATGCATAATCATTCAAGCATCATTTGATTCACACACTTGCATTGTTTTAGATAAACTTGAAATCTTGTTTTAAACATGCAGTGTTTTTAAGAGTTGTAAAAGTTTTGATTTATGCATGATTTGTTTTCAATCTTGGATGCATTTGATTTGAAAAGAGTTTTTAGAAAATCAAGCTAGCCTTTGGTCTTAAAGTTTTCAAATCATTTTAGGCTTTGTGTGCTTCATGTTTTTAAACATCTTAGAATGATTTATAACATGTATTCTAGCTTGGTTTGGTGGCCCAAAAAGTTCCACAAAGAAAACCTTGAAATTGCAAAAAGTGGAATTTTTGGTGTCCCCGCAGTGTTGCCGGTCGATCGGCGCAGGGGTCCCGGTCGACCGGGAACACTGCAGGCAAAATGTGCCTGGGAGCACCAACGGTCATTTTTCTGACCGTTGTGTGATCCCGGTCGACCGAGGCCTGTGTGCAGGTCGACCGAGGACTAGCCGTTAGGCACTTTTTGCTATAAATATGAGTTCTTTCCTTTGCCAAAAGTTGGGAATTTTAAGGCCCTCCTTGAGGGGTTTTGAGGCAAATAGAAGGGAAATGAACTAAGGGATGAAGGGGAGCATTAGGAAAGCTAAAGCTTGGATTAATGAAGTTAAATCATCAAGTAGGCTTTACTTTCCTTAATCATATGTTTTCATGCTTTGTTTTATTTTTGGTAAATCATTTGTAGCATGATAAACTATGTTTGTGTTGTGTCCTTAACATGTTTTATGTTTTGAATTGATTTATTGTTTTGGATACTTCACCATTGATTCAATCAAAGTAGTACTTAATCTTTGGTAAATCTAAGTAGATCATGTTAATGAAAGAATCTTTGAAATTATATGTAACATGATCCATATACTTTGTTGAATCTTTGGTTGTTGTTTTCCATCATAAGAAAATCTCTTTCAAATGTATCTTATGATTTGGATTCAACTTCTTTACAAATCATATGTTTTCATGTTTTGTTTTATCTTTGATAAATCTTTTGTAGCATGTTAATCTATGATTTGTTGTATCCTTAGCATGTCTTATATTTTGAATTGATCTATTGTTTTGGATGCATCACCATTTGATTCAATCCAAGTAGTACTTTATCTTTGGTAAATCTAAGTAGATCATGTTAATGAAATATGTAACATGATTCATATACTTGGTTGAATCTTTGGTTGTTGTTTTTCCATCATAAGAAAATCTCTTTCAAATGTATCCTATGTTTTGGATTCAACAAACTTTACAAATCATATGTGTATTATTGTTTTAAAGTTTCACAACTTGCCTTACTTTGATAGGTATATCTCTTTCAAGTTGTATTTATAATTACATATGATTTGTCACCTCTTTTCAATCAAATCTATTTTTATGTTTTGAGCTTCATTGTTGATTTGATTGACATCCCTATGCATCACATGTTTAGAGCTAATCCATTTCATACAACTTGTGTAACTTTGATATCATTAACAAGTTGTTACTTTTAACATGTGATTGCATTACATCCTCAATCATAAATGTTTTATGAGCTAAAACTTTCAAAAGCCTTAGGCTTACTTTTATGAACTTTCATTTTCAAAATGATTGAGGACCACACACACACACTTCATGTACTTTCATCTTTGCATCCATAGTGTGAGTGTGTATTGGTTTTTCACTTCCATATCCGCCTATTTAAGAGGCATTGTAATGAGCTTAATTGAATCTCCATCAAGTGTATTATATAGACACTAAATTAGAGAGATAACCAACCTTGTGGTTGAAGAGGTTATTGCTTAGCCTATAAAAGCATAATGTTTAGGTTGATGTTGAGCCTTGAAAAACATCATTGTAAAGGTTATTGCTTAGCCTTGAAAAGCATATTGTAAAGGTTATTGCTTAGCCTATTGAAAAGCAAAAATAGTGGAAATCCGGTGGGGTGTTGGATCACAAGCCGGTAGTGGATGTAGGCATTGAGGCTGAACCACTATAAATCCTTGTGTGGTGGTGCTTGCTTTGTGGTGATTGTTGTTATTAAGCTTCCGCATTTTATTTGTAATCACCACTTGTGACTAGTTTACCTTTTAGAAGTTAAAATTTGTCTAAATTGGTCATAATTGAAGCTCACCCTATTCACCCCCCTCTAGGGTTCGGATCCCAAGGACTTACAATAATAGCTACCACTCGAGTATTGGAATGGCACCTTTTGAGGCACTGTACGACAAAAGTGTTGGAAGTAGGTGGGCCTTGTGGATAGGTTTTCATAACTTTGACCCACTTGACTCAGGGATCAAATACCCATAAAGCCATAAACCACATCCAGGATCCAAATCCTCAATCTCATCAATCATAATTTTCAGATGTGAATTTCGACCCCCCGCCCGGGAAAGGGACATTTGGCTTGAGAAATCTCCATTCATCTATATATGCTATTTAAATTTTACATCGAAAATGAGGATTCCGACTACCCTTAAAATCGACGGATCACGATCGCCAGCTACGGTAACGGCCGTAACACCGTTCTTCGACTACAGCCGAAGAAATGTGGGGAGAAAATAAGTGGGTGAGTTCTTCCTCTTGTCTAATGTGCTGCCGATAACACACGACGATTGTTCTGTCACATTAATTTGGGTCTCTTTAATATATGATCAATTCAGGGTCATGAGTTGTTGTCCAAATAAAGGTTAATCCTCACACAACATAATCATAGTAGATCCAAGTAAAATAAAATAATTAAAACAAAGAAAATAAAAAAGGAATGTTCCAAATATTTAAGAAGAGGATCGGCCCCATTCCCAGGTACCCCCTTCAGATCCCTTGGAAAAATAGGGTTTAGAGGCTGACTTTTCAAACCAAAGTGATGATGCAAATGAGGTTTTGATTTGTGATTTCTATGTTTTTCATGTGCAATACACGAGTGATAAAAGTGAAAGGCCGATGGGCCGTAATTGATTGGAGGTGGCTGATGGGCCAATGTTTGTTTTAGGGTGGCCGATGGGCCGAAGTAAAAGTGTGTGTGTAATCACTCATCTCATCTCATCATTCTCATTTATTCAATTTTAGAAATCAGTTCTTCATTCCCTTTTATCATTAAGTTCGATTAAATATCTGGCACCTGAGGTGGAGGAAGAAATAAAGGAAAAAATCTTTTTGGGTTTATTTTGTTGGTTTTATAGTTTTTATGAATTTTTGATATTGGGGTTAGAAGGGCCTAATTAGGGGGCTTACTTGGATTTACGTGATTAGTGGTTTATTACTGATCATCGGATTAACCATAACCTAAGGTCCTAGATGCCCACATCAGCTCTCCTAATTCCCTAATGGAACAGGAAGAGTGATGGGATGAAGCCTAATACTCTAAGCTACCTAACAAGATAACTTGATCTAATCCTAGGGTGCAAATAGCCTAAGTTTGATAATTCCTGCGCCTAACCAGTTTATTGGGTAAGATCTTAATTGGTTTGGTTTATTTTAAGTTGTGGTTTGGTTAAGAGTTATTTAGGGATGGATATGGGGTGTCTTAAGGTTCTGTTTAATGTGTTGAAGGTTCTGGAGTTTCAGGTTTTGATTCGAGAGGTGAAAAGATGTTGAAATCAGTGAAGCAGGGTTGGCGAAGGACTTGGGAGCACACACGGTGGCGCCTAAGTCACTCTAGTGACTTGGGCGCACAGGCAGTGGCGCCCAAGTGGCTATTCTCTGTGGTTTGGCTAATGGTGATGGTATCGACGTTATTTCGAAATTCATAGGGTTTCTACTTAATGAATTTTTGTTATGGTATTGTTTTAGGTCCTGGGTTGATTTAATCTTAATGATTTAAGTCTGGAACTCGAAACACAACCAGGATTCACAACTTGGGCCGGACAGAAGACTTGGGTGCACCAGTATAGGCGCCTAAATGATCCTGTGCACTTGGGCGCACCAACAGTGGCGCCCAGGTTATGATTTGAAGCTCTTTGGTTATCCGACTTCGGTTCAAGGTTCCGGATGGGTTTAAGTTGATTTTGTTTTAATTACAAGGCTGTTATTGGTTATGTGAAGGTCCTGGGATGTTGATTGAGGTCGAGGTTTGAGGTGAATAGGGATTCGGTGGTCCCGGGGGCTAGAATGGGACTTGGATGCACCTGTAGTGGTGCCTAAGTCTCTAGGGTGACTTGAACGCACCTGTGGTGGCGCCCAAGTGGCTGATTCATGGGTTCCGTTTATTTTCGGGATTTTTCCGCTCAGATTTGGAGTTTTAGGTGATTTATATCAATAGATTTTGTAGCTCGGATTGGTTTTGAGTCTCTGGTCCCTAAGTGTGTGAGAACCCGACCCCTAATCTCTTGGTTTTGTGTGGTTTTAATTGTGGATTAGTTCTTTTCGTGGGATTAGTATTTGTTGGGTTGAGTTTGTCAGCTAGAATGGTTTTTCTCTAGTTTTGGGGAATTTTGAGGGCCTTTGTGATTAGTGGGACCCTTTGGGGGTTCTTTTAGTGACTTTGCGCGTGATTGATAGGTTATTCTAAATTCTTGATAATTCTTGTTTTAGCCTCATTTGACTTATTTTGTTAACCTCTACAACTCTCGTGTTCACTCCGTAACCGTTCGAAGCTCCAAAAATCAGTTTTTCCAGCCCGGAGGGCAAAACAGTCTTTTCACACCAAATCTGTACCCAAAACTCGATATTCTCGAAACCCGTGAAACATATACTTTTTGGAAACTAGATATTTCGACGATCATTTCTTCCTTCTTCGTCGAATCCATTTGAGGTCTCGAATTAGATGATTTCAGCCAAACTAGTCCCTTAAGTTGTGGGACCCAAACCTCCTTGTTAACAAAAGAGAACCCACCTCCTTCATTGCATCCCATTCTCCATTTTTCCAGCACAGCCAGCTGAACCTAGGGTTTTCCCTTGTGTTTCCCTTCTTCTTCTTGCTTCTTCATCTCCAAGCCACACCAAGAGTTCATCAATCAAGAAATGGAGATCACCAACCTCTTCCTCATCTTGCAAGCTTTCCATTGATACCATTTGTGAAGAGAACCCTCCATCACAAGACTTCCTTTGAGCTTACCTTGTCCATTAGAGGACCTTGCAAGTAAGTGTTCTTCTTCATCTTCTAGATTTGTAATCTTCTAGCCTTAGAGAAGCTCCACCTTGATTATTGAAAGGTTTCCTTGTCATTTCTTTGTTTAACCCATTTTAGGGTTTGTTTTGGGGGTTTTTGTAGAGATTGTGGATCTTGAGCTTGAGAGGTGATTAGGAGCTTGTTTTGCTAGATTGGAACCCAAGGCAAGTGGATGAATGGATGGTTTGAATGTTATCAAAGTTTTATGAGAAAATCCTAAGTTTATTTCTTGTTCTTGATCATTGGATACATGTTTGCACATATGCTCCTTGTCACTTATATATGGATTTCGAAATTTGCATATTAATGGTTGTTTCTATCTTGTTAATCTCTTGGAGAGGTATGCATTTCATTTGGTCAAGTTTGCTCATATGGTTTTATAAGGAATAAGATTGGTTTGGCCATCCATGGTTATGTTTATTAGTTACATTGACTTGAAGTTGATACTCATTTAATGAGTTTTGTTAAATCATCTATTGTGATGGAAATGTGATCAATAGACTTTGTTTATCCATAGATTTTTGGCTCAAATGGACCCTTGTGTATATTTGGGATTCTTCCCTTTGTTTAATGTGAAATGAGAAGAAAGAGGTGTTTGGATTTAATGTTCATTGAAGTTTTGATGGGAGTTTTATTGTAATTAGGATGTTGTTGAAGTAAGGAAAAACTCATTTGTATATGTGTTGGAAGGAAAGGAAAAAGGAAGGAAAAATTCAGTGTTCCCGGACCTGCACACGCCCAGGTCCGATCGATCGGACTGTGTTTTAACTGTAAGGCTTTTTGAGCCGATCGATCGGACTCTATACATTACTGGTACAGAAATTTCGGCCGATCGATCGGACCGTCCGATCGATCGGAGGACTCAGTTTGAGTCCAGTGAAATTTGATATTGTTTTTTTTTGGAAACCTTTGGGCTTTCTATGAGTCCTAGGGGTATATATCTTAGTGTTAAGACCAATTATTCCCTAATCTAAGGTCTTCAAGACTAGGGAACTAAAAGAAAAGAATGGTGATGATCTATGCACTAATTCTTGGTTTTAGGTGGTTCCTTGGCTACCCTTTTTGGACTGTTTGGACCATGTGTGAGGATGTCTTGAGCCAACACTCCTCACGGTTGGTTCGGTGGCATCGAAGCTCAATCCATTTCAATCTTGAATGGGATGGAACGACGCGATATCTTCTGTATATCTAAACACAAGTCTTTCCCTTGGTTATCGCGAATTCTATTCCTTTCGGTGACTGAATAGGCTGCTCGATGTTTCTGGATTAATGTCATGCCTAGGATGGACCGTTTATAATCTTGATTCTTTTCTATTGTAACATCTAGGACTACCCATAAGCTCATTTTAAGTTTTGAAAATCGAAAAGTGCATAAGGAGCCCGGAATGTCTTCAAACTCAAGGAGTACCAAGTAATTGTTATAATCGACATACGGGACCCCTATTCACTTAAATAAATCTTGAAACTGATGTTTTTAACCGAAATTGTTATAGTTCATTGTTTCACCTCATTTCCCGAGATTTGCATCACATGACTTATTTTCCCGAAAGCATTGAAGTTACTCTAGTAACAGTTACTTGTCCCGAAGTGCATTGCACCACATGATATGTCAGTGTGCCCTTGAGCACCTCCGCCTTGCCCGTTTGATTATGTATTTGTACTTGATTTACTTGCATTGTCTCGATTGTATTTGACCTATGAGTCAGCACCACTAAGCTTGGATAACCTTGTCGGTTTGATCCACCGACTTGGAGATCCCCCTCCCATCCCGCCAGCTGTAGTTTGGATCCCGATACCCGGTTATTACCGTGGTCTTGTCCCGATGCCGCAGATTGCTACTGTGGTCCCCGATGCCCGGCTCGCTACCGTGGTCATGTATAGTATATGTATATGCATTCATGAGATCCACTGTTTCTCCTCACCTCGAGTGACTGAGATCAGTGCCTAGTATATGTATATGTATTTATGAGATCCCCTGTTTCTCCTCACCTCGAGTGACTGAGATCAGGGCCTAGTTATTGCTCTATCGCTTTAGTGATAGAGGACTTAGCTTCGTGTGGTTGCCATCTTGCCAGTTCCCGATTCCTTGGATACCCGACATGTTTTATATTGCTTACTTGCTTTCTGATAAATGATTCGTTTCCTTTATGAAAGTTGTTATTTAAACAAATGTTAACATTCTCCAATGTAAATTCAGTTATTACCATATTGCTTCTCGTTCTTTGTACATATACATGTTTTGAATGGATGTCAGTGGGTGAATACCCATGCTTTTACATATGTTTCAAACGATCAATGGTGTTGCTAGATTTATATGATTACAGATGTTTTAAATGAATACCTGAATTGTGAAATATCCATGCTTTGAAATATGTTTTAAATGACACGTGTTTTGTCAGATTCCTATGTTTATACCTGTTTCAAATGATTACCCGAGTTATTTAATACCCATGCTTTGAAATAAGTTTAAATGAACACTAGTTTTGTCAGATTTCTTGGGTTACACCGGTTTTAAATGAACACCTGGTTTGTTAAATATCCGTATTTTTACATATGTTTCAAATGGACATTGGTTTTGCTAGACTGCTATGAATACATGGTTTGTTGCATACTTATGTTTTTACCTAAGCCTCAAATGAACGTTTGTTTTGTCAAACCACTATATTTATACATGTTTTAGACGAACCCCGATTGTCAAATATCTATGATTTTAGATGATGTAAATGAACACATGTTTTATTAGATATTCATGTTTTACCCATGCTTGAAACGAATACATGTTTTGCCCGAGATCCACGATTTTGCACCCGTCAATTATATGCAGCATTTGATCGAATAGCATGATTTATCTTATGTTTTATTCTTCAGTATATTTGTGATCTTTTCATCCACCTGCCAGACCGTCGTGTCTGACCCACTACTTTTGGTTCTCAGGTTCAGATTTCCTCGTCCCGAGATGAGTGCTTGAGTTGGCTGTAGAGCCATGTTTTGCAGGTTGTTTTGTCGGCTATGTCATGTATACATTGGGCTTGACATCGGAGCTACGTCATATTTGGGGTAGTGATTATAGCTTATTGTTGTATGGCTTTTATTCGCCTTTTCTTGGGATTCTTAATTAATGAACATTGATAATTGTAACTTGAACATATATGGGAATGTAATATCCTGTTACTGTCAGCTCTGTATTTTATTGTGAGGGTTTACTCCAGTCTGATACAATTCTTGATATAATAGCTATATGCTAGAGGTTGAGTGCGACACGGAATCCGATGGCCACGGACTCCGGGTTGCAATGCCACGAAAGCTTCCGCAAAATATTCAGAATGTGTTGTCTTCACACACGCGGATCTTGAGAAAAATATACTTATGCTTAATCCCATTCCCGCCCCCGAGGTTCTGGTTCGGGGGCGTGACAAAGTGTGACGATGTGGTTTGAGTTCGGGAGGCGAGATGCAACCAGAGCGCATCCCGGGGTTCCATTAGAGAGTTGGGCGCACCTGTGTGGGCACCTAGGTGTCCTGGTACAGGTGCGCCCAAGTGTCTGTCTATTGGGTGGTTTCGAGTTTGTCGGATTCTAGGGTATTTCTAAGTTAGATTCGGGTATTCTAACTCGTTTCTTGGTTGAGGGATGTTTTTAATCCTCTAGTTATGACTTGTCTATTGTTTTAATTAAGTTTTGACTAGGGTCTTAATTAGGGATTGGTGATTAGGGCTACTAAAGTTTGATTAAGGTTTGAGGTTCAAATACGATTTTGTTAATTGGACCTTGTTAATTAGGGTTTGAATTAAAGGTTTGTTGTATAAATCTATTAATTGGGATTTTAATTGGAGCTTTAAGTGATTAAGATTTATTAATTAGGGTTTTGATTAAGGTCCTTTTAATTAGGGTCTTATTTGTTAGGGATTGCTTGAAGGTTTTTAATTAGGGGTTTTAGTTAAGGTATTTTATTAGGGTTGATTAATTCGCTTAGGCATGAATAGAATAACCTAGGATTATCTACCTAATATCTATTTTTGGATTTTTTGGGTATCTTTTAATTTGTTTTTGGTTTCTTCTCTAATTTACTAGAGAGTAAGGAAAGAGAAGAAGTGACTTTTATCTTTTATGGTTTTTTTTATTTTTTTGGTATTTTATGCAATGTCAAAGCTATTTAACCTAAAGTGTGATGATCCAATAATTCGAAGTCCAGAAGTTCAACAATCAATCAAAGTTGCCACAGAGATTCAACAACAAGCTAAATGCAAAGCGAAACACAGAAAATGCGGGTTGGAAGGCAAGCCAGGGACCTGGGCGTGCCTACAAGGGCGCCCAAGTGTCTCTTAGTACTTGGGTGCACACACAATGGCGCCCAAGTCACTCCCTGCTAGTTGTGAGGTATTTATGATATCCGGTGATATTCCGACGCGATTTCTGACAATTTACGACTAAATGCTGGGTCTTACTATGAATTATTAATATTAGAACTTACGGATTGAAAACGATGACGTGAGGACCGAGATTTGAGGGACGAATCCCTTTACAGGGACTTGGGCGCACCCACAGTGGCGCCCAAGTACCTCTGTTGTTCATTCTTTTCTTTTCCTTCCTTTTTTTAGCAATATATTTGGTCCTTTTTTGATTCTTCCAATGCTCTTTACAAATCTGAAGGCTTTGATATGAACTTGTATGTGGATGGATTCGAATCTAAGAAACAAAATGCACGCGAAATGGCAATCGGGGCAAAAGCCCTATCCAGAGACTTGGGCGCACCCACAGTGGCGCCCAAGTGCTTTTCTGCACTTTTCTTCCTCTTTTGTTTCTTTTTTCAATGCTTTTCGCATGATTCAAAATGCAAAGTCACAGATCTGAGGGTCATGATATCAATATGTATGAGAATGAATTTAGATCTAAGAAACGAAGTGCACGCGATACGAAAATCGGTGCTAAAACCCTACCCAGAGACTTGGGGCACCCATAAGGGCACCCAAATGTTCTTCTTCACTTTTCTTTCTCAGATTCGGATTTTTCCTAATGAAGATGATATGAATGCAATATCTATTCTAATCACGAGTTCAGGATGATGAAAATGATGCAGATCTACAAGCTATACATGATCCTATGCATGTTACTAATGATGGATGAATACAAAATATCAAATCTACTAAGAAGTATTACTATTAATGCAGATCCATAACATATGGATGATCCTAAGCATGTTTCTAACTACTAATGATACTGAATACTAATTAAAAAGAACTAGATCTAGAAATACCGGTTTGGATTACGTCTTTCAAGTCCTAGATCGAAGCTCTCGCGCAAATCCATGGCTTTTGGAAGCTTTCTCCATTGCTGATCTTGAAAACAAGAGTGCTCCCTCTTCTCCTTTCTTCTAGATCTAAAGCTCTCTCTATGGTGGCTACTCTCTTTTTCTGCCTTTACTTCTATTTTTCTCTCTTTTTGGTAGCCTCCTCTGCAAATGGTATAAGAGATCCTTATATAAAGGTTTTTGGAGTGCAAGAGGGATTAGGGTTGTTGTTTGCATGAAATTCTAGAAGCTTCACGCATCCCAAGGTAAATCTAGGGTTTTGGGTGACTTGGGCGCACTTAGCGTGGCGCCCAAGTGGATCTCGTGACTTGGGCGCACACACAGGTGCGCCGAGGTCCTCTTTGGGGGCAAGTGGGTTTAGGGTTTGGTTTTGGACTGTTTCTGGGTTGAGGTCGGGTCAAAACTGCGAAAGATAGAGCGGAACATACCTAAGTACTCACTCAAGTGGGTTTCTAGGGCAACTAAGGACCTGGGTACACCTGTGTGTGCGCCTAAGTACAGTCTGGGACATGGGCGCACCTAGGGTGGCGCCCAGGTGTGTTCCTGGTGGGGGGCCGCTAGGGTAGTCTTACGGCGGTCATATCTTTTGATCTGTTGGTCGGATTTGGGCAATCTACATATCGTCGGAAAGATCTCGGGGACTAGAACTCATCGGTCCAGGTACCTTAGTGGTTAGTGGGCTCGACTCAGAGTCTCGTCGCAATTTGGCTTTTCTCTCACGAATTTCTAGAGATCATCGAACTAAGTCAAAAATTATCAACAAGCATCTTCATCGTCATTAATTAATCTGAATTATACCATTAATCATTCAATTATGGGTGAAATGGGGGCACCGCTATATATGACAAGTATTTAAGGTTATCATAGGGGGCCAAATGAGGTGTCTATAGTATGCCCCTCTTTGGGGAACAACACGTGGAGAGTTGTGCTCCAAAGAAAGTAGACACACCACTCATGACTCACGGGAGCTTTTGAGCTTGTGGGAGTGGCCACCTTCGGATGTGTGCAATTGCAAACTCGTTCTAAAGGTGATGTTCACTTCTCTAGGATCAATTATGACTCAGGGGAAAAAAGAAAAAAGAAGAAGTTACGTGCCTATTGATTTGATTGGAAACCCGAGATCTATGCCTCGGTGCCCATGGTATTGCCACGTGGCGGGTTGGGAACTGTGCCCTGATTGCTTAATTTAAGATGATGGTGGGAACTGTGCCCCGGTGGTCTGAATTAGAAGTCGATCTTTCGATTGGCTAGGTCAGTCACTATTAGAATTTCTTTTGTTCTTGCAATAGAGTTCAATTCAATTTGTCCTATATAACGTCTTTTAACTTCCATCCACAGTTGAATGCTCAAGGCATAGTTGAAACTAACTAGTAGTAATGGGGATGTTAATGGCAATCATAAACATAATTCAAACAATAGTGTGAGTGCATGTGAGAATGAGATGCATTTTCTTTTGAATTTGTTTTTTAATTTTGAAGCTCAGGTATGCATCGAAAAAGCTAAATCAATGGAAGACGATAATCGGAATAACTGTCACTCTCTAGGGATCTTGGTCTTCACCCAAGCTTAAATGAGAACACGGGATGGATTCGATCATCTCTTGTGCTTATCATGGAGAGTTTCGAGCTACACAGATTCCATCCTCCAAAGTCAAGATTTGAGTCGGCAAACACCACAATTTGTGAGAACAAGATATTATGGTCGCCATACCAATTATAAGCGCTTAAGGGAGGCCTACGGCGACTCAATTTCCAGATGCGAGGTAAAATCATGAAAATCATAGTTAATGATACTTACCTCAAGAGCTTTCCGTAAATCCAACGTTGGGGATCATTGCCACTTTCTTTTGTTGTTTGTTTGCCGAAGCTTGTGTCGTTCATCCTCATCAGTGTGCTTGAAGGTCCTTCACTTTTGGTGTTTTCGCTTTCGCTTTGGGAACCTGTATTGAACAAACACTAAAAGATTCTGCATTTTTTTGTCATTAGTATTCAGTCACAACATTTTACAGAAATATTACTTCAATTTCATCCATGGAGACGACATGAGATGTAATGCACGATGATGGATGTATGCGTGATGGGACTAATATGCATGTGATGTGACCTTATGTGATGGGACAATGTCTGGTTTGACGATGCGTCGCTCTTTTGTGTGTGCCTCTTTAGCTTCCTTTTTGCTTTTTTTTGTTGTTTTTTTTAAAAAAATTTTTGTTTGTTTTTGTTTTGTTTTTTTATTTACATTATTCTTATTATTTCTAACCATCGATCATCATCAATTCTTGTTTGGGCTCAACTTTCTCAGGATTCTAGGACAATTTGGTTCAAAGAGGTATTTTGTTATCTAATATGATGGATAGGCGCCATAGGGGTGGTGCCCAGCCTGCTTGGGCTTTGGTTCAAGGATTATAAAAGAAGACAACTTTGGCGCCCAGGGGATGGTGCCTAGGCGGAACTGCATAAATAGAGTCCGTCTCGAAGTAGAATGTTGGATTCGGAAGACAAGTGTTGCGACCCTGGACCGGGTCACCTACCTAATTCAGGATCGAGACTAGTTAAGATGATGAATGGTTGTCAATGTCATGGAACATATATTTGTTTGGCTAACACGTGCACGAATTTAATACGAACAATACTACTCGTGCACGCGATTTCCCACAGGTGTCCGCAGTGAGGATATCACATTGTAAGACCTTGACCCGAGTGACCTCAATTAGTGTTAATTAAGTCGTGTTTTAGTTCTAAGCGTGATTAGTGATGTTGGTTAAGTTGAGAATAGAATAGTTTTGTTATAGCTTTGTGAATTTTGAGTGCTTTGTGATTAGTGGGACCCTTTGGGGGTTCTTTTTGTGACTTTGCGTTTACTTGAAGGATTTTCTGAGATTCTTGTGATTTGTATTTTAACCCCACTTTACTCATCTTGTTAATCTCGACAACTTTTATGTTGATCCTGTTCCCGTTTGGAATCCCGAAACCCGACTTTCCTAGCATTGAGAGCAAAACAGTCTTTTTACACTAAATCAGTACCCGAAATTTGATATCACCGAAACCCGCAAAACATATACTTTTTGGAAACTAGAAATTTCGACGATCGTTTCTCCCTTCTTCGTCGATTGCAACCAAGGCCCCGAGAGTCATGATTTCAGCCCAACTAGTTTGTTAGTAGTGGGACCCAACTCCACTTTTTATAAAAGGAGAACCCATCTTCATTCTTCTCCATTTCCAGCACAAATACACTAACCTAGGGTTTCTTCTCATTTTTCTCCTCCTTCTTGCTCTTCCATCTCCCAATCCACTACCAAACGTTTGCTAATGGAGTAATGCTTATCATTATCTCATTCCTCACTTCTAGAGCTCTCTCTTGATACCATTTGTGGAGGAAACCTCCAATTCCAAGATCTTCATTGAGCTACTCTTGCCCATTTTGGAGACTCTACAAGTAAGTAAACCTTTCCATCTTCTAGATTTGTGTTCTTATGACCCTAGAGGAGTTCCTTCTCCATTAATGGAAGTTCTCTCTTTTTATTCATGGTTTTGACCCATTTTAGGGTTTGTTTTTGGGGTTTTTGTGTAGCTTTTGTTCTTGGCTTGGAAGAGGTGATTAGAAGCTTGATTTGCTTGATTAGAGACTTAAGGTAAGTGGATGAAATGATATTTGAACATTATTTGGTTTTATGAGAAATGTGTTGATTTTGTCATTACTAGTCATACTCTTCTTGATTTTCACGATTTTGAAATAAATGCTCATTAGAGATTTGCTAACTCAAGTATTGTAATGGAATTGTGATTGATAGTCTTTCATTTATCTCTTGTTCATAGCTCAAAGAACTTTTGTGATTGTGAGTTTCTTCTTCTCTCTTGTGATTGAATGTGGATGGAAAGGAAATGAAAGGAGAAATTGGAGAAATGTTGAATGATGAATTGGAGGAGCTTTTAGCTCATTTTATTGTAGGAAATGAATGGGAAGTATGGAGAATGGTTTTGAGGAGGAAAATGGCTCAAATCTGAACACAGTGGGAGTTTCCCGCACCTGGCGGTCAGCTGTCGGCTAGCCGCCTGGTAACTGGTGGTTAACTGCTAGCTAACCGAATCGTCGTGGTTACAATTCCAGAGAGCATTCTTTTCTTCTTGAAGACGCAGTCTATTAGGAATTTTGTGTATTGCAATTTGATGGATGCATTATCATTTTAGCACCATTTGAATTTTCACACATGCATTGATTTAGAAAATCTTGAAATCTTGATTTACACATGCATTGGTTTTTAGACTTGTAGATATTTTGATTTATGCATGTTTTGATTTTAAACTTGGATGCAATTCATTTTGAAAAGAATTTTTACCAAATCAAGCTAGCCTATGTTTTAAATCTTTCAAACCACTTTAGGCTTTTTATGTTTCATGATTTTAACCCTCTTAGTTTGATTTAAATCATGATTCCAGGCTTGATTTAGTAGCGCAAAAGTTCCCACAAGAAAATACTTTGAAAAATGCATTTTTAGGGAATTTTGGTCCCAGGCCCGGGTCTACCCGCAGTGTGGCCGGTCGACCGGCCCAGGGGACCCGGTTGATTGAGCCCACTGCGGGTCGACCGGGTAAAGAGCCGTTATGCTCTTTTTAAACGGTCAGTTTTATTACCGTTGAAGGCCAGGTCGACCGGGGAAAGGCCAGGTCGACCGGGGATGAGCTGTTGGGCACTTTTTGGGTATAAATAGTGGCTCATTCCTAAAGAAATTTAGAGGATCAAGAGGCCCTCCTTGAGATGTTTTGAGGCCAATCAAAGGGGAATGAGCTAAGGGATGAAAGGGGTCATTTGGAAAGCTAAAACTTGGTTCCATTGAGTTAAATCACTAAGTAAGCTTTACTTTCCTTAACCATATGTTGTCATGCTTTACTTTATTATTGGTAAATCTTTTCTAGCATGATAAACTATGTTTTGTTGTGTCTTTAACATGTATATGTTTTGAATTGATTTATTGTTTTGGATGCATCACCTTGATTCAATCCAAGTAGTACTTAAATTGGTATATCTAAGTAAATCATGTTAATGAAAACATCTTTGAAATTATATGTAACATGATTCCTATACTTGGTTGAATCTATGGTGGTTGTTTTTCATCATAAGAAAATCTCTTTCAAATCTATCTTATGTTTTGGATTCAACAACTTCACAAATCATATGTACTTTTGTTTTAAAGTTTGACAACTTGCCTTGCTTTGATAGGTATATCATTTTCAAGTTGAATTTATAATTACATATGATTTGTCCCCTAACTTCAATCAAATCTATTTTTATGTTTTATGCTTATAGCATACACATATTGAGCTACATTGTTAATTTGATTAACATCCCTATGCATCACATGTTTTGTTCTTAGAATTTCACAACTTGTTTAGAATACATATGTATATCTTTTACAAGTTATTTTTAACATGTGATTAGCATTCTTTCCTCAATCATAAATGTTTTTATGAGCTAAAACTTTCAAAAGCCTTAGGCATACATTTATGATCTTTCATTTTCAAATTGATTGAGGACATCATACATGCACATTGTGCATTCATCTTTGCATTCAGTGTGTGTGTGTGTGTGTGTGTGTGTGTGTGTGTGTGTGTGTGTGTGTGAATTTGATTTTTCATTTCATATCCGCCTAATTAAGAGGCATTATATTGAGCTATAAATTGTATCTCCATCAAGTGTATTCTAGACACTACTTAGAGAGATAACCAACCTTTTGGTTGTAGAGGTTATTGCTTAGCCTAAGAAAAACATAGTGTAGAGGTTATTGCTTAGCCTTGAAAAGCATATTGTAAAGGTTATTGCTTAGCCTATTGAAAAGCATAAATAGTGGAAATCCGGTGGGGTGTTGGATCACAAGCCGGTAGTGGATGTAGGCATTGAGGCCGAACCACTATAAATCCTTGTGTGATGGTGAATGCTTTGTGGTGATTGTTTTTATTAGCTTCCGCATTTTGTTTGATAATCATCACTTGTGACTAGTTAATTTTAAAGAAGTTAAAATTGGTCATAATTGGTCACTAACTTGTAGCTCACCCTATTCACCCCCCTCTAGGGTTTGGATCACGGACTTTTAATTGGTTTCAGAGCGAGGGTACTCCATTTTAGGGCTTAACAACCCGGAGTTGATCCTTTCTAGATTAGAACACTAGTGTTGTGTTTTATTGCATATCTTTGTAATGATTTCCACTATGATCGAAAATGAAATTTCCCCAAGTATCATTTCATCACTCTAAGACTTTTCTGAGTTATATCTCCAAGAGTTGGTGAGTCCTCAAAGTGAACTCTCAAGGACAACCTTATCAAGACCTTAGGTGAATCTTCAAAGGAAGACTATTAGACTAACCTTAAGGCCTTGAACCTCTCTAGACCAACCTATTCTTTTTAGTTACACTACAACAATTTGCATTTTTGCCGGCGCTAAATAAGCGCCGGTAAAGGCCCAAAAAACGCCGGGAAAAACCATTACCGGCGATTTTCCTTGCGCCGGCAACCCGCCGGGAAAAGTGTGCCAGTAATACCCATTGCCGGCGAAAAATAGATAGCGCCGGGAAAAAGTATATATTGCCGGCGTTTTATTTCGCCGGTAAAGATTTTTTATTCGCCGGGCAAAGATGTTTAATTTTTCAATAATAAATTTAGAAAAAACTTTTGCCGGCGTTTTTTTGCGCCGGGAAAAGTTCTTTATTTTTCAATAATAAATAGATAGAAAAACTTTTGTCGGCGTTTTTTTTTCGCCAGGAAAAAAAGTTTTTTTTTAAATATAAATTTCAAAAAACTTTTGCCGGCGTTAATTTTGCGCCGGGAAAAGATTTACAATATACGAAAATTCCATTTTAAAATTTTTTTGCCGGCGTTTTATCTCGCCGGGAATAATTGTTTTTTTAAATATAATTTACTTATTTATTTAATTTTTAATTTTCTTTTCCTGTATATATATCAATTCATGTCAACTTCCAACCTGTGTCACATAAATAAATTGAAATTCCTAATTCCATTGTCCAAGACCAAATCTAATACACCCAACGTCCATTTCCATTCCAAAATCATCAAAAAATAAAACAAGAAAATTCATTCCACTTCATATTAATATTCAAACATCCTTTCAACATTGATAGCACTTTACCATTACCATTACAAAATTAAAACAATTGGTAACATTCTACTCTATACCAACATTCAAATGCCAATGAAAATTTACATGTTCATATATGATCATTTCCTTGTTGCACCATTCCAACACCTGCACCATTGTTTTAAAAAACTTCTTCATGAACGTCATTTTGTCATATAGCAATGTGTTACTCTGCATACTTGGCCTTCATGTTGGCTGCATCCTAACTGCGTGGACTCTTTTAATAAATTTGTTTTTCAATTTTGATTCAATCTGCATAAAAAAAAAATAGCAAGATTAACATATGATTAAGAATGTCATATGCACAACTTTTAGTGAAACTATATATAAACAAAGCAACTGAAATCAATTATGAAAACAGTACAATTCTTCCCTAGAACAGAGAGATTCCATTAAATCAAGTCCGTAGAAAGATTACATCACATAATGAAATTAAAATTCTTTGGAGGAATATAAGACACAAAGCTGTGATCTTTAAATGGTATAGTCATTTCATGTTTAATTGGATGGTGATTTGGCGAGATACTGCTCTAGAGAGTACACTATCAATTTTGGTACCGGGCCTTTTCGGGTTCAGGTCGAGTCCGAGCAGGAATTTCATAACCAGTTTGTCGATTTTTTTGTTGGTTTTTTGGATAGTTATAATGAAAAGCACCACAGCCCCAACAACAGGACTAACCACCATGGGACCACAACCACAACCGTGACAACAAGACCAACCTTACCACAAAACAGACCAACAGAGAACAATAACAGCAAGACTAAGACACACCTACCAGGGGACTACAGTCCCCCCTTACAGAACTAACAGCACCTGATTCTTAATTGACACAGGGCCTGCATCTATCCTTTGAGCTAAGCATTCACTTCTTGAGCTTTCCACCTGCTGCCTTTCTTCATCAATCAGATATTTATCTGAAACAACATTGTCTTTATCTTGAACCTCCTGCACATACATAGATAAACATGATTCTGGAACACAAGAATCCCAAATTGATTTAGTTGGAAGCTTGATCCTTGAAATGACATCTCCCAAGGCATTTCCTTCTCTTCTGCATAATGGGACTTTCCAATGTTCAAGAAGATGGAGGAGTTTATGAATTTCCTTCCACAATGCCATGAGATTCCAAGGTTTCTATTAAAGCATCCATGATAATCTCTAATAACTACTCCAATCCCAGCATCGTCTTTATTAGAATGATCAAAGGAGCCATCAAAGGGGCCATTTGGGCCCCAGACGTGCGACTTTGCACAACAAAATTCAGGTTCGACAGTTCTTACCATAGTTTCTTTAATTTGATTCAGGCACAGGATCAGGTTGGCACGGCTTCCATACATAACATGTCAATCGTTGGACTCAGGCCCCACTTGGACCTAATTTTCCAGCTTAACAAAAGAGAATACAGACCTATGCTTGGCAATATTCTCTATCCAACCCTGAATCCAGGCATATCAACAGTTATAAAAGGTTGATCTTCAGCCTACCTTTCACACCTCAGGGACATATCCAGGTTTGAATTTTAGGACCTTAAGCCAAAGAGTTAGCTTACAGAGGCCAGGCCAGGATCCAGCTCATTGCCACACCTACCAAGGACAGTTTTAAGCCCAACCAGATGCAGATAAACATTTTTTTTGTACTTAAATCTTGAAAGTAAGCTAACATCCATCAGAATCAATTTAAGTTGCAGCTACACGAGTAAACAATCGTCCGAGACAAAAAAATGTATGTGCATTCAACTTACCTCTTTGGACATCAACTTCAACTCAGCCACCAGAGCTTTGGTGGTTTTCTCAATGCCACGAGTGATCTGAACAGGGTTTGCACCCGCTGCAATCACCTGACAGATCATTGGCTTCTAATTAGTACTACAAAAATGCTGGAATTTCTCAAAAAAAAAAGAGGGGAAACAAATACTCCTCAGGTTCAGCAACAATCATGGAAGAGAAATATATCATAGACCTTAACACCTTCAGTAATCAGACCTTGCGCAAGAACAACAGAAGTAGTAGTGCCATCCCCAGCCAAGTCATTGGTCTTTGCTGCAGCTTGTCTCACCAACTTAGCACCAATGTTCTCAACAGGGTCCTCCAATTCAACCTAAGAAACAATTGGATTTCAAACAGCCTTCAGTAGTAACATAACATGATCCATCAAGACATCAATTTCTTCATCATTACTCCATTAATTACACCAACCAGTGTCATTCATACTTCATTCACTAAGGAGCTAGACTTACCATACAAAGAAAACGCATGAAGCTAACACAAAGCAACAGTTCATTTTTTTTCAAAAAAATAACATATGTATGATAATCAAGAGAAATAGGTCTCCCTCCCTCTCACAAATGGCCCCACTTCCCTTAATCAGGCTATTCACTGGTTCACTTCCTCGTGGCTGTTTGTGCCCTCCTATATGTGGTTCACTGGTTCACTTCATACTTCATTTGCGTTTTCTTTTCATTCTCCCTCTCATGCCACTCATAGATTGGGGTAAAATCACAGAGCTCAAATTTCTTAATCACATGGTTTCGGCCAAGTAGCACTTTCCAGTCATTCATGAAGTAAAAATTAATTTCTGCAGGTAAAGAATAAAATGTATTTATCAAGGGCAACGGGCCACATGCAATGTGACAAGTGGAAGCAACAAGAATCACATGACAAGAAATGAAAAGAAATAGTGAAAATGGTACAAGATCATAAAAGATATTCAGCATCCCCTCTTCTTGTTCTGGAGTTAAATCAACTGGCTGTCCATTGTATAGCATCTTAATCTTGTGAGGTTTGTATGGAGGAGGGAAAATGACACCATTGTGCTCCATGGGCTTGCTACAGAACGATTTTTGGTCAATGCCTTCCCAGATAAGACCACCTTGCCTTTCAGAGAATCTGAGTTTTGATGATCAGAAGCACGTGCATCAGAGGCATGCTTTCCAGAGGATGTGTCATGCTTATGAGGAGGAGACTTCATTATTGCATCAGAGACGCTTTCCAGATGATGCATCATGCTTGTGAGGTGGAGACTTCATTGCTGCTGAGTTCAGTAGCTTTTCCTTGGACGCCGTGTTATTCCTTCTAAAAACTAAAGGCTCATCGTCGTCGTCATCAGCATCGCCATTGTTAGTGGCATGCATGCTTGATGCTCCATCATGCTGATGGGATGACGCGTTCATTAGAGCTGATTTCAATTGATGATTCTTGGATGAAGTGATGTTCCTTTTAAAAACTACAGGCCCATCATCATCATCATCACCCATTGAAAAATTATTGGATTTATAAAACCATGAAAAGGAATTACTCCAATTTCTGGCAACTTAAAACCTGTGCCACATTATCTTCATCGTCATCTGCAAATGGTAAGAAACACAAACAAAATTAGCAATAAAGCAATATAAAAGTAACAATTGACACACTGACTGACATGGATGAAAATCGCGGTCAGTGGCTGTACCAAATGCGAAGTGGCTATAACACTACACTTGAATGCAAACAAACCTGAACATAAGAGAGAAAAAAAATAGAATTGAAGAAGCACACACAAAAATGGGAATTTAAGCTGCACAATGTGGATAACATGTCAGCAGTTTACTCATGTTAAAGTTGCAAAATATAAAACAGTATATCATTACTAGCATTACATAATTTCACCATGGTAATAGGTTTAACAACAAAGAAGAAAAGCCCACAAGGGAACATTAAAATATTAGAGAGAGAGAGAGAGAGAGGGGAGGAGATGGACAGGGGTTGGGGGGCTGGCATGCGTATTAAAAGGTTTCCTCTCCTAATTGAGTGGAAGCATAAAGTGGGTGTGACCTGTGAGTGGCATTGCCAATCACATCATTAGGAAAATTATGCATTTGCAGGGTGCTCGAACCATTACATCTGATTGCAAACCAAGAATCAAAAGAGACTAAGCCACAGAAAAGTAAGCAAATACACATGTTACCTTCAGAAGAATCAGCTGTTGTTGGCCCAATAAGAAACCACTACATGAGGTCTAATATCAAAGGCCAAGAATTTCTTTTACAGCCAAGTTCTCTCAGAATCTGTTAGCGTAAACAATGAAAAAAAAATGATTTAGCATAATTTGTATGACTAGACAAATTTTCAAAAACATGATTTAGCTCATTTTCAAAAACATCCCCATTTTTTTAAAATTTTTCAAAAGGAGACCAAAATAGGGCCCCAAGTCTTCTATGTTTCTTTCAATTTGAGTCCTTTCCAGCAAAATACCCTTGCCCTAGCCCCTGGCATGCCCTTTCACCACTAGTTCTCAAGAAAATGCATGAAGCATAACTTGAATTCACCACTGATATGCTGTTATTGTGTTTCTATCCAAAATAACAAATCCTTTTATTACTATATTCATATCAAGTATAAACTCACCTGGTTTTACCTTGAAAGGTAGAGGGGATCCACTCAAGGTCTGGTTTTCACCCCCTACATGCAATGAGAGACTTCCAGCAGTGGCAGCAACAAACTCAAATCCAATATACCCAAACTCATTCCAGCCTTAGTAAGTGACATTTAAACTCACGATGGTCCCATTTTCATAAGATGCTGAAACTGTGAAGTTATGTGATTCTAGTCCTTCACTTGTCGATGATATGTTATTACCAAATGCATCTTCAAGCATTACTAGGATATTCACAGCAGTCCCCGCCACAAACTCATTCACAAGATTTATCCATGAAGCAACACAAACAGAGGGGTGCATACGACCTTAAAAAAAATGCCATGGAGTTAATGAATAAACTGTGATGCATTATAATAAAAACAAGACAGTCTTACTGATTATACTAAAAGTCTTTTCAGTTTTCCCTGATGCTTTTTGAATCATTTGAGGCATAAACACTACGTGATAGTGTGGGATAGGTCAAGTGCTACATCCTTTTATAAGTAATTTTAACACTGCAATTGGTTAAAAAATGTAGGCAGAATAAACGGTTGGTTATTCAATTTATGCATACAAAAGATTTAGGACTGATAACGCTGGTTGATGGCATGAAAAGATGAAAAAAAGTTACAAAGACAATCAATGTCCTCATTTGATGTTATCATCAAAGATGTTGAGATAGGCAGAGACCGATAAGGCGATCACCATCTGTTCAGACATGGCCAGATGCTTTAGGTGGCCAGACACCGGCCGCAGATAATAAGGAAAATCCTTAATTTTAATTCTCCTACCTATCAAATGGAAGACACCAATCTTCAGTTTCAGGCAATGAATGTTACTAGTTCAGTTTCTGCCAGGGGAAATATATGGGACTATCCTGGTGGTTCATGTGTGTTGTTTTTTTTGAATGGTGCAGGAAAGCCCTACAAAACCTGTCGGTTTGGGTGGTTTTTTTTTTTTTTTTTATTGCTTGCCCAAGTACCCTCAAAGGTTTTTTGGCATTACCTGAAATGTCCAAAAATGTAAATTGGTAAGTTCTGTCACTATATGACGTGAAGCAGAATGAGCACATTAACCTTTTTAACTGACTCTAAACAGATAAGACAGACAAGGACTACTTTAGAATGAACAATTCATTCCTGAGAAAAGCTTCCCTACCACCATACATTGTGCAAAACAAACCCAACTACATAAAAAAATTGAAAAGAATGTGAAAAAGTTCCCACCAGAAATGCAGCAGTGTATTATCCAAAACCCATTTCTGTGGTGCTCATGATGTAGAGTTTCCTTGGCTGAAAACCAATATTTCCTTCATTATCATCATCAACCCCATCATCACCAAAACAAACCCACCTCTCAGGAACCATGAATGACACAGTAGACAAGCTGGTTATCTTCCTAGAAAAGAGAGATGGCATCGACAAGCTCGTCAAGACCTTCCAGTATGTTTCCAAGCTCGTCCACTGGCATGCGACAAGCTCGAACACTGTTTCCATCCAAGCTAATCCTGTTCAACATAGAACTAAGAACATTTATAAAGAGATTTTGATTCTCTTACCTCTGTTACATGTGTCACGCCCCCGAACCAGAACCCCGGGGGCGGGAATGGGATTAAGCATAAATATATTTTACTTCTCCCAGGATCCGCGTGTGTGAAGACAACACATTCTGAATATTTTGCGGAAGCTTTCGTGGCATTGCGACCCGGAGTCCGTGGCCATCGGATTCCGCATCGCACTCAACCATTAGCACATGGCTATCATATCAAGGATCGTATCAGACTGGAGTAAACCATCACAATAAATTACAGAGCTGACAGTAACAGGATATTACATTCCCATATATGTTCAAGTTACAATTATCAATGTACATTAATTAAGAATCCCAAGAAAAGGCTAATAAAAGCCATACAACAGTAAGCTATAATCACTACCCCAAATATGACGTAGTTCCGATGTCAAGCTCAATGTCTATTTGACATAGCCGACAGAACAACCTGCAAAACATGGCTCCACAGCTAACAAAGCTCTCAACTCGGGACGAAGAAATCTGAACCTAAGTACCAAAGGTAGTGGGTCGGACACGACGGTCTGGCAGGTGGATGAAAAGATCACAAATATAGCGAATAATAATTCAAATGATAAATCATGCTATTTGCTCAAAATGCTGTATATAATTAAACGGGTGAAAACTCATGAATCTCGGACAAAACATGTATTCATTTCAAGCATGAGTAAAAACCTGAAGATCTAATAAAGCATATGTTCACTTACATAATCTGTAAAGACATAGATATTTGACAATCGGGTTTTCGTCTAAAACATGTATAAATATAGCGGTATGGCAAAACAACTTCATTTAAAACTTAAGTAAAAACATAAGTATACAACAAGCCAGATATTCATAGCAGTCTAGCAAAACCAATGTCCATTTGAAACCTTTGTAGAAATACGGATATTTAACAAATCGGGTATTCATTTAAACGGGTGTAACCAAAGAAATCTGACAAACCTAGTGTTCATTTAAACATATTTCAACGCATGGATATTTAACAAATCGGGTGTCGTTTAAAACAAGTATAAACGTGGGGATCTGGCAACAAGTGTCATTTGAAACATATTTCAAAGCATGGATATTTATCAATCGGGTAATCATTTAAAACAGGTATAAACATAGGAATCTCACAAACCAAATGTCATTTAAAACAAGGCACGAATATTTAACAACTCGGGAATTCCTTTAAACCATGTGTAATCATATAAATCTAGTAAAACCATTGATCATTTGAAACATATGTAAAAGCATGGGTATCCACCCAACTAGCGTTCATTTAAAACATATACGTGTACAAGAACAGAAAACAATATAATAATAACTGAATTTACAACGGAGAATATGAACACTTGTTTAAATAACAACTTTCATAAAGTAAACGAATCATTTATCGAAAAGCAAGTAAGCAATATAAAACATGTCGGGTATCCAAGGGATCGGGAACTGGCAAGATGGCAATCACAAGAAGCTAAGTCCTCTATCACCGAAGTGACAAGAGTATAACGGGACGTTGGTCTCAGTCACACAAGGTGAGGAGACTCAACGTAAATCATATATACAATATAAATATACGGGAACGGGACCACGGTAGCGAACCGGGTATCGGGACGGGACCACGGTAATAACCGGGTATCGGGATCCAAACTGCAGCTGGCGGGACGGGAGAGGGATTTCCAAGTCAGTGGATCAGACTGACAAGGTATCCAAGCTTAGTGATGCCGACTCATAGGATAAAACCAATCGAGACATATGCGAGTAATCAAGTACAGGAAATAAACGGGCAAAACGGGGGTGCTCAAGGGCACACTGTCATTTCATATCGGGCAATACATCTCGGGACAAGTAACTGTTACTAATGTAACTTCAATGCTTTCGGGAAAACAAGTCATGTGATGCAAATCTCGGGAAATGAGGTGAAACAATGAATTATAACAATTCCGGGAAAAAATATAAATTTCCAGATCTATATAAGTGAATAGGGGTCCCGTATGTCGATTATAATAATTACTTGGTACTCCTTGAGTTTGAAGACATCCCGGGCTCCTTATGCACTTTTACTATTTTCAAACTTAAAATGACCTTATGGGTAGTACTAGATGTTACAATAGCAAAGATCAAGATAATGAACGGTCCATCCTAGGCATGACATTAATTCGGAAACATCGAGTAACCTATTCAGTCACCGAAAGGACTAGAATTCGCGATAACCAAGGGAAAGACTTGTTTTTAGATATAAAGAAGATATCGCGTCGTTCCATCCCGTTCAAGATTGAAATGGATTGAATTTCGATGCCACCGAACCAACCGTGAGGCGTGTAGGCTCAAGACATACTCACACAAGGTCTAAACGGTCCAAAAGGGGTAAGAGTCCCACCTAAAACCAAGGATTAGTGTCTAAACATCACCATTCTATCCTTTTAGTCCCCAAGTCATAGAGACCTTAGATTAGGGTACAATTGGTCTTAGCACTAAGGTATACACCCCTGGGACTCATAGAAAGCCCAAAGGTTTCCAAAAAAACTCAATATCAAATTTCACTGTCCGATCGATCGGCCGAAATTTCTGTACCAGTTTTACAAAGGGTCCGATCGATCGGCCGATTGATCGGCCCAAAAAGCCTTACAGTTAAAAGTCAGTCCGATCGATCGGTCTGAACGTCCGATCGATCGGACCTGGGCGCAGTGCAGGTCCGGGAACTTGATTTCCTTCCTTTTTCTTTCCTTTCCTTCCAACATATAATCAACCACATAGAACCATAAACAAGAGGACTTAAACACATGTTTTCAAGACATAAAATGAGCTAAAGAGCTCCTCATTTCAAGTTTCTCCCTTTCCATTATTTCCATTCACAACAAATCTCAAGGTGGAGAAAACTCAATCATATGAAACCATTTGAAACCTTGACAATATGATGCATACATTTTCCAAGCATGAACAAGAGGGAAATAAACTCATCAATAAGCACATTTCGAAATCCATATTGATCATATTAAAGACAACTACTAAAATCACCAAAACCCTTAATGAAACAAGATTTTTCTTACAAAACATGTTAATAATTAAAACAATCCAATCATCCACTTGCCTTTGACTCTAATCAAGCAAATCAAGCTCCTAATCACCTCTCAAGCTCAAGATCCACAATCTCTACAAAAACCCCCAAAAAAGCCCTAAAATGGGTTAAACAATGAAATGACAATGAAACTTCTCAATAATCAAGGTGGAGCTTCTCTAAGGCTAGAAGATTACAAATCTAGAAGATGAAGAAGAACACTTACTTGCAAGGTCCTCTAATGGACAAGGTAAGCTCAAAGGAAGTCTTGTGATGGAGGGTTCTCTTCACAAATGGTACCAATGGAAAGCTTGCAAGATGAGGAAGAAGAAGATGATCTCCATTTTGAGTTTGGTGCAAGGTTGGTGAGGCTATGAGATGGAGAAGTAAGAAGAAGAAGAAGAGAAGCAAGAAACCCTAGACTCAAAAGGGTTGTGCTGGAAAATGAAAATGGAGAAGGAATGCAATGGAGAGGATGGGTTCTCTTATGTTAACAAAGGAGATTGGGTACCACAACTTAAAGAACTTGGGTGGCTGAAATCATCTAATTCGGGACCTCGGATGGATTCGACGAAGAAGGAAGAAATGTTCGTCGAAATATCTAGTTTCCAAAAAGTATATGTTTCGCGGGTTTCGGGAATATCAAGTTTTGGGTACAGGTTTGGTGTGAAAAGACTGTTTTGCCCTCAAAGCCAAGAAATCGGGTTTCGGGTTCTCAAATGGATACGGGATCAATATGAAAGTTGTAGGATTCCTCAAGATGAATGCAACGGGCCAAAAAACACAATACGAAACAAATCGGGAAAATCTCACAAGTAAAAGCAAAGCCGAAAAAGGAACCCCCAAAGGGCCCCACAAGCTACCAAAGCACTCAAAAGCCCAAAACTAGAAGAAAAACCAATCTAGGTCTCAAACTCAACCCAACAAAAACTAATCCCACTAAAAGGAACTAATCCACAAATAAAACAACACTAATCCAAGAGATTAGGGGTCGGGTTCTCACAACATGTATGTTTTAAATTACTGTTATGATAACAGAGATTAACTTCTGCGGCTGATTCAGTCTCCATTTATGATAATTTTGATACTTGAAACAAACTAAAGGCCTCATGATATGATATAACCGCAACTTCGTATTTAACATGGTTACAAAACAAAAATGGGAATAAGCTAACAGGCATTTAGAAACCTGTTTAGCATTTTTCATTAGTGCTAACAGACTTTTAAACAAAATTCATGGTCAACAGACTTGGGGGATAAGAGAGAGTGAAAAAAGCACTTACAGTTCAATAGTAGCATAAAGTTGAACCTCATCTTTTGGCATGCTGGGAAGAAAAAGAAGATTACAGTTGGAGGTACTAAAATTAATTCATTGAGATATATAAATTACCAGATTTTGTGCCTTTTGTATTGGGGATGAATTGACAGATCAGGTGAAGAAGACATGTTTGAAGTGATTATTGGTGATGTGTCTGGTCATGGTGAGCTTAGCTACAAGATGTGAGGGAGGTACATTTACTCTGGACTCTGGATGGATCTGCTTCTTTTTGTTCTAGTCTTGTATGTGAAGTTGATGAATATAATATCTTCATTCTTCTATCATTTAAAATGTAAATTAGTCTAGTGTTGTAACAACAGCAGTTGTTATTGGCTACTTTTTTTTGCAGTGTTCAATCCTTTGCAGATGTAAATGCCCTTTTAGACAGTGTATAAATCTTTATCTTGTTCTTGCCTTGCCTCAAGTATTCCAAATTTGAGACTTAGGAAATACACTTTTGGAGAGTAAATTTTAACCTTCTGCTTAGAGGCTACAAGTGTACCCAAAATGTGCCCTCAGCTATGTCTACTACCATAAGAATAAATACACACAAAGAAAAATGCACATATTCCAGAAAATCAGGTTTACCTGAAGCCCCAATATACAACATTTTGTTTTTAGTCACACCAGAGGAAATCATTTTCATTACTAGATAATATCAATATCCATCCAGATACAAAGCACTAAAAACATTACAACATATAGACATATTACACAACCATCATAAGTTTCCACAGTGAATGCGTGTGTTCAATCAAGATAGCAAAATATATTTATAGCGAACATGACAAAGCCCCGGACTCTGCCTGAGGCTCTCTGCTGTAATGGCAGCATCTATTCTGCTTCCCCAAAACCAATAATTTATTAATGCCTTTTACATAACACTTTCTACAAAAAGAAAATAATATTTGATCATCGCCCTTCCAAATTCATTAAAAAGAACTATCTTAAGAAGAAAATAATTATTTGTCAAGTGAGAAAGGGGAAGATTTTCAAATGCTTAGACAATAAGCTTGCATTGGCTCAATGAAAAGATTAGTCCATCAGCAGTTAGCACCAACTCTTAGCACCAACTCTCAGCAGCCAAAAATCCTGAAGGTACAAAATTGGATCGAATAGAGTGGCTGCTGAACCTTTTTTTTCTTTACTTGTTTTCCTTTTTTAAAGAAGAAGAGGTGAGGTAGCTACCAATCTGTGAACTCTTGACCTCTTTAGGAATCAATGACATAAACTTCTAAAAGTCATATTAAGAATTATAAAGCTCTGGCACACTCCAAAAAGACATACCAATGCCCATGCCACTTAAACTACAAGAAACAACAAATGTCCACTATGTTGTTCATCCATTACCTATATGCTTCATGACTGATAGTGATGGTTCACCAAGTGTTGATGTGTTGGGCTCAGGCAAGTATAAACTAATAAAGTGTATCGTGCAAGTTCTCTAAACTGCAACATCCTAGCTCTTCACAATCAGTAGTTAATTATTAGATCATTAAGAATATAATATTTGCAAAAAAAAAAAAAAATTTGATGTCTAATATCTTCCAATCTCGGTATTTTGAGGACAGCCTCCATATACAGAGCCCCATGAACCATATCTCAGAAACACTACCCCAATCTAGCAGATGTACAGATCTGACAAATTTGTTTTTTAATTATTTTCCAAATCTGAGAGCATCCACAACATTAACAGCTTAAAAACAAAGTTCTGATAATGAAGCCTAGCAACACAGAAAGTTATGGATAAACGTGATAAAACAGATATAGGTGAAGGCAGTGCACAGATAACTTGTGGAATATATTCTCCTAGCAACACAGAAATCCATCGAACAGCCAGCAACTCTATACATACTTTGGGCATTTAGAAAGACATTCCAGATAAAACAGATCAACAAGTAAACACCACCAATAATGAACATGAGGCAACCAAAGAGGTAGGAAAAAAAAGAAAAGAAGCAATGCAATGAAGATGAGGCAGAGCCATTACCTTTGAGTGTCAGTCCGGTTGCGAGAGAGGGAATGAGAGGATGCGCTGGCGAGGGAGGCTGTGAGTGTGAGAGAGGGATGCCGAGGGAGATGAGAGAGGCACAGAGGTGAAAATCGCCACCAATGTGTTCTGTCCTTTGCTTTTCAAGCCCCAATTCGCTTAAGGCCCTATTCGATGATGGCGGACGAGAGAGATGGGTCAGAGAGATGGCTGGACGAGACAGAGATGGGCGCTAGACGAGGCGAGATGGGCCAAGGACCGACAGGGAGGGAGTCAGGGAGATGCAGAGAGATGGGGAGATGGGCGCTGGAAGAGGCGAGATGGGCCAGGGACCAAGAGGGAGGGAGATGCAGAGAGATGGGGAGATGGGCGCTGGAAGAGGCGAGATTGGCCAGGGACCGAAGGGGAGGGAGATGCAGAGAGATGAGGGAGATGGAATAGGCGAGATGGGCCAGGGACCGAGAGGGAGGGAGATGCAGAGAGATGAGGGAAATGGGTGCTGCGATGGAGAGAGAGGAGGGAGATGCAGAACGGGTTTGAAATGAGGGAGT
The DNA here is from genome assembly GCA_038049695.1 of Cinnamomum chago. Classification (NCBI taxonomy): domain Eukaryota; kingdom Viridiplantae; phylum Streptophyta; class Magnoliopsida; order Laurales; family Lauraceae; genus Cinnamomum; species Cinnamomum chago. The sequence goes on from CP142458.1 coordinate 43,291,904, forward strand.
TGCGATTTTTTGCTTATGCAGGAGGGAGATGCAGAACGACATTTGTTTTTTGTTTTCTTTGGGTATAAGCAGAGGGGGTTTTTTTATGATAACAATCCCGGCTGTCGCGACCCCGGACCGGGAAACCCCAATCCGGGATCGGGATGCATTAGATAGTAGTGATGATTGACGATGATTATCTACATCCACAATATAGAACTTATTTAATTTCCCACAGGTGTCCGCGGTGAGGATATCACAACCATCAAGGAATATTTCTTTTGAGTGCGGAAGCGTGTAGCAAATCAAATAGTAGACTATCTCTAGTCATAAAAGCAATGACATCAAGTGTAAATACTGTATCAGAATGAGCAATGATATATATAGCAAGTTTCCCAAAAGTTGTTAAAGTTAGACAAACATCATTTAGTTACATCCCCAAAAATAAAGGCCAACAAAGGCCAATACCACAAAATAGTAACCCAAAAGAATGGTTAAGTAGATCTCCCAAAATGAAACGCCTCTCATAGCAATCCGATGTCTACATGACATGGTCAGCACGCCACTCGACTAGAGGTTGCGGCTCGCCTACCGCCTCCTCTGGCTCCTCCTCAAGGAAGCCGGCAACGGGACCTGAGTACCAAAGCAAATGGGTCAGACACGACGGTCTGGCAAGAGAATGAAAAGATGCAACAATAGATAATAGATGAAATCTCTTGAAAAGCATAGAAATCTGTTTAAACAAGAACTCTCATAAAACAGGTAAATCATTTGCTATAAAACAAGTAAACAAGATAAAATATATGAGGTATCCAAGGAATCGGGAATAACAAGGTGGCAATCACATAAAGCTAAGTCCTCTGTCACTAAAGTGACAACAGTATCACGGGACGTTGATCTCAGTCACACAAGGTGAGGAGAAACAACGTATACATATATACAATATAATTATACGGGAACGGGACCACGGTAGCGAACCGGGTATCGGGACGGGACCACGGTAATAAATCGGGCATCGGGATCCAAACTGCAGCTGGCGGGACGGGAGAGGGATTTCCAAGTCGGTGGATCAAACCGACAATGTATCCAAGCTTAGTGATGCCGACTCATAGGTCAAAACCAATCGAGACATATGCAAGTAAATCAAGTACAGTAAATAAACGGGTAAAACGGGGGTGCTCAAGGGCACGCTGTCATTTCATGTCGAGCAATACATTTCGAGACAAGTCAATGCTAATATCATGCTTTCGGGAAAACAACTCATGACATGTAAATCTTGGAAATAGAGAAATATGATGAACTATACCAATTCGGGAAAGATAAATGTTTTAAGATCTATTTGAGTGAATAGGGGTCCCGTATGTCGATCATAGATATGACTTGGTACTCCTTGAGTTTGAAGACATCCCGGACTCCTTATGCACTTTTACAATTTTCAAAACTTAAAATGAGCTTATGGTTATAACTAGATGTTATGATAGAAAATCAATACTATAAACGGTCCGTCCTAAGTATGATGTTAATTCGGAGGCATCGAGCAACCTACTCAGTCATCGAAAGAAATAGAATTCGCGATAACTAAGGAAAAAGTCTTGTATTTAGATATAAAGAAGATATCGCGTCATTCCGTCCCGTTCAAGATTGAATGAAGTGAACATCGATGTTACCAAACCAACCGTGAGGAGCATCGGCTCAAGACGTCCTCACATATAGTCAAGTGAGTCAAGGAGGGTAGCCAAGGTCCCACCTAGAACCAAGAAAAATAAAAATCTCAAAATCCACTGGACTCAAACTGTACCCGTGCCTTAAAACAGTTCAGGCAAACCGCATCGCTCGAGTGAATCTAAGGGTTCGCTCGAGCGAACTGTCCAGAAACTGAATTCCGGGCGGTTCAGTTCCTCTCTTTCTCTTCCTTTTTACAACCTTCTTTTAACCCTTCTTACACATCAAATGAGGAGCCTATTTCTCTCTCCAAACTACAACAAATCCTCCATTTAATCAATCACATTCTTCTCCACCAACCATACATCCAACACAAGGAAAAAGGGGGAGGAAATCACTTCACAATATATATACATTTGAACAACACAAGAAGACATTCAATGCCATAAACCACTACTTCTCCAAGATTATAAATGGGTCATTAATACTTATCATGAGCATTCATTTCAAGACAAAGCAATAAATGCACATTAATGGAAAATGTCCAAAAATCAATAAAAGCTTAGGAACATCATTTATTCACTTGCCTTAGGTCTTCTAACAAAGAAATCAAGCTCTATCAAGTCTTCCAAGACAATGAATCCAAGCTACAAGGCAAAATCCCCAAATAAAACCCTAAAATGGTCAAACAATGAAATCACAAAGAAATCTTCCAATAATAAGGGTGAAGCTTCTCTAAGGTCCAAGGAATACAATTCTAGAAGATAGAGGGAAATACTTACTTGCAAGGTTCTCTAATGGCAATGACAAGCTCTAAGGAAATCTTGTAAGGGTTGGTGTGTTCCACAAAAGCTATGGAAAGGAAGCTCTCAAGGAGATGAAGAAGGTGATGGCCTCCAATCTCCTCTTGGTGCAAGTTTGGGAGTGGATTGAGTGATGGAAGGCAAGAGCAAGAAGGAGAAGAAGAAAACCCTAGCTCTCACCTCTTGTGCTAGAAAAATGGAAATGAAGTGAATGGGTTAATGGCTTCCCCTTTGTTAACAATGGATTGGGTTGGGTAGGTCCCACAACTTAAGAAGCTAAATGGGCTGAAATTATCTCTCTCGGGTCCATGGATGAATTCGACGAAGAAGGAAGAAGTGATCGTCGAAATATCTATTTTCTAAAAAGTATATGTTTTGCAGGTTTCGGGAATGTCAAGTTTTGGGTACAGATTTTGTGTGCAATGACTGTTTTGCCCTCAAGGCCAAGAAATCGGTTTTCGGGATCTCAAACGGAAACGGGATCAACATAAAAGTTGTAGGGATCATCAAAGCGAGTAAAACGGGATTAAAATCATGAATGTAAAAACCTCCGATAAATCCTCAAACATATGCAATGTCATGAAAAGGGACCCCCAAAGGGCCCTACTAACACAAAGCACATCAAAATCCCCAAAACTATATCGAAAGCTATTCCAAACCCAACTTAGCCAAAAACACTAATCAAGCTTAGCACTAACACGCAACTTAATTAGCACTAATCGGGTTCACTCGGGTCGGGGTCTTACACCGGCGCAGTATTTGCGCCGGGAAAACTAATTATAACCCAAATAAACGCGCGATGTCTCAAATGAAGGCGCCAACGGAGGACATTTGCCGGCGAAGTGGGCAAAACGCCGGGAAAAATAATAACTTTGTCGGCGAAAAAACAAATGCGCCGGCAAAAAACTAACCTGGGTGTGGAAAAGTAATTACTTTTGCCGGCGAAAATAATAAATCGCCGGGAAAAAGGATACTTTGCTGGCGAAAAAAATAAATCGCCGGCAAAAATCGGCCTTTTGCCGGCGATAATATGACGCCGGAAAAAATCAGTTTTTTCCCGGCGAAAACAGGTTTTTCGCCGGTAAAAGTTATACTTTTCCCGGCGTTTAATGCTTGCGCCGGGAAAAAACGCCAGTAATAGTGCAAATTGTTGTAGTGTTATATCTAATTGTTGGTCATGTTACATTTGCATTTTGTTTCTTTATAGTCACATCTCTGAAAATGCAATGTTTCTTTGTGATCATTTGATTTTGTATTCATGAACTTTTAAGTTATATCTCATGGTTTTCAAAATCCCTTGATTGCAATATTTTGATGATGGATTTGCATTTTGATCATATAGTTATATCTCTTGTAGTGCATATCTACTGATGATCAATTGATTGTGATTACAAAAGCTTTCTTAGTTAGATTTTTCATGATCAATTGATGTTGGAAAATCATTTGATGAATGTCATAATTAGATCTTTATTGTAAATCAAATGATTTGAATCAATTTAAGTTTTCCATTAATTTTTCAAGTTATATCTCTTGGTATGGAAAATATGTGTTCAGTTTGTATGAGTGTCTATTGTCATTTTTAGAATACAAATTAAAAATTTATAGTAGTACACTTCTTGTTTTTCAAAATCGCTTGCTCATAATTCTATAAATGATTCATTATTGGAATTTTAAATATTGAAGTGATTTGAAAAATTTTGGAAAATGTTCTAAGCTTTATTGGTTGTATTTATAGATGCATTTTTCTTGAATTTATTTCCCTGTGCTTGATTATGATTATATCATTTGGAAGGAAATATTTTTTACCAACAATTTGCATCTTTGCTCATTTAGTTACATTCTTTTTATGCAAATTAATTTTGATGTCTTACGTTGCGTGGTTGGATATGGTTTCATTGATTTGCATGTTTGTGCCTAACTTGGTATATATTTTCATTAATGCAAATTGATGATTGTTTATGTGCTTTATAGTAAAATCTTCTGTTTTATTATCATTTGAGCCTAATAAGTACATATGTGATTTTAGTGTGCTAAGCTGATTTGGTATAATCCTCATATCCATTTCCCTTTGCATTGTAAGCTTAGTACATTTGCTAGAGTAGAGATGTTGCGTGATAGGTTAATGGATCATTTTAGATGAATTGGAATTAATTCATTGTTCTTAATAGGTATACCCATTTATGAGACCCATTTTTCGTCTATATACGATCCATGATATCCTTCTAACTCCATACCTTCTTGTACATGCATAGTTATATTCTTTATTGATGATATGGTATGAGTTAGATCTTGAGTGTTGATTGATCCTCTCTATGCAAATGTCAAATCGTTCCATGTATGGTTGTGATATTTATTATATTTGTAGAAACCATACTAGAACTCAAATCCATCCTTTATGCTTTCTAGTCTTTTTTTTAAATGGATGGTTGTGATGTTGATTCATGTGTATTCTCTAAGTGATGTCATCCTTATACATGTTTCAACTTCATAGTAGTGATCTTGATCATATGAACTTCTGTGAGATCCATTCCTTGTATTTCATAGTTATATCTATATGTTTGATCGATATCTTAGATGTTGAATTCATATGATTTTGTCACTTTGAAAATTGCATGCATTTCCAAGATTATATCCTTTTGCATTGCAATTTCTTTTGTTCATCACAATGCTCATTAGTTATATCATTCAAAGTGATGAATAATCATTTATGATGCTTGATGAAATTTTGTGTTTGTCACATCCTTGCTATTAATCATGTTGTCATAATTCAATTGGTTTCAATTTGTATAATTTTCAATTGATTTCATATCCAATTGATGTCATTTCTTTGGATTGTGATAGACCATTAACATTGGATTGAACTTGATAGTAATATATTTTTTTCCATTTCACATTCCATTAGCATTATAATTTTCATGTTTGCCACCTCTCTTGCTCATATAGGTAAATCTCATGATCACCATGTTTATGTATTCATAATCTTGGTTGGTTATTAGTTGAGGTTGGCTTCATGTTTGAATTTCATTTCACTCATCTTGCACGTGATAGTCATATTTTTTGATTGAATGAAATGATTTCAAAACTTACATAGCATATGATTTTCATAGTTAAATTATTTGATGCTATGTTTAGTAAACCCCATTTCATCATGGATAACTCTAATTTGGATTTATCTTAATAGTTATATTCTTTATAACTCCATTTTAGAGTGATTGCTTTAATAGACTTATCTTTGAATCTCAATTGGTATTCTTTGTTTTCCCAATTGGTATCTATGATCGCTTTTCTCCTTGACCTTGCTCTCTTTTGGTAATTTGATCATATTGTGCTCTATAGTTAAACGTGTCTAATCCTTTCCTTGAAGTTTGACGCGACCCCGGAACGGATCCCGACCCGCGACGAGTTGAATTTACGATTGTTTATGTTTTCCCACAGGTTCCCGCGGTGAGGATTCCCAAAGACACGTGGAATCTGACTCACATGATCAAGTATGCGGAAGCGTGTAGCAAATCGCATCAAGATAAGCACCAATAAATCCTTAAGTGGTATGACAAATAATGACAAGGCAAGTATCAAAGGAAGAAGTTAAAATGGCATTCCCATCAAGATTCAAGTTATGAGACTAACTCAAAAGTAAGTTAAGTTTTAGTCACAACCCAAGAGAGGTCAACAGAGGCCAATACAATTCTCAAAATAACAAAAGAAACCCATGACATAATGACGAAACTCAAGAACCCGCCCGACGTCTAGTTGACATCGTCGGGTTGCCACTCTCTAACAGGGGTTGGCTCAAAAGCCTCCTCCGGACGCTCCTCCTCAAAGGTAACGTCACCTGCACCTGGGCACCAACAAACAAGGGTCAAACACAATGGTTTGGCAGGTAATCAATTTAGGTGAAAACATGAAACAAATAACGTGATAAGAAAACATATAAACAAATCCCTGATTTGAAATACTACAATGACTGAGATACATTTTCGAGAATACGACACAGCTAAGATACTAAAACAAACTAGCATGAGTACATATAATATCATGAATAGTTACAATCCACAAAGAGCCCATCCTTTCTCTATCATATGTATAATGAAAAGAGCAAGCACGCACGACAAGCACGATATACATAATATAATCACGACACGATTCCCACATATACGGGGATTTCTGGCCGCGGAACCGGACACGCATGATGTGTAATAAATACACGACCAGTCTGCAGACAATCCACATGTTTAAGGACCCCCAGACAGTGGATCAAACTGAAAGGGCAATCCAAGCTCAGTGGTGTTCACTTAATTCATGAATGCACAAAATACGCGAAACACTATCAAAATATGTCGAGATAAAAAGGGGGAAATCACTTATCAAACACACAAACACGACTAGCAAAAGGCATAATTAATAGGCATAACACGCTTAGGAAGTGATCCCTTTTTTCTTGAAACAACTCTTCAAAACAAGCTTATACTTGAAATTCAAAACGAGTGCACGATGGTACTTATCGTACCAAGACGGAAATTCAAATTACGAAATCTGACAAGCATGTGTTAAGGCTACTAATTGACCTTTGTGTACTTGGGACCCCGAATGTCGGAATATACAAGAATTGGTGTCCCCGAAGTTGGGCTGCATTTCGAAGTTCCATTTACACAATGTGAAGTCAAAAACCTTAACATCGCTCGAGCGGAACTTGTAAGGTATTGACACTTCGCTCGAGCGAGACAGTTCGCTCGAGCGGACAATAAGGTCGCTCGGGCGGACAACTCTCTGTCTTGCTCCAGATTAGACAGTGGGCAGTTCGCTCGAGCGGACATGAGGTCGCTTGAGCGGACAGCTCTCTGTCTGCGCTCGGACCAAGCAGTGGCTTGGTCGCTCGAGCGGACCCAAGGGTCGCTCGAGCGGACAAGCTTCTGCCTGTGCTCGCTGAGTGCAGAAAAAGCCTTTCTCTTGTACAACTTCCCACACATTTTTCTCCTTCTTCTCATCCTTAAGTCACATACAATCCCTTGAGCCTTCATGCTCACCAGGGGTTCATTTTCACCATTTCAAACATCCAATCCAATGAAAACATGATCATGAAGCTCATAAACAAGTTTATATGCAAAATTCCTAAAATAACAATGAAATCAAAATACACATGCAACATTGAACCTATAGAGATTACTTGCCTTAGTCCAAGATGTCTCACACTTCTCCAAGCATTCCACTCACTAATCCAAAGAACTACAAAAACCCATGAAACCACACAAAACTCACTCAATCTTGAAAACAAGAAACCCATTTTACCAAAGGGGTTTGTAACATGAAAAACAAGATTTTTAAGAACTAAGAAGACTTTATGAAAAGTATGGTTGAAGCTCTTACCTAGAAATGCTCAAACATGAAGGAATGAAGAAAATGGAGAGCTTTCCCAACTTTAGCTTTCAAGGAGACAACAATAGGAAGCTTGAGATGAGAGGAAGAAGATGATGGCCTTGGAATTTTATTTGGAGATCTCTAGCTAGATCATGCAAGGTGAGGAAGATGGAAAGGAAAGAGGGATTTTCAGCCCTAGGTTAAGAAAGTTGCAGGAATTTTGGGGGAAATGAATGAAAGAGATGAGGGTTAGGCTTAAGTGATGACAATGGGGCCCAATGAACTTTGAACTTTGAAATGACAAAAACATGATCTTGTGGGCCTCGAATGACTTTGACGAAGAAGGAAAAAACGATCCTCGAAATATCTAGTTTCCAAAAAGTATATTTTTGACATGGTTTTGAGATCTCGGAAATTGTGTCCAGATTTGTGTAAAAAGACCACTTTACCCTTTTTGGGCCAGAACTTGGGTTTTTGGGCTTCAAACATGAATGGGCTGAATACGAAAGTTGTAACACATAGAAAAATCATTCAAATGAAATAAAAAATCACAATTACACGGAAACTGATACGATCCTCCCAAGCTTACACGTGCACTCAGGCCTTCCTGAGTGTGTCTGACTAATACTAAACATTCTCAAAATTCCCAAAGCTGTGTCCAAGACTAAAACTAATTACTTGTAATCCAACGAAAACTAAACCCACTTAGGACTAAACACATATTAATCGCACACTAATCGAATTGGTCTGGGTCGGGGTCTAACATCCTCCACCCCTTAGGATATTTGGTCCACCAAATAAATCAAACAATTACCTCTGGTAAAAGCTGTGGATACTTCCTCTGTACTTGCTCTCTCAATTCCCATGTGGCTTCCTCTGGCTCGTGATGTTCCCAATGTACCTTGACCCAATGAATAGTCTGGTTTCTCAATTCCGTCTCTTTGGTATCAATTATCTTGATTGGTCTTTCCACATACGAGGCATCTTCCCGAATCTCCAAAGGTTCGTGCTGTAGTATATGTGAAGGTCTAGAAACATATTTCTTGAGCATAGAAACATGAAATACATTGTGTACCCCGGAGAGTTTCGGCGGTAACGCAAGCCTATAAGCGACATCTCCAATCTTGCTCAAAATCTCATACGGACCAATAAACCTTCTAGACAATTTGCCCTTCTGTCCAAATCTCAAAGTCCCTCTAACTGGTGAGATCTTCAAGAACACTTTGTCACCCACTTGGAACTACAATTCTCTTCTGCGAGTATCTGCATAACTCTTCTGCCTACTTCGGGCGATTTTCAACCGTTCCTGAATCAACTTGACCTTGTCACTTGTCTCTCCAACTATCGTCGGTCCATGAAAACTATGCTCACCGACTTCTTCCCAGCAAACCGGAGTTCTGCATCTTCTACCATAAAGTGCCTCAAAAGGTGCCATACCGATGCTAGAGTGGTAACTATTGTTATAAGCAAATTCACAAAGCGGTAAGCACTCATCCCACTGAACCTTGAAATCCAATACACAAGCACGCAACATGTCTTCGAGAGTCTGTATCGTCCTTTCTGACTGACCATCTGTCTGAGGATGATAAGCTGTGATGAACTGAAGTTTGGTACCCATAGACTCATGCAGCTTTTTCCAAAACTTTGAAACAAACCTACTGTCTCTGTCCGAAGTAATGGAGACGGGCTGGCCATGTTTACTAACAATTTCATCAACAAATAACTTCTAAAGTGGTACCATATGCATCATGTTCCCTGTCTTCATCGGAATGAAGTGAGCAGACTTTGTCAGACGATCTACAATAATCCAAATTGCATTATTTCCCTTCTTGGTATTAGGCAAATCGGAAACGAAATCCATGGTGATGTGTTCCCATTTCCACTCCGGAATCTCCAAAGGCTGTAACAAACCTAGAGGCTTCTGATGCTCTGCCTTAATCAACTGACAAGTTAGACAACGAGACACAAAAGCTTCTATCTCTCTCTTCATGTTGTTCCACCAAAATCTATTCTTCAAATTGTGGTACATCTTCGTGCTACCCGGATGCATAGAATATCTCGTGCTGTAAGCTTCATTCATTATTTCACTCTTCAAATCATCCACATTTGGCACACACAACCGGTCACGAAAATACAATACCCCATTCACCATCTTGAAATCTGGACGTTCTGTAATAACCTCTACTATCTTAGCCAAGTCTGGGTCTTGCAACTGATTTTCCTTGATCTTTTGAATGAAGGTAGGTTCTGATACTGTCATATTTGCTAACATCGCACCCAATTTCAGGGTTTGCACTTCTACACCCAACTCTTCAAACTGCTGTAAGACACCCATTCCTCTCAAACTAGCCATAACCACTGATTTTCTGCTCAATGCATCAGCTACAACATTCATTTTGCCTGGATGATACCTGATTGGAAAGTCATAATCTTTGATATACTCCATTCACCTTCTCTGTCTCATGTTCAAATCCTTCTGCGAGAACAAATATTGTAAACTTCGGTGATCTGAATGGACTTCAAATTTCTCTCCGTAGAGGTAGTGTCTCCACATCTTCAAAGCAAAAACAACTGCTGCCAACTCCAAGTCATGAGTCGCATAATTCTTCTCATGGTCCTTCAACTGTCTCGAGCCATAAGCAATCACCTTGCCATCTTGCATCAATACACAACCTAGTCCCACATTCGAAGCATCTGTATAGACAATAAATCCGCCGTTGCTCGAGGGTAACGTAAGGATTGGGGCTGTGGTTAACCTTCCTTTCAACTCCTGAAAACTCGTTTCACACTGTTTGGTCCAAACAAATGGGACATTCTTTCTAGTCAATTTTGTCAACGGGGCTGCAATGGACGAAAAACCTCGGACAAATCTTCTGTAATAGCCTGCTAACCCCAAAAAGCTTCTAATTTATGTTACACTGCTTGGCCTTACCCAATTAACAACTGCCTCTATCTTGGCTGGATCAACTGCTAAACCTTCTTTGGAGATGATGTGGCCTAGAAAAGCAACTTGCTCTAACCAGAATTCGCACTTACTGAGTTTTGCATAAAGCTGGTTGTCCCTCAAAAGCTGTAACACTGTCCTCAAATGTTCTTCGTGCTCCTTCTTACTCTTGGAATACATAAGGACATCATCAATGAATACTACTATAGAGTGATCCAAATAGGGTGCAAAGACTTTGTTCATAAGAGCCATAAAGACTGTGGGTGCATTTGTCAAACCAAAGGGCATCACTAAGAACTCATAGTGCCCATATCTTGTTCTAAAGGCTGTCTTCTAAACATCCGAGTCTCTAACTCTCAACTAATGGTACCCTGACCTCAAGTCTATCTTGGAAAAATAGGCTGCTCCTTGCAATTGATCAAATAATTCGTCTATCCTTGGCAATGGATACTTGTTCTTCACGGTCATCTGGTTCAACTTCCTGTAGTCAATGCACATTCTCAAACTCCCATCCTTCTTTTTCACAAACAACACTGGCGCTCCCCACGGTGAAACACTTGGCCTAATAAAACCTTTGCTCAACAAATCCTGCAATTGGAGCTTTAGCTCACCCATTTCTGCTGGAGCCATCCTGTATGGTGCAATCGAGATCGGAGCTGTCCCTGGAAGAAGCTCAATTGTGAACTCAACTTCTATGATTGGTGGTAAACCCGGGATTTTTTCTGGAAAAACATCCAGGAATTCACAAACAATGGGGATATCCTCCACCCCTTGGGACTGTTTATCCTCCGTGATAAATGCAATAAATGCCTGACATCCACTCTGCACTAATCTGCTTGCCTTCAAAACTAAAATAAACCCTGCCTGAGTTTTTCTTCTGTTGCCTTGAAATATCAATTCTGCCTGTGGTCCTTGGAATCTGAATGTTATGGTTTTACTAAAACAATCCATGGTGGCATGTATGCTTCTAACCAATCCATGCCTAAGATGACATCAAAATCATGCATGTCCAAAACTATGAGGTTGGCCGGTAAATTAACATCTCCTAACAAAACTGTACAACTAGGGTAATGGGTTCTACACACAACTTGTTTCCCTACTGGAGTAGTTACTACTAGAATGTAATCCAATTCACTACATGGTGCATCAATCAACTTAGCAAAACTAGGGGATGAAAAGGAATGCGTGGATCCAGGGTCAAATAAAATCTGGGCTTCTACCCCACAAACAAGAAGTTTACCTTCTACCACGTCTCCTGCAGTTTCAGCATCTGCACGGTTGAGATAATATAAATGTCCATGCATTTGTAGTCTATTTGGTACTTGGTTCTGCCTTCCTTGGCCATGTCTGTTCTGCTGTGGAGGACGAGCATTCTGATTCTGTGCTGGTGGCCTAGCCTGCTGCTGCTGCTGAGGTGGTCTAACCTGATTCTGAACTGGTGCTTGGTTCTGAGGAGCTACTTGTCTCTGCTGTTGGTTTCTGTTCCCTTGATTCTGAAGTAGTGGGCAATCCTTGATTGCATGGTTCATAGCCCCACATTTAAAACAGGCACCCATGGCCTTATGACATTCATGTGTTTCATGATTCTTGCCACAATGTCCACAACCCTGTCTCACTTGACCTTGTTCTTTCCTTGGCTTCTTGTTCTGTTGTTGCCTCTGATTCTGCTGCTGGTAGTGCTGCTTCCTGTCCTGAACATTCATGTTGTTAATATCTTCAAATATATATGCCCGCTTAACTGCCTCATCATATGTAGCTGATGGAACTACTCCTATGACATCTCTCATGATGATCGGATTCAACCCTTCCAAAAACTTCGTTATCTTTTTCCGTTCCGTGTCAATCAACTCGGTAGCATATCTAGCTAATCTTTCGAACTTGGTGACATAGTCTAGCACTGTCATGCTGCCTTGTTTGAGCTGCTGAAATTCGATAACCTTCTGCCTCTTGACATGAGAGGGAATGTATTTATCTTGAAACTGTGTCTTGAATGCTACCCATGCCTCTTCGTCAGCCATCACTGCATATGGATCCTTTGTTAGGAATTTTGTAGATTGCAATTTGATGGATGCATTTCATTCTAGCATCATTTGATTCACACACTTGCATTGTTTTAAATAAACTTGAAATCTTGTTTTATTCATGCATTGCTTTTAAGATTTGTAAAAGTATTGATTTATGCATGATTTGTTTTTTAATCTTGGATGCATTTGTTTAAGAAAAGAGTTTTCAAGAAATCAAGCAAGCCTTTGTTTTAAAAGTTTTGAATCTTTTTAGGCTTTTTATGTCATGTTTTAAAAACCATTAGAATCTTTAAAACATGTTTTCCTAGCTTGATTTAGTTGCCAAAAGGTCCCCCAAAGAAAAAACCTTCAAATATGCAAAAGTTGCAAAGGGAGGCTGTCCCGGCAGTGTCGCCGGTCGACCGAGAGGCAGGTCTCGGTCGACCGAGACAACTGGAGGTAAAATCTGCAGTTTTGAACTGAAACCTCCAACGGTCAGAAATCTGACCGTTGTGCCTTCCCGGTCGACCGAGACCTCTTTGTCGGTCGACCGAGGACTAGCCGTTGGCAACTTTTTGCTATAAATATGAGTTCTTTCCCTTGCCAAAAGTTGGGAATTTTTAACCCCTCCTTGAGAGGATTTGAGGCATATCAAAAGGGAAAAGAACCAAGGGATGAAGGGGAAGATTAGGAAAGCTAAAGCTTGGATTAATGAAGTTAAACCACCAAGTAGGCTCTTCCTTTCTTAATCATATGTTTTCATGCTTTGTTTTATTTTTGGTAAATCATTTCTAGCATGATAAACTATGTTTGTGTTGTGTCCTTAACATGTGTTATGTTTTGAGTTGATTTATTGTTTTGGATACAACACCATATGATTCAATTCAAGTAGTACTTAACTTTGGTAAATCTAAGTAGATCATGTTAATGTAAAAACCTTTGAAATCATATGTAACATGATCCATATACTTGGTTGAATCTTTGGTTGTTGTTTTCCATCATAAGAAAATCACTTTCAAAACTATCTTATGTTTTGGACTCAACCTCTTTACAAATCATATGTTTTCATGTTTTGTTTTATCATTGGTAAATCTTTGTAACATGTTAATATATGATATGTTGTATCCTTAGCATATTCTATATTTTGAATAGATCTATTGTTTTGGATACATCACCATTGATTCATCAAAGTAGTACTTTATTGGTAAATCTAAGTAGATCATGTTAATGAAAGATGTAACATGATTCATATACTTTGTTGAATCTTTGGGTGTTGTTTTTCCATCATAAGAAAATCTCCTTCAAATGTATCTTATGTTTTGGATTCAACATCATTACAAATCATATGTGTATTATTGTTTTAATTCTTCACAACTTGCCTTACTTTGATTGGTAAATCATTTTCAAGTTGTCCTTATAATTACATATGATTTGTCCCCTCAATTTCAATCAAATCTATTTTTATGTTTTGAGCTTCATTGATGATTTGATTGACATCCCTATGCATCACATGTTTAGAGCTAATCCATTTCATACAACTTGTGTAACTTTGATATCATTAACAAGTTGTTACTTTTAACATGTGATTGCATTACATCCTCAATCATAAATGTTTTTGAGCTAAAACTTTCAAAAGCCTTAGGCTTACATTTATGAGCTTTCATTTTCTAAATGATTGAGGACCACACACACACACTTCATTTGTTTTCATCTTTGCATTCATAGTGTGAGTGTGTATTTGTATTTCACTTCCATATCCGCCTAATTAAGAGGCATTGTAATGAGCTTAATTGAATCTCCATCAAGTGTATTAAAGACACTATTTTAGTGAGATAACCAACCTTGTGGTTGAAGAGGTTATTGCTTAGCCTATAAAAGCATAATGTATAGGTTGATGTTAAGCCTTGAAAAACATCATTGTAAGGTTATTGCTTAGCCTTGGAAAGCATATTGTAAAGGTTATTGCTTAGCCTATTGAAAAGCATAAATAGTGGAAATCCGGTGGGGTGTTGGTTCACAAGCCGGTAGTGGATGTAGGCATTGAGGCCGAACCACTATAAATCCTCGTGTGATGGTGCTTGCTTTGTGGTGATTGTTCTCTTTAAGCTTCCGCATTTTGTTTGATAATCATCACTTGTGACTAGTTTGTTTTAAAGAAGTTAAAATTGTTAAAATTGGTCATAAAAGAAGCTCACCCTATTCACCCCCCCCTCTAGGGTTCGGATCCCCATGGACTTACATCCTTGACTGTTTGCCACCACCTATCTGCAAGCCCATAGAATAGTGAAGCTGTGAGGTTGACCTTCTGTATTCCCGTGCACATAAAGACATCGAAGATTTTCTCGGTATTAACTAGCCAGTCATCTGCCACTAACGGGTCCTCATTGCCAGAAAATTCCTTCGGTGCTCTCTTCCTAAATTTCTCAAATAGTGCATTAGGGTCAGGATCCCTATTTTGAATAACAATCAGCGGACCCACGGGTGGTGGACCTACATTCCAATTCTGAAGTACTTCCAAGAGTTGCCTCTGTACTTGAGCCATTTCATCATCCTTCTTTGCTAACTGTTCTTGAAATCTTGCTTGGTTTTCATTAGCTTGCCTTTGTTGTGCTATCATAGCTTGCATTAGTTCCTGAAACTGCGTAGCTGTTGGGGTTTAGATGTGTCTGACTCATTCTGCTGACTGCCTGAAGCATGATGGCTTGGAGCTTTTCTTGGAGGCATAGTGCTGTAAAACAAGGAGTTAGAACACAATAAATATGGTACAAGGGTTTCTAAGGTCTTATACGAACGAATCTATCGAACTCACGAATCCTCGCCACGTTCCTAAGACCTTTCTAGTTTCTTTTAAGTACCTGAAACATGTCCCGCTCTGATACCAGTCCTGTCGCGACCCCGGAACGGATCCCGGCCCGCGACGAGTTGAATTTACGATTGTTTATGTTTTCCCACAGGTTCCCGCGGTGAGGATTCCCAAAGACACGTGGAATCTGACTCACATGATCAAGTATGCGGAAGCGTGTAGCAAATCGCATCAAGATAAGCACCAATAAATCCTTAAGTGGTATGACAAATAATGACAAGGCAAGTATCAAAGGAAGAAGTTAAAATGGCATTCCCATCAAGATTCAAGTTATGAGACTAACTCAAAAGTAAGTTAAGTTTTAGTCACAACCCAAGAGAGGTCAACAGAGGCCAATACAATTCTCAAAATAACAAAAGAAACCCATGACATAATGACGAAACTCAAGAACCCGCCCGACGTCTAGTTGACATCGTCGGGTTGCCACTCTCTAACAGGGGTTGGCTCAAAAGCCTCCTCCGGACGCTCCTCCTCAAAGGTAACGTCACCTGCACCTGGGCACCAACAAACAAGGGTTAAACACAACGGTTTGGCAGGTAATCAATTTAGGTGAAAACATGAAACAAATAACGTGATAAGAAAACATATAAACAAATCCCTGATTTGAAATACTACAATGACTGAGATACATTTTCGAGAATACGACACAACTGAGATACTAAAACAAACTAGCATGAGTACATATAATATCATGAATAGTTACAATCCACAAAGAGCCCATCCTTTCTCTATCATATGTATAATGAAAAGAGCAAGCACGCACGACAAGCACGATATACATAATATAATCACGACACGATTCCCACATATATGGGGATTTCCGGCCGCGGAACCGGACACGCATGATGTGTAATAAATACACGACCAGTCTGCAAACAGTCCACATGTTTAAGGACCCCCAGACAGTGGATCAAACTGAAAGGGCAGTCCAAGCTCAGTGGTGTTCACTTAATTCATGAATGCACAAAACACGCGAAACACTATCAAAACATGTCGAGATAAAAAGGGGGAAATCACTTATCAAACACACAAACATGACTAGCAAAAGGCATAATTAATAGGCATAACACGCTTAAGAAGTGATCCCCTTTTTCTTGAAACAACTCTTCAAAACAATCTTATACCTGAAATTCAAAATGAGTGCACGATGGTACTTATCGTACCAAGACGAAAATTCAAAATACGAAATCTGACAAGCATGTGTTAAGGCTACTAATTGACCTTTGTGTACTTGGGACCCCGAATGTCGGAATATACAAGAATTGGTGTCCCCGAAGTTGGGTTGCATTTCGAAGTTCCATTTACACAATGTAAAGTCAAAACCTTTAACATAGTCTAGTTTTCCAACCTTCAAGAAAATACACAAATGAAATCATTCTTCTTCCTGAATCTGGCAGGTTCGCTCGAGCCGAACTTGTAAGGTATTGACACTTCGCTCGAGCGAGACAGTTCGCTCGAGCGGACAATAAAGTCGCTCGGGTGGACAACTCTCTGTCTTGCTCCAGATTAGACTGTGGGCAGTTCGCTCGAGCGGACAACTCTCTGTCTGCGCTCGGACCAAGCAGTGGCTTGGTCGCTCGAGCGGACCCAAGGGTCGCTCGAGCGGACAAGCTTCTGCCTGTGCTCGCTGAGTACAGAAAAAGCCTTTCTCTTGTACAACTTCCCACACATTTTTCTCCTTCTTCTCATCCTTAAGTCACATACAATCCCTTGAGCCTTCATGCTCACCAAGGGTTCATTTTCACCATTTCAAACATCCAATCCAATGAAAACATGATCATGAAGCTTGTAAACAAGTTTATATGTAAAATTCCTAAAATAACAATGAAATCAAAATACACATGCAACATTGAACCTATAGAGATTACTTGCCTTAGTCCAAGATGTCTCACACTTCTCCAAGCACTCCACTCACTAATCCAAAGAACTACAAAAACCCATGAAAACCACACAAAACTCACTCAATCTTGAAAACAAGAAACCCATTTTACCAAAGGGGTTTGTAACAAGAAAAACAAGATTTTTAAGAACCAAAAAGACTTCATGAAAAGTATGGGTTGAATCTCTTACCTAGAAATGCTCAAACAAGAAGGAATGAAGAAAATGGAGAGCTTTCCCAACTTTAGCTTTCAAGAAGGAGACATCAATGGGAAGCTTGAGATGAGAGGAAGAAGATGATGGCCTCGGAATTTTATTTGGAGATCTCTAGCTAGATCATGCAAGGTGAGGAAGATGGAAAGGAAAGAGGGATTTTCAGCCCTAGGTTAAGAAAGTTGCAGGAATCTTGGGGGAAATGAATGAAAGAGATGAGGGTTAGGCTTAAGTGATGACAATGGGGCCCAATGAACTTTGAACTTTGAAATTACAAAAACATGATCTTGTGGGCCTCGAATGACTTTGACGAAGAAGGATAAAACGATCCTCGAAATATCTAGTTTCCAAAAATTATATTTTTGACATGGTTTTGAGATCTCAAAAATTGTATCCAGATTTGTGTAAAAAGACCACTTTACCCTTTTTGGGCCAGAACTTGGGTTTTTGGGCTTCAAACATGAATGGGCTGAATACGAAAGTTGTAACACATAGAAAAATCATTCAAATGAAATAAAAAATCACAATTACACGGAAATCGATACGATCTTCCCAAGCTTACACGTGCACTCAGGCCTTCCTGAGTGTGTCTGACTAATACTAAACATTCTCAAAATTCCCAAAGCTGTGTCCAAGACTAAAACTAATTACTTCTAACCCAACTACAACTAAACCCACATAGAACTAAACACATATTAATCGCACACTAATCGAATTGGTCTGGGTCGGGGTCTAACAAAGTTGACCCTCAATTGGTTACCATCTTCTTCTTGCACCAAATAGTTAAATCTTAGTCAACATGTTGACAAAAGGAGAGAATGGATTGAGGGGGAGTGTAAACCTTTATAGGAAGTATTAGTTTTGATCAAATTCATCCTTGTATTGACTCTTTACCCTTTTAAGCTTGCTAACCATACATGATAACCTGTTATGAATTTATTTTCAATTTCTTTTGTTAACAGGTGCTACTAAAATGTATTTTCCTTATTTCATGTGTGTAGGTACCTTTGCAATTTAATGTCAAAGGGGGAGAGAGCATTCAAGTTCTCTACAGGGGAGAGGATGTCCAAACTTCCTATGGGGAGATATTGTATGATCTTCTACAGGGGGAGAGAATGCATATCTTGCCAAAGGGAGAGAGAGTGCATGGACAAAGGGGGACAGCTGAAAGAAGAAAGAAAGTTTGGGAGCTAAAGAAGATGCTTGGCTAAAGAAAGAAAGAAGAAGAGAAAGCTTGAAGAATGATCAAGCTCCAAGCATCAAGAAGATTGAAGAAAAAGACCTAGAGCCCAAGCCAAGAGAAGGAGCATCCAAGAGATTTCAAGACTTGTCCGGCTTAGGGGAGCTGAAGACTTGGTGTGTTAATTCGGTGTTGTGTAAGTTGCCATCAAATTTCAAAGGGGGAGATTGTTAGGAATTTTGTGTATTGCAATTTGATGGATGCATTATCATTTTAGCACCATTTGAATTTTCACACATGCATTGATTTAGAAAATCTTGAAATCTTGATTTACACATGCATTGGTTTTTAGACTTGTAGATATTTTGATTTATGCATGTTTTGATTTTAAACTTGGATGCAATTCATTTTGAAAAGAATTTTTACCAAATCAAGCTAGCCAATGTTTTAAATCTTTCAAACCACTTTAGGCCTTTTATTTTTCATGATTTTAACCCTATTAGTTTGATTTAAATCATGATTTCAAGCTTGATTTAGTGGCCCAAAAGTTCCCACAAGAAAATACTTTGAAAAATGCATTTTTAGGGAATTTTGGTCCCAGGCCCGGGTCGACCCACAGTGTGGCCGGTCGACCGAGCCCACTGCGGGTCGACCGGGTAAAGAGCCGTTGTGCTCTTTTCAAACGGTCAGTTTTATAACCGTTGAAGGCTAGGTCGATCGGGGAAAGGCCAGGTCGATCGGGGAAGAGCCGTTGGGCACTTTTTGGCTATAAATAGTGGCTCATTCCTAAAGAAATTTAGAGGATCAAGAGGCCCTCCTTGAGATGTTTTGAGGCCAATCAAAGGGGAATGAGCTAAGGGATGAAAGGGGTCATTTGGAAAGCTAAAGTTTGGTTCCATTGAGTTATATCACTAAGTAAGCTTTACTTTCCTTAACCATATGTTGTCATGCTATGCTTTATTATTGGTAAATCTTTTCTAGCATGATAAACTATGTTTTGTTGTGTCCTTAACATGTATATGTTTTGAATTGATTTATTGTTTTGAATGCATCACCTTGATTCAATCCAAGTAGTACTTAAATTGGTATATCTAAGTAAATCATGTTAATGAAAACATCTTTGAAATTATATGTAACATGATTCCTATACTTTGTTGAATCTATGGTTGTTGTTTTTCATCATAAGAAAATCTCTTTCAAATCTATCTTATGTTTTGGATTCAACAACTTCACAAATCATATGTACTTTTGTTTTAAAGTTTCATAACTTGCCTTGCTTTGATAGGTATATCATTTTCAAGTTGAATTTATAATTACATATGATTTGTCCCCTAACTTCAATCAAATCTATTTTTATGTTTTATGCTTATAGCATATACATATTGAGCTACATTGTTAATTTGATTGACATCCCTTTGCATCACATGTTTTGTTCTTAGAATTTCACAACTTGTTTAGAATACATATGTATATCTTTTACAAGTTATTTTTAACATGTGATTAGCATTCTTTCCTCAATCATAAATATTTTTATGAGCTAAAACTTTCAAAAGCCTTAGGCATACATTTATGAGCTTTCATTTTCAAATTGATTGAGGACATCATACATGCACATTGTGCATTCATCTTTGCATTCATAGTGTGTGTGTGTGTGTGTGTGTGTGAATTAGATTTTCATTTTCATATCCGCCTAATTAAGAGGCATTATATTGAGCTATAAATTGTATCTCCATCAAGTGTATTCTAGACACTACTTAGAGAGATAACCAACCTTTTGGTTGTAGAGGTTATTGCTTAGCCTAAAAAAAGCATAGTGTAGAGGTTATTGCTTAGCCTTGAAAAGCATATTGTAAAGGTTATTGCTTAGCCTATTGAAAAGCATAAATAGTGGAAATCCGGTGGGGTGTTGAATCACAAGTCGGTAGTGGATGTAGGCATTGAGGCCGAACCACTATAAATCCTTGTGTGATGGTGAATGCTTTGTGGTGATTGTTTTTATTAGCTTCCGCATTTTGTTTGATAATCATCACTTGTGACTAGTTAATTTTAAAGAAGTTAAAATTGGTCATAATTGGTTACTAACTTGTAGCTCACCCTATTCACCCCCCCTTTAGGGTTTGGATCACGGACTTTCACAGTCAGCCTCATGGTTAGCTAGCGGCTAATCGTTGAACTCATAGGCGGCTAACCGCCAGCTAACCGATCCCATTTCGGTTACATTTTCAGTGTTCTGTATCTAGACTGACAAATCCGCGGTCTGCCTCGCGGTTAGCCAGCGGCTAACCGCCGAACCCATTGGCGGCTAGCCGCTAGCTAACCGCCATGTATCCGACCTTGCCCAGGAATTTTTATTTGAAGAGAAATGAAGGGGGTTTCCGTCCCATTCGTTTGTGAACCCTTTTAGAGAGTAATAGGTACTGTTTACCTAGAGGCATGTGTGAAGCCCGTTTGAGAAAGAAACCATGTCACAAAGATTCATTGAAGTCTTGAATTTACCAAAGTGTATAGGGAGCCCGGAATGTCTCCAAATTCAAAGAGTACCAAGTCTATATCAAAATCGACATACGGGACCCTTATTCACCTTGAACTAGTTTTGAATCCCGATATTGTCCTGAGAATTTGAAAGTTCAATAGTATTTCATTGTTCCCGGATTTTTATATGCACTCCCAAAAATATTGAAATTATAATTGTAGTATTTTGCTAGCCCGATGTGCATTCACGAAATATATTGATACTTGTGCTTTTGAGCACCCCCGTCCCGCCCGTTTATGTACTTGCACTTGACAGATTTTATACATGTCTTGATTTTGTTATTTGACCTATGAGTCGGCACCACTAAACTAGGATAACCTTGTCGGTTTGATCAACTGACTTGGAGATCCTGCTCTTGTCCCACCAGCTGCAGTTTGGATCCCACTACCCGGTTATTATCATGGTCTTGTCCCAATTCCCCAGCTTGCTACTGTGGTTCCCGATGCCCGGCTCGCTACTGTGGTCTTGTCCCGTATTATTATATGTATATGTATATTTCGTTGAATCTCCTCACCTTGTGTGACTGAGATCAATGCCCCGATATGCTCTTGTCACTTCAGTGATAGAGAGCTTAGCTTTGTGTGGTTGGCATCTTGCTTGTTTCCCGATTCCTTGGATACCTTACATGTTTTACATTGCATAATTGTTTTCCAGTAAATGATTCTTTTCTTTATGAAAATTATTATCTAAACAGGTTGAATGATTTTCCAAGGTAATTCATTTATTATATATATTGTTGTACCATTTCACCCACCTGCTAGACTGTCGTGTCTAATCCATTTCTTTGGTACTCAGGTCCAGACATTGTCTATCCCGAGACGGAGCTTGAGGAGGCGGTTGGTGAGCCGTAACGTTTAGTTGAGTGGCATGCCGATGATGTCGTCTAGACATTCGGTTGCTCGAGTTACGACACCTTTTGGGGATTGTGATTAACCATTCTTTTGGGTTATTATTTTGAGATGTTTTGGTCTTTGTTGACCTCTATTTTTGGGAATGTAATTAGATGATCTTTTGTTTAAACTTTAACTTTCTTTTGGGAAAGCACTAATGATCATTGTTCATTTTGATACTTTGCTTATACATGTGTTATTGTCTCATGACTAGAGTTGGATTGAATGTTTGATTTACTACACGCTTCCGCACTTAAACAAATGTTGTATTGATGTGATATCCTTACCGCGGACACCTGTGGGAAGTCACGTACAAGGGTGGCATCGTTTTATTGGCTCGTGTACGTATTGGCCAAAATAAATATATATGTACAATGGAATCAAATGTTAATATTTAATTTCAGTCCCGATCCTGGATTAGGCCTCCTTGACCCGGTCCGGGGTCGCGACACACATCAACAAAATATTTTTGTTTAAGGGCGGAAGCATGTAGCAAATCAATTCGTAGTTCATTTCCATCGAACAAGACTGATAACATATATAAGAATAGCTTATGTCAGAGTGAGCAATGATCATGATAGCATATTTCCCAAAAGTAAATATTCAATTTTTATACAAAAGATCTTTTAATTAACATTCCCCAAAAATAATGGTCAACAAAGGCCAGTACAACCAAATTAGTTCCCAAAAGAATGAGTTAGACACAACTCCCAAAACGTATCGCATCTCAAAGCATGACCAGATTCTACATGACATCGTCAGCTTGCCATTCAACTATACGTTGCGGTTCACCGATTGCCTCATCTGGCTCCTCCTTAAAGGCAACAGGGGGTCTGGACTTGAGTACCAAAGAATGGGTCAGACATGACGGTCTGGCAGGTGGGTGAAAAGAAATAATAATAAATTTGAAACAATGATACCTGTATAAATAATGAATTTCATGAAAGTAAATACATCATTTATTAAGAAAGGGATTTTCAATATAATATATGTAAAGGTACCAAAGAATCAGGAACTAGCAAGATGGCAACCACACAAAGCTAAGTCCTCTCTCACTAAAGTGATGAGAGCAATATCGGGACGTTAACCTCAGTCACACAAGGTGAGGAGAGTCAACAATAATCATGGATACATATATAGATGAACGGGACCGCGGTAGCGAACCGGGTATCGGGACAGGCTAGGATACAGGCTGCAATTGGCAGGACAAGAGGGGGACCTCCAAGTCGGTGGATCAAACCGACAAGGTTGTCAAAGCTTAGTGGAGCTGACTCATAGGTCACATAATAGAAATCAGGACATGTATAAAATACATAAGATGTAAATATATAAACGGGCGGGATGGGGTGCTCGAAGGCACAATTATCACTTTATATCAGGCAATGTTTCATCAGGACTAACAAAATGCTACAATAACAATCTCAGTATTTTTCTGGCAAGACAAAATCATAAATCGTGAATTTCGGGAGTGCATAACAAAATTCGGGAATAATGGAATACAATTGAACTTTCGAAAACTCCAGGACAAGTATTAGGATTCAAGATTTTTTTAATATGAATTGGGGTCCCGTATGTCGAATTCAACATAGACTTGGTACTCCTTGAGTTTGGGGACATTCCGAGCTCCTTATACACATTGCTAAGATTAAAAACCATAACTAAGTCTCCGAGGTTGGGTTTCTTTCTTTTCATTCTCCAAAATTTCTGGGAAGTCTGTCACCTGGCGGTCTGCAGGCGGCTAGCCGCCTGGGCTAGGTCGGTTAGTCGACTGGTCACCGCTTGGTGACCACCCCTTCAGAAACTGAAATTCTTCCGTACTGATATGGTGACCGACCCTGAGCGGTCACCAGGAGGTCACTTGGTTGGCTAGCCGACTGGTGACCTCCTGGTCAGTGAGCAGTTCATTTTTTGAGTTGTTTTCATCCCTTTTGTCGCGACCCCGGACCGGGAACCCGAATTCGGGATCGGGACATTAGTGAATAATGATTAAAGATGATTATCTACAATATACACTTTATTTAATTTCCCACAGGTGTCTGCGGTGAGGATATCACAACCATCAAGGAATATTTCTTTTGAGTGCGGAAGCGTGTAGCAAATCAAATAGTAGACTATCTCTAGTCATGCAAGCATTAACATCAAATATCAGAATTGTATCAGAATGAGCAATGATCTATAGCATGTTTCCCAAAAGTTGTTAAAGTTAGACAAAATAACATTTAGTTACATTCCCCAAAATTAGAGGCCAACAAAGGCCAATATTACAAAATAATAACCCAAAAGAATGGTTAATAAGTTCTCCCCAAAATGTTACGCCTCTTGTAGCAACCCGATGTCTACATGACATCGTCAGCTGGCCACTCAACTAGAGGTTGCGGCTCACCTACCGCCTCCTCCGGCTCCTCCTCAAGGAAACTGGCAACGGGACCTGAGTACCAAAGCAAAGGATCAGACACGACGGTCTGGCAAGAGAGTGAAAAGATACAACAACATATAATAGATGAAATATCTCGAAAAGCAAGGAAATCTGTTTAAGCAAGAACTCTCACAAAATAGATAAATCATTTGCTAGAAAACATGTAAACAAAGTAAAACATATGAGGTAATCAAGGGATCGGGAACTCACAAGATGACAATCACATAAAGCTAAGTCCTCTGTCACTAAAGTGACAACAGTATCACGGGATGTTGTTCTCAGTCACACAAGGTGAGGAGAATCAACGCAAATCATATATACAATATAAATATATGGGACGGGACCACGGTAGCGAACCGGGTATCGGGACGGTACCACGGTAATGACCGGGTATCGGGATCCAAACTACAGCTGGCGGGACGGGAGAGGGATCTCCAAGTCGGTGGATCAAACCGACAAGGTATCCAAGCTTAGTGATGCCGACACATAGGTTAAATAACACATCGATACATATGCGAGTAAATCAAGTACAAGTAAATCAATGAACGGGCAAGAATATTCAAATGTATAACTTTCATTTCATATCGGGCAATACTCTTCGGGACAGTCAATGTTACTAGTGTAACCATCAAGCTATCAGGAAAACAGACCATGTAAAGTAAATCTTGGAAATGAAGAATAAAATGAACTATTACAATTCCGGGAAAATATTGATTTCAAGATCTATTTAAGTGAATAGGGGTCCCGTATGTAGATTATTGAAATGATTTGGTACTCTTTGAGTTTGAAGACATTCCGGGCTCCTTATGCACTTTTACGCCTTTCAAAACTTAACATGAGCTTATGGATAGTACTAGATACTATGATAGAAAAATCAAGACTATAAACGGTCCATCCTAAGTATGATGTCAACCCGGAACCATTGAGCAACCTACTCAGTCACCGAAAGGAATAGAATTCACGATACCCAAGGAAATAGACTTTGCATTTAGGTATGAAGAAGGTATCGTGTCGTTCCATCCCGTTCAAGATTGAAATAGATTGAACTTCGATGCCTCCGAACCAACCGTTAAGAGCATCGGCTCAAGACGTCCTCACATATGGTCAAATGAGTCCAAGGAGGGTAGTCAAGGTCCACAAAAAAATAAATATCAAAACCCACTTCGGTCCGATCGATCGGCCGAAATTTCTGTCCTAGTTATGAACAGTGTCTGATCGATCGGCCTTATAGTCCGATCGATCGGCTCAAAAAGCCTTACAGTTAAAGACAGACCGATCGATCGGCCTACACGTCCGATCGATCGGACCTGGGCGTGTAGCAGGTCCGGGAACTTGATTTTTTTCCTTTTTGTTTCATTTCCTTCCAACACATAATCAACCACATAGAACCATAAACAAGATGACTTTAACACATGTTTCCAAGACATTAAATGAGGCTATTAAGATGTATAAAGATCATTTATTTCAACCATGAAAAATCAATGAAAGCAATCAATAAAAGCATGAAAATCCATAAATGCTTCACCAAACCATTTGAAACTTAAAAACATCCAATCATTCACTTGCCTCAAGTCCAAGCTAGCTGAAATCAAGCCTCTATTCACTTCTATTGCTCAAAGCCAAGCTACAATAAAAAACCCCCCAAAACAAACCCTAAAATGGGTCAAACAATGAAATGACAAGGAAACCTTTCAATAATAAAGGTGGAGCTTCTCTAAGGCTATAGGAACACAAATCTAGAAGATGAAGAAGAACACTTACTTGGATGACCTTCAAATGAAGAGAGCTATCTCAAAGGGAGTCTCAAAGTTGATGGATTCTTCTACAAAAGGTATCAAAGTGAAGCTTGCTAGATGAGGAAGAGATTAGTGATCTCCATTTCGAGTTTGGTGCAAGATTCGTGAGGCTTTGAGATGGAGAAGCAAGAAGAAGAAGAGAAAGCAAGAAAACCCTAGACTCTCCTCTTGTGCTGGAAAATGAAAAATGGAAAAGGAAGGGGAAGGGTCTCCTTTGTTAACAATTGAGAGATTGGGTCCCACAACTTAAGGAACTAGTTTGGCTGAAATCATCTCTCTCGGGTCCTCGGATGAATTCGACGAAGAAGGAAGAAATGTTCGTTGAAATATCTAGTTTCCAAAAAGTGTATGTTTCGCGGGTTTCGAGAATATTAAGTTTTGGGTACAGATTTGGTGTGCAATGACTGTTTTACCCTCAATGCTATGAAATCGGGTTTCGGGACCTCAAACGAAATCGGGATCAACATGAAAGTTGTAGGGATCATTAAAACGAGTAAAACGGGATTAAAATCATGAATGTAAAAACTTCCGATAAATCCTCAAACATATGCAATGTCATGAAAAGGAACCCCCCAAGGGCCCTGTTAACACAAAGCCAATTAAAATCCCCAAAACTATATCAAAAGCTATTCCAAACCCAACTTAGCCAAAGACACTAATCAAGCTTAGCACTAACACGCAACTTAATTAGAACTAATCAGGTTCACTCGGGTCGGGGTCTTACACCTTTCTCCCTCCAAAACGTTTCTCTCATAATTCACTTCTTTCCCTGCAATAAATTGAGCTCAAAAGCTCCTCCAACTCATCATTCAACACTTCCACCATTCCTTCTCATTAAACCATGAGAAATCAAACAAAGCAAGGATTCCAAAAACAAGATATAACAAAATACAATGCATACATTTCCAAGAGAGACTCATCAAAATGCTCTTTCAATGGAAATAAAGATAATAACAATAATATAGAAGCAAATCATATATGAAATCACCAAGAGTAAAAAATGAAAATCAAGATTTTTCTAGTAAAACATAAAAACCATTAAAGTTCATTTATTCATCCACTTGCCTTGGTCTCAAGGATGACTAAGCAAGCTCTAATCACACTCTCCAAGCTACAAATCCTCAAGCTACAAAAATCCCCAAAACAAATCTATTTAGAACCCTAAATAGTCAATACCAAGAAAGAGAAAGAGAAAACTTCCAATAATGGAGGTGAAGCTTCTCTAGGGTTACAAGAATACAAATCTAGAAGATGGAGAGGATTGCTTACTTGGATGACCTTCAAATGGAAAGAGTGAGCTCAAAGAAGACCTCAAAGTTGATGGATTTCTCTTCCAAGAGTATCAATGGAGAGTTCTCAAGGAGAGGAAGAAGATGAAAGAGCAAGAAAAACCAAGGAGAAAACCCTAGGGCTGGAGCTTTTCCTTCCACAAGAACAAGAGAAAGAAGAAGAAGATGGGTTCACTATATATACAAAGTGGTGGATGGGTCCCACTACTAACAAGGTTTGTTGAGCTAAAACATGGGTTTCCGAGCCTCGGATGATTTCGACGAAGAAGGAAGAAATGTTCACCGAAATATCTAATTTCCGAAAAGTATATATTTCATAGGTTTCGGAGACATTGAAAATTGTGTCCAGATTTTGGTTAAAAAGACCATTTTGCCCTCAAATAGAGAAAAGTTGGGTTTCGGGGGTCTCGAACGGGAATGATTTCAACATGAAAGTTGTAGGGATTAACGAGATGAGTCAAACGGGATTAACACACGAATTTATGGAATCTCGAATGATCCCCCCAAGCTCACGCAAGGTCGCCAAAGGAACCCCCAAAGGGTCCCACTAATCAAGAAGGCTCTCAAAATTTCCCAGAGCTATTCTAACCCAAAACTTAATCAAAATTCCATTAAACACACTTAGAGCTAAAACACAACTTAATTAACACTAATCGTGGTCTCTCGGGTCGGGGTCTTACAACAAGTCACCTGAATGTTCAAGGAGTGGCATCCAATATGCAGTCCTAGTCCGACTTAGAATGGGATTTTGACTTCAAGGAAATGAGTTGCATATAGGGTTGGTCTCGAAGTAGAATTTCAAATTTAGGGAAATAGGTGACCTAGGCGCCCAAGGAGTGGTGCCCAGGTTGCATTTTGAGTTAGTCTTGAAGTTGAATTTCGAAATCAAGGAGATAGGTGACCTGGGCGCCCAAGGAGTGGTGCCCAGATTGTATTTTGAGTTGGTCTTGAAGTTGATTCTTGAAATCAAGGAGACAGATGACCTGGGCGCCCAAGGAGTGGTGCCCAGACTGTATTTTGAGTTGGTCTCGAAGTAGTGTTTGTGCTCACCCTATCACACCAAGAGTTCTTGTCGGAGTGAAAGCCTGAATTTTAGGGAATAGGTGACCTCGGTGCCCAGGGTGTGGTGCCTAGATGGAATTTCATCTCCAACACTTAGAGTCCTTGACAAAGAGAAGGCCCGAATTTTAGGAAAATCGGGTGACCTGGGTGCCCAGGGAGTGGCGCCCAAGCTGTGTTAGATTGTATGGACTCAATCCATAAGTTGATGTAATAAATTGATTAATTTCTTTATTTATCAATGAAATCATGCTTTCCTTTCATGAGATGAATGATATTTTATTACTTAACGCACATAACCAATACATATGACATAATGGTTCATGAGATGAACCGGGTCCCATTAGTATATTAGATGTGATATATGTATATGGATGAGATCCACATATGGGAGATATGTGTCACAAATCTTATACTTAAAAATATCTTCACAACCATTGATGAGTCTGGGCATCTCATCTGATAAGGTTGCAACACTTTGATCATTATGAGATAGTGTGATTTGTCTCGATCATCATAATGTAAGATTCTGGATCACAGTGCTGGTACATTGGATGTATTGAAGGACCATGAGAAGCACCTTATGAATATTGTCTCAATTTTAAGGACTGCTCTCATAATTCCCTAGCAATAGGCTCTCAATCCTGAGACTTTGATAAACTCAAGTTTCTGTCTATTCATTTGCTTTGAGTCTCTAATGAGTGAGGCCAATTATAGGTCAACACCTCGGTGTCATGGGTACGTGGTAGTAGGACTGTGGGAACATCTAATGATCAAGATGGAATCTATCTATATTATCCCCTTGTGCCAATTAATGGATTTATCATTAGTAAGTGCGCACTCATCTCGATTAAGAGTTAATTGGATGGTACTGATGATCACTGTGATTAATTGAGGCTCAAGGATAATAAGATGTGGATCTAAGATTGGATGAGACAGATTTATTCCAATTGATCCATGGATAATGATAGAGGGGCCTACTTGTGGTAATTGGGAAGTTTAGGGTCTTCATTGTAATTTATTCCTAAGACTGGAGTGCAATTGAATTTATATAGTGGTGTTATTTGCAATTAACTGTGGGCCCGGATTGCACATGAGATGTGGGGCCGCGAGTCCCAGTTGGAGCCAGCTTTCTAAGGAATCCCTAGTGGTCCCCACGCTAGCCCAAGAATTAGAAAGTTACTATTTCTATTTGAAGTGGGACTTTTAATAGTGGTAATAGTAAGCTACTAATTTGTGTGGAAGTGTGACTTCTAATGCAATTAGTAAGAGAGTCTTAAGAGGATTTTTGTAGGCTATAAATAAGGGAAGAAACCCCTTGGACGTCCCACTCAAGTATTACGCCCAAGGCTGTTAGAGTTTTTGTTTTGTTGCAATTTGGTAGGATGCATTCATTTTCATAAGCTTGTCCTCTCATTCATTCATGTCCTTATTCTTAGGATCTTCATGCATATTTCTCTTTCTTAATCTTTGTTTTTCATATGATATGCATGATTTTCAATTCAGGTTTGTTTCTTATGATCCTGAAGTATTTGATTTCAAAAATCTTCCAAGCTTTCCAAAGTTTCTTTCTTTAAAATCATTATTTTGATTTGAAGTTTTCATGACTTTAGAAATTCAGTTTTCATCCTTTTTCTGTCATGATTTCATGCTTGAGATATGTGCCTCAAAGTCCCCTGGAATGATGCCCTCAATATTGCAAGTTTCTACAAAAATTCAGATTTCTGGGCATCACCAGGTCGACCTGCCTGACCGGGCACACAGCAGGTCGACAGGGTTTTTGAGCACCAACGGTCACTTTTCTAGCCGTTGTGTGTACCCGGTCGACCCGGCCCTGTACCAGGTCGACCGGGCACTAGCCGTTGGGAACTTTTTCTTTATAAAAAGTGGCTTTTTGTTTGGAAAAAGTTGCTGAACTTCAAGGGACTATTGAGGCCAAGGACTTGCAACTTTTCTAGAGCATCTTTGAAGGGATTATGAAGCCATTCCATTGATTCAACCTTTGATCTACTAATGGGTGTGCTTTCTTTAATCCTAAGTCCTTTAAAATCATGCATGTTTCTTTATCTTTGATTTTCTTCAATGCATGAATAATTAGATGCTTTTCTATTGAAATGTTGTCCTTCATAATATGCTTAGAACTTTATAAATCTCATAAGCTTTATGAATACAACAAATAGTTTATGTTTCACATGAATTTGTTTTCTTGTTTCAAAACCAACTTGTTAAGCTTTAGTTTATCTTCTTTGAAAACAAGTTAGCTCACTTTGTTAAATTCACGTGTTAAGCACACAACTCTTTCTCAATCATACGATTATCATCTTTGCATTAATCAAGGTTTCATCTTTTCAAAAAGAGAAAGAGTAATTTCTAGAAAATGCATTATTCATGGACTTTGTCATTCATATGCATGTTTCTAGAAGTTGAGATTTCATTTTCTACTTAGCCTATTTAGAGGCACTCTTTTGCACTTATATTGTTCTCTTAATCCATGCATTCATAGGCATATTTCTTAAGAGAGAAAATTTCTAGTTGTTAAGGTTTATGCTTAGCCTTGAAAAGCATATGTTGTAAAGGTTTATGCTTAGCCTTGAAAAGCATAGTGATGAATTGGAAGGTTTGAGGTGATCCTAAACCTTAATTGAGTTAGTGAAATCCGGTAGGTGTACCGGGAGTGGATGTAGGCAATTTGGCCGAACCACTATTAATGTGCTTGTCATGGTGATTGATCTTTTGCCTTCTTTTCATGAATGATTTACTTTTGGTTGATTGAATATTGTAGTTGGTGATCCCTTGTGTATGCTTATCTTAGAGATTCCTATCTTTCACAAGATAATTAATCTTCTTCAAAACTTAATTGACTTAGAAGTTAAAAGAATTCAAATCGGTCTAGGTTTTTAGTGCTCACCCTATTCACCCCCCCTCTAGGATTCGGTCTTGGTCTTTCAAAGACTCCTCAAGTGCAAGAGTTGCACATCTCTCCTTTGCCTCTCTCTCTTCTAGTTCTCTTCTAGTTTCCTTGGAGTTTCTAGTAGGGTTTTCTCTTGGAGATCCCACCCATCTTCTTGAAAAAAGAGATCCGATAGAGGGTCATAGCGTGGAAGACAACAAGGTCTTGAAGATCTCTAATTGCTTCAATAAGAGTTCTTGATCAAGTTAATTATCTTCTCCTCCATTAGAGCACTACCGGACTCCAAAGGTATAATCTACTTCTTTACTTGTTGTAGATTATTTTGTTCCATGTAGTTGCTAATTTCTATTTTCTAGATAGGTTATATTGTTGTACATGATTGATGAGAATGAGGGATTGCATCCTGGATTGAGTTTTGTAGCCTTATGGATAGTTGATCCTTGAGTCAAGTGGGTCAAAAGTTTTGAAAATCTATCAACGAGGCCCACCTACTTCCAACAAGCTGTAGTCCGAGCTCTTTTTAATTCCTTATAGGGTTCGAACTCTAATCTATATAAGTGAATCAAGGCTATGAATTTCCCACAACTCCTGCTTTTCCAGACTTCAAGTTTTAGAATTCTTGAGCTCCTCTTTGCTTTTAAGTAAGTCTCCAAGGTAGAATAGGGACATAAGTGCGGGAATGGTGTCACCTTCTCATAACCTTGATCTTTGTCACTTCTTTTGTAGAAGGATTCTCTTTATTCTCTCTTTTGTACACTTCCCAATAGTTTGGAACTCTGCATTTCAAAGCATTCAACTATTTCTTTTTCCAAGTGAGTGTTGTTTTTTTGTTTTTGTTTTGTTTAAGTCAATTATTTAGGTTTTGTTAATTAGTTTGCTTTATATTAGTTGTTTTGTGATGTGTGTTGGTGGCTTTTATCATATTTATGTTCAGGTTTAAGTTCCTTAAACTTTTTTTTATTATTGTTATTTTGAATTGGGTTGTGATTTTTAGATTGTTTGTGTTTTGGTTCTTGAAATGGACATGGTCCCCTTTCTTTCGCTTTTCATTATTTTTCTCCAAAAATTTTCAACCCAAGTGGTTTGGTCCTAATTTTTCAAAGAGGGTAGTTATTCATTAAAGACAACTAATAAGAGTGGGCCATGGGTTAGGCTTGATCAGATTCTATGGAATAGGCCTCCAAGTTTTCCTTCTCTCTCTCTTTTTTTTTCATGAAGTTCTAAGAAGTGGAATGAGGTTCGACCATTGACCGTGATGGCCATAGAGGTGATGGGTCTTCATAAAAATGGCGGGGCATGTTCGTTTCAGTCCGGGAACGGGGGGATCAAGACCTAGCTGGATTTGGCTGAAATTTGGGGAAAAAGGGAATTTTGTGCAATTTGTGGAAATTAATGAAATTAGTTGGTGCGATTGGATTTGTTGAGTGTTTTAGTTAATTTAGATTCAGTTTTTGGTGAATTTTTTTATGTGTTTTATTGTCTTTGTGGATTAAGGGGGCAATCTTAAATTTTTTTTTGTGTGTGTGTTTATGTGTGATATGTGGTGCTTGATGAGTGATGTATTATAGATGTGGTTGTGGTGTAGTGAGGTGAAGTGAAATGGAGTGAGGTGTGGTAGTAAAGATGTGAAGTGGAGTGATAATGTGGTGAAGCGGAGTATGGAATGAAGTTCTCTTTCCCATAAATGATGTATGCATGCAAACCATAGAAATGTGTGTTTTATTATCATTTCTTGTTCATTGTGGTTATGAGGTGTGTTTTAACTATTTTTTAGTTTAGTTGTGGATTAATCGAGTTTTAATATTGGTTTTGTTTAGTTTTAATTTGCTTTTGTTGGTTGGTTTGTTTTGTTTTGTTTTGGGTTGGTTGTGAGTTAATTTTTTTTTTAATGTGGCTTTAGTTGGTTGGTTTGTCCGTTTGTTTATTCGTTGCTTTTTTTAGTGTTTTTTTTTTTAAAGTTTATCATTGGTGAGTTGGTTTTTATTATTATTATTTTTTCTGTTGTGTCTATTTGTTTTTAAATTAAGTTCGTTGTAATTGGTTGGTTGGTGGATTTTATTGATTGTTAATCTGTTAATTTTGCAAAGTAAAGTAAGAGTGGAGGACGTCCTACGACAACCCCAATTGGTCTCGACACGGAGGGGTGAGGAGGAGTGCAATAGGGCCACCGTTCATCTTGAATGAGCTGGGGGACCACAAGGTGTGCATCCTCCTTCTCTGCTTTGTTGGGTTAAGTCTTTAATTTAGGTTTAAGTTTAATTTTAATTTTAATTCTTTAGTGTCAACACTTATGCTTTTCTAAGGCTAAGCAATAACCTAAGCAAAAGATGATTTCTCAAAGAAGTGTCAACACAAACACTTTAGGAGATTACAATTAAAGCTAAAAAATTTGCCTCTTAATTAGGCGGATATGAAAGTGTAAATCAAACTCACACAACACTCTATGAAATGCAAAGATGAAAGTTCAAAGTGTTTGTGTGAAAACTTCAATCAAGTTTAAAAATTAAGCCCAATGAATATATGCTCAAAGCATTTAAAAGTTTAAGGCACACAAAGAGATTTGATTGAAGTGAAATGCAAATCACATGTATAAATACTAACTTGTTGATGACATGAAAATCAAAAGCTCACAAGTTGTATGAAACGATTTAAGACTAAACATGTGATGCATAAGCAAAGTTGTTTTCGAAAACCAAATAGTTTTCCCATGAGTTCTTGAAATGAAAACAACTAGCTAAAGATTCAACTAAGTAAAAGAGTCATGCTATAATAGAAATCAAAGATTTAGGCAAAGCATGATTTATCAAAATGAGAATAGCTTAGTTTGAATAAAAAAGAAGAATCCAATACTATAAAGATCAAAGGTTGAAAGAGAGTAATGGATTCAACATCTCATAGTTATCATGCTACAAAGGATTTTCCAATAAATTAAACTAGCATGCAACTAATGATATGAGAAGAGCAAAGCTTACTAAGATGTTTAACTATAGAAACCAAGCTTTGTCTTTCCAAGTTGCTCCTCTTGCTCCTCCGGACCAACGGCCTGACCGACAGTGTATTCAGTCAGAATTCCAGAAGTTCTGAAGGATTTGACTAAAAAATCTTTGAAAAACAAGTCTAACACAGAATTCTAAAGATTTGTAAGTCAAATAAAATCACATTTGGAATCAAGATTAAATCAACCAAAAGCAATTTGAATAAAACATGATAGGGTCAATTTAAAGACATGATTTTCAAGCTACCAAGATGCAATTTTGAAACTAGATGAAGTGATGAAAATGAATGCTTATGCTAACCATCAAATTGCAAACAACATAGATCTAACACAAGCATCTCACCATGGGGAGCTCCAGTTTTGTTTGTTAAGAAGAAAGATGGCAGCTTGAGAATGTGTATTGATTACAGAAGGTTGAACTAGGTTACCATAAAAAACAAATATCCTTTGCCAAGAATAGATGAACTATTTGATAAGTTGCAAGGAGCAGCATACTTTTCGAAGATTGACTTGCGATCCGGCTATCATCAGTTGAGAGTCAGAGAGTCAGACGTGCCAAAGATAGCTTTCAGGCCTAGATACAGGCATTATGAATTCTTAGTGATACCCTTTGGACTGACAAATGCACCGGCAATATTCATGGCTCTAATGAACAAGATCTTTGTACCACACTTAGATCAATTCATAGTTGTATTCATCAATGACATTTTGGTGTACTCTAAGTCCACGAAAGAACACGAGCAGCATTTGAGAACATCACTGCAACTTCTGAGGGTAATCAGTTGTATGCGAAACTCTGAAGTGTGAATTTTGGCTAGAGCAAGTTGCTTTTCTAGGCCACATCTGTTAGATTGTATGGTCTCAATCCATCAGTGATGAGACTGGGCATCTCATCTGATAAGGTTGCAGCACTTTGATCACTAGTAGGACCGTGGGAACATTGAATGGTCAAGATGGAATCTATCTATATTATCCCTTTGTGCCAATTAATGAATTTATCATTAGTAAGTGCGCACCCATCTCGATTAAGAGTTAATTGGATGGTACTGATGATCACTGTGATTAATTGGGGCTCAAGGATAATAAGATGTGGATCTAAGATTGGATGAGATAGATTTATTCCAATTGATCCATGGATATTGATAGAGGGGCCTACTTGTGGTAATCATGAAGTTTAGAGTCTTCATTGTAATATATTCCTAAGACTGGACTGCAATTGCATTTATGCAATGGGCCCGGATTGCACATGAGATGTGGGGTCGCGGTGTCCCAGTTGGAGCCAGCTTTCTATGGAACCCTAGTGGTCCCCACGCTAGCCCAAATTATTAGAAAGAAGGAAGGAATTAGAAAGTTACTATTTCTATTTGAAGTAGGACTTCTAATAGTGGTAATAGTTAACTTACTAATTGTTGTGGAAGTGAGACTTCTATAGCAAGTTAGAAAGGGTAAAAGTTACTAATTGATAATGGAAGTTGGACTTCTATTTCAAATAAGAAAAGAGGAGTTTTGAGAGGATATATAAAGGGATCCAACCCCTCTTGGACGTCCACCATTGGAGAAGAAAACCCCAACCCCTATTTTGTGCAAGTGTTGCACATCTTCTTCTTCTCTTTCTCTTCTAGTTCCTTAGAGTTTTTAGTTGGGTTTTCTCTTGAAGTTTCCACCAATCTTCTTGAGAAAAGAGAATCTAATACGAGTCATAGCGTGGAAGATCAAAACGTCTTGGAGATTCATATTTGATACGTGAAAGAGTTTCATCATCAAAGAAAGTCACAACTTCTCCATTAGAGTACTACTAAGCTCCAAAGGTATAATCTACTTCCTTGTATGTTGTAGATTTCGTGTATGCTTATTAGGTGTTGTTTCTATCTTCTAGAGAGAGTTTATTTACTGATCATGATGGCTGAGATTGAGGACATGGATCCTGGATGTGGTATATGGCCTTATTGGTACTTGATCCCTGAGTCAAGTGGGTCAAAAGTTTTGAAAACCTATCCACGAGGCCCACTTACTTCCAACAACATCATCTCCAAGGAAGGTTTAGTAGTTGATCCAGCCAAGATAGAGGCAGTTATCAGTTGGGAAAGGCAGAAGAATGTGACAGAAATTAGAAGTTTTCTGGTTTTAGCAGGTTATTATAGAAGGTTTGTGCAGGGATTTTCATCTATTGCAGTGCCTTTGACCAAACTAACCAGGAAAAATGTACCATTTGTTTGGAATGAGTAGTGTGAAGCTAGCTTTGAAGAGTTGAAAAAGAGATTGACCACATCACCTATCCTCACATTACCATCAGGCAGCGGTGGATTCTTGGTTTATACGGATGCTTCGAATGTAGGACTCGGTTGTGTACTGATGCAAGATGGAAAGGTTATTGCTTATGGCTCTAGACAGCTGAAGGATCACGAGAAAAACTATGCTACCCATGACCTAGAGTTGGCAACGGTCGTCTTTGCATTGAAACTGTGGAGACATTATCTCTATGGAGAGAAATTTAAAGTCCATTCAGATCATCAAAGCTTGCAATATTTTTTTTCCCAAAAGGAATTGAACATGAGACAGAGGAGATGGATGGAGTATATCAAAGATTACGATTTCCCAATCAAGTACCATCCAGGGAAGGTTAATGTAGTTACAGATGCGTTGAACAAAAAATCTGGGAGCACGGCTAGTTTGCAAGGGACTTGTATATTTCAGCAGTTTGAAGACTTGGCAGTTGAGTTTTAGCCGTTAAACAAGGGTGTGATGTTAGCAAACATGTCAGTGTCAGATCCTACCTTCATTCAAAAAATCAAGGAGAAATAGTTGCAAGACCCAAGCTTGGTGAAAATTGTAGAACACATCTTAGAACACCCGGATTTTTGAGTTGTGGATGGAGTATTATACTTCCGTGACCAGATTTGCATTCCAAATATTGACGACTTAAGAAATGAAATCATGGTAGAGGCTCATAGCACCAGATACACCATACACCCAGGGAGTACAAAAATGTATCATAACCTGAAGAGTAGATTTTGGTGGAACAATATGAAAAGGGAAATAGCAGCTTTTGTGTCTCGATGCATGACATGTCAATTGATAAAGGCAGAACATCAAAAACCTCCAGGTCTTTTGCAACCATTAGAGATTTCGAAGTGGAAATGGGAGAATTTTACGATGGACTTTATTTCAGGCTTACTAACTACTAACAAAGGCAACATTGCGATATGGG
Source organism: Cinnamomum chago (assembly GCA_038049695.1). Lineage (NCBI taxonomy): Eukaryota > Viridiplantae > Streptophyta > Magnoliopsida > Laurales > Lauraceae > Cinnamomum > Cinnamomum chago. Next base: position 43,329,881 of record CP142458.1, read on the forward strand.
TTATCGTGGACCGTCTCACGAAATCAGCACATTTTCTCCCGATGAAGACTGGAAAGAAGATGCATATGTTATCTCTCGCAGAGACACTTGTCAATGAGATTGTCAGTCGACATGCCAACTAGTTTCGATCACATCGGACAGAGATAGCATATTCGTCTCGAGGTTTTGGAAGACTTTGCATGAGTCAATGGGTACGAAACTTCAATTTAGTACCACATATCACCCTCAGACAGATGGTTAGTCAGAGAGGACTATTCAGATTTTGGAAGATATGCTACGAGCTTGTGTGTTGGATTTCAAGACTCAGTGGGATAAGAGCTTGCCACTTTGTGAATTTGCATCCAACAACAGCTACCACTCGAGTATTGGGATGGCACCTTTTGAGGCACTATACAGAAGAAGATGCAGAACTCCCCTGTGTTGGGAAGAGGTCAGAGAACGCAACTTTCATGGACCGACATTAATTGGTGAGACGAACGATAAGATCAAGATAATTCATGAAAGGCTGAAAGTTGCCAGAAGCAGACAAAAGAGCTATGCAGATGTTCGAAGAAGAGATTTATAGTTTCAAGAAGGAGACAAGGTATATCTGAAGGTATCAACAACTAGAGGAACTTTGAGGTTTGGGCAGAACGGTAAGTTATCAAGGAGATACATTGGACCGTATGAAATCTTGAGTCGCGTCGTTGACGTGGCTTACAGACTTGCCTTACCGCCAGAACTTTCGGGTGTACATAATGTTTTTCACGTCTCCATGTTGAAAAAGTATGTCCAAGATCCTTCACATGTGTTGTGACATGAACCGTTAGAGATTCGAGAAGATGCTACCTATGTTGAGAAACCGGTCAAAATCATAGAAACGAAGGAACAAGAGTAGAGAAGCCGGACGATCCATTGGTTGAAAGTACTTTGGAAAAATTATGGACCAGAAGAAGCGACATGGGAACTATGGGATCAAGTTCAGAGAAAGTAACCTCACTTGTTACCAGATGTTAGTTCAGAGAAAGTATCCTCACTTGTTACCAAAGGTTAGTGTTCATTTGGAGGACCAAATGCTCTAAGGGGTGGAGGATGTAAGACCCCGATCCAGGTTTACTTTGTTTAACATCGTTTAAACCGAAATTAGATCTTAAGTGCGATTAGATGACGTTAGCTTAGATTGTGAGCTCGATAGATTTTCCATAACTTTGGGAATTTTTGAGAGCTGTTGAATTTAGCTTGACACAGGCTGAGGGTGGCTTGTGGGACCCGTGTGCGTGTGGGGAGAAATCGTTCTTGATATTTGGAAAATTATAATTTTTAAGTCTTTTGATTTGTAAAATTAGCATTTACAACTTTTATGTTCTCTCCATTCGTTTTCGAAACTTTGAAATCGTATTTTTCAGCAAAAAGGGCAAAACAAACTTTTCACCTCGAAATCTATGCAAGAATTTCAGTGCTTGCAAAATCATGTGAAAATTATATTTTTGGAAACTAGATATTTCAACAATCATTTTGCTCTCTTTCGTCGATCTCATCCGGGACTCGCATGATGGGTTTCCAAGCCCTTGAAGTGAAGTGGCCTGAAGGGGGCCCACATCTTACCCAACTTCACTCATAATCCACGTGTGTCATCTCCCTCATTTCTTCCTCACTTGCATGTTTTCTGTCCAGCCTAGGGTCAAGAGAAAACCAGCCATTTCCCTTGTCTTCTCTCCTTTGCATGTTGGATTTTCTTTACCAAAAATGGAGATTTGAGTACACAACTCTCTTTCTCATCTCTCAAGCTTTCTATTGGTACAATTTTCAAGAGATTTCAGCTGGATTCATCTTCTCTTAGAGACTTTTCTCCATTGTTAGAGCTTCTAGAGGTAAGCAATGTTAGGGATTTTGTATTTTCAATTTGATGGATGCATTTTCACTTTAGCATCATTTGAATTTTCACACATGCATTGTTTTAGAAACTCTTGAAATTTGGTTTTATACATGCATTGGATTTTAGACTTGTAGAACTAATGATTTATCCATGTTTTGTTTTTAAACTTGGATGCATTTGTTTTAGAATCCAAACTCTTTTGAAAACCTAATTCTTGGTGCATTACTTTTGAGAAATCAAATTGAGGATTTAGGTTTGTGTCTTGCATACATTCATCATTTTCAGAATCTTTTTTGTATGCATTTAAATGTGAAAAGAGTTTTATCAAATCAAGCAAGCCATTGGTTTTAAAGTTTCGAATCTCTTTAGGCTTTTTGTGTTTCATGTTTTTAAACATCTTAGTTTGATTTAAAACATGTTATTCAAGCTTGATTTAGTGGCCAAAAGTTCCCCCAAGAAATACTTTGAAGATATGCATTTTTGGGAATTTTGGTCCCAGGGAGTCGACCAGCAGTGTTGCCGGTCGACCGGTTCAGGGGACCCGGTCGACCGGCCACACTGCAGGCCGACTGGTCCCTGAAGCACCAACGGTTAGAAATATGACCGTTGTGTGAACCCGGTCGACCGAGACCTGTTTCCAGGTCGACCGGGGACTAGCCGTTGGACTATTTTCTTGTATAAAGTCCATTCATTTCCCATCTTTCAAGGGGCTTGAATCATGAACTTTTGAGACCATTTTGGAGCCAAAGAAAGGGGAAGAAGTTGGAAAGGCTAGAGGGCTATTTGGAAATCAAATGCTTGAGTTTTAAAAAGGTACATCTTACTTGTCATTTTGATTTCCAATAAAATTAGAATCAATGCATGTTTAAATCTTTGTATTTTCATTTATGCACGATTTCTAGTTTTTAAAGAGTTGTTTTGCAAACTCATTATCATCTTTGGAATATTAAGAATGGTTTGCAAACTCTCTTGACTAATTCACATGCTCTTAGACTTTAATACTCATACAACTTGTTTAGTTCATTTCTTCAAAGTTGTTTGAATCTTTTATATGATTAGTTTTATCTTCAATCATCATTTTCTAAGCTTTGATTTTAAAATGCATCAAGCATTCATTTAGGAGCTTCATTGTAGAAATTGATTGAAGTAAAGCATCCATACACTTATGCACACACTTTAGTTTCTTTAGTGTATGTTTGTAATTTGATTTACACTTTCATATTAGCCTATTTAGAGGCAATTCAATTGTGCTTAAATTGTATCTCTTAGAGTGATCTTTTGTGAAGACACCTTCTTAGAGAAATCTTTTTCTTTGTAAAGGTTATTGCATAGCCTAAGAAAAGCATTGTGTAAAGGTTATTGCTTAGCCTAAGAAAAGCATCTTGTAAAGGTTATTGCTTAGCCTATAAAAGCACATTGAGAGGTTGTTGTTTAGCCTAGAAAAACAACATTGTAAGGGTTATTGCTTAGCCTATTTAAAAGCATAAATAGTGGAAATCCGGTGGGGTGATTGGATCACAAGCCGGTAGTGGATGTAGGCATTGAGGCCGAACCACTATAAATCTTTGTGTAGTGGTGTTTGCTTGTGGTGATTGTTTTATTAGCTTCCGCATATTGTTTGTTTATCATCACTTGTGACTAGTTTATGTTAAGAAGTTAAATTTTGTTTAAATTGGTCATAATTGTAGCTCACCCTATTCACCCCCCCCCCCCTCTAGGGTTAGGATCCCAGGACTTTCAAGCAATGGTTTCCATCTTCCATCCATGGCTTTTCAGAGTCCATTAGAGCTCCATTATCATGCATGCAAGGCATCCTATGGAGGAACCCTCTCTCTTTCAAAAATTTCTTTGATTTTGAGCTCTTTTCACGGGGCTTCTTGTAGATTGGAGTTCAGCTGTAGAGAGGAGTGTTGGGGGATCACCTTTGAGTGCATTTTGAGCCAAGGCAAGTGAATGAATGAAATATGAATGTGCATGTGTTGTTTTAATGGATTTCTATCTTGATTTCTTATTTTTGAGCTAACTATGTTTAATCTTGTTTTGTTTTGAAGTTTAGTTTACTAAACATATGTTTTAATGTTGATGTGTTTTGTTTTTGTTTCATTTCATTGAAATCTGTTTTGACAATTGTTTCATCTAAATTGGTATTTTTATGCTTGGATTGTTGAAAATGGTGAAGTGAATGAAGGAGATTTGGTTGTTTGGATTTGAAGTGATGAAATGGAGTTGTTGAATTATGGATTGGAGGAGCTTTTGAGCTCAGTTTCTTGCAGGGAAAGAAGTGGGTTGTAAGAGAAACATTTTGGAGGAAGAAGAGGGCTGAAAACAGTTCAAAAATGAATTGCCCGCTGACTGGGCTGTCACTAGTCGGCTAGCCGACTTGGTGACCGACTGGTGACCACACAGGGTTGGTCACCATATCAGTAAAGGAAGAATCAAGTTTCTGAAGGGGCGGCGAGCAGTCGGCCAGCAGTCGGCTAGCCAACCTGGTCCTAGGCGGCGAACCGCCTGCCAACCGCTAGGTGACTGACTTCCCAAGAATTTTTGGAGAATGAAGAGGAATGGAGGGGCTTTTCTATTCCAATCACTTGTGGACCTTTCATGGTCGATGTGTACACCTTGATATCCTTAATGTCATTTAAAAATTGGGCATCATCTAAATGAATGATCGACATGGGATTTCAAAGTATATATGATTCGACGGTTACGGTTTCAAGGTCTTGATGGGGAATTGTGATTTATAAACCAAATTCTCATTTTGCTATTCGGATCGTCTTGAAAAGAATGTTTCCAAGGTTTTGATTTAAAACCCGTTTGGGAATCATTGAGTGAATAGTGTTTTTATACACATCATATCGGGACTACTATTTCGTGAACTTTCGTGAATGAGTGTACTTGTACTTGAATATAGAGTGAGTAGTTCTCGAATTTTGAAGTGTCAAACATTGTTTTGAAAACGTGTGCATTTTGTGTTGGCTCCACTCAGCTTGGACGACCATTGTCGGTTTGATCTGCCGCCTTGGGTCCTTAAATCTTGTCCAACATTGGTTTGGAAAATACGTACATGCTTGCTTGTTTAGCCCGTTCCGCAGGGGGACCCGTGTGTGGTTTTCAGTTTACTAGGTTACTACAAATTATGATAGTGTCTCCCTTCACCATTTCGTGACGGAGAATCTTGAGTGCTCTCGTCACCTTGTGTGACGGAGAATATAGCTTCATGTGGTTGCCAAGGTATTGTTTTCGAATGGTCATCTTGATTTCGTATCTATTTTATAAATGATGTCCTCATTAAAATGTCTTATTTTATTCAGATTCGCGTTATTGTATATGTTGTTTATTGATTTCAAGACTTTTGATTTATAGCATGATTGTACTTCATTCTTTTGTTTGCTAGACCGTCGTGTCTGACCCTTTCGTTTTAGTGCTCAAATCCAGGTTTTGCTGCCCTCGAGGAGGAGCACGAGGAGGCGGCTGTAGAGCAGCCTGTAGAGCATGAATGGCAGCCCAACGATGTCAATTAGATGTCGGTTTGGGTCTTGAGATGATTTGAAATATGTGTGGAATCCTCACCGTGGGAGCCTGTAGGAAACGTCGAGGCGCCGGATTAGAGCCTCAGCCCCGGTTCGGGGTCGTGACATGGAATGTCTCAATCCTATCATTGAAAGAGATGCTTCAGGTGTTGTCCCACCAACCACCTTTGCAGAAGCGGTCAAGAGGGCCTCCAAGTTTGAAAATATCAATAGCAAGATAATTTAAGAAGCTTAGAGAAAATGTAATCAAGTGTCTCAAAAGAACCAGCAGAATCAGAGGCAACAACAGAACAAGAGGCCAAGACAGGATCAAAACGCTCAAGTACAAAGGACTTGTGATCATTGTGGTAGAAATCATAACTCTAATGAATGCCGTAAGATTACAGGAGCATGTTTCAAGTGTGGATCTTTTGACCACTTGCTCCGTGATTGTCCAAGGTTTAACAATCGGGGCAACAGGCCTCAGCAGCAACAACAGCAAGCTGTTAGTTTTATGGTCTCAATACCAGTATATGATGAATAAATTAATTAATTTCTTCATTTATCAATATATATTATTGCTTTCATTTCATGAGATGAATGGTGTTTTATTACTTGTTTGCACATAACCAATACGAATGGCATAATGATTCATGAGATGAATCGGAGTCCACAAGTATACTAGATGTAATATATGTGTGTGGATGAGATCCACATACATGAGACATGTATTGCAAATCTTATACTTAAATATCTTCACAACCAGTGATGAGTTAATTGGTAAGTGCGCACCCATTCCGATTAAGAGTTAATCGGATCGGTACCAAATGATCATTATAATTAATTGGGGCTCAAGGATAATAAGATATGGATCTATTTTGATGGACAAGTCCAATTGATCCATGGATATAGATGGAGGGGCTACTTGTGGTAATTGGGAAGTTTAGGGTCTTCATTGTAATTTATTCCTAAGACTGGAGTGCAATTGCATTTATATAGTGGAGTTATTTGCAATTAACTGTGGGACCAGATTGCACATGAGATGTGGGGTCACATGTCCCAGTTGGAGCCAGCTTTCTAAGGAATCCCTAGTGGTCCCCACGCTAGCCCAAGATATTAGAAAGATACTAATCATAGTAGAACTCTAAAAGGAAATAGAAAGTTATTATTTCTATTTGAAGTGAGACTTCTAATAGTGGTAATAGTAAGTTACTAATTATTAATGGAAGTGAGACTTCTATTTTAATTAGTAAAAGAGGAAGTTACTAATCATATTTGAAGTAAGACTTCTAATTGTGATTTGGTAAGCAACTAATTGTAGTGGAAGTAAGACTTCTATTTTAATTAGTTAGAGGAGGTGGCTTGACTGCTATAAAAGGAGGAGAGGAGCCCTTGGACGTCCCTAATGCACAATCCCACCTAGGGATTCACGCCCATCATCTCTCTTCCTCTCTTGTGCAAGTTGTTGCACATATTCTCCCTCTTCTAGTTTCTCTTCTAGTTTCCTTTAGGTTTTCTCTTGGAGATCCCACCATCTTCTTGAGAAAAGAGAATCTGATACGGGTGATAGCGTGGAAGACTAAAAGGTGTTGGAGATTCTAATTTGATTAGTGAAGGTGTTCATCATCAAAGAAAGAATTCAAATTCTTCATTAGAGCACAACTAAGCTCCAAAGGTATAATCTACATCCTTGTATGTTGTGGATTTCGTGATTGCATGTTTAGGTGCTGTTTTCTATCTTCTAGATAGGTTATATTGCTGTACATGATTTATGAGTTTGAGGGATTGCATCCTGGATTGGGTTTATTGCCTTCTAGATAGTTGATCCCTGCCCAAAGAGTTTGAGGAATTCCAAAGTTTTGGAAAGTCTAGAAGTCCAAGAAATCTATTCCGCTAGGGCCATGTGGAGGAGAGGACTAGTTTCTAATTTTAGCACTTTCTATTTATGGATGCATGCTTAATTTAGAATATTTCCAAATCTGATCCAAACTTAGCAAGTTACTAAAATTGGTCAAATCAAATTATTTTTTGGAAAGAGTTCTAATTAGTGTTGATGACCCATGAGATGGACACATTGGTAACACTAATTTAAGAAACTGGACTTTCCTTAAAATAACTTGACTTGGAACCAATCATTGATCATATCATGAGATGATTTGATTATCATATATTTATGTGGGCCCTAATAGCTTACAAGGAAATCCTCAATTCTAAAATATTAAGTGGAAGCGGGGCATTTATATTTAGAAATCCCCATGGTTTTCCACCATAGGTCCATTGTAAGGAAAGTATTAGCCTCGCGCCATCTTGAGAATGGTCGTTCCCCACGGAGGGCTTTTACTTGTCTGGTTACTAGATATGGATCTCCTATGGATAGTGTTGGTGAGACGGGGCGGGGGCCCACTCCCCAAGGAGGAGCTGCTCGCAACGGTTGTCATGCAATGCTAGTTGGTGGGTCACACTGAACTAAAATAATGATGTAGTATCCCCAAGGATTTGCCTCATTTATTTTAGAAACCGAAGCTAATCGGGAGTCATTCATTATTTGGTATGAGATACCTAGATAATAATGAATGAAGGGGATCATGGAAAGTTAGTCTTAATCCTAATTTTGACCAACTTTGATCCGCACCAATCTAGGTGGTATTCGCACTCCCCAAGGAGGCATACCCTGGGGATTAGGATTCCGATGTATTCTGAATTTAGTGGTTATGAGGATTCCATATAAATTTGGTAGAATACTTAACCCTAATGTCATTTCAATTCATTAATTGAATGTATGGTTATGTGCTACAGTATTTCCAGCATGAATTCAAATACTTTCAATCCACTTGCGATCGTCCTCAACCAGAATAAGTTGATGGAATCCAAGTTTATAGGCTGGAAAAGGACCCTGGATATTATCTTGACAGCTTCAGGATGCAGATATGTCCTTACCATACCCTCCCTTTCTGAGCCTGAGCTTCATGCACCTCAGTATGAAAAGGACCTTTACACCGAATGGACAAAAGACAATGAGGTAGCCAGATGTTTTATACAGGCATCAATGTCTAGTGTTTTACAACACCAACATCAATCCTATAATTCATCATACGATATTATATCGAACTTAAAGGAGATGTTTGCGGACCAGGTTAGACCTGCTAGGCAAGCTACTATGAAGGTGCTGATAAACACTAAGATGGCTGAGGGAACCCCAGTACAAAAACATTTTTTAAAGATGAGTCTCGCACTAAATGAGTTAGATGTACTGGGTGTTACGATTGATAAAGAATTGTAGATCGACATGATCCTTCAGTCACTACCGGATTCTTTCAATCATTTCGAGATCAATTATAATAAATTGGAAATGACCATAGCTGAGCTGTCTCGCCAGCTGGTAGTGACTGAGGAAATCATGAAGAAAGAGAAAAATTCCCTCATGACAGAAAAGTCATTTGCTAGGACCAAGCCGAAAGGCAAAGACCGAGATAGCAAGAAGAAATCAGTCATCAAGGGTCCTAAGGTGGAGAGTGGTTCTACTTGTAGTATGGCCAAGGCTAAGGGTACGGGAGTAAAAGGAAAGTGTTTCCATTGTGGTAAGACAGGACATTGGAAAAGGAATTGTCCAGAATATCTGTCTAAGACGAAGACCTCATGTATGATTGAGTCACTTATTTCTGAAGTTAGTTTTGCAACTGGTACTTCAGAATCTTGGTGTATGGACTCCAGGGCAACTGATCACATATGTAATTCGTTGCAGGGGCTTAGGAAAACAAGGAGGTTCGGTGACGGAGAAATCATTGTCAACCTAGGATCTGATGCTAAGGCAGAGGTTGTCTTAGTGGGAGTTATTACATTATGTTTTATAAATGATAAATTGGTTTTGTCATACACGTTATATGTACCGTCTTTACGGCGGAATTCAATTTTAGTTTCTAGTTTGGTGAATAAAAGTTATTCTATTACTCTTGGTACTGAAATTGTCATAAAGAGATACGGTACTTTTATATATTCTGACAAGGTAATCAATGAAATTTATTTGTTAATCCCACAATGTATGAGATACATGATACTGAAACAATTAATAGACCATCATTAAAGAGGAAATCACCTTCATCTGATCCAACAAAACTTTGGCACTTAAGGCTAGGTCAGATAAACCAAAATATGATTGATAGGCTAGTGAAAGATGGTATCTTGCCTTCATTGGTGGTAGAACCAATGCCTGTCTGAGAGTCCTGTCAGGAAGGTAAAATGACCAAAAAGACCCTTTTCATCAAAGGGCAATAGGGCCAAAGATTTGTTGGAATTAGTGTATACTGATATGTGTGGACCCATTAATGTCAGGGCCAGAGGAGGATATCTCTTCGCTGATTTTATGGGATACTTATCAAAAAATGGGATTTTATCCCAATTGTCTGCTCCTGGTATGCCTCAACAGAATGGAGCAGCAGAAAGAAGGAACCAGACTCTTTTAGATATGATCAGGTCTATACTGAGTTTCTCAGGATTACCTATATCCTTTTAGGGATACGCCTTGGATACTGCGATGCACGTCTAAACCTCGTACCGTCTAAGTCTATACCTAAGACTCCCTGGGAGTTGTGGTCTGGGCGAAAGCCTAGTCTACAACATTTACACATTTGGGGTTGTCCAGCACATGTGCTAAAGGTTGAGACGGATCAGTTGGAAGCGAAGTCGGAAGTATGCACGTTTGTAGGATATCCTAAATGAACTAAAGGTTGGTTATTTTATAATCCCAGAAAGCAGAAAGTGATGGTGAGCACTAATACGGTTTTTCTGGAGGAAGATTATATGATAGACCGGAAACCTTTAGAAAAAGGTGATCTTGGAAGAAATTCAAGAGCAAACAATTCCAAATCCTAGTATGACAGAACCTGAGGAAGAAGCGCCCTTACCGGACCCAGTAGTTACACCAGTGCCTCGTCGTAGTGGGAGGATTGTCAGACCCCCTGACCGGTTCTCGTTCTTCGGAGAGTCTTACGAGGCAGTCCCGGAAGAACAGGAACAAGATCCCTGTAACTATGATGAAGCAATTAATGACATAGATTCGGGACGTTGGCAAGATGCTATGAAAGCTGAGATAGAGTCTATGTACTCTAATCAGGTCTGGACACTTGTGGACTTGCCTGCCAATATCAAACTTATTGGGTGCAAGTGAGTCTACAAGAGAAATAGAGGACCAGATGGAAGAGTTGAGACCTTTAAAGGTCAGGCTTGTTGCGAAAGGATATACTCAGAAAGAAAATATCGATTATGAGGAAACCTTCTCGTCGGTAGCCATGCTCAAGTCCATCTGGATACTCTTATCCATAACGGCTCATCTCGATTACGAGATTTGGCAAATGGATGTCAAGACGGCGTTTTTGAACGGCCATCTTGAGGAAGACATCTATATGATGCAGCCAGATGGTTTTATAGTGAGTAACCAAAAGCAAAGAGTTTGCAAGCTACAGAAGTCCATTTATGGACTGAAGCAGGCATCCCGAAGCTGGAACATTCGTTTTGACTAAGGAATCAATTCAGTTGATTTTTGTCAAAATCTGGATGAATCATGAGTGTACATGAAAAGTAAAGGAGGCGGGGTAATTTTTCTAGTCGATGACATCCTTCTCCTAGAGAGTCGTATATGGATGTTGTCAATAGTAAAAGGTTTAGTTGGCTAAGACTTTTGATATGAAGGACTTGGGAGAAGCCAGTCGCATCCTAGGGATCAAACTCCATTGAGACCGGATAAATAGGATGATAGGCTTATCCCAATATGCATACATAGATAAGGTACTGGTACAGTTTGCTATGCAAGACTCCAAGAAGGGTATTACACCTTTCAGGCATGGAGTGCACCTTTCCAAGGATCAGTGTCCCAAGACACATGAGGAAAAGGAGCAGATGAGGTTGATACCATACGCTTCGGGTGTTGGTAGGTAGCCTCATGTATGCTATGCTATATACTAGACCGGATATCTGTCATGCATTGGGCTTAGTCAGCAAATATCAGTCTAACCCAGGTCTTAACCATTGGACTGCTATAAGATGTGTTCTCAAATCCTTGAGAAGGACTAAATATCACATGTTGATTTACGGCAGTAATGAGTCGGTTACATAGATACTGACTTCCAGTCAAATAAGGATTCCAAGAAATCAACTTCTGGGTATGTGTTTATACTGTAGCTGCTTGAGAAGCAGATTGGCTCAAAAGATTCCTTATGGAACTTGGAGTGGTGCTTTTGGCAGGACAATCGCTCACAGTTTACTGTGATAACAGCAGGGCAATCGATAAGTCCAAGGAACCCAGGAGCCAAAAGCATGTACAGAGGTTATAAGAAATGGTCAGAGAGATTGGGCAGAGAGGTGATACTACTATCACCTAGATAGACTCTGCAGACAATCTGGGAGATCCCTTTACTAAGCCTTTGAGTACCAAAGTCTTTGGGCAGTAACTAGATAGGATCTGCATGACATGCAACCCTGACTGGCATTGAGCCCAAGTGGGAGATTGTTAGTTTTATGGTCTCAATACCAGTATATGATGAATAAATTGATTAATTTCTTTATTTATCAATATATATTATTGCTTTCCTTTCATGAGATGAATGGTGTTTTATTTGCACATAACCAATACGAATGGCATAATGATTCATGACATGAATCGGAGTCCACAAGTATACTAGATGTAATATATGTGTGTGGATGAGATCCACATACAGGAGACATGTATTGCAAATCTTATACTTAAATATCTTCACAACCAGTGATGAGGTTGGGCATCTCATCTGACAAGGTTGCAGCACTTTGATCACTATGAGATAGTGTGATTTGTCTTGATCATCAGAATGTAAGATTCTGGATCATGGTGCTGGTACATTGGATGTATTAAAGGACCATGAGAAGCACCTTGTATACATTGTCTTTACTTTAAGGTCTGCTCTCATAATTCCCTAGCAATAGGCTTATAATCCTGAGAAATTAATGAACTCAAGTTTCTATCTATTCATTTGCTTTGAGTCACCAATGAGTGAGGCCAATTGTAGGTCAACACCTCGGTGATTTGGGTACGTGGTAGTAGAGCTGTGGGAACATTCAATGGTCAAGATGGAATCCATCTTTAATATCCCCTTGTGCCAATTAATGGATTTATCATTGGTAAGTGCGCACCCATTCCAATTAAGAGTTAATTGGATCGGTACCAAATGATCATTATAATTAATTGAGACTCAAGGATAATAAGCTATGGATCTATTTTGATGGACATGTCCAATTGATCCATGGATATAGATGGAGGGGCCTACTTGTGGTAATTGGGAAGTTTAGGGTCTTCATTGTAATTTATTCCTAAGACTGGAGTGCAATTGCATTTATATAGTGGAGTTATTTGCAATTAACTGTGGGCCCGGATTGCACATGAGATGTGGGGTCACATGTCCCAGTTGGAGCCAGCTTTTTAAGGAATCCCTAGTGGTCCCCACGCTAGCCCAAGATATTAGAAAGATACTAATTATAGTAGAACTCAAAAAGGAAATAGAAAGTTATTATTTCTATTTGAAGTGAGACTTCTAATAGTGGTAATAGTAAGTTACTAATTATTAATGGAAGTGAGACTTCTATTTTAATTAGTAAAAGAGGAAGTTACTAATCATATTTGAAGTAAGACTTCTAATTGTGATTTGGTAAGCAACTAATTGTAGTGGAAGTAAGACTTCTATTTTAATTAGTTAGAGGAGGTGGACTGAATGCTATAAAAGGAGGAAAGGAGCCCTTGGATGTCCCTAATGCACAATCCCACCTAGGGATTCACGCCCATCATCTCTCTTCCTCTCTTGTGCAAGTTGTTGCACATATTCTCCCTCTTCTAGTTTCCTTTAGGTTTTCTCTTGGAGATCCCACCATCTTCTTGAGAAAAGAGAATCTGATACGGGTGATAGCGTGGAAGATCAAAAGGTGTTGGAGATTTTAATTTGATTAGTGAAGGTGTTCATCATCAAAGAAAGAATTCAAATTCTCCATTAGAGCACAACTAAGCTCCAAAGGTATAATCTACATCCTTGTATGTTGTGGATTTCTTGGTTGCATGTTTAAGTGCTGTTTTCTATCTTCTAGATAGGTTATATTGCTGTACATGATTTATGAGTTTGATGGATTGCATCCTGGATTGGGTTTATTGCCTTCCAGATAGTTGATCCCTGCATCAAGTGGGTCAAAAGTTTTTGAAACCTATCTGAATGGCCTACCTATTTTCCAACACAAGCAACCCAGTAAAATCAACAAGTAGTTCAGAATCAAGCTAGAGCACCTCAGCAGCAGCAGCAAGTAAGGCAGGAACCTCAAAACCAGCATCCTCGTCCCCCTCAGCAAAGAAGAAACGGAGAGCAAGGAAGGCAAAACCAAGGACAGAATAGACAGCAACAACAACATGGACATGCCTTCCATCTGAACCAAGTGGACGCAGACGCAGCAGGCAATGTGGTTGAAGGTAAACTTCTTGTTTGTGTAGTAGAAGCTAAGATATTGTTTGATCCTGGATCCACTCATTCTTTTATATCTCCTATGTTTGCTAAGTTGATTACTATTCCTATTAGCGAACTTGCATATGTTTTGGTTGTCACCACTCCAGTAGGTAAACAAATTGCTTGTAGAAACTACTATCCCAATTGTGCAGTTAAGATTGTGTTGGACATGCACGATTTTAACATTATTTTGGGAATGGATTGGTTAGCAGGACACCATGCAACCATGGATTGTGTCGCGACCCCAGACCGGGTTACCGACCCAATCTGGGATCGAGACACATTAGTTGATGATGAGATGCCAATGCATTAGTGCGTATGTTTATTTGGCTAATACGTATGCGGATCAAATAAGAACATGATGCCACATGTGCACGTGATTTCTCACAGGTGTTCGCGGTGAGGATATCACACATACATAGCATTTTTCATTCGAGGTGCGGAAGCGTGTTACAAATCAAATTCATAATTCATTTCAAAATCACAAGACTGATAACACGTGTATCAACTTGATGTCAGAGTGAGCAATGATCATTATATCATCTTCCCAAAAGTAAATGTTAAATGTTATACAAAATATCAGTTAATTAATCACTCCCCAAAACATAAAGGCCAACAAAGGCCAGTACAACCAAAAGAATGTATCAGTCACAATCCCTCAAAATGTTCCGTATCTCAAGGCTTGACCGAATGTCTAGACGACATCATCAACCTGCCACTCTCCTACTCGGCGCGGCTCACTAGCCGCCTCCTCTGGCTCCTCCTTGGGATAATCGGCATCTGGATCTGAGTACGAAAGAATGGGTAAGACACGACGGTTTGGCAGGTGAGTGAACAAATATAACAGCAAAATAACATTTAAAGTTACCTTGGAAAACATTAGAACCTGCTTAAACAAAATTTCCATGGAAAAGAATGCATCGTCATTTAGAAAACACATGTGCAATATAAAACATGAACAGGTACCAAAGAACATGGAACTAACAAAATGGCAACCACACTGAGCTAAATCCTCCATCCCTAATGTGATGAGAGCACGCTAGAGGCGTTGGTCTAGGACACTCGAGGTGACGAGAACCAACTAAATAAATATATACATGTAGCTAGACAAGACCACGGCCGCGAAACTGGGTAATGGGACATACAGGATCCAGACTGTAGCTGGCAGGAGCAAGAGGGGGACACCAAGTTGGTGGATCAAGCCGAGAAGGTTGTCCAAGCTTAGTGGTGCCGACTTGTAGGTTCCGTGAAGGAAATCAAGACATATTTGTATATATACAAATAGGCGTGTAACACTTTAGCAGGCGGGACAGGGTGCCCATAGGCACATAAACCACATTCATGCCTGATCATGCATATATAGGGCTAGCAGGACACTTAAAGTGCACAAATCAGTATTTCTGAAGAAGGGCTAGTAAAATCACGTGAAAACAGAGGAGTCTGAAAGTCCTGGGATCTAACCCTAGAGGGGGGGGGGGTGAATAGGGTGAGCTACAATATGTGACCAATATAGACCAATTTTAACTTCTTAAACTAAATTAGTCACAAGTGATGATAAATAATCAAAATGCGGAAGCTAATAGAAAATAATCACCACAAGCAAACACTACTACACAAAGATTTATAGTGGTTCGGCCTCAATGCCTACGTCCACTAGCGGCTTGTGATCTAATCACCCCACCGGATTTTCACTATCTATGCTTTTCAATAGGCTAAGCAATAACCTTTACAATGTTATTTTTCTAGGCTAAACAACAACCTTTACAAGATGCTTTTCTAGGCTAAGCAATAACATTTACACAATGCTTTTCTTAGGCTAAGCAATAACCTTTACAAGTAAAAGTTTTCTCTAAGAAGTGTTAGGGATTTTGTAGATTGCAATTTGATGGATGCATTATCATTCTAGCATCATTTGATTCACACACACATGCATTGATTTAAAGAAATCTTGAAATCTTGTTTTATTCATGCATTGCTTTTAAGATTTGTAAAAGTATTGATTTATGCATGTTTTGTTTCTAAACTTGGATGCATGTGTTTTAGAAAAGAGTTTTTAGAAATCAAGCAAGCCTTTGGTTTTAAAGTTTCGAATCATTTTAGGCTTTTTGTGTTTCATGTTTTTAAACATCTTAGATTTGATTTAAAACATGTTTCCAAGCTTGATTTAGTGGCCCAAAAATCCTCTCCAAGAAATACCTTCATATGTGGAAAAAATAGGATTTTTGGTCCCAGGTGGTCAACCTGCAGTGAGGTAGGTCGACCTACCCAGGGGCAGGTCGACCTACCTCTCTGCAGGTCGACTGGGTCCAGAAAGCTCCAACGGTCAGTTTTTTGACCGTTGTGTGTGGTAGGTCGACCTGCCCCTGTAGGTAGGTCGACCTGTGACTAGCCGTTGGGCAATTTTTTAGTATAAAATGAGTTCTTTCCTTTGCCAAAGTGGGGAATTTTAAGGCCCTCTTTGAGGGGTTTTGAGGCAAATAGAAGGGAAATGAACTAAGGGATGAAGGGGATCATTAGGAAAGCTAAAGCTTGGATTAATGAAGTTAAATCTCCAAGTAGGCTTTACTTTCCTTAATCATATGTTTTCATGCTTTGTTTTATTTTTGGTAAATCATTTGTAGCATGTTAAACTATGTTTGTGTTGTGTCCTTAACATGTTTTATGTTTTGAATTGATTTATTGTTTTGGATACAACACCATATGATTCAATCTAAGTAGTACTTAATCTTTGGTAAATCTAAGTAGATCATGTTAATGAAAGAACCTTTGAAATTATATGTAACATGATTCCTATACTTGGTTGAATCTTTGGTTGTTGTTTTCCATCATAAGAAAATCACTTTCAAAACTATCTTATGGTTTGGACTCAACTTCTTTACAAATCATATGTTTTCATGTTTTGTTTTATCATTGGTAAATCTTTAGTAACATGTTAATCTATGATGTGTTGTATCCTTAGCATGGTTTATATTTTGAATAGATTTATTGTTTTGGATACTTCACCATTGATTCAATCAAAGTAGTACTTTATCTTTGGTAAATCTAAGTAGATCATGTTAATGAAATAGGTAACATGATTCATATACTTTGTTGAATCATTGGTTGTTGTTTTTCCATCATAAGAAAATCTCTTTCAAATATATCTTATGTTTTGGATTCAACATCTTTACAAATCATATGTGTATTATTGTTTTAAAGTTTCACAACTTGCCTTACTTTGATAGGTATATCATTTTCAAGTTGTACTTATAATTACATATGATTTGTCCCCTTATTTCAATCAAATCTATTTTTATGTTTTGAGCTACATTGATGATTTGATTGACATCCCTATGCATCACATGTTTAGAGCTAATTTATTTCATACAACTTGTGTATCTTTGACATCATTAACAAGTTGTTACTTTTAACATGTGATTGCATTACATCCTCAATCATAAATGTTTTATGAGCTAAAACTTTTAAAAGCCTTAGGCATACTTTTATGAACTTTCATTTTCAAAATGATTGAGGACCAGACACACACACTTCATGTGTTTTTACCTTTGCATTCATAGTGTGAGTGTGTATTTGTTTTTCACTTCCATATCCGCCTAATTAAGAGGCATTGTAATGAGCTTAATAGAATCTCCATCAAGTGTTTATAGACACTAATTTAGAGAGATAGCCAACCTTGTGGTTGAAGAGGTTATTGCTTAGCCTATGAAAAGCTTAATGTATAGGTTGATGTTTAGCCTTGAAAAACATCATTGTAAAGGTTATTGCTTAGCCTTGAAAAGCATATTGTAAAGGTTATTGCTTAGCCTATTGAAAAGCATAAATAGTGGAAATCCGGTGGGGTGTTGGATCACAAGCCGGTAGTGGATGTAGGCATTAAGGCCGAACCACTATAAATCCTTGTGTGATGGTGCTTGCTTTGTGGTGATTGTTTTATTAAGCTTCCGCATTTTATTTGATAATCATCACTTGTGACTAGTTTGTTTTAAAGAAGTTAAAATTGATTAAAATTGGTCATAAATGAAGCTCACCCTTTTCACCCTCCCTCTAGGGTTCGGATCCCCCGGACTTACAAGAAGGTGTCTATACAAGAATACTCTAAGAGATACAATTTAAGCTCAATGGAATTGCCTCTAAAATAGGCTAATGTGAAAGTGAAAAACAAACTCACACAAACACTATATGAATGCAAAGATGTATGCTCATGATGTGTGTGTGTGATAACTTCAATCAAGTTAAAAACAAAGCTCAATTAATATATGCTTAAAGCATTTAAAAGATTAAGGCACATAAAAAGATTTGATTGAAGTTAAATGCAAATCACATGTATGAATACAAACTTGTTAATGATATAAAAATCAAAGGCTCACAAGTTGTATGAAAATGACTAACTTAAAACATGTGATGCATATACAATGCTGTTTTCAAAACCAAATTAATTTAACTAAAGTTCAAATGAATGAAAACAACAAATGAAGATTCAACCAAGTAAAAGAATCATGCTTTAAAAGAAATCAAAGATTTTGGCTAAGCATGATTAATGAAGATTTTAAAACAACTTGGTTTGAAATCAAGGGTGAAGAATCCAATCCAACATAGATCAAAGATTAGAAGAAGAATGGATTCAACACATCATAGTTATAATGCTAAAATAAATTTACCAATAATTTAAACAAAGCATATAACATATGATTAATAAAAGTAAAGCTTACTTAGAGATTTAACTTCATTGATCCAAGCTTTAGCTTCACTAATGACCCCTTGGTCTCTCTTAGTTCATCCCCTTTTCTTTGTCTAAAAACACCTCAAAAGAGTCTTCAAAATCTTCAACTTTGACAAAGGAATGAACTTCATTTTATACCCAAAAAGTGGGTTTCTGCGAGTGCCCGGTCGACCTGGTACAGAGCCCGGTCGACCTGACAATAAACGACAGAAAAATGACCGTTGGAAGAGCCAACGGCTCTTTGCCCCGGTCGACCGCGCAGTGTGGCCGGTCGACCTGGGACCAAAATTTCCAAAAATTGCATATTTCAAAGTATTTTCTGTGGGAACTTTTGGGCCAATGATCAAGCTTGGAAACATGTTTTAAATCAAACTAAGTGGTTTAAAAACATGAAACATAAAAAGCCTTAAAAGATTCGAAACTTTAAAACCAATGGCTTGCTTGATTTGATAAAACTCTTTTCAAATTTAAATGCATCTAATATCTAAAACCAAATATGCATGAAACATGATTTCTAAAAGATTTAAAACCAATGCATGTGAAAATCAAGATTTTCTAAATCAATGCAAGTGTTTAAATTCAAATGATGCTAATATGATAATGCATCCATCAAATTCCAATATACAAAATTCCTAACAATCTCCCCCTTTGCAATTTGATGGAAACTTACTCAACATTGAATTAACACACTTAGTCTTCAGCTCCCCCTAAGCTGGACAAGTCTTGAAATCTCTTGGATGCTTCTTCTCTTAGCTTGGGTTCTTGGGCTTTTTCTTCAATCTTCTTGATGCTTGGTGCTTGATCAATCTTCAAGCTTTCTTTTCATCTTCCTCTCTATGGCCAAGCATCTTCTTTAGCTCCAAGCTTTCTTTCTTCTATTAGCTCTCCCCCTTTGACCGTGCCTCTCTCTCCCTTTGGCAAGATATGCATTCTCTCCCCCTGTAGAAGATCATACAATATCTCCCCTTAGGAAGCTTGGACATTCTCTTCCCCTTTAGAGAACTTGAATGCTCTCTCCCCCTTTGACATTAAATTGCAAAGGTACCTACACACATGAAACAAGGAAAATACCTTTTAGTAGCACCTGTTAACAAAAGAAATCGAAAATGAAATACACAACAGGCTATCATGTATGGAAGTAGTCTCTAAGGGTTCGAAGTCAATCCAAGGGTCAATTTGATCAAAACTAATACTTTCTATGAAGGTTTACACTCCCCCTGTGAGAACCCGACCCCTAATCTCTTGGATTAGTGTTGTTTATTTGTGGATTAGTTTCTTTTAGTGGGATTAGTATTTGTTGGGTTGAGTTTATGAGCTAGAATGGTTTTTCTCTAGTTTTGGGGAATTTTGAGGGCCTTTGTGATTAGTGGGACCCTTTGGGGGTTCTTTTAGTGACTTTGCGCGAGATTGGGAGATTATTCGAATTCCTGATAATTCTTATTTTAGCCTCAGTTGACTCATTTTGTTAACCTCTACAACTTTCGTGTTGACTCCGTACCCATTCGAGCTCCGAAAATCAGTTTTTTTCCAGCCCGGAGGGCAAAACAGTCTTTTCACACCAAATATGGACCCAAATTTCGAGATCTCGAAACCATGCCAAAGTTATACTTTTTGGAAACTAGATTTTTTGAGAAACATCTTTCTCTCCTTCGTCGATCGCATCCGAGGCCCACAAATAGATGTTTTACCCTTTGCAAGCTTTGAGTGTAGTGGGACCCACACCCACCCATTATATAAGTGACTCCACTCTCTTTCTCCCTCATTTCTCCATTCCATCGACTGAAACCTCCCAGCTACAGTGCCAGCAGCCCTTCTTCTCCATTTCTTCCATTTCTCTTACTCTTATGGAGCCTCCAAGCCACCAATCCGATGAGGAAGCTCCGGCAACTTCTTCTCCTTCATCTCTCCTCTTGTTTGACACCATTTTTGTGGGAAACCAAGGTGGGCAGCCCCTATTGCAAGCCTCTTCTTGTTGATTCATGACTCTAGAGGTAAAGACTCCTTCCCATTTTCCCTTTTTGTGCAATGACTTTCCCTCAAGTTCTATTTCCTAGCTTGGTATGAGCCCATTCATTGTCTTCCTTTGTTTAACCCATTTTAGGGTTTGTTTTGGGGGTTTTTGTAGAGATTGTTGATCTTGAGCTTGAGAGGTGATTAGAAGCTTGATTTGCTAGCTTGGGACCCAAGGCAAGTGGATGAATGGATGGTTTGAATGTTATCAAAGTTTTATGAGAAAATCCTAAGTTTTATTACTTGTCCTTGATCATTGGATACATGTTTCCACATATGCTTCTTGCCACATATATATTGATTTCGAAATTTGCATATCAATGGTTGTTTCTCTCTTGTTAATTTCTTGGAAAGATATGCTTTCAAATTGTCAAAGTTGCTCATATGGTCTTGAAATGAATGGGGTTGGCTTCCCCACCCATGTTATGTTTACTAGCTTGTATGGATTTGAAATAGAAGCTCATTTAAAGAGTTTGGCCAACTAATCCATTGTTTTGGAAATGGGATCAATGGTTTTAATTACCCCTTGATTATGGCAAATGGACCCTTGTATATAATGGGGATTCTTCCCTTTGGTTTGGTTTTAAGTGAGAAGAAAGGAGACATTTAGTTTTACTTTTTCATTGGAGTTTTCATGAGGAATGTGGTTGGCTAAGTCATTTAATGTTTTGTAAACATGTTGGTTTAGCATGTATTGTCCTTTGGTTATATCCTAAATGAATGCTTGTGAAATGGTTTCCTTCTTTCTTGGTATGGATGGGATGTGGAGGAATGAAGTGATGAATGATCACAAGTTGGGTTTTTGGAGAAGTGTAAATAGTTGCATTGAAGGAGCTTTTAGCTCAGTTAGGTGGTAAAGATTAAGTGGAAGTGAGGAGAATGGTTTTAAGGAGGAGAAATGGCTAAAAATCTGATTACAATGGGTGTTCCCGCACCTGGCGGTCAGCCTGCGGTCACCTAGCGGCTAGCCGCCTGGTGACTGGCTGCTAACCGCAAGCTAGCCGAAATGTCACGGTGGCTTTTCCAGAGAGCACACTTCTTCTCCTCAAAACTCAGTCAGCTCCACGGTTGGCCAGCGGCTAACCGCCGAACACATCGGCGGCTAACCGCCATCTAACCGCACTTGGCGGTCAGCTTTCCAGTAAGCTGCATTTCTGCAGCCCAGCCGCGGTCAGCTGTGCGGTCAGCCAGCGGCTAGCCGCCTGCCCCAGCGGCGGCTAACCGCCAGGTAACCGAAATTCCCCAGATTTCGAAAAGCTCCCCGCTCGAACGAACTCTCCGGTTCGTTCGAGCTCTGAGCTTTGACGATCAAAGGAGATTCACTAGGCATTGTATGAGGCCATCCGAGAAAGAAACCATATCACAAGGATGTCATTCGAAGTTTTGAAAATCCAAAGTGTATAAGGAGCCCGGGATGTCTTCAAACTCAAGGAGTACCAAGTCATTTCAATAATCGACATACGGGACCCCTATCCACTTATATAGATCTCGAAGTCAACAGGTTTCCCGAAATGGTATAGTTCATTATATTTCTTCATTTCCAAGATTTACTTTACATGACTTGTTTTCCCGAAAGCATTGAAGTTACTCTAGTAACAGTTATTTATCCCGAGATGTATTGCCCGATATGAAGTGACAGTGTGCCCTTGAGCACCCCCGTTTTACCCGTTTATTTATTGTACTTGATTTACTTGCATATGTCCCGATTTGTTATTTGACCTATGAGTCGGCATCACTAAGCTTGGATACCTTGTCGGTTTGATCCACCGACTTGGAAATCCCTCTCCCGTCCCGCCAGCTGCAGTTTGGATCCCGATACCCGGTTATTGCCGTGGTCCCGTCCCGATACCCGGTTCGTTACCGTGGTCCCGTTCCCGTATATTTATATTGTATATATGATTTACGTTGAGGCTCCTCACCTTGTGTGACTGAGACCAACGTCCCGTTATACTCTTGTCACTTCGATGATAGAGGACTTAGCTTCTTGTGATTGCCATCTTGCCAGTTCCCGATTTCCTTGGATACCCGACATGTTTTATATTGCTTACTTGCTTTCCGATAAATGATTCGTTTCCTTTGTGAAAGTTGTTATTTAAACAAGTGCTAATATTCTCCAATGTAAATCCAGTTATTATTATATTGTTTTCTGTTCTTTGTACCCGCACATGTTTTAAATGATTACCCGATTCGTTAAATACCCATGCTTTTACATATGTTTCAAACGATCAATGATTTTGCTAGATTTATATGATTACACATGTTTTAAAGGAATACCCGAATTGTTAAATATCCGAGCTTGCTTTAAAGGACATTTGGTTGTCAGATATCTATGTTTATACTTGTTTTGAAATGATACCCGATTTGTTAAATATCCATGCTTTGAAATATGTTTCAAATGACACTTGTTTGCCAGATTATCTATGTTTATACTTGTTTTTAAATGATACCCGATTTGTTAAGTATCCATGCTTTGAAATATGTTTCAAATGACACTGGTCTGCCAGATCCCTACGTTTATACCTGTTTTAAACGATATCCGGTTTGTTAAATATCCGCATTTCTACATAGGTTTCAAATGGACATTGGTTTTGCTAGACTGCTATGAATACCTGGTTGTTGTATACTCATGTTTTTACTTAAGTTTCAAATGAACGTTGTTTTGGCCATACCGCTATATTTATACATGTTTTAGACGAACACCCGATTGTCAAATATCTATGATTATAGATGATGTAAATGAACACATGTTTTGTTAGATATTCATGTTTTACCCATGCTTGAAATGAATACAGGTTTTCCCCGAGATTCCCGACTTTTGCACCCGTTTAATTATATGCAGCATTTGACCGAATAGCATGATGTATCTTATGTTTTATTCTTCAGTATATTTGTTATCTTTTCATCCACCTGCCAGACCGTCGTGTCTGACCCACTACTTTTGGTACTCAGGTTCAGATTTCTTCGCCCCGAGTTGAGTGTTTTGTTGGCTGTGGAGCCATGCCTTGCAGGTTGGTTTGTCGGCTATGTCATGTAGACATTGAGCTTGACATCGGAGCTACGTCACATTTGGGTAGTGGTTTATAGCTTCTTGCTGTATGGCTTTTATTAGCCTTTTTCTTGGGATTCTTAATTAATGTACATTGATAATTGTAACTTGAACATATTTGGGAATGTAATACCCTGTTACCGTCAGCTCTGTAATTTATTGTGATGGTTACTCCAGTCCGATATGATTCTTGATATAATAGCTATGTGCTAAAGGTTGGGTGCGACGCGGAATCCGATGGCCACGGACTTCGGGTCGCAACGCCACAAATGCTTCCGCAAAATATTCAGAATGTGTTGTCTTCACACACGCGGATCCTGGGAGAAGTAAAATACATTTATGCTTAATCCCATTCCCGCCCCCGAGGTTTCGGTTCGGGGGCGTGACACCCCCTCAATCCATTCTCTCCTGTTGTCAAACTTTTGACAAAGATATAACTATTTGGTGCAAGGAGAAGATGGTTTAACCAATTGAGGGAAAACTTCAAGGAAAGGATTAGACATGTTTAACTATAAAGCTCAATATGATCAAATTGCCAAAGTAAAGAGCAAGGCCAAGGAAAAAAGCGATCATAGATACCAATTGGAAAAACAAAGAATACCAATTGAGATTCAATGATAAGACTATTAAATCCATCATTCTAAAATGGACTTATAAAGAATATAACTATTAAGATAAATCCAAATTAGAGCTATCCATGATGAAATGGGGTTTACTAAACATAGCATCAATCAATTTAACTATGAAAATCATATGCTATGTAAGTTTTGAAATCATTTCATTCAATCATTAAATATGACTATCAAGTGTAAGATGAGTGAAATAAATTCAAACATGAAGCCAACCTCAACTAATAACCAACCAAGATTATGAATACATAAACATGGTGGTCATGAGATATACTTATATGAGCAAGAGAGGTGACAAACATGAAAATTATAATGCTAATGGAATGTGACATGGAAAAATATATTACTATTAAGTTCAATCCAATGTACACAAGGTCTATCACATACACAAGATAAGATATCAATTGGATATGAAATCAATGGAAAATTATACCAAATGAAACCAATTGAATATGACAATATGATTAATAGCAAGGATGTGACAAACACAAAATTCCATCAAGCATCATAAATGGATATTCATCACTTTTAAAGATATAACTAATGAGCATCGTGACGAACAAGAGAAATTGCAATGCAAAAGGATATAATCTTGGAAATGCATGCAATTTTCAAAGTGACAAAATCATATGAATTCAACAACTAAGATATCCATCAAACATATAGATATATGAGGGATGGATTTCAAAGAGTTTCATATGATCAAGATCACTACTATGATGTTGAAACATGTACAAGGATGACATCACTTAGAGAATATACATGAATCAACATCATAACCATCCAAAAAGAAATGACTAGAAGGCATAGAGGATGGATTTGAGTTCTAGTATGGTTTCTACAAATATAACTAAGATCACAACCATACATAGAACGAAATGACATTTGCATATAAAAAGAATATAATTAAATAAACAAAGATGCAAATGGCTTAAAACAACAATCGATCATGAATAATCTAGCTATGTAAGCTTTTGTAATCACAATCAATTGATCATGTATAGAAATGCATTGCAAGTCATATAACTAAATGTGAGCAAAAAGCAAATCTAACATGATGAAATTATAATCAAATGATTTTGAAAACCATGATATGTAACTAGAGATGTACATGAAGACAAAATCAATTGATCATAAAGAAACAATACATTTTAATAAGTGTAACTATATAGAAACAAAATGCAAATGCAACATGACCAACAATATGATTTAACTATAAAGGATAGGTTGGTCAATGAGGTTCAAGGCCTTAAGGTTTGTCTAAGTATCTAACTTTAGGAATCCACCTAAGGTCTTGAGAGGGTTGAACTTTGAGGTCTAGTTTGGAAGTCCCACCAACTATAGGAGATTTGATTTGATAAATTTTCAATTTGAACTTATCACCAAGATATTTTGATTTGACTATATTTAGCTTAGATTGGTGATTAGCCTTTTGAAGTTGGTGAGTTTGTTTCTTAGGAGATTTGTTCATTTTTCTTTTCTTCTTATATTCTCCCTTTATTTGACTTTTGAATTTTAAATTTAACTTTGTTACTTTCTTCAAAAGTTCTTTCATGGGTTGATATAAGGGAGATAGGTTGAGAAACTTTTTGTTCATAGATTCTCTTAAACTTGGTTTAACTTTTTTAAACTTTTTAAAATCTATTTTAGGAGACTCCATTTTAATTGATTTAACTTGTTTAATCTTTTTGGAGTCTTCTTTGGTTTTGAGTGTCTTACCCTTCATAGATTTAGATTCTACCTTTTTAGGTTCAAAGATGGGTTTAGACACATGGCTTCTTCTTAGTTTGCACTCAAACCTAAAATGCCCTTCAATGCCACAATAAATACATTTTGTTTTGGGCAAAGGAGAAAGAGTGCTAGAGAAAGAGGACTCACCTTTCACAAATGTGTTGGTGAATTTAGGGTCATGTGAAATATTCCTATCAAATCCAAGACCCGTCCTATCTCTTTGAGATTTACCGAATTTAAATAATTTTTCAAATCTCTCTTCACCTTGGGTAAACTTGCACTCATACTTTTGTTTGTAGCTTTCAAGTTGAGTGACTTTGTTTATAAAGATTGAATTTTCATTTTTAACTTTTGATAGTTCATTTTCAATTTCCTTATATTTGATTAGTTCTTCATGGGCAAGTTTTAGATCAAATTTAAGTTCATTAATAACATTAGACCCAAGTTCTAGAGTTTTTATCTTATTTTGAGAATTAGATAAATTTTCCTTAGAAATGGTTAACTTGGATTCTAAATTGTTAATGTCTTCATCTTGCCTTTTTAATTGATTGATCTCTTAGATTTAAATTTTCCTTATTGATATTATCACAACCCATCTTTAATTCTTTTAGTTCATCTTGAACAATATATAGGTTATGCAAAGAGATCATAAACTTAGAGTCTACACAATTTATTACTTCTTCTTTCTCTCTAAGTTCATCTTTTGAAGAAACTAATTCTTTGTTTAGATTTTTAGATTCTTCTCTTACTTTTTTATTTTTCTTAACAAGCTCTAGGGACAATGCATATAATTCCTCATAGGCTTGTTGAAGATCATCTTCATTATAATCATTTTCTTTTTCTTTTAAATCAAATTGAGATTCATTAATTTGAGGGTTTGAATCTCCAATAGAAGGAAGAAGGAGGGGTCTAGAAGAATCTACACAAGAATCTAAACTATCTATCATAGTGGAATCCATTCTTATGATTTTCATGAAAGCACAACACTAGGGTTTTGACTCTAGGTTTTTACACCTAATCAAGAGTTCCAAAACACTTGATCCTATAAGATAGAGCACGAGGCTCGAATACTAATTGAAATTTCTGGGATCTAACCCTAGAGGGGGGGGGGGTGAATAGGGTAAGCTACAATATTTGACCAATATAGACCAATTTCAACTTCTTAAACTAAACTAGTCACAAGTGATGATAAACAATCAAAATGCGGAAGCTAATAGAAAACAATCACCACAAGCAAACACCACTACACAAAGATTTATAGTGGTTCGACCTCAATGCCTACGTCCACTATCGGTTTGTGATCTAATCACCCAACCAGATTTCCACTATCTATGCTTTTCAATAGGCTAAGCAATAACCTTTACAATGTTGTTTTTCTAGGCTAAACAACAACCTTTACAAGATGCTTTTCTAGGCTAAGCAATAACCATTACACAATGCTTTTCTTAGGCTAAGCAATAACCTTTACAAGTAAAAGTTTTCTCTAAGAAGGTCTCTATACAAGAACACTCTAAGAGATACAATTTAAACTCAATGGAATTGCCTCTTAAAATAGGCTAATGTGAAAGTGAAAAACAAACTCACACAAACACTATATGAATGCAAAGATGTATGCTCATGATGTGTGTGTGTGTGATAACTTCAATCAAGTTAAAAACAAAGCTCAATTAATATATACTTAAAGCATTTAAAAGATTAAGGCACATAAAAAGATTTGATTGAAGTTAAATGTAAATCACATGTATGAATACAAACTTGTTAATGATATGAAAATCAAAGGCAATCAAGTTGTATGAAAATGACTAACTTAAAACATGTGATGCATATACAATGTTCTTTTCAAAGCCAAATTAATTTAACTAAAGTTCAAATGAATGAAAACAACAAATGAAGATTCAACCAAGTAAAAGAATCATGCTTTAAAAGAAATCAAAGATTTTGGCTAAGCATGATTAATGAAGATTTTAAAACAACTTGGTTTGAAATCAAGGGTGAAGAATCCAATCCAACATAGATCAAAGATTAGAAGAAGAATGGATTCAACACATCATAGTTATAATGCTAAAATAAATTTACCAATAATTTAAACAAAGCATATAACATATGATTAAAAAAATAAAGCTTACTTAGAGATTTAACTTCATTGATCCAAGCTTTAGCTTCACTAATGACCCCTTAGTCTCTGTTAGTTCATCCCCTTTTCTTTGTCTCAAAACACCTCAAAAGAGTCTTCAAAATCTTCAACTTTGACAAAGGAATGAACTTCATTTTATACCCAAAAAGTGGGTTTCTGCGAGTGCCCGGTCGACCTGGTACAGAGCCCGGTCGACCTGACAATAAACGACAGAAAAATGACCGTTGGAAGAGCCAACGGCTCTTTGCCCTGGTCGACCGCGTAGTGTGGCCGGTCGATCGAGTCCGCTGAGCTGGTCGACCGGCCACACTACAGGTTGACCCCCTGGGACCAAAATTCCCAAAAATTGCATATTTCAAAGTATTTTCTGTGGGAACTTTTGGGCCAATGAATCAAGCTTGGAAACATGTTTTAAATCAAACAAGTGGTTTAAAAACATAAAACATAAAAAACCTAAAAAGATTCGAAACTTTAAAACCAATGGCTTGCTTGATTTGATAAACTCTTTTCAAATTTAAATGCATCCAATATCTAAAACCAAATATGCATGAAACATGATTTCTAAAAGACTTAAAACCAATGCATGTGAAAATCAAGATTTCAAGATTTTCTAAATCAATGCAAGTGTGTAAATTCAAATGATGCTAATATGATAATGCATCCATCAAATTACAATATACAAAATTCCTAACAGAGTCCGTATGAAATCCAAGTGAAAAGAAATACGAAAGGATCTCCACAAAAATACTGAACCATACCGGGAGGATCCAAGATTTGAATCAAGATGTATAGGGGTCCTGTATGTCGGTTTTTGCCACCGGCTTGGTACTCGATGAAATTAAGGACATTCGAAGCTCCCTATACAACTCGACAAGTCCAAAAATCCTCTATGAATCTTCATGATGGGGTTTCTTCTTCAATCAAGCTCCACACTTTGCTTTCTCAGTCTTACCATCGCATTGGGGCTCCAAACAATACCTCCCCAAGCCATAGAAGAACATTTCAAGTCTTCCTGCACTGACCCAGCCCACTACACAGTTGGCTTGATAGTCTGCTCGAGCTAATAGCTCTCTATGAGGGGTTCGCTCGAGCGGACCTTCCCAGGTCAGGTTGGCTCGAGCAAACTGTCAAGTTGGCTCGAGCCAACTACTCTTTGGGTGGGTTAGCTCGAACGGACTATGCAGTTCACTCGAGCGGACTGTCACAGGAACCTGCAGAAATACAGTTTCGGGCTCCTCCCTTTCTTCCCTTAGCATACATTTTTTTAGCACTCTTTTTGCACATAAAGGAGGGCTTATAACCCTCTCCAAAACCACACTTATTCCTCCATTTAAAACACTCCATAAGATGCATCACATTCTTCTTCATTTCATCAAAGGAAACCCAATCATACAAGAGATCTATAAAACCCATTAACAAGCTTTAACAAAACTCAAGGGCATACATTTTTCAAGAAGTTAAACAAGAGAGAAGACACATCAATATGCACATTTTGAAATCACTAGAAACCACATCAATAAACAAGAGTTAAGACACTAAAATCCTTAATGAAAGAAATCAAGGTTCCTCCAAAAACATGTTCAAAATCAAGCAATCCATTAATCCAGTTGCCTTGGGTCCAAGGTAGAAAATCAAGCTCCTTATCAAACTCTCTCAAAGCCAACCGACAAACACATTCAAAAACCCCCAAACACAAACCCTACAAGGTTAAAACAAGGAATGAGGGAGAGAGAGTTCCCAATAATGGAGATGGGTACTCTCTAGGGCTAGAAAAATCCAAATCTAGAAGATGGAGAAGATGGCTTACTTGTATGGTCTTCAAATACACAAGACTAGTGTAAGACCCCGACCCGAGTGAACCCGATTAGTGCTAATTAAGTTGCGTGTTAGTACTAAGCTTGATTAGTGATTTTTGGCTAAGTTGGATTTGGGATAGCTTTGATTCTAGTTTTGGGCTTCTGTGAATGCTTTGATAACTAGTGGGGCCCTTTGGGGGTTCATTTTCATGACATTGCACATGTTTAGGGATTTATCGGAGATTTTCGCATTCATGGTTTTAATCCCATTTTATTGCTATTGCTATTTCATTCAACTTTCATGTTGATCCCGTTTTCATTTGAGATCCCGAAACCCGAATTCTTGGCCTTGAGGGCAAAACAGTCAATGCACACCAAATCTGTACCCAAAACTTTTTATTCCCGAAACTCGCGAAACATATACTTTTTGGAAACTAGATATTTCGACGATCAATTCTTCCTTCTTCGTCGAATCCATCCGAGGTTTCGAATTAGATGATTTCAGCCAAGCAAGTGTCTTTAGTAGTGGGACCCATTCCCATTTGCTATATAAGGAGAACCCTTTCCTCTCATTCCCTTTTTCCAGCACAAAGGAGTCTAGGGTTTGCTTTTGGAAACTTTTCTTCATCTTCTTGTTTCTTCATCTCCAAATCACACTCAAACTTGCACCAACCAAGAAAGGAAGGTCATCTTCTTCTTCCTCATCTCACAAGCTTCATCTTAGTACCATTTTTAGAGAAATCCACAACTTTGAGATCTTCATTGGAACTAAACCTTGCCATTTGTAGAACCTACAAGTAAGTAATCCTTCCATTCTTCTAGATTTGTATTCTCCTAGCCTTGGAGGAGCTCCATCTTCATTATTGTGAAGTTTCCCTTTCTATTTCTTTGGTTTGACTCTTTTAGGTCTTGTTTTGGGGATTTTTGTTCACAACTTGGATCCCTTGCTTGGAAGAGTGTTAGAGCTTTATTTCATTGTTAGAAGACACAAGGCAAGTGAATGTTTGGATGTTTTGAAGTTTGAAATGGTTTGGTGAAGTATTTATAGATTTTCCATACTTCCATTAATGTGTTTTGATTGAAATAAATGCTCATAATGTTTTGATAGCCTCATTCAATGTTTTGTAAACATATTAGTGTAGCATTTGTTGTCCTTGTAATAGCCTAAGTGAATGTTGTGAAATGGTTTCCTTCCCCTTTTTCTTGGCATTGGACTTAGCATGGAAATAGGGATGGATAGAACTCAAAATGGGATTTGGAGGAGTATAAAGAGATGCATTGGAGGAACTATTAGCTCAATGTTATTGTAAGGACCTTGTGGATGTGAGGAAGATGGTTTTGAGGAGGAAAATGACTCAAAATTGAACACAGTGAGCATTTTCGTAACTGGCGGTCAGCTCACAGTTAGCCAGCGGCTAACCGCCGAATGCATCGGAGGCTAACTGCCAGCTAACCGCGCACCGCGGTGACTTTTCCAGAGAGCATCGTTTTCCACCTGAAAACGCGGTCAGCCTCGCGGTTAGCCAGCGGCTAACCGCCGAACCCATCGGCGGCTAACCGCCAGCCAACCGCCATTCACGGTTCCTTTTCCCGAGAGCATCATAATTCCCACTTGAAATTCGGTCAGCTCCACGGTTACCCAGCGGCTAACCGCCGAATGCATCGGCGGCTAACTGCCAGGTAACCGCTTTTGGGCAGTCAGCTTTCCAGTAAACTGCATTTCCTGCAGCCCAGCCGCGGTCAGCCGTACGGTCAGCCAGCGGCTAGCCGCCAGTCCCAGCGGTGGCTAACCGTTAGCTAACCGCCAGGTAACCGAAATTCCTCAGATTTCGAAAAGCTTCCCGCTCGAACGAACTCTCCGGTTCGTTCGAGCGTTGAGCCTTGTCGATCAAAGGAGATTCACTAGGTATTCTATGAGGCCATCAGAGGAAGAAACCATATCACGAAGATGTCATTCGAAATCTTTGAAAATCGTAAAAGTGCATAAGAAGCCCGGAATGTCTTCAAACTCAAGGAGTACCAAGTAATGACTATAATCGACGTACGGGACCCCTATGCACTTAAATAGATCTTGAAAGTAATATTTTACCCGAAATGGTTATAGTTCATTGTTTCACCTCATTTCCAAGAGTTGTATTACATGACTTGTTTTCTCGAAAACATTGAAGTTACATTAGTAACAGTTAATTGTCCCGAAATGTATTGCCCGACATGAAATGACAGTGTGCCTTGAGCACCCCGTTTTACCCGTTTATTTACTGTACTTGATTACTCGCATATGTCTCGATTGGTTTTGACCTATGAGTCGGCATCACTAAGCTTGGATAACCTTGTCAGTCTGATCCACTGACTTGGAGATCCCTCTCCCGTCCCGCCAGCTGCAGTTTGGATCCCGATGCCCGGTTTATCACCGTGGTCCCGTCCCGATACCCGGTTCGCTACCGTGGTCCCGTTCCCGTATAGTTATATTGTATATATGTACACGTTGTTTCTCCTCACCTTGTGTGACTGAGATCAACGTCCCGTGATGCTGTTGTCACTTTAGTGACAGAGGACTTAGCTTTATGTGATTGCCACATTGTCAGTTCCTGATTCCTTGGATACCTCATATGTTTTATCTTGTTTACTTGTTTCATAGCAAATGATTTACCTGTTTTATGAGAGCTATTGCTTAATCAGATTTACACGCTTTTCAAGAGATTTCTTGTATTATATGTTGTTGTATCTTCTCATTCTCTTGCCAGACCGTCGTGTCTGACCCTTTGCTTTGGTACTCAGGTCCCGTCGCCGGCTTCCTTAAGGAGGAGCCAGAGGAGGCGGTAGGTGAGCCGCAGCCTCTAGTCGAGTGGCGTGCTGACGATGTCATATAGACATCGGATTGCTATGAGAAGCGTAACATTTTGGGAGGACTATTTAACCATTCTTTGGGTTATTATTTTGTTTATATTGGCCTTTGTTGGCCTCTATTTTTGGGGATGTAATTAACTGATATTTTGTTTAACTTTGACAACTTGGGAAACTTGCTATATATATCATTGCTCATTCTGATACAGTGATTATACTTATTGTTATGGTCTTCATGACTAATGATAGTTGGACTATTTGATTTACTACATGCTTCCGCACACAAAAGAAATATTCATGCAAGGTTGTGATATCCTCACCGCGGACACCTGTGGGAAATTAAATAAATTGTATATTGTGGATGTAGACCCTTCAATCATTATTCAGAAATGGTCCCGACTGCGGATCAGTCTTTCCTTCGGGATTCCCGGTCCGGGGTCGCGACAACTAGCGTAAAGGGAACCTCAATGGTGATGAATTTCTCTTCCAATAGTGTCAATGGAGAGCTTTCATGGTGAGGAAGAAGAAGATAACCTCCATTTTGCCATTGGTGCAAGGTTGGTAGTGGATTGGAGATGGAAGAACAAGAGGAAGAAGAAGAGAAGGGAAAAACCCTAGCTTGGCTGAATCTTTTTGAGCTGGAGAAAGGAAAAAGGGGAAAAGGGCTCTCCTTTTATAACAAGTGAGGGTGGGCTCCACTACGAGCAACTCTTGTCGGGCTAAAAGCATGGCTTCTCGAGGCCTCGGATGCGTTCAACGAAGAAGGGAAAGTTGTTTGTCATAAATTCTAGTTTCCAAAAAGTATATATTTCGAGGGTTTTGGTGACGTCAAAGTTTGTGTCCAGATGTGGTGTAAAAAGACCGTTTTGCCCTCGAAGTTGTAAAAGTCAGGTTTCGGGGCCTCGAACGAAAATGAAATCAACACAAAAGTTGTAGAGGTTAGCGAGATAAGTCAAATGAGGTTAAAACATGAATTTTTGGAATCACGAATAATCCCCATGTACACGTAAAGTCACAAAAAGAACCCCTAAAGGGTCCCACTAAATCAAGAAGGCGCTCAAAATTCCCCAAAGCTATTTAAAAGTTATTCTAATCCC
This sequence comes from Cinnamomum chago, assembly GCA_038049695.1. Lineage (NCBI taxonomy): Eukaryota > Viridiplantae > Streptophyta > Magnoliopsida > Laurales > Lauraceae > Cinnamomum > Cinnamomum chago. Next base: position 43,363,759 of record CP142458.1, read on the forward strand.
AACTTAACAAAAATCCACTAATCTCGCTTAGAACACACGGCTTAATTAGTGTTAATCGAGGTCACTCAAGTCGGGGTCTTACAGATTGCTTCAACAAGGTTATTATTTTCAGATTGGATGCTATTCCTATGGGAATTAAATTTAAGGGAGACATGAAGAGACCACAAGCAAAACTAATTTTAGCTTTGAAAGCTTCCAAACTTTTGAGAAGTGGTTGTCAAGGATATATTGTCGCGACCTAGGACCTAGACCGGGCCCCGTGACGCTGTTGATTTTGAATTTCACACAAGTTCTCGCGGTGAGGATCCCGAGACACGGGGACTAACTCACGCGATCAAGTTTGCGGAAGGGTGTAGCAAATCACATCTGGACACATGATAAATAATATTTCCAAGTGCGAGAGTAATAACATCAAGGTCAAGATATCAGAAGGAGGAAATATAACATTGCATTCCCATCATGATTCAAGTTTCAAGGTTAACCCAAAAGTAAGTTAAGTTAAGTTTTGTTACATCCCAATAAGAGGCCAACAAAGGCCAATACATTCCAAAAGTTCAAAAGAGCATCCCAGACAAAATGAAACAAAACTCATTATCCAGCCCGATGTCTAGTTGACATCGTCGGGCTACCACTCTCGAGCTGGGGGTGGCTCAACAGCCTCCTCCTGACGCTCCTCCTCAAAGGCAACGTCAACTGCACCTGGGCCCAAAATAACAAGTATCAAACACGACGATTTGGCAGGTAAACAATTTAGGCATGAGGATGGAACAATTGAAGTTTAAAGAAAATGTTGTTGAAACCTCATACTGAATTTAAAACAGTTCATGGCTGAGATATATTTCAAATAAGCTAAATTATCATGAATACATATAATATCATGAATAGTTAATCCACATTGAGCCCATCCTTTCTCCATCATACATGATGATAAGAGCAAGCATGCACGACACACAAAACACGATTCCTACGCCACACACATGGTAGACGGGGAGGCCGGCCGCGGAACCGGAACACGCACGATGTGTAATATAATACACGACCAATCTGCAGATAGTCTACATGTTTAAGGACCCCCGAACAGTAGATTAGACTGAAGGGGCAGTCCAAGCTCAGTAGTGTTCACTTGAATTCATGAATGCACAAAACACGGCGAAACACGTCTTAAACCAATTCAAACTTGAAGGGGGAAATCACTTATCAAAACTAAACAAGACACGGCTAGCAAGAGGCATAAATATATATGCATAACACGCTTAAGAAGTGATCCCTTTTTTTTTTTCTTGAAACAGATCTTCAAACGAGCTTAAACTTGAAATTCAAAACGAATACACGATGATATTTTTGTATCAAATCTGAAGTTCAAACACGAAGTCCATCAAGCATATGCTGAGACCATTCATTGACCTTTGTGTAATTGAAACCCAAATGTTAGAAAATAAAATGAATTGGTGTCCCTGAAGTTAGAATACATTTTGGACTTCCAATTGCACAGTGTCAACTTAAAAACCCTTAGCATAGTCTAGTTTTTCAATCCCCCAAAACCCACGAATGAAACCAAAAACTCAGTCCTGGAATTCTGCTCAGGTTCGCTAGAGCGGTCAACCGTCCGCTCGAGCGGACCTGACACAGAGGCTTGTTCGCTCGAGCGGACCCCAAGAGCCGCTCGAGCGGACAAGCTTCTGCCTGTGTCCGACTACCTGTGGTCGCTCGAACGGACAGGCTGCTGCCTGTCTCCGCTGAGTGCTGAAATGCACTTCTTCTTTCAAATTTTTCTGATCTCTTTCTCCCATCTTCTCATAATCGAACCACTTGCAATTCCCTGAGCCTTCATGCTCTCCAAGGGATCAATCCAACATTTCCAAACCATTCACATCAATATCTAAACCATCCAGCTCCATTCAATTCATCAAATCAAATTCCAGAATTTCTAGGCAGGACACATGCTTACAATTCAAAACAGAAATTTAGAAGCTTGGAGAGTGATTAACATAAATGCATGAAAACAAATGAAACCCATGATGGATGAGTCTAAAGCAACTTAATTAGAAGGTTAGTAACATAGCTAGAAGTACATTTAAAAGAAGAGATGAAATCTATATCATACATGCAACCACATTCCTATAAAGATTACTTGCCTTTGCCCAAAATGTCACAGAAATCTTCCTTAAGCAATCCTACTCAAGAGTTGAGCCCAAACACTACAAAAACCCCATGAAAAGCATTCAAAAACTCAACAATTTGAAAACAAGGAACCCATTTCAAAATGGGTGTTGCATGTTAGAGAAACAAGCTCCTTAGGAGCTAAAAGGAATCCATTGAAGATTAGGGCTGAAACTTTTACCTATAGCTAGCCAAACAAGAAGAGATGAACAAAATGGGGAGGTTGCCCAACTGAAATCCCCAAATAAATGGGTTCAATGTGAAGCTTGGAAGGAAAGGAAGAAGATGGTGTGATCAAATCTCGATTTGTATTCTTTTAGCTAGGGCATGCAAGGTGAAGAAGTGAAAGGGGAAGGAGCTCTCTCTCACAACTCTGGTTTTTGAAAAGTTGCAGGAAAATGAACGAGAGTGAAGGAGAAGGTGAGTTTAAGTGAAATGAGAGTGGGCCCCAACGGGTCTGAATCTTGCATTGGCTAAAGCATGGTCTTGCGGGCCCCGGATGAAATCGATGAAGAATGATAAAATGATCCTCGAAAAATCTAGTTTTTGAAAAGTATAAATTTGACATGGTTTTGATATTTAAAAACTCATGTCCAGATTTGGGTGTGAAAAGTCAATTTTACCCTTTTGGGCCAAAACTTGGGTTTTTGGGCTTCAAACACAGACGGGCTGAAAACAAAAGTTGTAGTGATTTAATAAAACCATTCAAATGAAATCAAAACCATAATTAAATCGGAAAACCAAAATGATCCTCCCATGCTTACACGTGCGCTCAGGCTTCCCTGTGCGTGTCTGACTAACACTAACCGCTCCCAAAATTCTCAAAGCTATGTCCAGGACTAAAACCAATTATATTCTAACCCAATGGTCACTAAACCCTCTTAAGAGTAAGTACTCACTAAAAACACACTAATCGAGCTAATCTGGGTCGGGGTCTAACATCCTCCACCCCTTAGGGTATTTGGTCCACCAAATAAAATAATTTTACCTCTGGTAACAAATGTGGATACTTTCTTTGAACCTGCTCTCTCAATTCCCATGTGGCTTCCCTGGCTCGTGATTTTCCCAAAGTACCTTGACCCAATGAATAGTTCGATTCCTCAATTCTTGCTATTTGTGCCAATGATCCTGGTCGGCTTTTCCACATATGAGGCATCTTCTCGAATCTCAACGGCTCGTGCTGTAATACATGAGAAGGACTAGGAACATATTTCTTGCGCATGGAAACCAGAAATACATTGTGTACCCCGGAAAGTTCCAGCGGTAACGCAAGTCTAAGGCAACGTCTCCAATCTTGCTCAAAATCTCATACGGACTAATAAACCTTCTTGACAATTTTCCCTTCTGTCCGAACCTCAGAGTACCTCTAACCAGTGAAACCTGCAAGAACACTTTGTCACCCTCCTGAAACTGCAATTCTCTTCAACGAGTGTCTGCATAATTCTTCTGTCTACTTTGAGCGATCTTCAAACGTTTCTAAATCAACTTGACCTTGTTACTTGTCTCTCCAACTATAGTCGGTCCGTGAAAACTACGAACACTGACTTCTTCCTAGTAAACTGGAGTTCTGCATCTTCTGCCATAAAGTGCTTCAAAAGGTGCCATACCGATGCTAGAGTAGTAGCAATTGTTGTAAGCGAACTCACAAAGCGGTAAGTACTCGTTCCACTGAACCTTGAAATCTAGCACACAAGCAGTCCGTTCTGACTGACCGTCTGTCTATGGGTGGTACGTTGTGCTGAATTAGAGTTTGGTACCCATGGACTTAAGAAGAGTTTTCCAAAACCTTGAAACAAATCTGCTATCTCTGTCTGAAGTGATGGAGACGGGCTGACCATGTTTACTGACGATCTCATTGACAAACAAATTTGCCAGTAGTGCCATATGCATCATATTCCTTATCTTCATCGGAGTGAAATGAGCAGACTTCATGAGACAATCCACAATAATCCAGATTGCATTATTCCCCTTCTTCGTATTTGGCAAACCGGAGACAAAATCCATGGTGATGTGCTTCCATTTCCACTTCGGAATCTCCAACGGTTTTAGCAAACCTGGGGGTTTCTTGTGTTCTGCTTTAATCAACTGACAAGTCAAACAACGAGACACAAAAACTGCTATATCTCTCTTCATGTTGTTCCACCAAAATCTATTCTTCAAATTCTAGTACATCTTCGTGCTACCTGGATGCATGGAGTATCTTGTGCTGTGGGCTTCAGTCATTATCTCATTCTTTAAATCATCCACATTTGACACACACAACCGATCACGAAAACACAATATCCCGTTCACCATATTGAAATCTGAACGTTCTGCGATATGCTCTATAATTATTGCTAAATCTGGGTCTTGCAATTGACTGTCCTTGATCTTTTGGATGAAGGTGGGTTCATATACTGTCATATTTGCTAACATCACACCCTGTCTTAGGGGTTGCACTTCCACACCTAACTCTTCAAACTGATGGAAAACACTGACTCCTCTTAGACTGGCCATGATCACTGATTTTCTGCTCAATGCATCAGCTACTACGTTCACTTTCCCCGGATGATACTTGATTGGGAAGTCATAATCCTTGATGTATTTCATCCACCGTCTCTGCCTCATATTTAAGTCTTTCTACGGGAACAAGTATTGCAAACTTCGGTGGTCTGAATGGACTTCGAATTTCTCTTCGTAGAGGTAGTGTCTCCACATCTTCAAGGCAAATACAACTGCTGCCAATTCCAAGTCATGAGTTGCATAGTTCCTCTCATGATCCTTCAACTCCCTTGAGCCATAAGCAATCATGTCTTGACCCCAGACCGAGGCCCGGGCCCGCGGCGTGCGTTAATTTGAATTTCCCACATGTTCCCGCGGTGAGGATCCCGAGACACGTGGACTATCTCACACAGTCAAGTTTGCGGAAGCGTGCAGTAAATCACTTCAAGACAAAGCATGAATAATATTTTCAAGTGCATAAGTAATAACATCAAGATCAAGATATCAGAAGGAGGAAATATAACATTGCATTCCCATCAAAGTTCAAGTTATAAAAGTCAGCAAAATGTAAGTTAAGTTTTGTTACAACCCATAAGAGGCCAACAAAGGCCAATACAAATCCAACGTTCAAAAGAACAACCCAACAAAAGTAACGGATCTCATGATCCCGCCCGACGTCTAGTTGATGTTGTCATGTTGCCACTCTCGAGTTGGGGGTGGCTTCACAACCTCCTCCTAATGCTCCTCCTCAAAGGCAACGTCGCTTGCACCTGGGCACCAAAATAACAATTATCAAACACAATGGTTTGGTAGGTAATCAATTTAGGCATGAGCATGGAATAATAGATGTTTAAAGAAAATGATATTGAAAACCTCTTGTTGAATTTAAAACAATTCCCGATTGAAATACATTTCATATAAGCGAAACTAGCATGAATACATATAATATCATGAATAGTTTATCCACATTGAACCCATCCTTTCTCTATCATACATGATGACTGTTGGAAGTAAGTGGGCCTTTCAGATAGGTTTTAAAAGCTTTTGACCCACTTGATGCAGGGATCAACTATCCAGAAAGTTATAAAACTCAATCCAGGATGCAATCCCTCAAACTCATAAATCATGTACAACAATATAACCTATCTAGAAGATAGAAACAACACCTAACAAGCAACCACGGAATCTACAACATGCAAGGAAGTAGATTATACCTTTGGAGCTTAGTAGTGCTCTAATGGAGAAGTTGTTTCTTTCTTTGATGATGAAACTCTTTCACTAATCAAAGCAGAATCTCCAAGACCTTTTGATCTTCCACGCTATGACCCGTATCAGATTCTCTTTTCTCAAGAAGATGGGTGGGATCTCCAAGAGAAAGATCTTAAGGAAACTAGAAGAGAACTAGAAGCGGGAAGAGAGGAAGAGATGCAACACTTACAGTCAATAAAGGGGCTGGGCGTGAATCCCTAGATAGCATAGCATGGAGGACGTCCAAGAGGGGTTGATTCCCCTTTATATATCCCTCAAGCCACCTCCTCTTAGTTAACTAATTGAAATAGAAGTCTTACTTCTCTAACAACTAGTAACTCTCTTCTTTCTAATTTAAATGGAAGTCTCACTTCCATTATAATTAGTAACTTTCTCTTTTCTAATTAAAATAGCAGTCTCACTTCCATTAATAATTAGTAACTTACTATTACCACTATTAGAAGTCTCACTTCAAATAGAAATAGTAACTTTCTATTTCCTTTTAGAGTTCTACTATAATTAGTATCTTTCTAATAACTTGGGCTAGCGTGGGGACCACTAGGGATTCCTTAGAAAGCTAGCTCCAATTGGGACACGCGACCCCACATCTCATGTGCAATTCGGGCCCATAGTTAATTGCAAATAACTCCACTATATAAATGCATTTGCACTCCAGTCTTAGGAATAAATTACAATGAAGACCCTAAACTTCCCTATTACCACAAGTAGGCCCCTCCATCTATATCCATGGATCAATTAGACCTGTCCACCAAAATAGATCCATATCTTATTATCCTTGAGCCCCAATTAATTATAATGATCATTTGGTACCGATCCAATTAACTCTTAATTGGAATGGGTGCGCACTTACAAATGATAAATCCATTAATTGGCATAAGGGGATATTAAAGATAGATTCCATCTTGATCATTGAATGTTCCCACAGCTCTACTACTACGTACCTAAATCACCGAGGTGTTGACCTACAATTGGCCTCACTCATTGGTGACTCAAAGCAAATGAATAGATAGAAACTTGAGTTCATTAATGTCTCAGGATTATGAGCCTATTGCTAGGGAATTATGAGAGCAGACCTTAAAGTAAAGACAGTGTACATATGGTGCTTCTCATGGTCCTTCAATACATCCAATGTACCAGCACCATGATCCAGAATCTTACATTCCGATGATCGAGACAAGTCACATTATCTCATAGTGATCTAAGTGTAAGTCCATGGGGATCCGAACCCTAGAGGGGGGGTGAATAGGGTGAGCTTCTTTTATGACCAATTTTAACAATTTTAACTTCTTTAAAACAAACTAGTCACAAGTGATGATTATCAAACAAAATGCGGAAGCTTAAAGAAAACAATCACCACAAAGCAAGCACCATCACACAAGTATTTATAGTGGTTCGGCCTCAATGCCTACATCCACTACCGGCTTGTGATCCAACACCCCACCGGATTTCCACTATTTATGCTTTTCAATAGGCTAAGCAATAACCTTTACAATATGCTTTTCAAGGCTTAGCAATAACCTTTACAATGATGTTTTTCAAGGCTCAACATCAACCTATACACTATGCTTTTATAGGCTAAGCAATAACCTCTTCAACCATAGGTTGGTTATCTCACTAAGAAAGTGTCTAACATACACTAGATGGAGATACAAATTAGGCTCATTACATTTGCCTCTATAATAGGCGGATATGAAAGTGAATAACAAATACACACACACACACTATGAATGCAAAGATGAAAGTACATGAGGTGTGTGTGTGTGGTCCTCAATCATTTTGAAAATGAAAGCTCATAAATGTATGCCTAAGGCTTTTGAAAGTTTTAGCTCATAAAACATTTATGATTGAGGAAGTAATGCAATCACATGTTAAAAGTAACAACTTGTTAATGATATCAAAGTTACACAAGTTGTATGAAATGGATTAGCTCTAAACATGTGATGCATAGGGATGTCAATCAAATCAACAATGTAGCTCAAAACATAAAAATAGATTTGATTGAAATAAGGGGACAAATCATATGTAATTATAAATACAACTTGAATATGATATACCAATCAAAGTAAGGCAAGTTGTGAAACTTTAAAACAATAATACACATATGATTTGTAAAGATGTTGAATCCAAAACATAAGATATATTTGAAAGAGATTTTCTTATGATGGAAAAACAACACCCAACGATTCAACAAAGTATATGAATCATGTTACATATTTCATTAACATGATCTACTTAGATTTACCAAAGACAAAGTACTACTTTGATGAATCAATGGTGATGTATCCAAAACAATAGATCTATTCAAAATATAGAACATGCTAAGGATACAACAAATCATAGATTAACATGTTACTAAGATTTACCAATGATAAAAAAAAACATGAAAACATATGATTTGTAAAGAAGTTGAATCCAAAACATAAGATAGTTTTGAAAGTGAATTTCTTATGATGGAAAACAACAACCAAAGATTCAACCAAGTATATGGATCATGTTACATATGATTTCCAAGATTTTTCCATTAACATGATCTACTTAGATTTACCAAAGTTAAGTACTACTTGGATTGAATCATATGGTGTTGTATCCAAAACAATAAATCAATTCAAAACATAAAACATGTTAAGGACACAACACAAACATAGTTTAACATGCTAGAAATGATTTACCAAAAATAAAACAAAGCATGAAAACATATGATTAAGGAAGGAAGAGCCTACTTGATGGTTTAACTTCATTAATCCAAGCTTTAGCTTTCCTAATCATCCCCTTCATCCCTTGGTTCTTTTCCCTTTTGATATGCCTCAAATCCTCTCAATGAGGGGTTAAAAATTCCCAACTTTTGGCAAGGGAAAGAACTCATATTTATAGCAAAAAGTTGCCAACGGCTAGTCCTCGGTCGACCAGGAAACAGGCCTCGGTCGACCGGGAACACACAACGGTCAGATTTCTGACCGTTGGGGCTTCAGGCAAAATTCTGCCTGCAGTTGTCTCGGTCGACCGAGACCTGCGTCTCGGTCGACCGGCGACACTGCCGGGACACCCCCCTTTTTTCGCAAAAAATGCAACTTTTGCATATTTGAAGGTTTTGCTTTGGGGGACCTTTTGGCCACTAAATCAAGCTTGGAAAACATGTTTTAAAGATTCTAATGGTTTTTAAAACATGACATAAAAAGCCTAAAAAGATTCAAAACTTTTAAAACAAAGGCTTGCTTGATTTCTTGAAAACTCTTTTCTAAATCAAATGCATCCAAGATAAAAAGACAAATCATGCATAAATCAATACTTTTACAAATCTTAAAAGCAATGCATGAATAAAACAAGATTTCAAGTTTATTTAAAACCAATGCAAGTGTGTAAATCAAATGATGCTTGAATGATAATGCATCCATCAAATTGCAATCTATAAAAACCCTAACAATCTCCCCCTTTGCAATTTGATGGAAAACACACTCACCACTGAACATACACACTTAGTCTTCAGCTCCCCCTCAGCTGGACAAGGCTTGAAATCTTCTTGGATGCTCCTTCTCTTAGCTTGGGCTCTTTGCTCTTTTCTTCAATCTTCTTGATGCTTGGTGGTTGATCATCCTTCAATCTTTCTTTCTTTAGCCAAGCATCTTCTTTAGCTTCCAAGCTTTCTTTCTTCTATTTGCTCTCCCCCTTTGACCATGCCTCTTTCTCCCTTTGGCAAGGTATGTATTCTCTCCCCTTGTAGAAGATCATACAAAACCTCCCCTTAGGAAGCTTGGACATTCTCTTCACCCTTTTGAGAACTTGAATATTTTCTCCCCCTTTGCCATTAAATTGCAAAGGTACCTACACACATGAAACAAGGAAAATACCTTTAGTAGCACCTGTTAACAAAAGAAATCGAAAGTGAAATATATAACAGGCTATCATGTGTGGAATTAATCTCTAAGGGCTCAAAGGCAATCCAAGGGTCAATTTGATCAAAACTAATACTTCCTATGAAGGTTTACACTCCCCCTCAATCCATTCTCTTCTTTTGTCAAACTTTTGACAAGATTTAACTATTAGATGCAAGAAGAAGATGGTTTAACCAATTGAGGGTCAACTTCAAGGAAAGGATTAGGTCATTTAACTATTGAGCACAATATGATCAAATTACCAAAAGAGAGCTAGGTTTAAAAAGAGAAGCAATCATGGATATCAATTGGAAAAACAAAGAATACCAATTGAGATTTAAGGATATGACTATTAAATCAATCACTCTAAAATGGATTTAAAAGTATAACTATTATGAGAAATCCAAATTAGAGCTATCCATGATGCAATGGGGTTTATTAATCATAGCATCAAATAATCTAACTATGGAAAGCATATGCTATGAAAATCTTGAACTCATTTCATTCAATCAATGAATATGACTTTTAAAGTGCAAGATGAGTGAAATGAAATTCAAGCATGAAGCCAACCTCAACTAATAACCAACCAATATTATGAACACATAAACATGGTGGTCATGAGATATACCTATATGAGCAAGAGAGGTGGCAACATGAGCATTATGATGCTAATGGTGTGTGACATGGAACAATCATATTACTTATCAAGTTCAATCCACTGCACACAAGGTTTATCACATTCACAAGAAATCAAATCAATCAAACATTATACTAATTGAATCCAATTGAATTTGATAACATGATAAAGAGCAAGAATGTGACAAAATTCCATCAAGCATCATAAATGCATATTCATCACTTTTAAAGATATAACTATTGAGCATAGTGATGAACAAGATAAATTGCAATGCAAAAGGATATAACTTTGAAATGCATGCAATTTATAAAGTGACTAAATCATATGAATTCAACATCTAAGTTATCCATCAAACACATAGAAATATGAGGAATGGATTTCAAAGAGTTTCATATGATCAAGATCACTACTATGAAGTTGAAACATGTATTAGGATGATATCACTTATAGCATATACATGAATCAACATCATAACCATCCAAAAAGAAATGACTAGAAAGCATAGAGGATGGATTTGAGTTCTAGTATGGTTTCAACAAATATAATAAATATCACTACCATACATAGAACAATTTGTCATTTGCATAGAGAGGATTAATCAACACTCAAGATCTAACTCATACCATTCATCAAAAAGAATATTACTATTTAAGCACAAGGAGGTATGAGGTTAAAGGGTCAATCTATCATGTAACATCTCCACTCTTAGCAAATGTACTAAGCTTACAATGCAATGAAAAAAGATATGAGGTCTATACCAAATGAACTTAGTACATTAAATCACAAATGCACTTAAAAAACTCAAATACAAGATTTTACTATAAAGCACATAAACACTCATTAATTTGCATTAATGAAACTATATACCAAAATAGGCACAAACATGCAAATCAATGAAATCATATCCAACCATGCAATGTAAGACAACAAAATCAATTTGCATAAAGAATGTAACTCAATGAGCAAGATGCAAATTGTTTGTAAAAATTATTTCCTTTCAAATGATACAATCATAATTAGGCACAAGGAAATAAATTCAAGGAAAATGCTTCTATAAATATAACTAATAAAGCTTAGAACATTTTCCAAAGTTTCTCAAATCACTTCAATATATGAAATTCCAACAAAGAATCATTTATAGAATTAAGAGCAAGTGATTTTGAAAAACAAGAAGTGTACTATTGTAAAATTTTCAATTTGTAAAACAATAGACACTCACAAATTTTCCATACCAAGAGATATAACTTGAAAATCAATGGAAAACTTAAATTACTTCAAATCATTTGATTTCCAAAAAGGATCTAACTATGAAAAACATCAAATGATTTTCCAACATCAATTGATCATGAAAAAACTAGCTATGAAAACATTTGTAATCACAATCAATTGATCATGAATAGATATGCATTACAAGAGATATAACTAAATGAACAAAATGCAAATCCATCATGAAAATATTGCAATCAAAGGATTTTGAAAACCATGAGATATAACTATAAAAGTTCATGAAGACAAAATCAAATGATCACAAAGAAACATTGCATTTTAAAAGATGTGACTTTAAAGAAACAAAATGCAAAGTATCATGACCAACAAATAGATATAACTGAAAGATAATGCATTACTGATCTGAACTCATACATAAGAGGACGTCCATGGCTGATTTTGGGTTTTAAAACTTGAATTCAGATCTGATTCCAGCCATAGAAACATGCATATAACTCCATGAAAGCATGATCAACATGTGTATAATGTAAGGAGATGTTAGAGGACTAATACCTTGATGATTTGAGTGCCTCTAAACTCTGAAAAGAAAGCCTTCAAAGGTCTGAACTCAGCCTGCAATCAGCAACACAGGTGCAGGAATTTGTTGCAGAATTTTTCCTTTTGATCTTCTCTCCTATTCCACTTCCCAATCTGATTGGTGTTGATGGTGGGATCAAACTATGGAATCCTAAGATGGGTTTTCTGAACTACACTTTGTGGAATCAAGACAAGGACCTGATCTCCTCTCCAATGAAGAAGAAGAGGGCAACTAGGGTTGGGCGTGAGTGTGATGGCTTCTTGTCTTGGGCGGCCAAAAGAACTCCAAAGTGTTGCACGCCCTAGGGTTAATTCCAGCAAGTGTTATTCCTCTTATGCACGCCCAGGGGGACTCCCATCAATATATAAAGCTTTGATTCCAATAAGGAATGCTCTTTCTAATGGGAATGTCAATCCCTAAAAAGAATAGCAACCTTTTCCCTTTAGTTGTGCAACACTTACTAATTAAAGACACTAAAATTAGTAACCTTTAATCAATGGAATTCTTACCCAAAGAGGAGTCTTTCCTTCCAAGTAAAGATACCTAATCAAACTTGGAAACCTCACACAAGGGGCTCCACTTATGGCTGGCCCACAAGATAGCTAAACACACCATGGCCCACTAGTCAATAATTTAGCTAGAGTTAAATTCATGTATGCCATCAAGAGCCTATTAGAATTTAAACTCAAAATTATTCTTCCACAAAATAATTCAACCACATACCATATAATTAAATTAGGAAACCATGCCAGTATAGGAAAGTGGCTAGAAGAGGGACCAAAAGACATATTTGCCCTTGGCTCCCAAAATGATCAAAATGTCCATGCTAACCCCATAGCAACATTAAGATCATTTTAACCCTAACTCATTCCACTAGAGAGTTATGGTTGCACTCCAGGGACAAATATTAAATTGCAAATAAAGCTCATCATAAATAGACGATTGTCTTTGACCTACCAAGTACAATGACCACAATGCCCCTCTATGTAACATCCATAATCAAGTAGGTTAACCGATGTACTATCTACCTTCTTGATTACATCTCAACCTTAGAACTTCATACCCTTGACTTAATCATCATCCGGATATCATTCTCTTGATCCAGGGAGCGACCCACAAGTTCAATATCCATATAGAACATCCATATACTAAGATCACATGATGGCATAGATTCTATATTGCATTTGCACGTCCCAACTAATCAAGCCCGAGCACCCAAAACACAGAGCTGTTGACCCATGAACAGGATCTCACCCATAGTGAATTAAAGCACAAGAACTTGACTTCGTCAGTTCATCCACAAATGCTCAAGATTAAGAGCACTGGTCACTCAGTAGCAAGAGGTGAGTTGATCTCTCTCTGTGATAGTACTATTTTAGAGATCACACCTTCAAGTGGTCCTGTTCAATGCATGACACATGCACTAATGAGATAAATCCGGAAAGTCCTCCGTGACTAAGGTAAGTCACCCTGAATACAGGAGAGTATCTCATTATAACTTATACCAAGATGAAGTGCCCAACTCCATCTCTCAGTTATGAACATGTTTATTGTTTCAAGTGTCCATGACTCAGACCTTACTAAGTGTAGCCTCTACACACCTGAGTCATTTACTAGAAAACAATGGGCCTTACACAACCATACATATACACAAGTATAAAGAGAAAGATGTCATTCCATTAAATAACCAATAAATATCCAGTTACAGAGATGTGAGTGCAGTCAGTGGGCTTTAGGGCATACACCAATCCCAACAATAACTTTAAAAGAATAGGTTGGTCTAGAGAAGATCAAGGCCTTAAGATTACTCAAAAAGTCTACCTTTGAAAATTCACCTAAGGTCTTGAAAAGGATGTCCTTGAGAGTATACTTTGAGGACTCACCAACTCTTAAAGATATAACTTGGAAAAGTCTTAGAGTGGTGCATTGAGGCAAGGGGAAATTTCAATTTCAAACATAGTGGAAATCTTTGAAAAGATATGCAATAAATCACACCACTAGGGTTCAAATCTAGCAAGGATCAACTCCGGGTTGTTAAGCCCTAAAATGGAGTAACCCTCTCTGATACCACTTGTAAGTCCATGGGGATCCGAACCCTAGAGGGGGGGTGAATAGGGTGAGCTTCTTTTATGACCAATTTTAACAATTTTAACTTCTTTAAAACAAACTAGTCACAAGTGATGATTATCAAACAAAATGCGGAAGCTTAAAGAAAACAATCACCACAAAGCAAGCACCATCACACAAGTATTTATAGTGGTTCGGCCTCAATGCCTACATCCACTACCGGCTTGTGATCCAACACCCCACCGGATTTCCACTATTTATGCTTTTCAATAGGCTAAGCAATAACCTTTACAATATGCTTTTCAAGGCTTAGCAATAACCTTTACAATGATGTTTTTCAAGGCTCAACATCAACCTATACACTATGCTTTTATAGGCTAAGCAATAACCTCTTCAACCATAGGTTGGTTATCTCACTAAGAAAGTGTCTAACATACACTAGATGGAGATACAAATTAGGCTCATTACATTTGCCTCTATAATAGGCGGATATGAAAGTGAATAACAAATACACACACACACACTATGAATGCAAAGATGAAAGTACATGAGGTGTGTGTGTGTGGTCCTCAATCATTTTGAAAATGAAAGCTCATAAATGTATGCCTAAGGCTTTTGAAAGTTTTAGCTCATAAAACATTTATGATTGAGGAAGTAATGCAATCACATGTTAAAAGTAACAACTTGTTAATGATATCAAAGTTACACAAGTTGTATGAAATGGATTAGCTCTAAACATGTGATGCATAGGGATGTCAATCAAATCAACAATGTAGCTCAAAACATAAAAATAGATTTGATTGAAATAAGGGGACAAATCATATGTAATTATAAATACAACTTGAATATGATATACCAATCAAAGTAAGGCAAGTTGTGAAACTTTAAAACAATAATACACATATGATTTGTAAAGATGTTGAATCCAAAACATAAGATATATTTGAAAGAGATTTTCTTATGATGGAAAAACAACACCCAACGATTCAACAAAGTATATGAATCATGTTACATATTTCATTAACATGATCTACTTAGATTTACCAAAGACAAAGTACTACTTTGATGAATCAATGGTGATGTATCCAAAACAATAGATCTATTCAAAATATAGAACATGCTAAGGATACAACAAATCATAGATTAACATGTTACTAAGATTTACCAATGATAAAAAAAAACATGAAAACATATGATTTGTAAAGAAGTTGAATCCAAAACATAAGATAGTTTTGAAAGTGAATTTCTTATGATGGAAAACAACAACCAAAGATTCAACCAAGTATATGGATCATGTTACATATGATTTCCAAGATTTTTCCATTAACATGATCTACTTAGATTTACCAAAGTTAAGTACTACTTGGATTGAATCATATGGTGTTGTATCCAAAACAATAAATCAATTCAAAACATAAAACATGTTAAGGACACAACACAAACATAGTTTAACATGCTAGAAATGATTTACCAAAAATAAAACAAAGCATGAAAACATATGATTAAGGAAGGAAGAGCCTACTTGATGGTTTAACTTCATTAATCCAAGCTTTAGCTTTCCTAATCATCCCCTTCATCCCTTGGTTCTTTTCCCTTTTGATATGCCTCAAATCCTCTCAAGGAGGGGTTAAAAATTCCCAACTTTTGGCAAGGGAAAGAACTCATATTTAT
Organism: Cinnamomum chago; assembly: GCA_038049695.1. Classification (NCBI taxonomy): domain Eukaryota; kingdom Viridiplantae; phylum Streptophyta; class Magnoliopsida; order Laurales; family Lauraceae; genus Cinnamomum; species Cinnamomum chago. The sequence goes on from CP142458.1 coordinate 43,379,717, forward strand.
AGCAAAAAGTTGCCAACGGCTAGTCCTCGGTCGACCAGGAAACAGGCCTCGGTCGACCGGGAACACACAACGGTCAGATTTCTGACCGTTGGGGCTTCAGGCAAAATTCTGCCTGCAGTTGTCTCGGTCGACCGAGACCTGGGTCTCGGTCGACCGGCGACACTGCCGGGACACCCCCCTTTTTTTGCAAAAAATGCAACTTTTGCATATTTGAAGGTTTTGCTTTGGGGGGCCTTTTGGCCACTAAATCAAGCTTGGAAAACATGTTTTAAAGATTCTAATGGTTTTTAAAACATGACATAAAAAGCCTAAAAAGATTCAAAACTTTTAAAACAAAGGCTTGCTTGATTTCTTGAAAACTCTTTTCTAAATCAAATGCATCCAAGATAAAAAGACAAATCATGCATAAATCAATACTTTTACAAATCTTAAAAGCAATGCATGAATAAAACAAGATTTCAAGTTTATTTAAAACCAATGCAAGTGTGTAAATCAAATGATGCTTGAATGATAATGCATCCATCAAATTGCAATCTATAAAAACCCTAACACTAAGTGTTGCAACCTTATCAGATGAGATGCCTAGTCTCATCATTGGTTGTGAAGATATTTAAGTATAAGATTTGTGACACATGTCTCCCGTCTGTGGATCTCATCTATACACATGTATTACATCTAGTATACTTGTGGACTCCGGTTCATCTCATGAACCATCATGTCATATGTATTGGTCATGTGCATTAAGCAATTAAAACCCCATTCATTTTATGAAAGGAAAGCATGATTATATTGATAAATAAAGAAATTAATCAATTTATTACATCAACTGATGGATTGAGACCATACAATCTAACAATCTCCCACTAAGACTCAATGCCAGTCAAGGTTGCGTCTCATGCACATCCCATCTACTTACTGCACAAAGACTTTGGTAGTCAAAAGCTTAGTAAAGGGATCGCCCAGATTGTCTACAGAATCTATCTAGGTGATAACAGTATCACATCTCTACACAGTCTCTCTGACCATGTGTTACTACCTCTGTACATGCTTTTAGCTCCTGGGTCCCTTGGACTTATCGACTGCCCTGCTGTTATCACAGTAAACTGTGAGCGGATGTCATGCCAAAAGTACTCCAAGTTCCATAAGGAATCTTTTGAGCCAATCTGCTTCTCAAGCAGCTAAAGTATAAACACATACCCAGAAGTTGATTTCTTGGAATCCTTATATGACTTGAAGTCAGTATTTATGTAACCGACTAGAATCAGCTCATTACTGCCGTAAATCAACATGTGATATCTTGTCCTTCTCAAGGATTTGAGAACACATCTTACAGCAGTCCAATGGTTAGGACCTGGGTTAGACTGATATCTGCTGACTAAGCCCACTGCATGATAGATATCCGGTCTAGTACATAGCATAGCATACATGAGGCTACCAACAACCGAAGCGTATGGTATCGACCTTATCTGCTCCTTTTCCTTAGGTGTCTTGGGACACTGATCCTTGGGAAGGTGCACTCCATGTTTGAAAGGTGTAATACCCTTCTTGGAGTCTTGCATAGCAAACCGTACAAGCACCTTATCAATGTACGCATATTGGGATAAGCCTATCATCCTATTTTTCCGGTCTCAATGGAGTTTGATCCCTAGGATGTGGTTGGCTTCTCCCAAGTCCTTCATATCAAAAGTCTTAGCCAACTAAACTTTTACTGTTGACAACATCCATATATCACTCTCTAGGAGAAGGTTGTCGTCGACCAGAAAAAATTACCCTGCCTCCTTCACTTTTCATGTACACTCATGACTCATCCGGATTTTTACAAAAATCAAATGACTTGATTACTTAGTCAAAACGAATGCTCTAGGTTCGGGATGCCTGCTTCAGTCCATAAATGGACTTCTGCATCTTGCAAACTCTTTCCTCTTGGTTGCTTAGCTATAAAATTGTCTGGCTGCATCATATAGATGTCTTTGTCAAGATGGCTATTGAGAAGCGCCGTCTTGACATCCATTTGCCTAATCTCGTAATCGAGATGAGCTGCAATGAATAAGAGTATCCGGATGGACTTAAGCATGGCTACCGGCGAGAAGGTTTCCTCATAATTGATACCCTCTTTTTGAGTATATCCTTTCGTAATAAGCATGGCCTTAAAAGTCTCAACTCTTCCATCTGGTCCTCTCTTTCTCTTGAAAACTCACTTACACCCAATAACTTTAATATTGGCAGGTAAGTCCACAAATGTCCAGACCTGATTGGAGTACATAGACTCCAACTCAGCTTTAATAGCATCTAACCAACGTCCCGAATCTGTGTCATTAATTGCTTCATCATAGTTACAGGGATCTTGTTCCAGTTCTTCCACGATTGCCTCGTAAGACTCTCCCAAAAACCAAAACCTGTCAGAAGTTCTGACAATGCTCCCACTACAACAAGGCACTGGTGTAATTACTGGGTTAGGTATGGGTGAATTTTCTTCAAGTTCGGTCATATTTGGATTTGGAATTGATCTCTCTCTGAACTTCTTCCAAGATAACCATTTCTAAAGATTTCCGGTCAATCATATAATCTTCCTCCAGAAAAACCGCATTAGTGCTGATAAGCACTTTCTACTCTTTGTGGGATTATAGAATAACCAACCTTTAGTTCTTTTGGGATATATTCTATAAAAGTGTATACTTCTGACTTCGATTCCAATTTATCTGTCTTAACCTTCAACACGAGTACCAGACAACCCTTATGTTGTAGACTAGGCTTTCGCCCGGACCAAAATTCCCAGGAAGTCGTATGTACAGACTTAAATGGAACGAGGTTTAGTATATACTTTGCAATTTCCAAGACATATCCCTATAGGTAACCCTGAGAAACTCAACATAGACCTGATCATATCTAAAAGAGTCCTGTTCCTTCTTTCTGCTACTCCGTTCTGTTGAGGCATACCAGGACCAGACAACTGGGATAGAATCCCATTTTTTTATAAGTATCCCATAAAATCAGCGGAGAGATATTCTCCTCCTCGATCTCATCGAAGAGTATTGATACTTTTACCTAAATGCTTTTCTGTTTCCGCTCGAAACTCTTTGAACTTTTCAAAAGTCTCAGACTTGCGGTGCACAAGGTATATGTATTCATGTCTTGAGTCATCGTCTGTGAAAGTGATGAAGTACTCATATCAATCTCTCGCTCTAATATTTATGGGTCCATACACATCAGCATACACTAATTCCAATAAATCTTTGGCCCTACTGCCCTTAGAGAAAAAAAGGGTCTTTTGGTCATTTTGCCTTCCAGACAGGATTCGCAGACAGGCATTGGTTCTACCACCAATGAAGGTAAGATACCATCTTTCACTAGCCTGTCATTCCTTTTTTAGGTTTATATGACCTAGCCTCTAGTGCCAACGTTTTGTTGGATTTGATGAAGGTGACTATTGTATTCTAAATTTCTTCTTTCATCTTTCATATCAATCACAAGCCTTTTGGTTTCTTCTTTTAAGGTTTTGTTTTTCTTAATCAAGATTTCCCAATTTTCATATAGTTCATCATAGGCTTGTTGAATTTCACTAATTTCATCATTTGGTTCCTCTTTCCCTAATGTTTCATCTATTAGAGTATTATGCTCATTGCTTTCTTCAATAGATGTAAGGAGAATCCAATTAGGGGAATTTTCATCTTCATCATTTTGAGATTCATTATAGTCACTTCCTTCATCTTCCTCATCCAAAGTTATGTTTAGAACTTTCTTACCTTTCCTATCTCCTTTTTCAGATTCTTTAGGGGTAGAGCAATTTTGAGCAATGTGTCCAAACCCCTTGCAATTGTAACATTGCACATCTTTTTTAAAAGATCCTTTGGAGTTTCTTTGGAATCTAGGACTCTTAGTTTCATCTGAATTTCTATTACTCTTGTTGTTTCTAGAGAATTTTTTAAATTTCTTAACAAACAAGGCATTGTCATCATCACTCTCATTGTCACTTTCATTTTCCTTTAATTGAGAGGAAAAGGCTAGTCCTTTCTTTTTCCTGGGAACTTCCAGATCTAGTTCATAGGTAAGGAGATTTCCTCTAAGCTCTTCAATTTTAATCTTGTCAACATCTTTGCTTTCAGCTATGACTACTATCTTGGGTTCGAACCTTTTAGGAAGAGATCTTAAGATTTTCCTAACAGCCTTGGACTCATCCATTTTCTCTCCTAGACCTATACGAGAGTTGACAATCTCCATGAATTTAGAATAGAATTATTCAAATGTTTCTTCCTCGAGCATCTTGATATCTTTAAATTTAGATGTCAACATTTGAGTTTTAGCTATCTTAACTTGGTCCGTTCCCTCATGTGTAGTCTCTAAGGTATCCCAAACTTCCTTAGCCGTATTGCAATTGACTACTCTATTAAACTCTTCTTGGGATAAGGCACAATACAAAGAGTTTTTTGCCTTAGCATTTAACAAAGCTGTGAGGTTGACCTTCTGCCTTGTTGTGCATATGAAGACATCAAAGATTTTCTCAGTGTTTGCTAACCAATCATCTGCCACTAACGGGTGCTCATTGCCTGAGAATTCCTTGGGTGCTCTCTTCCTGAACCTCTCAAACAATACATTAGTGTCATGATCCCTATTGTTGATAACAATATTTGGAGCTAAAGGTTGTGCAAGTGGAGCTTTAGGCCTATTCTGTAGAACATCCAATAGTTGCCTCTGAACTTGGGCGATTTCCTCATCCTTCTTTGCCATCTGTTCTTGGAATCTTGCTTGGTTCTCATTTGCTTGCCTCTGCTATTCTAACATGGCTTGCATGAGTTCTTGAAATTGTGTAGCAGTTGGTGCATTGGTCGGGTCCGACTCATTCTAATTACTGCTGGAAACATTGTTATTTGGAGCTTTTCTTGGAGGCATGATGCTGTAAAAAAAAATGTTAGTACATAATAAACATGGTTTGAGGGTTTTATATGTCTCACACTAAACGGATCTAACGAACTCATGAATCCTCGCTACAATCCTATGATCTTTCTAGTTTCTTTTAAGTGCCTGAAACAAGTCCCGCTCTGTTACCAGTCTTGTCGCGACCCTGATACCGAGGTGGGCCGGCCCGGGCTCACGACTGTGCTGCGCTACCGCGTTGTTGTATGGATTGATTTGGAATTTCCCACAAGTTCCCACGGTAAGGATTTCGTGACACTGGAATCTATCTCACACGATTAAGTATGCGGAAGTGTGCAACAAATCACATCAAGACAAAGCACGAACAACATTTTAAGTGCAAGAATAATATTAACAGGACAAGTATCACAAGTAGGAAATATCACATAGCATTCCCAACATGATTCAAGTTTGAAAGTTAAGCCAAAGTAAATTAAGTTTGTTACATCCCAAAATAAGAGGCCAACAAAGGCCAATACAATTCCAAAAGTTAAACAATAACCCAAGACATGTGAAATGAATCTCAAGACACCGCCCGACGTCTAGTTGATGTCGTCGGGCTGCCACTCACGAACTGGGGGTGGCTCAACAACCTCCTCTTGACGCTCCTCCTCAAAGGCAATGTCACCTGCACCTGGGCACCAAAAATACAAGGATCAAACACGACGATTTGGCAGGTAATCAATTTAGGCATGAGCATGAACAAGTAAATGTTTAAAGAGGCATACTAAAACATTTCGCTGAATTTGAAATAATTAAATGACTGGTGTACATTTCAAAAATAAGAACAAAACTAAAATACAAAACAAGTTAAGATACAAAAACAAGCTAGCATGAATACTTATATTTATATATCATGAATAGTAAATCCACAGAGAGCCCATCCTTTCTCTATCATTCATATAATGAAAAGAGCAAGCACGCACGACAAACACGATATACATAATATAAACACGACACGAATCCCACATATATAGGGATTCCAGCCGCGGAACCGGACACGCACGATGTGTAATAAAATACACGACCAATCTGCAGATAGTCCACATGTTTAAGGACCCCCAGACAGTGGATCAGACTGAAAGGGTAGTCCAAGCTCAGTGGTGTTCACTTGAATTCATGAATGCACAAAACATGCGAAACACAGTCTAAACACGTCGAGATAAAAGGGGGGGGGGGGGAAATCACTTATCAAAACACGACAAGGCACGACTAGCAAAAGGAATAATTAATATGCATAACAAGCTTAGGAAGTGATCCCCATTTTATTCTTGAAACAAATCTTCAAACGAGCTAGCTTATACTTGAAATTCAAAACGAGTACACGATGGCACTTATCGTACCAAAGCTGAAGTTCTAACACAAAGTCTATCAAGCTTATGCTAAGACCTTTCATTGACCTTTGTGTAATTGGGACCTAAATGTCAAAAAATAATGAATTGGTGTCCCTGAAGTTGAATTACATTTTAGTGTTCCATTTACTCAATGTCAACCTAAAGCTCTTAATATAGTCTAGTTTTCAATCCCCAAAACAATACCCAAAAGTATAAAAATTCACAAACTGGAAGTCTGGACAGGTCGCTCGAGCGGTCTAGACAGTTCGCTCGAGCGGACAGCTATCATTCCTGAAACTGGCCAGACAGTGGACAGTTCGCTCGAGCGGATCCAAGAGTCACTAGAGCGAATAGACTTCTGTCTGCGCCTGGACCAGGCAGTGGCCCGGTCGCTCGAGCGAACGCAGGGGTCGCTCGAGCAAACAGGCTTCTGCATGTGCTCGCTGAGTGCAGAAACTCCACTTCTCTTGTGTGATTTCTGATACATTTCTTCCCTTCTTCTCATCCTTAGATCACCTGCATTCCCTTGAGCCTTCATGCTCTCCAAGGGGTCAATTTACACATTTGAAACCATTCAATCCATAATTGAGACATCCAAACTCGATTCAAATTCCAAAAATCATTTCACAACTAAACAAAACATAGGTTCACAACTTGAAGTAAAATTCTGGAGATTTGGAAAGCACTTAACTGTTAGGGATTTTGTAGATTGCAATTTAATGGATGCATTTTCATTCTAACATCATTTGATTTACACACTTGCATTGATTTAGATAAACTTGAAATCTTGATTTATACATGCATTATTTTTAAGATTTGTAAAAGTTTTGATTTATGCATGATTTGTTTTTAAACTTGGATGAATTTCATATTGGAAAGAAGTTTTAGAAATCAAGCTAGCCTATGAGTTTCAAATCTTTCAAATCGTTTTAGGCTTTTTATGTTTCATGCTTTTAAAACCCTTAGAATGTTTCAAAACATGTTTTTCAAGCTTGATTTAGTGGCCAAAAAGTTCCCACAGATAATACTTTGAAATATGCAAAAGTTGGGAATTTTGGTTATAAATATTAGATTTGAAATGGTTTCCTTCTTTCTTTAATTACATTGGATTTGATGTTGATGGATGAGGTGATGGAATGAACCCATTAAGGAGTTGTGGAGAAGTGTAGATAGTTGCATTGGAGGAGCTTTTAGCTCAGTCTTGTGGCAGGGATTACGTGGATGTGAGGAGAGTGGTTTTGAGGAGGGAAATGGCTCAAATCTGAACACAGTGGGTGTTTCCCGCACCTGGCGGTTAGCCAGCGGTCACCTGGCGGCTAGCCGTCTGGTGACTGGCGGTTAACCGCCAGGTAATCGAACAATCACGGTTACTTTTCCAGAGAGCAACATTTTCCACCTGAAAACTCAGTCAGCTCCATAGTTAGCCAGCGGCTAACCGTCGAACCCATCGGCGGCTAACCGCACTTGGCGGTTAGCTTTCCAGTGAGCTGCATTTCTGCAGCCCAGCCGCGGTCAGCCAGCAGCTAGCCGCCCATCCCAGCGGCGGCTAACCGCCAGGTGACCGAAATTTCCCAGGTTTCGGAGAGCTCCTCGCTCGAGCGAACTCTCCTGTTCGCTCGAGCGCTGAGCTTGTAAATCGAAGGAGATTCACTAGGCATTGCATGAGGCCATCCGAGAAAGAAACCATGTCACAAGGACGTCATTCGAAGTTTTGAAAATTCAAAGTGTATAAGGAACCCGGAATGTCCCCAAACTCACAGAGTACCAAATTATTATTAGATCAACATACGGGATCCCTATTCACTTCAAATAAATCTTGAACCCGATATTTTACCCGAAATGTCAATTGTTTATCGTACTTTATCAATCCCGAGATTTATACTACATGTCTTGTTTTCCCGAAAGTATTGAATTACACTTGAAATAGTTACTTGTCTTGAAGTGCATTGCACCACATGAAATGACAGTGTGCCCTTGAGCACCCCCGTATTGCCCGCTTATTTATTTGTACTTGATTTACTGCATATGTATCAATTGTATTTGACCTATTAGTCGGCACCACTAAGCTTGGATAACCTTGTTGGTCTGATCCACCGACTTGGAGATCCCCCTCTTGTCCCGCCAGCTGCTGTTTGGATCCCGCTACCTGGTTATTACCGTGGTCTTGTCCCGATGCCGCAGATTGCTACTGTGGTCCCCGATGCCCGGCTCAATACCGTGGTCATGTATAGTATTGTATATGTATATGTATTTATATGAGATCCACTGTTTCTCCTCACCTCGAGTGGTTGAGATCAGTGCCTAGTTATTGCTCTATCACCTTAGTGATAGAGGACTTAGCTTCGTGTGGTTGCCATCTTGATTGTTTCCCGTTTCCTTGGTCACCTTACATGTTTTACATTGCATACGTGTATTTGGAATAAATGTTTTATCTTATTTAGAGAAATTGTTATTTAAACAGGTTTACATGTTTTGAATGTAAATTCATTTATTTTCATATCGTTATTGTGTTTCCTCCATTTGCCAAACCGTCGTGTTTGACCTACTCTTTGGTACTCAAGTCCCGTTGTTGGATATCCCGAGGAGGAGCTTGAGGAGGCGGTCGTAGAACCGCATCAGTTAGTTGAGTGGCGTGCTGATGACGTCATGTAGACGTTTGGTGGCTATGAGAGACTTAATATTTTGGGAGAACTATTTAACCATTCTTTGGATTGGTATTTTGTTATATTGGCCTTGTGAGCCTCTATTTTTAGGGAAATGTAATTAAATGTTATTTGTATAAACTTTAACCTACTTTGGGTAACATGATAATGTTCATTGCTCATTCTGATACAGTACTTTAGACTTGTGTTATTGTCTTGATGACCAAGGGGGGTTTGACTATTTGATTTGCTACACGCTTCCGCACTTAATAGAAATGTTCATTTATGGTTGTGATATCCTCACCGCAGACACCTGTGGGAAATTAAATAAACGTATGTTATCATTAAACAAATGCATGTGGTTATCTATTCACCATCATTTCAGATGTATCATTTGAGAAGATGTAATGTGGATCATCAGTTAGTCCCGATCCCGGGTTGGTTCCTTCGTGGGGGCCCGGTCCGGGGTCGCGACATCAAGCTAGCCTATGAGTTTCAAATCTTTCAAATCATTTTAGGCTTTTTATGTTTCATGCTTTAAAAACCCTTAGAATGTTTCAAAACATGTTTTTCAAGCTTGATTTAGTGGCCAAAAAGTTCCCACAGATAATACTTTGAAATATGCAAAAGTTGGGAATTTTGGTCCCAGGGGTGGGCCGGTCGACCGGCCACACTGCAGGTCGACTGGGAAAGAGCCGTTGCAGCCCTTTCAAACGGTCTGTTTTTTTACCGTTGTGAAGGCCAAGTCGACCGGGGAAGGGCCAGGTCGCCCGGGGACTAGCCGTTGGGCTGTTTTGGCTATAAATATTAGTTCATTCCTTTGCCAAAAGTTGGGAATTTTAAGGCCCTCCTTGAGAGGTTTTGAGGCCAATGAAAGGGAAATGAACTAAGGGATGAAGGGGATCATTAGGAAAGCTAAAGCTTGGATTAATGAGTTAAATCACCAAGTAAGCTCTACTTTCCTTAATCATATGTTTTCATGCTTTGTTTTAATTATTGGTAAATCTTTTGTAGCATGATAAACTATGATTTGTTGTGTCCTTAACATGTTTTATGTTTTGAATTGATCTATTGTTTTGGATGCATCACCATTTGATTCAATCCAAGTAGTCCTTTATTTGGTAAATCTAAGTAGATCATGTTAATGAAAGAATCTTTGAAATCATATGTAACATGATTCATATACTTGGTTGAATCTTTGGTTGTGGTTTTCCATCATAAGAAAATCTCTTTCAAATGTATCTTATGTTTTGGATTCAACAAACTTTACAAATTATATGTATTATTGTTTTAAAGTTTCACAACTTGCTTTGCTTTGATAGGTATCCCATTTTCAAGTTGTATTTATAAATACATATGATTTGTCCCCTAATTTCAATCAAGTCTATTTTTATGTTTTATGAGATACATTGTTGATTTGATTGACATCCCTATGCATCACATGTTTAGAGCTAATTAATTTCATACAACTTGTGAATCTTTGATGCCATTAACAAGTTGTTACTTTTAATATGTGATTAGCATTTCCTCAATCATAAATGTTTTATGAGCTAAAACTTTCAAAAGCCTTAGGCATACATTTATGAGCTTTCATTTTCAAAATGATTGAGGACATCACACACACACCTCATGAGCATACATCTTTGCATTCATTTAGTGTGTGTGTGTGTGTGTGTGTGTGTGTGTGTGTGTGTGTGTATTAGTTTATAACTTCCATATCCGCCTATTTAAGAGGCATTGTAATGAGCTTAAATGAATCTCCATCAAGTGTATTATAGACACTAATTAGAGAGATAACCAACCTTGTGGTTGAAGAGGTTATTGCTTAGCCTTGAAAAGCATAATGTAGAGGTTATTGCTTAGCCTTGAAAAGCATATTGTAAAGGTTATTGCTTAGCCTATTGAAAGCATAAATAGTGGAAATCCGGTGGGGTGTTGGATCACAAGCCGGTAGTGGATGTAGGCATTGAGGCCGAACCACTATAAATCCTTGTGTGATGGTGTATGCTTTGTGGTGATTGTTTTTATTAAGCTTCCACATTTTGTTTGATAATCATTACTTGTGACTAGTTTGTTTGAAAGAAGTTAAAATTGGTTAAAATTGGTCATAATTGAAGCTCACCCTATTCACCCCCCCCCCCTCTAGGGTTCGGATCCCCGGACTTTCAATTGGTATCAGAGCGGGTTACTCCATTTTAGGGCTTAACAATACGGAGTTGATCCTTGCTAGATTAGAACCATAGTGTTGTGTTTTATTGCATATCTTTGTGATGATTTCCACTATGATTGAAAATGATATTTCCCCTAGTATCATTGCACCACTCTAAGACTTTTCAAGTTATATTTCCAAGAGTTGGTGAGTCCTCAAGTGAACTCTCAAGGACATCCTTATCAAGACCTTAGGTGAATCTTCATTGGTACACATTTAGAGTAACCTTAAGGCCTTGATCCTCTCTAGACCAACCTATCCTTTATAGTTATATCTTTTTGTTGGTCTTTGTTACTTTTGCATTTTGTTACTTTATAGTCACATCATATAAAATGCAATGTTTATTTGTGATCATTTGATTTTGTCTTCATGAACTTTTAAGTTATATCTCATGGTTTTCAAAATCCTTTGATTGCAATAATTTCATGATGGATTTGCATTTTGTTCATATAGTCATATCTCTTGTAGTGCATATCTATTCATGATCAATTGATTGTGATTACAAAAGCTTTCATAGCTAGTGTCGCGACCCCGGGACGGATCCCGGGCCCGCGACGTGCGTTGTGTACATCGGAGATATACTTTCCCACAGGTTCCTGCGGTGAGGATTCCCAAAGGCACGTGGAATCTAGCTCACACGATCAAGTTTGTGGAAGCGTGTAGCAAAACACATCAAGATGAGCACCAATAAAATATTTAAGTGCCATGACTAAGAATAACAAGACATAGTATCAAAGGAAGAAGTTAAAATGGCATTCCCATAAAAATTCAAGTTATGAGACTAACAAGAAAGTAAGTTAAGTTTTTGTTACAACCCATAAGAGGCCAATAGAGGCCAATACACTTCTCAAATAATTAAAGGAAACCCCAAAACAAAATGATGACGAGACTCAAGGACCCGCCCAACGTCTAGATGACATCGTCGGGCTGCCACTCTCTCACAGGGGTTGGCTCACAAGCCTCCTCCTGACGCTCCTCCTCAATGGCAACGTCTCCTGCACCTGGGCACCAACAAACAAGGGTCAAACACAACGGTTTGGCAGGTAATCAATTTAGGTACAAGCATGAAACAATAAACGTTTTAGAAAACATATAAGCAAATTCTTGATTTGAAATACTACAATGACTGAGATACATTTTCGATAATACATAACAAGCTGGGATACTAAAACAAACTAGCATGAGTACATATAATATCATGAATAGTTATCATCCACAAAGAGCTCATCATTTCTCTATCATTTATATAATGAAAAGAGCAAGCACGCACGACAAGCACGATATACATAATATAATCACGACACGATTTCCCACAAAGACGGGAATTCCGACCGCGGAACCGGACACGCACGATGTGTAATAAATACACGACCAGTCTGCAGACAATCCACATATTTAAGGACCCCCAGACAGTGGATCAAACTGAAAGGGCAGTCCAAGCTCAGTGGTGTTTACTTAATTCATGAATGCACAAAACACGCGAAACACTATCAAAACTTGTCGAGATAAAAAGGGGGAAGTCACTTATCAAAACACGACGAACACGACTAGCAAAAGGCATAATAAATATGCATAACACGCTTAGGAAGTGATCCCCTTTTTCTTGAAACAATTCTTCAAAACAAGCTTATACTTTAAATCCAAAACTAGTACACGATGGCACTTATCGTACCAAAACGGAATTCAAACACGAAATCTGACAAGCATGTGTTAAGGCTACTAATTGACCTTTGTGTAATTGGGACCCCAATGTCGGAATATATAAGAATTGGTGTCCCCGAAGTTGGGTTGCATTTCGAAGTTCCATTTACACAATGTCAAGTCAAAACCCTTAACATGGTCTAGTTTTTTTTTTCAACCTTCACGAAAATACACACGAAATAATTCTTCTTCCTGAATCTGGCAGGTTCGCTCGAGGGAACTTTATAAGGTGATGACACTTCGCTCGAGCGAGACAGTTCGCTCGAGCGGATATAAGGTGCGCTCGAACGGACAGCTCTCTGTCTGCGCTCGGACCAAACAGAGGCTTGATCGCTCGAGCGGACCCAAGGGTCGCTCGAGCGGACAAGCTGCTGCCTGTGCTCGCTGAGTGCAGAATTTGCCTTTCTCTTGCACATCTTCCACTACATTTTTCTTCTTCTTCTCATCCATCAATCACATACAATCCCTTGAGCCTTCATGCTCACCAAGGGTTCGTTTCCACCATTTCACACATCCAAATCCAATAAAAAAACATAATCATGAAGCTTGTAAACAAGTTTAATGCACAATTTCAAAAATACAATGAAATCAAAATACACATGCATCATTTCCTAGAGAGATTACTTGCCTTGCCCAATGCTAACAATCCTTCTCAAGCGCTTCACTCAAGCTATTCCAATGCTACAAGGAAACCCAAGAAAACCACACAAACTCACTCAAAATGGAAACAAAGAACCCATTTTAACAAAAAGGGTTTTCTAAATGAAAAACAAGATCTTAAGGAACCAAAATAACTATATGAAAAATATGGGTTGAAGCTCTTACCTAGAAATGGACAAACAAGAGAAAGAGAAGAAAAATGAGCTTTTGCCCAACTTGGAAACTCAAGAAACTTGCATCAATGCAGAGCTTAGGATGAGAGGAAGAAGATGGTAGCCTTGGAATCTTCTTTGGAGTCTTCTAGCTAGATCATGCAAGGTGAGGAAGATGGGAAGGAAGGAGAGATTTTCCAGCCCTAGGTCAAGAGAGTTGAAGGAATTTGGGGGAAATGAATGAAAAGAGAGGGAGAGGGGGATTAAGTGAAGACAATGGGCCCCAATTAACATGAACCTTGAAGTGACCAAAACACGATCTTGTGGGCCTCGGATGACTTCGACGAAGAAGGATAAAACGATCCTCGAAATATCTAGTTTCCAAAAAGTATATTTTTGACATGGTTTTGAGATCTCGAAAATTGTGTCCAGGTTTGTGCCAAAAGACAATTTTACCCTCTTTGGGCCAAAACATGGGTTTTTGGGCTTTAAACATGAATGGGCTTAAAACGAAAGTTTTAACACATAGAAGAATCATTCAAATGAAATCTAAATCACAATCACACGGAAATCGATACGATCTTCCCAAGCTTACACGGGCACTCAGGCCTTCCTGAGTGTGTCAGACTAATACTAAACGTTCTCAAAATTCCTAAAGCTATGTCCAAGACTAAAACTAATTACTTCTAACCCAATGAAAACTAAACCCCCTTAGAACTAAACACATACTAATCGTACACTAATCGAATTGGTCTGGGTCGGGGTCTAACAGCTAGATTTTTCATGATCAATTGATGTTGGAAAATCATTTGATGATTGTCATAGTTAGATCTTTTTTTGTAGATCAAATGATTTGAAGCAATTTATATTTTCCCTTGATTTTTCAAAGTTATATCTCTTGGTATGGAAAATATGTGTTCAATTTGTATGAAAGTCTATTGCCATATTTAGAATACAAATTGAAATTTTAGTAGTACGCTACTTGTTTTTCAAAATCACTTGCTCTTAATTCTATAAATGATTCTTTGTTTAAATTTTAAATATTGAAGTGATTTGAAAAACTTTGGAAAATGTTCTAAGCTTTACTGGTTGTATTTATAGAAGCATTTTCCTTGAATTTATTTCCTTGTGCTTAATTATGATTATATCATTTGGAAGGAAATAATTTTTACAAACAATTTGCATCATTGCTCATTTAGTTACATTCTTTATGCAAATTGATTTTGATGTCTTACATTGCTTGGTTGGATATGGTTTCATTGATTTGCATGTTTGTGCCTAACTTGGTATATTTTTTCATTAATACAAATTGATGATTGTTTATGTGCTTTATAGTAAAATCTTTTGTTTTATTATCATTTGAGCCTAATAAGTACATATGTGATTTAATGTGCTAAGTTCATTTGGTATAATCCTCATATCCTTTTCCATTGCATTATAAGCTTAGTACATTTGCTAAGAGTGGAGATGTTACATGATAGATTGATCCCTTTAACTTCATACCTTCTTGTAATTACATAGTTATATTTTTTTATTGATGATATGGTATGAGTTAGATCTTGAGTGTTGATTGATCCTCTCAATGCAAATGTCAAATCGTTCTAAGTATGGTTGTGTTATTTATTATATTTGTAGAAACCATACTAGAACTCGAATCCATCCTCTATGCCTTATAGTCATTTCTATTTGGATGGTTATGATGTTGATTTATGTGTATTCTTTAAATGATGTCATTCTTATACATGTTTCAACTTCATAGCAGTGGTCTTGATCATATGAAACTCTTTGAAATCCATCCCTCGTATATTTATATGTTTGATGGATATCTTAGTTGTTGAATTCATATGATTTAGTTACTTTGAAAATTGCATGCATTTCAAAGTTATATCCTTTTGCATTGCAATTTACCTTGTTCATCACTATGCTCATTAGTTATATCTTTAAAAGTGATGAATATGCATTTATGATGCTTGATGGATTTTTGTGTTTGTCACATTCTTGCTCTTAATCATGTTGTCAAATTCAATTGGTTTCAATTGGTAAAATTTTCGATTGATTTGATTTCTTGTGAATGTGATAGACCTTGTGTACATTGGATTGAACTTGCCAAGTTATATGTTTTCATTCCATGTCACACACCATTAGCATCATAATCTTCATGTTTGCCACCTCTCTTGCTCATATAGGTATATCTCATGACCACCATGTTTATGTGTTCATAATATTGGTTGGTTGTTTGTTGAGGTTGGCTTCATGTTTGAATTTCATTTCACTCATCTTGCACATGATAGTCATATTTATTGATTGAATGAAATGATTTCAAAACCTTCATAGCATATGTTTTTCATAGTTAAATTGATTGATGCTATGATTAATAAACCCCATTTCATCATGGATAGCTCTATTTTGGATTCATCTTGATAGGTATATCCTTTATAACTCCATTTTAGAGTGATTGTTTTAATAGACTTATCTTTAAATCTCAATTGGTATTCTTTGTTTTTCCAATTGGTATCCATGATTGCTTTTCTCATTAGACCTTGCTTTCTTTTGGTAATTTGATCATATTGAGCCTTATAGTTAAATGAATCTAATCATTCTCATGAAGTTGACCCTCAATTTGTAAAATCATCTTCTTCTTGCACTCAATAGTTAAATCTTTGTCAAAAGTTTGACAAAAGGAGAGAATGGATTGAGGGGGAGTGTAAACCTTCATAGGAAGTATTAGTTTTGATCAAATTGACCCTTGGATTGCCTTTGAACCCTTAGAGTCTTATTCCACACATGATAACCTATTATGTATTTCATTTTCGAGTTCTTTTGTTAACATGTGCTACTAAAAGGTATTTTCCTTATTTCATGTGTGTAGGTACCTTTGCAATTTAATGTCAAAGGGGGAGAGAGCATTCAAGTTCTCTAAAGGGAAAGAGAATGTCCAAGCTTCCTAAGGGGAGATGTTGTATGATCTTCTGCTGGGGGAGAGAATGCATATCTTGCCAAAGGGAGAGAGAGGCATGGTCAAAGGGGGAGAGCTAATAGAAAGAAGAAAGCTTGGGAGCTAAAGAAGATGCTTGGCTAAAGAAAGAAAGAAGAAAAGAAAGCTTGAAGATTGATCAAGCTCCAAGCATCATGAAGAATGAAGAAAAGAACAAGAGCCCAAGCTAAGAAAAGAAGCATCCAAGAGATTTCAAGACTTGTCCAGCTTAGGGAGAGCTGAAGACTTAGTGTGTATTTTCAGTGGTGAGTGTGTTGCCATCAAATTGCAAAGGGGGAGATTGTTAGGGATTTTCTAGATTGCAATTTGATGAATGCATTTTCATTCTAGCATCATTTGATTTACACACTTGCATTGATTTAGATAAACTTGAAATCTTGATTTATACATGCATTATTTTTAAGATTTGTAAAAGTTTTGATTTATGCCTGATTTATGGAAAGAAGTTTTAGAAATCAAGTGTAAGACCCCGACCCGAGTGAACCCGATTAGTACTAATTAAGTTGTGTGTTAGTGCTAAGCTTGATTAGTGATTTTGGCTAAGTTGGGTTTGGAGTAGCTTTTGGGGTAGTTTTGTGGATTTTGATTGCGTTGGGTTAGTAGGGCCCTTTGGGGGTTCATTTTCATGACATTGCATATGTTTGAGGATTTATCGGAGATTTTTGCATTCATTGTTTTAATCTGGTTTTATTCGTTTTGATAAGCTCTTCAACTTTCATGTTGATCCCGTCCCCGTTTGAGATCCCGAAACCTGATTTCATAGCCTTGAGGGCAAAACAGTCATTGCACACAAAATCTGTACCCAAAATTTGATATTCCCGAAACCAGTGAAACATATAATTTTTGAAAACTAGATATTTCGACGATCATTTCTTCCTTCTTCGTCGAATTCACCCGAGGTCCCGAAAGAGATGATTTCAGCCCTTGAATGTCTTTAGGAGTGGGACCCATTCCCATTTGCCATATGAGGAGAACCCATCTTCCCATTCCCTTTTTCCAGCACAAAAAGAACCTAGGGTTTGCTTTTGGCAACTTTTCTTCTTCCTCTTGCTCTCTCCACCTCCAATCCACCCCCAAGCTTGCACCAATAGGAGAGTTGAGGTCATCTTCTTCTTCACCTCCTTGAGAGCTTCCTCTTGATAGTTTTGTGGAGAAAACCCTCCATTCCAAGACCTTCTTTGAGCTTGCCATTGCCATTAGAGGACCTTGCAAGTAGGTATTCCCCTTCATCTTCTAGATTTGTATTCTTCTAGCCTTAGAGAAACCTCATTTCCATTATAGTAAGGTTTCCCTTTCTATTTCTTGTTTTGACCCATTTTAGGGTTTGTTTTGGGGATTTTTGTTATAGCTTGGATCTTTGGCTTGGAAGAGTATAGGAGTTTGATTTCTTGAGTTGAAGACACAAGGCAAGTGGATGTTTTGATTTTTATAAGCTTTCAATGATTTTGGGATTTTTCCACTCATGCCTATTTATTACATTGGTTTGAAATAAATGCCCATGATAGAGCTTTGGTAGTGCATTTATGGTAGTGCATTTATGTCTTATAAGTGCATTGGTGAATGTCATTTAATTTCTTCTTGCTTATATCAAATGTACCCTATTATGAAATGGTTTCCTTCTTTCTTTAATTACATTGGATTTGATGTTGATGGATGAGGTGATGGAATGAACCCATTAAGGAGTTGTGGAGAAGTGTAGATAGTTGCATTGGAGGAGCTTTTAGCTCAGTCTTGTGGCAGGGATTACGTGGATGTGAGGAGAGTGGTTTTGAGGAGGGAAATGACTCAAATCTGAACACAGTGGGTGTTTCCCGCACCTGGCGGTTAGCCAGCGGTCACCTGGCGGCTAGCCGTCTGGTGACTGGCGGTTAACCGCCAGGTAATCGAACAATCACGGTTACTTTTCCAGAGAGCAACATTTTCCACCTGAAAACTCAGTCAGCTCCACAGTTAGCCAGCGGCTAACCGTCGAACCCATCGGCGGCTAACCGCACTTGGCAGTTAGCTTTCCAGTGAGCTGCATTTCTGCAGCCCAGCCGCGGTCAGCCAGCAGCTAGCCGCCCATCCCAGCGGCGGCTAACCGCCAGGTGACCGAAATTTCCCAGGTTTCGGAGAGCTCCTCGCTCGAGCGAACTCTCCTGTTCGCTCGAGCGCTGAGCTTGTAAATCGAAGGAGATTCACTAGGCATTGCATGAGGCCATCCGAGAAAGAAACCATGTCACAAGGACGTCATTCGAAGTTTTGAAAATTCAAAGTGTATAAGGAACCCGGAATGTCCCCAAACTCACAGAGTACCAAATTATTATTAGATCAACATACGGGATCCCTATTCACTTCAAATAAATCTTGAACCCGATATTTTACCCGAAATGTCAAATGTTTATCGTACTTTATCAATCCCGAGATTTATACTACATGTCTTGTTTTCCCGAAAGTATTGAATTACACTTGAAATAGTTACTTGTCTTGAAGTGCATTACACCACATGAAATGACAGTGTGCCCTTGAGCACCCCCGTATTGCCCGCTTATTTATTTGTACTTGATTTACTGCATATGTATCAATTGTATTTGACCTATTAGTCGGCACCACTAAGCTTGGATAACCTTGTTGGTCTGATCCACCGACTTGGAGATCCCCCTCTTGTCCCGCCAGCTGCAGTTTGGATCCCGCTACCCGGTTATTACCGTGGTCTTGTCCCGATGCCGCAGATTGCTACTGTGGTCCCCGATGCCCAGCTCAATACCGTGTTCATGTATAGTATTGTATATGTATATGTATTTATATGAGATCCACTGTTTCTCCTCATCTCGAGTGACTGAGATCAGTGCCTAGTTATTGCTCTATCACCTTAGTGATAGAGGACTTAGCTTCGTGTGGTTGCCATCTTGATTGTTTCCCGTTTCCTTGGTCACCTTACATGTTTTACATTGCATACGTGTATTTGGAATAAATGTTTTATCTTATTTAGAGAAATTGTTATTTAAACAGGTTTACATGTTTTGAATGTAAATTCATTTATTTTCATATCGTTATTGTGTTTCCTCCATTTGCCAAACCGTCGTGTTTGACCTACTCTTTGGTACTCAAGTCCCGTTGTTGGATATCCCGAGGAGGAGCTTGAGGAGGCGGTCGTAGAACCGCATCAGTTAGTTGAGTGGCGTGCTGATGACGTCATGTAGACGTTTGGTGGCTATGAGAGACTTAATATTTTGGGAGAACTATTTAACCATTCTTTGGATTGGTATTTTGTTATATTGGCCTTGTGAGCCTCTATTTTTAGGGAAATGTAATTAAATGTTATTTGTATAAACTTTAACCTACTTTGGGTAACATGATAATGTTCATTGCTCATTCTGATACAGTACTTTAGACTTGTGTTATTGTCTTGATGACCAAGGGGGGTTTGACTATTTGATTTGCTACACGCTTCCGCACTTAATAGAAATGTTCATTTATGGTTGTGATATCCTCACCGCAGACACCTGTGGGAAATTAAATAAACGTATGTTATCATTAAACAAATGCATGTGGTTATCTATTCACCATCATTTCAGATGTATCATTTGAGAAGATGTAATGTGGATCATCAGTTAGTCCCGATCCCGGGTTGGTTCCTTCGTGGGGGCCCGGTCCGGGGTCGCGACATCAAGCTAGCCTATGAGTTTCAAATCTTTCAAATCATTTTAGGCTTTTTATGTTTCATGCTTTAAAAACCCTTAGAATGTTTCAAAACATGTTTTTCAAGCTTGATTTAGTGGCCAAAAAGTTCCCACAGATAATACTTTGAAATATGCAAAAGTTGGGAATTTTGGTCCCAGGGGTGGGCCGGTCGACCGGCCACACTGCAGGTCGACTGGGAAAGAGCCGTTGCAGCCCTTTCAAACGGTCTGTTTTTTTACCGTTGTGAAGGTCAAGTCGACCGGGGAAGGGCCAGGTCGCCCGGGGACTAGCCGTTGGGCTGTTTTGGCTATAAATATTAGTTCATTCCTTTGCCAAAAGTTGGGAATTTTAAGGCCCTCCTTGAGAGGTTTTGAGGCCAATGAAAGGGAAATGAACTAAGGGATGAAGGGGATCATTAGGAAAGCTAAAGCTTGGATTAATGAGTTAAATCACCAAGTAAGCTCTACTTTCCTTAATCATATGTTTTTATGCTTTGTTTTAATTATTGGTAAATCTTTTGTAGCATGATAAACTATGATTTGTTGTGTCCTTAACATGTTTTATGTTTTGAATTGATCTATTGTTTTGGATGCATCACCATTTGATTCAATCCAAGTAGTACTTTATTTGGTAAATCTAAGTAGATCATGTTAATGAAAGAATCTTTGAAATCATATGTAACATGATTCATATACTTGGTTGAATCTTTGGTTGTTGTTTTCCATCATAAGAAAATCTCTTTCAAATGTATCTTATGTTTTGGATTCAACAAACTTTACAAATTATATGTATTATTGTTTTAAAGTTTCACAACTTGCTTTGCTTTGATAGGTATATCATTTTCAAGTTGTATTTATAAATACATATGATTTGTCCCCTAATTTCAATCAAGTCTATTTTTATGTTTTATGAGCTACATTGTTGATTTGATTGACATCCCTATGCATCACATGTTTAGAGCTAATTAATTTCATACAACTTGTGAATCTTTGATACCATTAACAAGTTGTTACTTTTAACATGTGATTAGCATTTCCTCAATCATAAATGTTTTATGAGCTAAAACTTTCAAAAGCCTTAGGCATACATTTATGAGCTTTCATTTTCAAAATGATTGAGGACATCACACACACACACCTCATGAGCATACATCTTTGCATTCATTTAGTGTGTGTGTGTGTGTGTGTGTGTGTATTAGTTTATAACTTCCATATCCGCCTATTTAAGAGGCATTGTAATGAGCTTAAATGAATCTCCATCAAGTGTATTATAGACACTAATTAGAGAGATAACCAACCTTGTGGTTGAAGAGGTTATTGCTTAGCCTTGAAAAGCATAATGTAGAGGTTATTGCTTAGCCTTGAAAAGCATATTGTAAAGGTTTTTGCTTAGCCTATTGAAAGCATAAATAGTGGAAATCCGGTGGGGTGTTGGATCACAAGCCGGTAGTGGATGTAGGCATTGAGGACGAACCACTATAAATCCTTGTGTGATGGTGTATGCTTTGTGGTGATTGTTTTTATTAAGCTTCTGCATTTTGTTTGATAATCATCACTTGTGACTAGTTTGTTTGAAAGAAGTTAAAATTGGTTAAAATTGGTCATAATTGAAGCTCACCCTATTCACCCCCCCCCCTCTAGGGTTCGGATCCCCGGACTTTCATTAACACTAATACATATACTTGAATGAAAGTCACATGAGAAAATCCAAGGAAAATATGGAATGAAGCTTAGTAACCAAGTTATGCACATTTCATAGATAACTTATGCAAATCCACAACACACATCAACATGCAACCTAGATAGATCACTTGCCTTTGCCCAAATGCCAACAAATCACTTCTTCAAGCACTCCTACACAAGAGCTAAGACAAATGCTACAAAAACCCCATGAAAATCATTCAAAAACTCATTCAAATTGAAAACAAAGAACCCAATTCGAAAATGGGTTTGTATGTTAGAAAAACAAGATCTTTAGGAGTTAAAAAGACTCCATTGAAGATGTGGGTTGAAGCTCTTACCTAGATATGTTCCAACAAGAAGCAAGGAAGAAAATGGAGAGGTTTTCCAGCTGGGATCTTCAAGAAAAATGCATCAATGGGAAGCTTGGAAGGAGAGGAAGAAGATGGTGGTCTTAGAATTCCATTTGAAGCCTCCTAGCTAGTGCATGCAAGGTGGGGAAGATGGAGAAGAAAAGAGTTTCTCTCCCAGCTCTTCTTTTCCTTAGAATAGTTGCAGAAATGAAATGAATGAAAGAGAGGGAGGAGATGGGTTTTTGAGTTAAGTGGAAAGTGGGCCCCACAATACACTGAAACTTGAAATAGCTAAAACATGGTCTTGTGGGCCTCGAATGAAATCGACGAAGAAGGATAAAATGATCCTTGAAAAATCTAGTTTCCAAAAAGTATAACTTTGACATGGTTTTGAGATTTCAAAATTTGTTTCCTGATTTGGGTATGAAAAGACAATTTTACCCCTTTGGGCCAAAACTTGGGTTTTTGGGCTTCAAACACAAACGAGCTGAGAACGAAAGCTATAGAGAATAACAAAACCATTAAAATGAAATCAAAACCACAAGTAAAACGAAAATCAACACGATCCCCCCATTCTTGCAAGTACACTCAGGCCTTCTTGAGCGTATCTGACTAATACTAAACGCTCCCAAAATTCCCAAAGCTATTCCCAGAACTAAATCCAATTATATTCTAAACCACAATCACTAAACCCACTTAGGACTAAACACTCACTAAATACACACTAATCAGGCTAATCTGGGTCGGGGTCTAACACAAGAGTTAAGCCACCAAAACCATTAATGAAAAATCAAGTTTTCTCACAAAACATGTTCATAATCAAAGCAATTCATTCATCCACTTGCCTTGGGCTCCAAAGTAGCTAAGAAAGCTCCCAAAAACACTCTTGAGCAATACCTGCAAGCATATCCTAAAACCCCCAAAAAACAAACCCATTTAGAACCCTAAATGGTCAAAACAAAGAATGAGGAAGAGAGAGCTTGCAAAAAGAGAGAAAAGGATTCTCTAGGGTTAGGAAAATCCCAAATCTAGGAGGAGGGAGAGGTAGCTTACTTGGAAGGTCTTTAAATGGACAAGTTGAGCTCAAAGGAAACTCCAATGTGGCTGGATTTCTCTTCTAATGGTGTCCAAGGGAAGCTCTCATGGAGAGGAAGAACAAGATGACATCCATTGCTCCATTTAGGTGAGATTGGTAGTGGATTGTGAAGGAGATGAAAGAAGACGAGGGAAAAGCCCTAGCTTGGACTGGGACACACTCCTCCCAAATTTTGGAGCAACAAGAAGGGGGAAAATGAAGATGGCTTCCCCTTTTAGTAAGTGAGGGTGGGTCCCGCAACTAACCAATTTGCGCTAATCGCCATCCCTAGGGTCGGGGTCTTATAGGTTGGGTGAGCTCCTCTATTTCATTCTAAGCAAAAGGAAGGAGATTCACTAAGCTTACGAGCTTTAGGAGCTTACCTTAAAGTGGGTTGTGTATGAAAAGCTTAGGAAAGTAGATGGGTGGAGCCTTGGGAGCTTGGGGAAGAAGATGGGAGTGTCTGCCGGTGATGTCGAAGCTCCGGTGGCCGTCGGCAGGGAGGAGGTAGTGAAGGGCCTGAGTTTTGAGAGAAAGGAATAGTGAATGAAGAGAATAGATGGGATAAGAGATAGGTGTGGGTTATATTAGGTTAAGCTTAGTTGATAATTCTAGTTTAGTCCTTGGGTTCACTAATGACGATATCTGGGCCTCTTCAATGAGTCGAATTGAAACGCGACTGAAGACTAATGTTCGTGAAATGCTTAAACCTACCTGATGCACCCAAACTCACAAAAACTCATAATCTCATAAAAACCCCTAAAAACTTCCCGAAATCGCAAACCACCCCCTACTATACCCAAACGCGCTCTGAATCACGTGAGGTTCCACCCGCATGATCCAAACGTCAAACCCGACTCGCTAAGACTCTAAACGTACTTACTAACTAATCAAGCAATTAATTATAATTAATATGGGTTAAGGAACGGGGTGTTACACATGAATTCTCATTTATTGATT
This sequence comes from Cinnamomum chago, assembly GCA_038049695.1. NCBI lineage: Eukaryota > Viridiplantae > Streptophyta > Magnoliopsida > Laurales > Lauraceae > Cinnamomum > Cinnamomum chago. The sequence continues at coordinate 43,404,051 of CP142458.1, forward strand.
TTTTTTAAGACGGACAGTTCTTACTTCCATTAGCCGATGAAGTGCAATAAATAGGACCGGCCAACAAATGGAATGTGGACCGTTGAAAGACAGAAATTGAAGTCTGACTATGACCAGTAGGCGCTCTGCAACAATGCAACGACCGATATTCACACTTTAATAGGCCAGCGCTGAAGATCACCGACCGTTGAAGGTCACCAACTGTTGAATACTATTGACCGGTAAAACATTTCTAGAACAACACAATAGCTGGTGTTCACGCTTCTAGTGACCGGTTGGTGCTACAGAGCATTGACCATTGAATGTTTGTTAAATAATGCAATGACTGGTGATGTACATCTTCAATGACTGGTCGGCGCAAGACATGACTCGACGCTGGATGTCAAAACCGATGTCATGCATTCCAATAGTCGATGGACGCTACATAGTTGTTTCAATAACTGATACACGGTTTTCAGCAACTAATGCCAAGAGGCCCCACGATCTTCTTCTTGAACCAAGTCATGTAACCGGTGGACGCACGGAAGAGCAATTGCAACATCTTTTACTCCACTTCCTGAAATTGCTCTCCACTCGCCCACGATTTCTATCAGTTATGGCTTCTGAAATGCACATAAATGGGACATTCAAAGAAACATTCACCACCAAGACTCCTCGCAAAAAGGCTAGAAGACTTTGCCACATTTGCTCTAGGAGATCAATCTCACCTTTTTCACAAGGTAATGGCCAGCCGGTGAGAAGCATAGAGCAAATAAAGAGCTCTTTAAGGGTCTTCAAATTCTAAGTGATCCCTAATGTTTTCTTTGTCTTCTCTACTAAGAAGGAAATCATAATTCTTGTATGTTAGTGGTATTTCTTTCACTTTGATGTGATTTGCTAAAAAATCAAAGTGACGCCACTTTAGACCTTTTCTTCAAAGTAGTAGATTACAAAGATTTATTGGGAATCCATACTGAAGGCTTGGCGCATACTTGGCCATTTCTGTCAATCTGGCCGAGAGCAATCCATCACGGACATCAATCTTCTTTTCCTTATTCCAAATTTTATATCATGTATTCCTTATATGTTTGATTTCCTAAGCCCTATGAGGGGGTCGTATAAAAATTCTTGTAAACGACTTGCACTCAAAAGGCAAGATGAATATAACCCATATAAAAATAAGAACAAGGGTGATTTCTTAATGCCCGGTCAAACAATCACGTGCAAGTTGTCATTGTGTCTTCAAGTATTTATTGAAATTGAAATAATATTAGCATTTTGTGCCCGCTTTTAGATTTTCAGAGAAATCAATAAGTCATTAAGGAAAAGTAATTTTTGTCCGCTATATATGAAGCCACTGTTGGAACCAGATGCCATGCCCCTAAGAATTTTCAAAAGGCTCCTATATATTTTGAAAACTACAGGCGTTTTTTTATATGTCACCCTCCTGAGATTTTTTTTTCTACATAGTGGGCCCCCAAGAAAGAACTGAAAGTCTGGGATCCTAACCCTAGAGGGGGGGGGGGGGGGGGGGGGGGTAAATAAGGTGAGCTACAAATTAGTGACCAATTATGACAAATTTTAACTTCTTTAAAATTAACTTGTCACAAGTGATGATTATAAAATTAAATGCGGAAGCTAAACAAAAACAACCACCACAAAGCATACACCATCACACAATGAATTATAATAGTTCGGCCTCAATGCCTACATCCACTACCGGCTTGTGATCCAACACCCCACCGGATTTTCACTATCTATGCTTTTCAATTGGCTAAGCAATAACCTTTACAATGATGTTTTTCTAGGCTAAACAACAACCTATGAATGTGCTTTTCTAGGCTAAGCAATAACCTTAACAAGATGCTTTTCAAAGGCTAAGCAATAACCTCTACACTATGCTTTTCTTAGGCTAAGCAATAACCATTACAAGAAGAATATTTTCTCTCAAAGTAGTGTCTACACAAACACTAAAAGAGATACAATTTAAGCTCAATTACAATGCCTCTAAAATAAGCGGATATGAAATTAAAAATCTAACTCATGCAAACACTATATGAATGCAAAGGTGTATGCTCAGGATGTGTGTGTGTGATAACTTCAATCAAGTTAAAAAGTAAGCTCAATTAATATATGCTCAAAGCATTTAAAAGTTTAAGGCACATAAAAAGTTTTGATTGAAGTGAAATGCAAATCACATGTATGAATACTTACTTGTTGATGAAGTGAAAATCAAAGGCTCACAAGTTGTATGAAACTAATTAACTCTAAACATGTGATGCATGTGCAATGTTGTTTTCAAAACCAAACTAATTTAACTAAGGTTCAAATGAATGAAAACAACAAATAAAGATTCAACTAAGTAAATGAATCATGCTAAAAAAGAAATCAAAGATTTTGGCTAAGCATGATTAAAGAAGATTTTAAAACAAACTTGGTTTGAAATCAAGGTGAAAAATTCAATCCAACTTAGATCAAAGATTAAATGAAGAATGGATTCAACATATCATAGTTATCATGCTAAAATTTATTTACCAATAATTTAAACAAAGCATATAACATATGATTAATAAAAGTAAAGCTTGCTTAGAGATTAAACTTCATTGATCCAAGTTTTAGCTTTACTAATGACCCCTTGGTCTCTCTTGGTTCATTCCCCTTTTTCTTGTCTCCAAACACCTCAAGGATGGCTTAGATGTTGCACTATTTTTCTTTAGGAATGAACCACTATTTATACCAAAAAAATGGGTTTATATGAGTCCCCGGTCGACCTGGTACAAGGCCCGGTCGACCTGGGCCTAACGTTAAAAAATGTGATCGTTTGAAAAAGAGCTCAACGGGTCTATTCCCGGTCGACCTGCAGTGTGCTCGGTTGACCGGGTCCATGGGCTCGGTTGACCGAGCACACTACCGGTCGACCCGAGCCCAGGGACCAAATTCCCCAAAAATGTATATTTCAAAGTATTTCTTTGAGGGGAATTTTGGGCCAATGAATCAATCTTGGAATAATGATTTAAATCAAACTAAGAGGTTTAAAAAAAACATGAAATATAAAAAGCCTAAAATGATTTGAAAGATTTAAAACTCATAGGCTTGCTTGATTCATAAAACTTCTTTTCAAAACTAATTGCATCCAAGCTTAAAATCAAAACATGCATGAACCAAGATTTCTACAAGTTTTAAAAACAATGCATGTGTAAATCAAGATTTCAAGATTTTCTAAGTCAATGCATGTGTGAAAATTCGAATGATGTTACATCCATCAAATTGCAAAACACAAAATCCCTAACAATCTCCCCCTTTGCAATTTGATGACAACTCACTCATCACTAAATTTACACACTAAGTCTACAGCTCCCCCTAAGTTGGCAAGTCTTGAAATCTCTAGGATGCTTCCTTCACTTAGCTTGGGCTCTAATACTTTTTCTTCATTCTTCTTGATGCTTGGAGCTTGATCATTCTTCAAGCTTTCTTTTTATCTTTCTTTCATTAGCCAAGCATCTTCTTTAACTCCCAGGCTTTCTCTTTTTTCAACTCCCCCCTTTGACCATGCACTCTCTTCCTTTGGCAAGATATGCATTCTCTCCATTTAGACAACTTGAACACTCTCTCCCCCTTTGACATTAAATTGCAAAGGTACCTACACATGAAATAATTAGAAAATACCTTTTAGTAGCACCTGTTAACAAAAGAAATCGAAAATGAAATACATAACAGGGTATCATGTATGGTTTTGCTATAAGGGTAAAGAGCCAATATTGTTGACACCAAAAAAGTCACTTTGCCTCCTTGACATCAAGAAACTACATGAAGCCTTATCCTACTACAAACAGGCAATGCCGCTTCAAGCATCAGATTTTGTCAAAATCAAACAAAATCTGCAAGATTCCTCAAAACAGCCAAAAGAGGGGTACACATGAAGTTTCGGGCCATTTCAATATCAATGGGCCTAACTTCACTCCTCCAGTAGCAGAGCAGGAGCTCCCGGCGGCAGCAAAGCCAGAGACCCTGACACACAAAACAAAGCACACAGTTGGCCTTAAAACCCTACTAGGAGGCTCTACATCAAGTTTCAGGCCATTCCGATATTATTTGGCCTAATTTCACTCCTCCGACAGCTGAACAGGCACCCTTGGCGGCAACGGCATCGAAGACATCACATCTTCGATCTAAGCCTATGGATGGTTCCAAAATACCTAAAAAAGGCTCCATGTCAAATTTCAAGTCAAACCGACAACGTTTGACCCTCAATCAACCCTCGAGCATTAAAATCAAGCCTCTTGGTGGCGAGAACCACCGAGGCCATTACTCATCAAACAGAGCACATGGGTGGCTTCAACATGCTTACAAAAGGCTACACGTCAAATTTCAGGTCATTCCGACAACGTTTGACCCGACTTTGACGCTCCGAAACAAAATCAAGCATACAGGCGACGAAGTTTTCCGAGACAATGACATCAAAATCGGAGCTGATGGATCGTCTCAAAATGATTCCAATAGGCTCCCTGCTAAATTTCAAGTCAATCGGACATCGGTTGACCGTATATCAAAGCTCGTTGTCTTCCTCGCAACAAAATCAAGTCTAGCAGCGACGGGACCCCAAACGGCTTCAAAACTCAATCAAAAGCCCATGATTAGTGTTATCTATGGCCCAGGAGACTTCATTGCAAATTTCAGGACATTCCGACACCGTTTGACCAAGTTTTGACTCTTGACGAAAAATCGGCTACAAAGTCTTTGACTTTTCCAAAAAATAGGAAACTTTGTGCTCTGGTTTCGCACGGCTTCTCGACAGGTTTTCTTCAGGAAAATCAAGCCAAAAAATAAGGAAAGATGTCTGGGAAAATACAGGAGAAAAAAGGACTGAAAAAGTTTGAAAAACGGCCGAAGAAAGGGCGACCAAAGGGGACCAAACCCTATGGTCGCCGGCAGCCATAGCCCATGATCGCCAGCGACCCTGGAAGTCCAGGTCGCCGGATTTCGGCCGGAAGGCCCGTTTTCTGATCCTTTTCGCGTTTCAGGAATTCCAGCCCATGTAGTTTTCCAAAAATATGAATTTTTATGCTCAAAAGCAACCGATCTTTGCCAACATCTCGGATCCGCCGTCAAGAGCATGAAATCGTCATTGATCGCTCCAAGATCGCCAACCGGCTAACCAAGAAAGTACACTTTCTGTCCGATCGATCAAGAAATCGACAAGACAGATGATACTGGCCCACTAATATCAATCAATGTCTAAGGATCTTTTTTGGATTTTTATGTTTCATGATTTTAAACCTCTTAGTTTGATTTAAATCATGATTCCAAACTTGATTTAATGGCCCAAAAGTCCCCACATGAAAATACTTTGAAATATGCAATTTTAGGGTATTTTGGTCCCAGGCCTGGGTCGACCTGTAGTGTGGCCCTATTCACCCCCCCTTCTAGGGTTCGAATCCAGGACTTTCAATTCCACCTAGCAAGTTGAGTTACACATCTATATCCATCTTTGGATATGATGGGAGCGCTCAAAGGCCTATCGGCAAAATCAGGTTCAAGTTGCAAATAGGTGATCTTATCTCTAAAGTCACTGTGTATGCAATAAGAACCCCTTCATGCTACAACATCCTTCTTGGATGCCCCCGGATACACGAGAATGGTGTCGTCCCTTCAACCCTACATCAATGCATCAAGTTCGTCGGCAATGACGGCTCGATACATCGAGTATTTGCAGACAAAAAAACCCTTTAAAGGTAAAGAAGTCATTTTGCAGATGCTGAGATGTACAAAGATGAAAAAGAAGAAAAGGAGGAAGAAACAACACCCTTTGCCAAAAATCTCCAGAAAGATAAAGGTAAAACTCCTCAGCAATCATCGGAAGAACACAAACCTTCCGGCAAATCCGAAGAGAGCAATCCATCTCCCTTCATTGTCTCCCTCAAATCTTCAAAGCCTTTGGTCATCGCAACCAAACCAAAGAAGACAAAGCAAAGGTCTAGGGGCAAATTTGTTTACACAGATTCAGAGTCAGAGCCAGAAGACGACACACCGTCAAGCCAAGCTGACACTCAACAAGTTCAGCCTGCTCTACCTCCAATGGAGACACCTACTGTCGTAGAAGATCCTACGTCGGCTTCCTTTTTTGTTCCGGCAACTTCAGCAAAAGAGAAGCCAATCTTCTTCCACAAATTAGAAGCTTCTTCATCAAATTCCTTGCTTGAACCTTTCCAAAACGAAGACCCCAAGATAGCAGTCCACAAACTCAATTTGCAAAAAGATATCAGGCCTGTCAAACGAGGCCAAAGAAGATTCCGTCCAGACGTGATGGATAAAATTTAACAAGAAGTTCAAAAACTCAAAAGCGTCGGCTTCATCCGCGAGGAATAGCATCCTGAATGGTTGGCCAACATTGTCCCAGTGACAAAGAAAATGGGCAGATCAGGGTCTGTATTGATTATAGAGACCTACATGGTGCTTGCCCTAAAGATGAATTTCTGTTCCCCATACCGGAGGTGATGATTGACAACACTTGTGGATTCGAGTGAATGACATTCATGGTTGGTTTCACTGGCTATAATCAGATAAAGATGCATCCTGAAGATGAAAAACACACATCATTTCAGACCCCATTTGGCTTGTATTGCTACACTGTCATGTCATTTGGTCTAAAAAATGCTGGTGCCACATATCAGAGGGCTATGATGAAGATATTCCAAGATATGCAGCACAAGACAATCGAATGTTACGTTGATGACCTCGCCGTCAAAAGCAGAAGAAAAGAAGACCATCTGAAAGACCTTCGAGAAGTCTTCGTCCGACTTCGCAAACACAAACTGCGAATGAATCCCCTGAAATGCTTTTTCGGCGTCTTGTCGGGTAAGTTTCTCGGATTCTTAGTTCGGAAAGCTGGAATAGAACTTGACCCCATCAAAGTCAAGGCTATTCTAGAAATGCCTTCTCCAAAAACCTTAAGAGAACTGAAAGGACTTCAAGGAAGATTGGCATATATCAGACGGTTCATCTCCAATCTCTCAGGGAGATGTCGTCCTTTCTCTCGGTTGATGAAGAAAGGTGTGAACTTTGTTTGGGACGCTGAATGTGAAGCGGCATTTCAAGACATCAAGTCATACTTGACCAAACCTCCAGTGCTGGCTGCCCCTACCACTGGAAAATCATCCATCTTGTACACAAGAGCTCTCGACCATTCTTTGGGCGCTCTGCTCGCATAAGAGAATGATGAGGGAAAAGAAGCTGCTCTATACTACCTCAACCGTATGCTAGTAGGTGCAGAGCATCGTTACTCTCCAGTCGAAAAAGAATGCCTTGCAGTGATGTTCGTCATGCAAAAGCTACATCACTACCTTCTTTCCAACACAGTCTACCTGATTTCGAGGATTAACCTCTTGAAGGTCCTTGTCACAAAAACAGGTTCTCTCAATGCCCGACTGGCAAAATGATCCATCCTCCTATCACAATTTGATATCAGGTATGTACCACAAAAAGCAATCAAAGGCCAAGCTCTAGCAAATTTTCTCGCAGAACATCCATTGCCTAAAGATTCCCCACTCAGAGATGATCTCCCAGACGAATCTGTCTACAACGTGGAGACTTCCTCACCAAATGCCTCCTGGGACATGTACTTTGACGGTGCAACCAGGACAAGTGAAAAAAGAAAGCTGATCTCGGGAGTTGGCATCCTCTTTGTTAGCCCTGACAAATACATGATTCCACATATTTTCTCACTACTGGAACCATGCTCAAACAATACAGCTGAATACCAAGCTCTCATCATAGGACTGGAACTAGCCCTCGAATCCGGCATCACCATGCTGTAAATCTTCAGAGACTCTCAACTGATCGTCAACTAGATGAATCAGGAATTTGAAGTCCGGAAGCCTGATCTGTTGCCATACTACAACAAGGCACAATTGTTTCGCCAAAAATTTGACATCTGTCACATCAGCCACATCCACAGAGGTGAGAACATCCGTGCAGATGCCCTGGCCGAACTTGCCGCATCCATGGCAATCCAGGAAAGGGAAAACATGCAAATTATGGTGTATGAAAGAAGGATACTCCCTCCTCTTAACACACACCAAGTAGTTGCTGAGTGCCACCAATTGGCTGGAAGTCGGATCTCTATCCTCAAACCTCTAACCGGCGACTGGAGAGATCCGTTCATTGATTACACTATGTTCGGAATCCTCCATAAAGATCCAAAAGAATGGGTAAGCATTTAAAGACAAGCCCCAAACTTTTATTTGGATATTCCTTCGAAAATCCTTTATAGAAAATCATTCAATGGAGTACTTTTGCCCTGCTTGTCACAACAAGAGGCTGAGGAAACACTCAAAGAAGTTCATGCTGGTCTTTATGGAGCCCATCAGGCCGATCCTAAGCTTTACGATCAGATAAAAAGGTTAGGTTATTATTGGCCTACCATGGTAGTTGACGCCATGCAATTTTCTAAACGCTGCCGACAATGCCAAGTTCATCGAGGCTATGTCCATATGCCTCCAGAATGGCTACACCCTACAACAATCTCATGGCCTTTCGAAGCTTGAAGTATGGACATCATAGGTCCTATCTCTCCTCTGTCAAACAAAGGTTATCGCTTCATCTTCGCCGCTACGGATTACTTCTCCAAGTGGTTAGAAGCATTTGCGCTCGGCGATATGAAGACCTCATCAGTCCTTCTGTTCTTGCGCACCAACATTATTTGTCTCTTCGGCATACCTAAAAGATTTGTCCATGATAACGAACCACAATTCCAGTATCACCGACTCTATAGGTTTTGTGACAAATACAAAATCCAAAGATGTCCTTCAACAAACGGATTGGTAGAAGCCTTCAACAAGACACTCTGCAAAATCCTCAAAAAAATGGTCTCTAGTCACAAAAGATATTGGAGCAATAAACTTCCTGAAGCTTTGTGGGCCTATCGAACTACCGTTCGAGGACCAACCCATAGCGCACCATTTTCCTTGGTCTACGGATGCGAAACTGTCGTACCCTTGGAGGTACAAATTCATTCCTCAAGGGTATCTTTGCAAAATGACATGACGCAAGAAAGCAATGTCAAGTTGAGACTCCAAGAGCTGGACAATCTCGACGAGAAACGGCTCAAAGCTCGACAAAGCATTGAGCTTTACCAAGCACGCATAGCAGGATCTTTCGACAAAAAAGTCAAGCAACACGCCCACAAAAAGGGAGACTTGGTTCTTGCAGTAAAAAGGCCAATGGTTTTCGCCCACAAATCCAAAGGCAAGTTCGAACCAAAATGGGAGGGACCCTACGTCATCGACAAGGTTTTCTCCAACGGCACATATGCCCTCCTAAATATGGAAGGTGACAGATGTATGCTGCCCATCAACGGCAAGTTCTTGAAGCTGTACTACCCTTGAAGACTTTCGCCACTGGCTCAGAGCAATGCCTGCACGGCGAAAGCCTATTCTCAGGTACTTGCTCGTCAAACCCACTCCTTTTAGATTTTTCATCCTTATGTTGAGATTTCTAAAAAAAGAAGAAAATTTTCAAAACAATGGTTACTTTCATCGTTTCATTGTTCAAAAAACAATAAAAAAAAACAAGTTTTGGAACCTTTTCCTAACTTGACCAAATTTTCGACCCTTGAACCCACAATTCATGGTTTGAAACAAAAATCAGGATTCAAGGATTTCCACCCTAATCCACCCTGCCTTTTACCACCAAAATGGTTTTAGGTCAAAATTTATCACCCTCGTGTCTTTAAACAAAAATATTTTTTTCAAAAACCACGAGGAAGCAACGCTTAGTCGATACTCGCAAAACCCAAAAATCGGAAGGATGCAAACCCCATTCGATACTTTCAAAACCTCAAAATCGTGGAGACGCAACGTTTCAGTTGATTTCCACAACCCAAATTTCAAAGGTTCGAAAAAACCTCAAAATCGTGGAGACGCATGATATCCACAACCCAAATTTTAAAGGTTCGAGAAAACCACAAATTTAAAAAATCGTGGGGAAACGACATCAAGTCAATACCCGCAAAACATTTTTTGAAAAGCAAGGAAGCGACGCTTAGTCAATACTTGCACCCCAAACCCGCAAGGAGGCAACATTCCATCGATACTTGCAAGACCATTCAGCAGGGAGGCGACTTTTAGTCGATACTTGCATTTTTGAAAACCAAAACCCGGCTATAAATGCAACAAAATCGGCTATCAACGCCACAAAATCGGCTATAAATGCCACAAAACTTGGCTTTCACGCCAACAAATCAAAACTTGGCTTTCAAAAAAAAAGAGGCTATAAATGCCACAAAAACTGGCTATAAATGCCACAAAAATCGGCTATCAACGCCACAAAATCGGCTATCAATGGCAAAAAAAAATTTCGGCTTTCATGCCATCTCAAAATTCGGCTTTCATGCCATCCCAAACTTCGGCTTTCAAGCCATCAACAAACCCGGTTTTTTGCCACAAAATCTGGCTTTCATGCCAAAACAACCCTTTGACAAGAGATTTTCACAAAATGAGAACCTTTTGACCAAATTTTCAAACAAACATTCTCATCCAACTTTTTCTTATTTTCGACAAAAAGAATTTAAGTAAAAGGTATATAGAGTACCAAAAATGTTTTTACATGGAGGTACCAAAGAAAAGAAGAAAAGAGTTTGTTACAAGAGAAACCAGGAGCTCAATCTACTAACATGGCCCCCAGCCAAAGATTAAACTCCTCAACCAAACTCCTGGCCTTGGCTGTCAAAGCCTCTGAGTCGCACTCTTCCAAGTTCTTCTCGACATAATGGACCTTCTCTTAGGCCTGCTGAACGGCCGCATTAGGAGATCTGGCAGACCGGCGAGGGCATCAGTAACAGGCCCCTTACCCTTGTTCGTCCTAGAAGAACTACCTGCAAAGGATGGAAAAGAAGAAAAAATCAATCATCAATCATGACAGAATTTTGCTAAAAAATCCTAGCGAAGTTTTGGCATGGTCCCGGGGCAATTCCAGAGAAAAGGAAGTCACCCCGAAAAAGATAAGAAGCCTGAAGATGAGCTCAACATCGCTGCAAGCTCATAGTCAACAAAGGATTTTCAAAGAAGACTCAAACTCAAACATCGCTCCAAGATCAAGCCAGTCTTCTCAAAATCTCCGCCAGATCGGAAAAGGGCTCAACATCGCTGCGAGCTCCAAACTCCGAAACTTGCAAAGCTCCTCAAAGATCTCACAAGAATGGAAAAGGGCTCAACATTGCTGCGAGCTCCAATTCCAAAACTTGCAAAAAACCTTCAGGTATGCATCATCATGTTTCCAGTTCAATTTACAAAAACAAAAAAAAAACATGCATAGAAGGAAAGTTGTCATGCATTAGATGCTAGAAAACCCTTGACCAAAGTTTGACCAATTCCAACCCAACTTGGTCAAAACCAATCAAATTTTTTCCAAGTCAAAATTCATGTTGACTTGACCTAGAAAGCCTCTTGTTTGATAAAAAAAATTTGCATGACCATCTTGAATTGCATAACCCGCATTATCATGGTGAGCAATATAACAAAAGAAGAGAGAAAAAAACCCCTAAAAAAAACTGTGTGTGTGTGTGGGGGGGGGGGGGGGAGACTGTCCCACAGGTCGTGGCCCATGGTCACATGGCCATACGACCAGGTCCATACGGATCTGCCCGTACGGCCACAAAAAAAAAAAAAAAAACATGAAAAAAAAGAGGAAAAAAAAGGAAGCACAAAAAAAAGAGAAAAGAAACAAAAAAACGTGCTGAAAAAAAAGAAAAATAAAAATAAAAGAAAAGAGAAGAAAATAAAAGAAAGAAAAAAAAGAGAGAAAAAAAACTTTTTTTCTACAATGGAGTTTTCTTGGAAAAGAAGACTTACTTGAAGCCATTGATGGAGGAAGAACAAGCTTGAAGATCTTTGAAAAAAAAGAGAAGTTCTTGATCTTGGAGCACTCTTGAAGACTCTTGCAAAGAAAGAAAGCAATGAAGCAAAGATCTAATTCTCCTCTTGTTTTTATAGAAGAAAGCAAACCAAAAGAGGAAACAAGGAGAAAAGAAAGGAGGTAAGTGCTAAAGAAAGGAGATTTGAGATACTCTCTCTCAAATAGAAGATTCTTTGAGAAATTTTCTCCAAAAAGTAAGGGAATGAGAAATATTCTCTCCTGAAGAGAGATATTTTGAGAAAATCTCTCCCAAAAGAAAGGAAACTTGAGAGATTTTCTCCAAGTAAGGATATTTTTAGATATTCTCTACCCAAAGGAGATATTTATTAGATATTCTTTACAAAATGACACCACATGAGATCTAAGCCATCTCTAAAGCTTAAGATCCCATAGGTTAGCCCACATGAGCCAGGTTTAACCACCTAGGCACTAAAAGAGGCTTTTAGTCAAAATCCTTCTGACCAAGAGCATACAAAAATGGTTCTATACCTCTTTGAGTTGATTGAACCACACAAAAAAAATTATAAATTTCATGCCTCGTGAGCTTCAAAAAAATCCAAACCATCCAACCTCATGAACCAAATTAAGACAAAATCTTGAAATTGACATTTCATAAAAAATCAAACCATGGTCCCTTAACTCGCCACATACAGCTTGTCAGGTCACAATGCCAAAATAAAAAAACAAAACTTGACCCCCCAACTTGCCACATATAGCTCGTTGGGACCCAAGGTCAACATCAAAAATCAAACCCCGACCCCCTAACCTGCCATACACAACTTGTTAGGTCCCAAGGTCAAAAACCAAAAAAAGACTTCTTGCCCTCTTGATGCGCTACACAAAGCCTTTAGGTTCACAAGGTCAAAAGGAAAATCCAAAATCCAAAACCCAAATCCAAATCCAAATTTCATCTTCACAACTTTGCCTTGAGATGGTAAGTGATTCCTCTCACTACCATAAGATCCCCTTGGAAACACAAAAGGCTACTCTACAAAAAAAAAAGCTCAAAAACTCTTGGTCAAGTAAAAAACTCTCCTTCTTTGAGGCACATCGACTCCAAAAGCTATGCAACTCGTCGCTGTACCTCGAGGGGGCATTTGTTGACACTAAAAAAGTCACTTTGCCTCCTTGACATTAAGAAACTACATGAAGCCACATCCTACTACAAACAGGCAATGTCGCTTCAAGCATCAGATTTTGTCAAAATCAAACAAAATCTGCAAGATTCCTCAAAACAGCCAAAAGAGGGGTACACATGAAGTTTTGGGCCATTTCAACATCATTGGGCAGAGCAGGAGCTCTCGGCGGCAGCAAAGCCAGAGACCCTGACACACAAAATAGAGCACACAGTTGGCCTTAAAATGCCACTAGGAGGCTCTACATCAAGTTTCAGGCCATTCTAATATCATTTGGCCTAATTTCACTCCTCCGACAATTGAACAACGCCCTTGGCGGCAACGGCATCGAAGACATCACATCTTCGATCCGAGCCTATGGATGGTTCCAAAATACCTCCAAAAGGCTCCATGTCAAATTTCAAGTCAAACCGACAACGTTTGACCCTCCATTAACCCTCGAGCAGTAAAATCAAGCCTCTCGGTGGTGAGAACCACCGAGGCCATTACTCATCAAACAGAGCACATAGGTGGCTTCAACATGCTTACAAAAGGCTACACGTCAAATTTCAAGTCATTCCGACAACGTTTGACTCGACTTTGACGCTCCAAAACAAAATCAAGCCTACCAGCAACGAAGTTTCCTAGGACCATGACATCCAAATCGGAGCTGATGGATCGTCTCAAAATGACTCCAATAGGCTCCCTGCCAAATTTCAAGTCAATCGGACATCGGTTGACCATATATCAAAGCTCGACGTCTTCCTCGCACGGAGTCATCGGCTACAAAGTCTCGGCTTTTCCAAAAAATAGGAAACTTTGTGCTCCGGTTTTGCACGGCTTCTCGACAGGTTTTCTTCAGGAAAATCAAGCCAAAAAATGAGTAAAAATGTCAAGAAAAATACAGAAGAAAAAAAGGATTGAAAAAGCTTGAAAAATGGCCGAAGAAAAGGCGACCAAAGGGGACCAAACCCCATGGTCGTCAGCAACCATGGGTGCATGGTCTCCCGCGATCCTGGAAGTCCAAGTCACCGGATTTCAGCCGGAAGGCCCGTTTTCTGATCCTTTTTGCGTTTCGGGAATTCCAACCCCTGTAGTTTTCAAAAAATCTGATTTTTGATGCTCAAAATCAACCGATCTTCACCAACATCTCGGATCCACCGTCAAGAGCATGAAATCGTCATTGATCGCTCCAAGATCGCCAACCGGCTGACCAAGAAAGTACACTTTCTGTCTGACCAATCGAGAAATCGACAAGACAGATGGTACCGGCCCACTGATATCATTCAATGTCTGAAGTTGCATCGCCATCCGACATCAAACAACATATGAATCCATCGGCGATCGTCGCAAGAAGAATTCCAAAAGACACGGCACGGCACGGCCCGTGACTCTTCAAATCTCCGGCGACCACTTAATGCTGTTAATTGACCCAACTTATTGCGGTCATTAACCCATTATTTTGGACGGCCCAATCAGAATCAAGCAAACGTAAGTTACAAATCCAAGTAATCATGACAATAAATCATGAAACTCCCCTCATCATGGAGATTAAATGCGATTAAATGCCCATCATTCTCCATCGGCTAATCACAAACCAAGAAAAAGGAGTTACAAAACAAATAAATTAAACTTGTAACTCCTCCCATCATGGAGCATCAAATGCCATCAATTCTCTTATCATGGACCATCAATGCCATAAATCACCCCATGGCTACCAAGAGCCTATAAAAGGGGGTCATTCCAAGAGAAGAGGATATAGATGCGAGATACGCCATACACTCACACAGAGAGAAACTCCGAAGAAGTTCTGCTACTTTGAAGAAGCCCTGTTGCGACAAACACCACAAGGTGATCGAAGTCCCTTGGGGGGCCACCCCCCCAAGGCAAAGCTCTCTCTTCTCCTATCCAAACATGGCCTAGATGTGGCTTTTCAGCCCGTCTACTTGGTTTTTTGTTGGATATAGGACCTCTCCTTGGTCTTTATCCTCTAAAAAACTAAGGATCAAAGCCAAGCCAAAGGAATCAAAGCATCCTACGTTCTCATCTGAAGGACGATGGCGAAGCCCATACATGACTTGCGACCATCGATCTGAACGAGTCCCCGCAATCTCCTGAGAAGTCAGATCCCTTTTCTTACTTTTCTGTTGTATTTTGTATTTTCTTTAAGTGACAAAAAATTCACAATACTTGTCTTTCATTATTGATGAGATCTGTAAATCGCCTTTCACGGCAAAATCGCCTCACGGCATTAAAAAAAAAACTTGTCTCTTTCTTAAATATATGTGCAATGGAAAGTTAGAAAAAAAATTGATTTCCTTTCTACATGTGAAGGTGGATCTCCGGATCACCATTTCTAAATTCCAAGTATAATAGAAAATCTGGCATGCCCGTACAAAAAATGATGATACTCGCCTTTCTCCCTTCTTCCCTCCATTCGGCCCAGGGACAGATGAGAGAGGAAAGGAAGAATCGGGTCCATTGAATACAAGGGTGAATTTGATCAAAACTAATACTTCCTATGAAGGTTTACAGTCCCCTTCAATCCATTCTCTCCTTTTGTCAAACTTTTGACAAAGATTTAACTATTTATTGCAAGAAGACATTTTAACCAATTGAGGGTTAACTTCAATAGAAGGATTAAATACTTTTAACTATAGAGCTCAAAATGATCAAATTACCAAAATAAAGAGAAAGGCCAATGAGGAGAAAAGCGATCATAGATACCAATTGGAATAAAGAATACTAATTGAGATTCAAGGATAAGACTATTAAATCAATCACTCTAAAATGGAGTTAAAAAGAATATAACTACTAGGATAAATCCAAATTAGAGCTATGCATGATGTCATGGGATTTACTAAACATAGCATCAATCAATTTAACTATGAAAATCATATGCTATGAGTGTTTTGAAATCATTTCATGCAATCATTAAATATGACTATCATGTGCAAGATGAGTGAAATGAAATTCAAACATGAAGCCTACCTCAACCATTAACCAACCAAGATTATGAATACATAAACATGGTGGTCATGAGATTTACCTATATGAGCAAGAGAGGTGGCAAACATGAAAATTATGATGCTAATGGAATGTGACATGGAACAAAAATATATTACTATCAAGTTCAATCCAATGTACATGGTCTATCCCATTCTCAAGATATAACATCAATTGGATATGACAACAATCGAAAATGATACTAATTGAAACCAATTGAATATGACAACTGAAAGTCCGGGGATCCGAACCCTAGAGGGGGGTGGTGAATAGGGTGAGCTTTAATTATGACCAATTTTAATCAATTTTAACTTCTTTAAATTAAACTAGTCACAAGTGATGATTATCAAACAAAATGCGGAAGCTTAATAAAAACAATCACCACAAAGCAAGCACCATCACACAAGGATTTATAGTGGTTTGGCCTCAATGCCTACATCCACTACCGGCTTGTGATCCAACACCCCAACGGATTCCCACTATTTATGCTTTTCAATAGGCTAAGCAATAACCTTTACAATGATGTTTTTCAAGGCTTAACATCAACCTATACATTATGCTTTTCTTAGGCTAAGCAATAACCTCTTCAACCAATGGTTGGTTATCTCTCTAAGTAGTGTCTAAAATACACTTGATGGAGATACAATTTAGCTCATTACAATGCCTCTTAATTAGGCGGATATAGAAGTGAAAAACTAATTCATACAGACACACTATGAATGCAAAGATGAATGCTCAATGTGTATGTATGATGTCCTCAATCATTTTTAAAATGAAAGCTCATAAATGTATGCCTAAGGCTTTTGAAAGTTTTAGCTCATAAAAACATTTATGATTGAGGTAAGAATCCTAATCACATGTTAAAAATAACTTGTAAAAGATATACATTTTTAACCTAAACAAGTTGTGAAATTCTAAGTACAAAACATGTGATGGATAGGGATGTCAATCAAATTATCAATGAAGCTCAATATGTGTATGCTATAAGCATAAAACATAAAAAATAGATTTGATTGAAAATAGGGGACAAATCATATGTAATTATAAAATCAACTTGAAAATGATATACCTATCAAAGCAAAGCAAGTTGTGAAACTTTAAAACAAAGTTACATATGATTTTTAAAGATGTTGAATCCAAAATATAAGATATATTTGAAAGTGATTTTCTTATGATGAAAAAGAACAACCATAGATTCAACCAAGTTTAGGAATCATGTTAAATATAATTTCAAAGATTCTTTCATTAACATGATTTACTTAGATTTACCAATTAAAGTACTACTTTGATTGAATCAATGGTGATGGATCCAAAACAATCAATCAATTCAAAACATAAACATGTTAAGGATACAACAAATCATAGTTTATCATGCTACAAAAGATTTACCAAAAATAAAGCAAAGCATGAAAACATATGATTAAGAAAAGTAAAGCTTACTTAGAGATTTAACTTCATTAATCCAAGCTTTAGCTTTCCGAATGACCCCTTTCATCCCTTAGCTCATTCCCCTTTCATTGGCCCCAAAACCTCTCAAGGAGGGCCTTGAAATTGCTAACTTCCGGGAAATGAATGAACTAGTATCTATAGCAAACAACTACCCAAGGGCTCTTCCCCGGTCGACCTGGCCCTTCCTCGGTCGACCTGGCCTGGGACCAAAATTCCCTATAATTGCATATTTTTGCATATTTCAAAGTCTATTCAAGAGGGAACTCTTGGGCCACTAAATCAAGCTTGAAAACATTTTTAAAATCATTCTAAGGGTTTTAAAACGTGAAACATAAAAAGCCTAAAAAGATTTGAAAGATTAAACCATAGGCTTGCTTGATTTTCTAAAACTCCTTTTCAAAACTAATTACATCCAAGATTAAAAAAAAATCATGCATAAATCAATATTTCTTCAAGTCTAAAAACCAATGCATGTAAAAATCAAGATTTCAAGATTTTCTAAAACAATGCATATGTGTGTAAATCAAATGATGCTAGAATGATAATGCATCCATCAAATTGCAATACACAAAATTCCTATCAATCTCCCCCTTTGCAATTTGATGGAAACTTACTCACCACTGAATATTACACACTAATTCTTCAGCTCCCCCTAAGCTGGATAACTCTTGAAATCTCTTGGATGCTTCGTTTCTTAGCTTGGGCTCTTGGACTTTTTCTTCATTCTTCATGATGCTTGGAGCTTGATCATTCTTCAAGCTTTCTTTTCATCTTTCCTTCTTTATGGCCAAGCATCTTGATACTCCCAAAATCCGCGAAACATATACTTTTTGGAAACTAGATATTTCGACGAACATCTCTTCCTTCTTCGTCGAATTCATCCGAGGTCCCGAGAGAGATGATTTCAGCCTAAGTAGATTGTTAGTGGTGGAGCCCACTCCTCACTTGCTACAAGAGGAGACCCTTCCCTTCCATTGTCGTTTTCCAGCACAAGAGAGAGAACTAGGGCTTTGTGAGCAACTCCTTCTTCTTGCCTTCCATCACTCAATCCACTCCCAAACTTGCACCAAGAGGAGATTGGAGGCCACCATCTTCTTCATCTCCTTGAGAGCTTTCTTTCCATAGCTTTTGTGGAGCACACCAACCATTACAAGATTTCCTTAGAGCTTACCATTGCCATTAGAGGACCTTGCAAGTAAGTTTTCCCCCTCATCTTATAGAATTGTTATCTCCTAGCCCTTGAGAAGCTTCACTATTATCCTTGGAACATTTCCTTTCTATTTCATTGTTTTGACTCTTTTAGGGTTTGGTTGTTTTGGGGATTTTTGTCATAGCTTGGATTCCTTGCTTGGGAGACTTGTTAGAGCTTGATTTCATTGACTTGAAGACCTAAGGCAAGTGAATGATTGGATGTTTTAAGTTTTAAATGATTTGGTGAAGCATTTATGGATTTCATGTTTTCATTAATATGCCTATGGTTGAAATAAATGCTCTTGATGGAGAGCCTTATGAATGCATTTATGATCATATAGAAGTGTTGGTTCATAGCAATTAATGTTTCATTGTTTTGTCTTGAATATGTACATTGTGTGAAATGGTTTCCTCTTCTCTTTGCTTGTATGGGATGTGATATGGATGGAGGAGAATGGGATGGATGTAGTTGGGAAACTGAAGTCATTTGGATGGAGATTTATACTCCTTATTTGATGTATGAAAGTGGTTAAAATGAGATTGTAGAAGGAAGAGAAGGAAGACAGCTAAACTCGTCCGGAATCAATTTCTGGACAGTTTGCTCGAGCGACCATGACACTTCGCTCGAGCGATCTGTCCAGAAAAGGGTTCGGGCATTCTAGCAGCTTAGTCGCTCGAGCGGACCCCTGGTCGCTCGAGCGGACATTCCAGAACTCATTCCAGAGAGTTGTTCGTTCGAACGCATTTAAATATTCGCTCGACCCAATGAGTTCGTTCGAGCGACCTCAAATTCACTCGAGCGAACCCACCCAGACCACCATTCCAGCGAGCGACTCGCTCGAGCGAACCCTCCAGTTTGCTCGAGCGATGCGGTTCGTCTGGCATAGACTATGTTTGGGACAATGTTCAACTGTTTCAATGGTTGGGTCTATTCTCTGGGAACCCCTCTATATTAAGGAGATTTATCAAGCATTGTATGAGGCCATTTGAGGAAGAAACCATATCACCAAGATTTCATTCGAAGTTTTGAAACTTTAAGGTGTATAAGGAGCCCGGGATGTCTTCTAACTCAAGGAGTACCAAGTCTTTATTATAATCGACATACGGGACCCCTATACACTAAATAGATCTTAAAACCAGTATTTTATACGAAATTGTTATAGCTCATTGTTTCACCTTATTGCAAGATTTATCTTTCATGATGTGTTTTCCCGAAGGCAGGATAGTTACACTAGTAACAGTGATTTGTCCCGAGATATATTACCCGACTTGGAACGAAAATGTGCCCTTGTGCACCCCGTCTTACTCATTTATATATTGTACTCGATTTACTTGCATAAGTCTCAATTTGGTATTTAACCTATGTGTCGGCATCACTAAGCTTGGATACCTTGTCGGTTTGATCCACCGACTTGGAGATCCCTCTCCCATCCCGCCAGCTGCAGTTTAGATCCCGATACTCGGTCATTACCGTGGTCCCGTCCCGATACCCGGTTCGCTACCGTGGTCCCGTCCCGTATATTTATATTGTGTATATGATTTGCGTTGAATCTCCTCACCTTGTGTGACTGAGACCAACGTCCCGTGATACTGTTGTCACTTTAGTGACAGAGGACTTAGCTTTATGTGATTGCCATCTCGTGAGTTCCCGATCCCTTGGTTACCTCATATGTTTTATCTTGTTTACATATTTTCTAGCAAATGATTGATCTATTTTGTGAGAGTTCTTGCTTAAACAGATTTCCTTGCTTTTCGAGATATTTCATCTATTATATGTTGTTGTATCTTTTCACTCTCTTACCAGACCGTCGTGTCTGATACATTTGCTTTGGTACTCAGGTCTGTTAGGGATTTTGTATTTTCAATTTGATGGATGCATGTGTTGGAATTTGAGATTCTTCGAGACAATTAATGAAGAGTTAAAAATGATTATGCGTTGGAATTATTGTCAACACATTGTCACAAGCATTGCAAACAAGTCAGAGGCCATGGAGACAGAGGTTTCACGAGCTAGAGCGCGACTATGCAATTTCCAAACAGCAGCAGACAGCAGCCTCGCGCGCTCGAGCGCGTGAAGGTGCGCTCGAGCGCGCACAGTCGGATTCAGCCAAAGTCGAGACAGCAGTCTCGCGCGCTCGAGCGCGTGAGCGGAGAATTTTTAGGATCTTCACGATTTCGTATTTCTTTGATGGAAATCTATGTTTAAGATGACCTAATCTTATTTAAGAGGAGATTAGACTCGTGGAAGGGTGTGGGGGAAGTATCTCTTCTATCAAACAAAGGTGAGGAGAGTTTTTCAAGAGAGATTTAGAGAGAAGAGTGATTGTGAGAAGAAGGTGCTGCTGGGATTGCTGTGTTGCAGGTTTCTACAGCAAGTGTGGACGAGAATGTGCTCATGAAGATGATGATTCGTTCATAGATAAGTGTCTCTCTGTTTATAACTTAAAATTCAATTTGTAAGGGATTGAGAGAGAGAGATTGTAGAGGGGAAGGGCTGTAGAAAGAACTAAACTCTTATTCTGTAAAACATCAAGTGGGTGCTTGGTGTTGGGGATTTGGTGATCCTGTCTGTTGGTGCAGACATATTGGAAAGGGAGTAGGTGCTTCCTAGATAGTGGGTGCTATCTGAAACTCAAGGGTGGGTGCTCTTTGTCGTTGGTGCGACTAAATAGATTCAGACCTATTCCGGATCGGTGTTCGGAAAGTCTTTGAACCGTGGACGTAGCCTTTTTGGTGAACCACGTTAAATCTGTTGTCCGTGTGTGTGATTTGATCTTTTGTTGTTGAAATTGGACCTGATTTTAGAGATCACTGATTCACCCCCCCCTCTCAGTGATCGCGATATCCAACAATTGGTATCAGAGCCCGGCTCCCTTGATAAGCTTAACACGCTGAGGGTGATCTATTGTCAAATCACATGGCATCTAATACAGGGAATATGAAAGCACCTTTGTTTGATGGCTCTAATTACTCCTTCTGGAAGATCAGAATGCAGGCCTTCATTAAATCACTTGGCTATGATGTCTGGGAGGCTGTCAGAGTCGGTTACAATGCTGCCATCGTACCCACTGATGCTGCAACGAAGAAGTTAGCAGACAACGACTCCAAGGCGCAGAATGCACTCTTTAGTGGTCTTGTGGACAGCGAGCTGGTCAAAGTTATTGCATGCAAAACAGCCAAGGAAATATGGGACAAGTTGCAAAGCATTCATGAAGGTGATGAGAAGATTAAAGAAGCAAAGTTGCAAACCCATCGCTCTCAATTCGAGTCTCTTCGCATGGAGGAAAGCGAGAATATTGATTCTTACTTGCAACGAGTGAATGAAGTCACGAATGACATTCGTGGACTAGGGGAGGAAATTAAGGAACCAGTCATCGTCAAAAAGGTTCTAAGATCTCTTCTTTCCCGGTTTGATTCCAAAGTCTCTGCCATTGAAGAAGCTAAGGATCTGAATGCCTTCACCATGGATGAATTGCATGGTACACTCACTGCCTACGAGATGCGCATAGGCAAGACATCATCATCTGATAGAGAAGCGGCCTTCAAAGCTCAGAAGAAAGGGAAAGAAATTACTGGTCATGAGGCTGATACTAAAGATGATGAGCTTGAGGCTCAATTTGTTAGAAAGCTGAAGAAAGGAAGCAATGGAAAGTACAAAGGGAAGCTACCCTTTAAATGCTTCAATTGTGGAGGTGTTGGCCATTTTGCTGCCAAGTGTCCGCTGAAAGAAGACAATGATAATGACTCTTATACTGATAAGAGTAAAAGGAAGAAAAATTTCAGAAAAGGGGGCAAAGCACAAACCTTTATAAGCCAACAAGATGACAGCACATCTGAAACTTCAAACGATGATGAATCAACTGAAGCTCTCTTCATGGTTACTGTTGAAGAAGAAGAGGAGCAAGAGCTGGAAGAAGAAGAGGAGGCCGAGGTCAATCTTGAAGAAGAACTCATTGCTGCACTTGAGGAGCTTAGCATGGAGCGTAAAACAAGTAAGAAAAATCTGAAACTTCTCCATGAATCTGAAAGTTCAGTTATTGCTTTGAAAACTCAAGTTGAAGAATATAAAAGAATGGTGGAAGTCCTTGAAAATCAAATAAGTATCAAAAAGGAAGAGGCTATGAAACTTGAAACTGAAATCGCTAGAGCAAAGGCTGAAAACTTGGAAAGTAGACAAAAACTCAAAGCGCTCCAAGCGATTGAAGGGACAATGAAACTCAATGAAATTCTGAAAGTTCAAAAGCCCTTCCACAATAAATTTGGTATTGGATTTGAGATCGGAGAATCCTCTAAGGCTACACCTTCTTTGTCTATGAAACAAAGTGCTATACCTCTCAAGGCCACAAAGCTTCAAATTCAGCCTAGTATTGAGATGGTAAATAAGAAAAGGTTTGTGGAGTTTAATCAGCCACCTAAGAAAGGAAGGATGTTCAGATTCTACGGTTATTGCTTTCATTGTAATAGATATGGTCATAAAAGAACTGATTGTAGATTCTATGTGAGAAACAGTCCTTTAGTGACTAGGAACCCTTTTTCAATCCTAAACGGCCACAAAATTGAGTGCCATAAGTGTTATAATTATGGACACTTGGCTAGGGATTGTAGATTGCCTATTACTAACCAATTTCAGGTTGAAAAGAAACCCAAGTTAGTCAAGGCTTGGAGGGCAAAGAAAAGTGCAGAAAATACCAAGGAATCGCTCATTGTGCAAATGGCATTCAATGCACAAAAGAAGGCAGCACCATGGGTCCTTGATAGTGGCTGTTCAAGCCATATGACAGGTGATAAAGATAAATTCATCAAATTACAGCACTATGAAGGCGGATCAGTGAAGTTTGGTAACAATGATGGTGCCAAGATCTGCGGAAAAGGTGTTGTTCAGCTAATGGCAAACAAGATCAAATCAGAAGAAGTCTTATATGTGTCTGGACTGAGACACAACTTGCTAAGTGTGAGCCAGATCTGTGACAAGGGCCACGAAGTTGCCTTCACAAAGAATG
The DNA here is from genome assembly GCA_038049695.1 of Cinnamomum chago. NCBI lineage: Eukaryota > Viridiplantae > Streptophyta > Magnoliopsida > Laurales > Lauraceae > Cinnamomum > Cinnamomum chago. The sequence goes on from CP142458.1 coordinate 43,427,701, forward strand.
GGTTTGTTATCAAGAAGTGTAGCAACGGCAAAACAGTGGCTACTGGATCTAGGACTGCTGGGAATCTCTATACATTGTCAGATGGAGCTGAAAAGACTTGCTTAATAAGTCGGACAGAGGAAAGTTGGTTGTGGCACAAACGCCTAGGACATCTAAGTTTTGATAACATGTCAAAAATTTGCAAATCAAAGGCTGTAAGAGGTATGTCTACAGTTGAAAAGCCTTCCAACCCCATTTGTGATTCCTGTCAAAAGGGAAAGCAAACGAGGGTAATGTTCAAGTCAAAGGAGCATCATTCAAAGAAACCTCTTGAGCTAGTGCACACTGATCTCTGTGGTCCTATGCGAACTCGAAGCACCAATGGAGATAAGTATTTCATGTTATGCATTGATGATTATACTCGTATGACATGGGTATTGTTTCTTAAGCATAAACATCAAGCACTTGATCGGTTCAAAGTGTTTAAAGCACAGGCTGAGAACATGCTAGGGAAGCGAATCAAGACGCTAAGGTCTGATCGTGGAGGCGAATTCACATCTGAAGAATTTACCAAGTTCTGTGAGCATCATGGCATTCAACGGCAATACTCAGCCCCTAGAACTCCACAGCAGAATGGAGTTGTTGAACGCAAGAACCGCACCGTGCAGGAGATGGCACGCACTATGCTGGTTGAGAGCAAATTGGCTAATAAATACTGGAAGGAAGCAATTCATACGGCTGTATACATTCAGAATCGATGCTTGATCAGGCCACATGAAGACAAAACTCCCTATGAGCTATGGTTTGGAAGAAAAGCAATAGTCAAGCACTTCAGAGTCTTCGGTAGCAAGTGTTATATCAAGCGGCTCGAACAAAATCCAGGAAAATTCGAGGAAAGAGCTGATGAAGGTATATTTCTGGGTTACTCCTCCTCTAGTAAGGCTTACCGGTGTCTTAACAAAAGGACCAGAAAGATCATAGAAAGTGCTGATGTTAGAATTAATGAACATCATGAATCCATGCCTATGTCTAGTGAAGGAAGCACAATTTATGAAAATCTCTCTGAATCAGAGAATGAAAGGTCTGAATCCAATACATCAAGGGATAGTTCAGAAGTCACCTCTCCTACTAAACATAGGACTTGGGTAGAGCACCACCCTAAGGATCAAATCATTGGAGATCCTCAGGCCGGTGTTCAAACTAGAGAAAGTGTAGTTAGCAATTACTCACTTGTGTCCACCATTGAACCCAAGACTGTGGCTGAAGCCAGTCTCGATGAAAGTTGGTTGAAAGCTATGCATGAGGAGTTGGAGCAAATAGAGAAGAACTCCACATGGGAACTAGTTCCTAGACCTACTGATAAGAATGTTATTGGTACTAAATGGGTCTTTCGGAATAAGTTGAATGAAGATGGTCAGGTCATAAGAAACAAAGCAAGGTTGGTTTGTAAAGGCTATGCTCAAGTTGAAGGCATAGATTTTGAAGAGACCTTTGCACCGGTGGCTCGTCTGGAAGCCATTCGTATGTTTCTTGCATTGGCTGCATACAAAACCTTCAAGGTTTTTCAGATGGATGTAAAGTCAGCTTTCTTGAATGGATTACTGGAAGAAGAGGTATACATTGAGCAACCTGATGGTTTTCTCATTAGCAAAAATTCAGACCTAGTGTGCAAGCTGAACAAAGCTCTTTATGGACTGAAGCAAGCGCCAAGGGCGTGGTATGCAAGACTAGACCTCTATCTCCGCAAGATCGGTTTTGGAAAAGGACTGGTTGATAGCAATCTTTATGTCAAAACAGAGTTAAGCAAACAGCTGGTTGTTATCGTTTATGTCGATGACATAATCTTTGGCGGAAATGATGAAGAATTGTGCAGGAATTTTGCTGAAGAGATGAAGAAAGAATTTGAGATGTCAATGCTTGGAGAACTGAAGTTCTTTCTTGGTTTGCAAGTTCAGCAGCTGAATCACGGTATCTTCATATCACAGATGAAGTACATCAAGGAAATGCTGAAGCGTTTTAACATGGAAGACAGCAAGCCAGTGAGCACACCAATGTCAACAAACACAAAGCTAAGCAAAGATGATAAGGGTTCGTCTGTTGATCACACCACCTATCGATCTATGATAGGAAGCTTGCTCTACTTGACTGCTACGAGACCGGATCTTCTACAAGCAGTATGTATGGTGGCTCGATTTCAAGCATCCCCAACTGAAACGCATCTTACAGCAGTAAAAAGGATCTTTCGATATCTGAAAGGTACTATGGAGCTTGGTATCTGGTATCCCAAAGGCAAATCCTTCACTCTTGTTGCATACTCTGACGCCGATTGGGCTGGATGTATAGATGATCGCAAGAGTACAAGCGGTGGCGCATTCTATCTTGGTGAAAGGTTGGTGGCATGGCACAGTAAGAAGCAAGATTCAGTATCCCTTTCGACAGCGGAAGCGGAATATATTGCAGCGGCAACTTGTTGTACGCAAGTGCTGTGGATGCGGCAAATGCTCTCTGATCTAGGAGTTCAAACAACTGATCCTACGCCGATCCTATGTGATAACACGAGTGCAATTCACATCTCTAAGAATCCTGTTCAGCACTCTCGAACGAAGCATGTTGCAATCCGCTATCACTTTCTCAAAGAAAAGGTTGCTGCTGGAGAGGTAAAGTTGGATTATGTTCCAACCACTGAACAAGTAGCTGATATCTTCACAAAGCCTCTACCAAAGGAAGTCTTCGAGTATCTTCGTAAGAAATTGGGAGTTACTCACTCTCCCAAGACTTAGAAGACCTTCGCGCAAGGGGGAGCAAATTTTCAATTTGTTTTTGCTCCTTCCACAGTCCCTTTGGATTTGTTGTCAAAGGGGGAGACAGTGTGGTCATTGAAAGCATGAAGACAGGGGGAGACCTTGGTATGGATTATTGAAGGTCTGTAATGAAGACACTTCAGAAGTTCAGTATGCTCCAAGTAGAAGCTCAGCATGCATGTTCCATGCATGTTCCTAGTGTTGCCAACAATTCCAAAGGGGGAGATTGTTGGAATTTGAGATTCTTCGAGACAATTAATGAAGAGTTAAAAATGATTATGCGTTGGAATTATTGTCAACACATTGTCACAAGCATTGCAAACAAGTCAGAGGCCATGGAGACAGAGGTTTCACGAGCTAGAGCGCGACTATGCAATTTCCAAACAGCAGCAGACAGCAGCCTCGCGCGCTCGAGCGCGTGAAGGTGCGCTCGAGCGCGCACAGTCGGATTCAGCCAAAGTCGAGACAGCAGTCTCGCGCGCTCGAGCGCGTGTAGGTGCGCTCGAGCGCGTGAGCGGAGAATTTTTAGGATCTTCACGATTTCGTATTTCTTTGATGGAAATCTATGTTTAAGATGACCTAATCTTATTTAAGAGGAGATTAGACTCGTGGAAGGGTGTGGGGGAAGTATCTCTTCTATCAAACAAAGGTGAGGAGAGTTTTTCAAGAGAGATTTAGAGAGAAGAGTGATTGTGAGAAGAAGGTGCTGCTGGGATTGCTGTGTTGCAGGTTTCTACAGCAAGTGTGGACGAGAATGTGCTCATGAAGATGATGATTCGTTCATAGATAAGTGTCTCTCTGTTTATAACTTAAAATTCAATTTGTAAGGGATTGAGAGAGAGAGATTGTAGAGGGGAAGGGCTGTAGAAAGAACTAAACTCTTATTCTGTAAAACATCAAGTGGGTGCTTGGTGTTGGGGATTTGGTGATCCTGTCTGTTGGTGCAGACATATTGGAAAGGGAGTAGGTGCTTCCTAGATAGTGGGTGCTATCTGAAACTCAAGGGTGGGTGCTCTTTGTCGTTGGTGCGACTAAATAGATTCAGACCTATTCCGGATCGGTGTTCGGAAAGTCTTTGAACCGTGGACGTAGCCTTTTTGGTGAACCACGTTAAATCTGTTGTCCGTGTGTGTGATTTGATCTTTTGTTGTTGAAATTGGACCTGATTTTAGAGATCACTGATTCACCCCCCCCCCTCTCAGTGATCGCGATATCCAACAGCATGTTCACTTTAGCATCATTTTAGTTTTCACACATGCATTGTTTTAGAAAATCTTGAAATCTGATTTTATACATGCATTGGTTTTTAGTCTTGTAGAATTAATCACTTATGCTTGTTTTGTTTCTAAACTTGGATGCATTGGTTTTAGAATCCAAACTCTTTTGAAAACCTAATTCTTTGTGCTTTACTTTTGAGAAATCAAAATGAGGATTTAGGTTTGTGCCTTGCATATATTCATCATTTTCAGAATCACTTTTGTATGCATTCAAATGTAAAAAGAGTTTTATCAAATCAAGCAAGCCTTTGGTTTCAAAGTTTCAAATCAATTTAGGCTTCTTGTGTTTCATGTTTTTAAACATCTTAGATTGATTTAAAACATGTTTCCAAGCTTGGTTTAGTGGCCCAAAAATCCCCTCCAAGAAAAACCTTCTAATGTGGAAAAAATAAGATTTTTGGTCCCAGGCAGTCGACCTGCAGTGTGGTAGGTCGACCTGCCCAGGGACCCAGGTCGACTTGCCACACTGCAGGTTGACTGGGCTCCTGAAGCTCCAACGGTCATTTTTCTGACCGTTGTGTAGCAGGTCGACCCCCACTGTTGCTAGGTCGACCTGTCACTAGCCGTTGGGCAGTCTTTTAGTATAAAAAGTAGTTCTTTCCTTTGTCAAAGTTGGAGATTTTTAAGCCTTCTTTGAGGCATTTGGAGACAAGACAAAGGGGATGAACTAAGAGAGACCAAAGAGTCTTTTGGAGAGCTAAAGCTTGGATTAATGAAGTGAAATCTCTAAGTAAGCTCTACCTCTCTTAATCATAAGTTATGTGCTTTGTTTAAATTATTGGTAAATGATTTTTAGCATGATAACTATGATGTGTTGAATCCATTCTTCTCTTAATCTTTGATCTAATTAAGATTGGATTCCTCACCTTGGTTTCAATCCAAGTTGTTTTAAAAGCTTTCTTAATCATGCTTAGCCAAAGTCTTTGATTTCCTTTAAAGCATGATTCCTTGTCTTGGTTGAAACCTAATTTGTTGTTTTCATTCATTTAAACTTTAGTTAAATCTTTTGGTTTTGAAAACAACATTGCACATGCATCACATGTTCTAAGTTAGTCATTTTCATACAACTTGTGAGTCTTTGATTTTTATGTCATTAACAAGTTGTTTCTCATACATGTGATTTGCATTAAACTTCAATCAATCTTTTATGAGCCTTAACTTTTGAATTGCTTTAAGCAATATATTAATTGAGCTTTGTTTTTAATTTGATTGAAGTTATCACACACACACATCATGAGCATACATCTTTGCATTCATTTAGTGTTTGTGTGAGTTGATTTATACTTTCATATTAGCCTATTTAAGAGGCAATTTCTTTGAGCTTAATTTGTATCTCTTAGAGTGATCTTTTGTGAAGACACTTTCTTAGAGAAATCTTTATTTGTAAAGGTTATTGCTTAGCCTAAGAAAAACATTGTGTAAAGGTTATTGCTTAGCCTTGAAAAGCATCTTGTAAAGGTTGTGGTTGAGCCTAGTGAAAACAACAGTGTAAGGGTTATTGCTTAGCCTAGTAAAAAGCATAAATAGTGGAAATCCGGTGGGGTGATTGGATCACAAGCCGGTAGTGGACGTAGGCATTGAGGCCGAACCACTATAAACCTTTGTGTTGTGGTGCTTGCTTTTGTGGTGATTGTTTATTTTAGCTTCCGCATATTGTTTGATTAATCATCACATGTGACTAGTTTATCTTAAAGAATTAAAATTTGTCTAAATTGGTCATATTTGTAGCATACCCTATTCACCCCCCCTCTAGGGTTAGGATCCCAGGACTTTCAATTGGTATCAGAGCCTCGTGCTCTATCTTATAGGATCAAGTGTTTGGAACTCTTGATTAGGTGTAAAAACCTAGAGTCTAAACCCTAGTGTTGTGCTTTTATGAAAATCATTAGAATGGACTCCACTATGCTAGACTTTGTAGATTCTTCTAGACCCCTCATTCTTCCTTCTATTGGAGATTCAAACCCTCAAATTAATGAATCTCAATGTGAGTTAAAAGAAGAAGAAAATGATTATGATGAAGATGATCTTCAACAAGCCTATAATGAATTATATACATTATCTTCAAAGCTTGATAAGAGAAATAAAAGTTTAAAAGAAGAATCTAATAGACTAAATATAGAGCTAGTCTCTTCAAAAGATGAACTTAGAGAGAAAGAAGAAGTAATAAAATGTCTAGACTCTAAGTTCATGATCTCTTTAAATAACCTATCTAACATTCAAGATGAACTAAATGAATTAAAGATAGGAAATGATGATCTTAAAAAGGAAAATTTAAATCTAAGAGATCAATTAAAAAGGCAAGACAAAGACTTTAACAATTTAAAATCCAAGTTGATTAAAAGTAAGTTAAAAACCTTAGAACTTGGATCTAATGTTGTTAATGAACTTAAAATTGAATTAAAACTTGCCAATGAAGAGCTAAGTAATTATAAGGAAATTGAAAATGATCTTTTAAAAGTTAAACATGAAAATTCAATCCTTATAACCAAAGTCACTCAACTTGAAGGATATAAACAAAAGTATGAGTGCAAGTTTACCCAAAGTGAAGAAAGACTTGAAAAATTATTTAAATTGGGTAAACCTCATGGAGATAAGACGGGTCTTGGATTTGATAGGAATATTTCACATGACCCTAAATTCACCAACACTTTTGTGAAAGGTGAGTCCTCATTCTCTAGCACTCTCTCTCAAATGTCCAAAACTAAATGTCATTATTGTGGTAAAGAAGGACATTTTAAATTTGAGTGCAAACTAAGAAGAAGAAGCCTTGTGTCCAAACCCATCTTTGAACTCAAAAATGTAGAATCAAAATCTATGAAGGGTAAGACACTAAAAATCAAGAAAGACTCCAAAAAGACTAAACAAGTTAAATCTATTAAAATGGAGTCTCCTAAGATAGATTCTAAGAAGTTTAAACAAGTTAAACCAAGTTTAAAAGAATCTATGAACAAAAAGCTTCTCAACCTATCTCCCTTATATCAACCCATGAAAGAACTTTTGAATAAAGTAACAAAGTTAAATTTAAAATTCAAAAGTCAAATAAAGGGAGAATATAAGAAGAAGAGAAAAATGAACAAATCCCCAAAGAAACAAACTCACCAACATCAAAAGACTAATCACCAATCTAAGCTAAATTTAGTCAAATCTAAATATCATGGTGATAAGTTTAAATTGAAAATTTATCAAGTCAAATCTCCTTTAGTTGGTGAAAATTCCAAACTAGACCTCAAAGTTCAACCCTCTCAAGACCTTAGGTGGATTCCTAAAGTTATCTACTTAGACAAACCTTAAGGCCTTGAACCACCTTGACCAACCTAACCTTTTTAGTTAAATCCTTTTGTTGGTCATGTTGCATTTGCATTTTGTTCTTTCTTAGTTACATTTCTTATAATGCAATGTTTATTTGTGATCAATTGATTTTGTTTTCATGCACCATTCTAAGTTACATATCATGGTTTTTCAAAATCATTTGATTATAATTTCATCATGTTAGATTTGCTTTTTGCTCACATTTAGTTTTATGTTTTGCATTGCATTTCTACATGATCAATTGATTGTGAGTTCAAAAGCTTTCATAGCTAGATTATTCATGATCAATTGCTGTTGAATCATTTGTGTAGATGTCTTGGTAAGAGTTTTTTTTAACAAATGATTTGAATCAATTCAAGTTTTTCCATGGTTTTCTAAGTTATACTTTTATATGGAAAATCATTGTTTTGAAAAATCAACTTGTATGTGTTTCATTTAAGTTATATCTTTTAAAATACAATGTTGAAAATTGATCTTCAAAATCATTCTTTTTATGCTCATTGTTGGATTTTGTTTATCAAAATGATTTGAAGAGTGTTTGAATGGAAATGCTCTATAACATCATTAGTTATAATCATCTAAGTATGTTCCATGTTCTCATTTCCTTTCCTTATGGTTTCATTATCTTAGAATTGGAAATGTATGTTGTTTGCATCTTTGCTTATTTAGTTATTCTTTTTATATGCAAATGACAATTGGTTCCATGTATGGTTGTGATCTTAGTTTTATTTGTAGAAACCATACTAGAACTCAAATCCATCCTCTATGCCTTATAGTCATTTCTTTTTGGATGGTTATGATGTTAATTCATGTAGATTCTCTTGGTGTCAACCTTATACATGTTTCAACTTCATAAGTAGTGTTCTTGATCATATGAAACTCTTTGAAATCCATTCATTGTATTTCTATATGTTTGATGGATATCTTAGATGTTGAATTCATATGATTTTGACACTTTGAAAATTGCATGCTTTACCAAGTCATATCTTTTTGCATTGCAATTTCTCTTGTTCATCACTATACTCATTAGTCATATCTTTAAAAGTGATGAATATCCATTTATGATGCTTGATGGAATTTTGTGTTTGTCACATCCTTGCTCTTTATCATGTTGTCAAATTCAATTGGTTACAATTGGTGTAATGTTCGATTGATTTGATTTCTTGTGAATGTGATAGAACTTGTGTACATTGGATTGAACTTGATAGTTATATATTTGTTCCATGTCACACACCATTAGCATCATAATTTTCATGATTGCCTCCTCCCTTGCTCATATAGGTAAATCTCATGACCACCATGTTTATGTGTTCATAATATTGGTTGGTTAATTGTTGAGGTAGGCTTCATGTTTGAACTTCATTTCACTCATCTTGCACTTTAATAAGTCATATTTATTGATTGAATGAAATGATTTCACAACTTACATAGCATATGATTTTCATAGTTAAATTGATTGATGCTATGTTTAATAAACCCCATTGCATCATGGATAGCTCTATTTTGGATTTTTCCTAATAGTTATATTTTTAAATCCATTTTAGAGTGATTGATTTAATAGTCCAATCCTTGAATCTCAATTGGTATTCTTTGTTTTTCTCCAATTGGTATCCATGATTGCTTTTCTCATTGACCTTGCTTTCTTTTGGTAATTTGATCATATTGAGCCTTATAGTTAAATGAATCTAATCCTTTCCTTGAAGTTGACCCTCAATTGGTAAAACCATCTACTTCTTGAACCAAATAGTTATACCTTGTCAAAAGTTTGACATAAGAAGAGAATGGATTGAGGGGGAGTGTAAACCTTCATAGGAAGTATTAGTTTTGATCAAATTCACCCTTGGAATGCCTTTGAACCCTCAGAGATAACTTCCATACATGATACCCTGTTATGAATTTCATTTTCGATTTCTTTTGTTAACAGGTGCTACTAAAGGTATTTTCCTTGTTTCATGTGTGTAGGTACCTTTGCAATTTAATGTCAAAGGGGGAGAGAGCATTCAAGTTCTCAAAAGGGTGAAGAGAATGTCCAAGCTTCCTAAGGGGAGAGTTGTGTATGATCTTCTACAAGGGGAGAGAATGCATATCTTGCCAAAGGGAGAGAGAGGCATGGTCAAAGGGGGAGAGCAAATAGAAGAAAGAAAGCTTGGGAGCTAAAGAAGATGCTTGGCCATAGAGAGGAAGATGAAAAGAAAGCTTGAAGAATGATCAAGCTCCAACCATCAAGAAGATTGAAGAAAAGATCCCAAGAGCCCAATCTAAGAGGAGGAGCATCCAAGAAGATTTCAAGACTTGTCCAGCTTAGGGGGAGCTGAAGACTTTGTGTGTAATTTCAATGATGAGTAAGTTTCCATCAAATTGCAAAGGGGGAGATTGTTAGGGATTTTGTATTTGCAATTTGATGGATGCATGTTCACTTTAGCATCATTTGAGTTTTCAAGCATGTGTTGTTTTAGAAAATCTTGAAATCTGATTTTATACATGCATTGGTTTTTAGTCTTGTAGAATTAATCACTTATGCTTGTTTTGTTTCTAAACTTGGATGCATTGGTTTTAGAATCCAAACTCTTTTGAAAACCTAATTCTTTGCGCTTTACTTTTGAGAAATCAAATTGAGGATTTAGGTTTGTGCCTTGCATATATTCATCATTTTCAGAATCACTTTTGTATGCATTCAAATGTAAAAAGAGTTTTATCAAATCAAGCAAGCCTTTGGTTTCAAAGTTTCAAATCATTTTAGGCTTTTTGTGTTTCATGTTTTTAAACATCTTAGATTGATTTAAAACATGTTTCCAAGCTTGGTTTAGTGGCCCAAAAATCCCCTCCAAGAAAAACCTTCTAATGTGGAAAAAATAGGATTTTTGGTCCCAGGCAGTCGACCTGCAGTGTCGTAGGTCGACCTGCCCAGGGACCCAGGTCGACCTGCCACACTGCAGGTTGACTGGGCTCCTAAAGCTCCAACGGTCATTTTTCTGACCGTTGTGTGTAGCAGGTCGACCTCCCTGTTGCTAGGTCGACCTGTGACTAGCCGTTGGGCAGTCTTTTAGTATAAAAAGTAGTTCTTTCCTTTGTCAAAGTTGGAGATTTTTAAGCCTTCTTTGAGGCATTTGGAGACAAGACAAAGGGGATGAACTAAGAGAGACCAAAGAGTCTTTTGGAGAGCTAAAGCTTGGATTAATGAAGTTAAATCTCTAAGTAAGCTCTACCTCTCTTAATCATAAGTTATGTGCTTTGTTTAAATTATTGGTAAATGATTTTTAGCATGATAACTATGATGTGTTGAATCCATTCTTCTCTTAATCTTTGATCTAATTAAGATTGGATTCTTCACCTTGGTTTCAATCCAAGTTGTTTTAAAAGCTTTCTTAATCATGCTTAGCCAAAGTCTTTGATTTCCTTTAAAGCATGATTCCTTGTCTTGGTTGAAACCTAATTTGCTGTTTTCATTCATTTAAACTTTAGTTAAATCTTTTGGTTTTGAAAACAACATTGCACATGCATCACATGTTCTAAGTTAGTCATTTTCATACAACTTGTGAGTCTTTGATTTTTTTGTCATTAACAAGTTGTTTCTCATACATGTGATTTGCATTAAACTTCAATCAATCTTTTATGAGCCTTAACCTTTGAATTGCTTTAAGCAATATATTAATTGAGCTTTGTTTTTAATTTGATTGAAGTTATCACACACACACATCATGAGCATACATCTTTGCATTCATTTAGTGTTTGTGTGAGTTGATTTATACTTTCATATTAGCCTATTTAAGAGGCAATGTCTTTGAGCTTAATTTGTATCTCTTAGAGTGATCTTAGAGAAATCTTTATTTGTAAAGGTTATTGCTTGTTAGGGATTTTGTATTTGCAATTTGATGGATGCATTTTCACTTTAGCATCATTTGATTTACACACACTTGGATGGTTTTAGAAAACCTTGAAATCTGGTTTTATACATGCATTGCTTTTAAGATTTGTAAAAGTATTGTTTTATGCATGTTTTGTTTTTATGCTTGGATGCCTTGGTTTTAGAATTCAAACTCTTTTGAAAACCTAATTCTTTGTGCATTACTTTTGAGAAATCATATTGAGAATTTAGGTTTGTGCCTTGCATGCATTCATCATTTTCAGAATCATCGTTGTATGCATTTTCATTTGAAAAGAGTTTTATCAAATCAAGCTAGCCTTTCGTTTTAAAGTTTCGAATCATTTTTGGCTTTGTGTGTTTCATTTTTTTTAAACATCTTAGATTGATTTTAAACATGTTTCCAAGCTTGGTTAAGTGGCCCAAAAATCCCCACAAAGAAACACCTTCAAATATGCAAAAGTTGGGATTTTTTGAACCAAGGGGGTGGTTCGGCAGTGTCGCCGGTCGACCGGCCCAGAGGTCCCGGTCGACCGGGAACACTGCAGGCCAGAAGGGCCCCTGGAGCCCCAACGGTAATTTTTCTGACCGTTGTGTGATCCCGGTCGACCGAGACCTGTTTGCAGGTTGACCGAGGACTAGCCGTTGGACTGTTTTTCATTATAAAGTCCATTCATTTTCCAACGTTCAAGAGGCTTGAACCATGAACTTTTGAGTCCATATTGGAGCCTGTCGCGACCCCGGACCGGGCCCGCGGAACTGATCCGGGATCGGGACCATTAGTGTATAATGATTGAAGGGTCTACATCCACAATATACAATTTATTTAATTTCCCACAGGTGTCCGCGGTGAGGATATCACAACAATCAATGAATATTTCTTCTTGAGTGCGGAAGCATGTAGTAAATCAAATAGTCCAACTATCATTAGTTGAAGACCATAACAATAAGTATAATTACTGTATCAGAATGAGCAATGATATATATAGCAAGTTTCCCCAAGTTGTCAAAGTTAAACAAAATATCAGTTAGTTACATTCCCAACAATAGAGGCCAACAAAGGCCAATACTACAAAAGAATAACCCAAAAGAATAGTTAATAAGTTCCCTCCAAAATGTTACGCCTCTTGGCAACCCGATGTCTACATGACATCGTCAGCACGCCACTCAACTAGAGGTTGCAGCTCACCTACTGCCTCCTCCGGCTCCTCCTCAAGGAAACCGGCAACGGGACCTGAGTACCAAAGCAAATGGGTCAGACACGACGGTCTGGCAAGAGAATGAAAAGATGCAACAATATATAATAGGTGAAATCTCTTGAAAAGCATAGAAATCTGTTTAAACAAGAACTCTCCTAAAAAAGGTAAATCATTTGCTATAAAACAAGTAAAACAAGATAAAATATATGAGGTATCCAAGGAATCGGGAATAACAAGGTGGCAATCACATAAAGCTAAGTCCTCTGTCACTAAAGTGACAACAGTATCACGGGACGTTGATCTCAGTCACACAAGGTGAGGAGAAACAACGTATACATATATACAATATAATTATACGGGAACGGGACCACGGTAGCGAACCGGGTATCGGGACGGGACCACGGTAATAAACCGGGCATAGGGATCCAAACTGCAGCTGGCGGGACGGGAGAGGGATTTCGAAGGCGGTGGATCAAACCGACAAGGTATCCAAGCTTAGTGATGCCGACTCATAGGTCAAAACCAATCGAGACATATGCAAGTAAATCAAGTACAGTAAATAAACGGGTAAAACGGGGGTGCTCAAGGGCACGCTGTCATTTCATGTCGGGCAATACATTTCGAGACGAGTCAATGCTGCTATCATGCTTTCGGGAAAACAACTCATGACATGTAAATCTGGGAAATAGAGAAATATGATGAACTATACCAATTCGGGAAAGATAAATGTTTTAAGATCTATTTGAGTGAATAGGGGTCCCGTATGTCGATCATAGATATGACTTGGTACTCCTTGAGTTTGAAGACATCCCGGGCTCCTTATGCACTTTTACAATTTTCAAAACTTAAAATGAGCTTATGGTTATAACTAGATGTTATGATAGAAAATCAATACTATAAACGGTCCATCCTAAGTATGTTGTCAACCCGGAACCATCGAGCAACCTACTCAGTCACCGAAAGGAATAGAATTCGCGATACCCAAGGAAATAAACTTTGCATTTAGGTATGAAGAGGATATCGTGTCGCTCCATCCCGTTCAAGATTGAATAGATTGAACTTCGATGCATTCCGAACCAACCGTGAAGAGCATCGGCTCAAGACGCTCTCACATATGGTCAAGTGAGTCCAAGGAGGGTAGCCAAGGTCCATAAAAAAAATAAATCTCAAAACCCACTGGACTCAAATTTTTGTACCCGCGCATCAACACAGTTCAGGCAGACCGCATCGCTCGAGCGAATCTAAGGGTTCGCTCGAGCGAACTCATCGGTCGAGCGGATATTTAAATGCGTTCGAGCGACCAAGTTACTGGAATTCCCGAATCCTTTTCTGGACAGGTCGCTCGAGCGAACTGTCATGGTCGCTCGAGCGAACTGTCCAGAAATGGGTTCCGGACCAGTTCAGCTGTCCTCTTTCTCTTCCTTTTTACAACTCTCCTTTAGCCCTTCATATGCATCATAAGAGGGGTCTATTTCTCCCTTCAAACTACAACAAATCCTCCATCAAATCCATCATAATCTCTTCCATCACCCATGCATTCAATACAAGGAGAAAGGAGAAGGGAACCATTTCACAATCTATATAAACATTTGCAATAAAACAAGGAGACATTCAATGCCATAAACCACTACTTCTCCAAGATTATAAATGTGTCATTAATACTTATCAAGAGCATTCATTTCAAAACAAAGCAATAAATGCATATTAATGGGAAATGTCCAAAATCCATGAAAGCTTAGGAAAATCATTCATTCACTTGCCTTAAGTCTTCTAACAATGGAATCAAGCTCTAACAATCTCCAAAGACAATGAATCCAAGCTACAAGGCAAAAACCCCAAATAAAACCCTAAAATGGTCAAACAATGAAATCACAAAGAAATCTTCCAATAATGAGGGTGAAGCTTCTCTAAGGTCCAAGGAATACAATTCTAGAAGATAAAAGGGAAATACTTACTTGTAAGGTCCTCTAATGGACAAGGTAAGCTCAAAGGAAATCCTTGGAATGTGGGTTTTCTCCACAAAACTAACAAGAGGAAGCTCTCAATGAGGTGAAGAAGATGATGATTTCTAATCTTTTCTTGGTGCAAGCTTGAGAGTGGATTGAGTGATGAAAGGCAAGAGCAAGAAGAAGATGAAGAAGAAAGCCCTAACTTTCTCTCTTGTGCTGGAAAAGAAGAATGGAGAAGAAGGGAAATGGCTTCCCTTGTTAACAATGAGTTGGGTTGGGTAGGTCCCGCAACTTAAGAAGCTAAATGGGCTGAAATCATCTCTCTCGGGTCCACGGATGAATTCGACGAAGAAGGAAGAAATGTTCGTCGAAATATCTAGTTTCCAAAAAGTGTATGTTTCGCGGGTTTCGAGAATATTAAGTTTTGGGTACAGATTTGGTGTGCAATGACTGTTTTGCCCTCAAGGCCAAGAATTCGGGTTTCGGGATCTCAAACGAAAACGGGATCAACATAAAAGTTGTCGGGATTAACAATGCCAATAAAACGAGATTAAAACCATAAATGTAAAAATCTCCGATAAATCCTCAATCATATGCAATGTCATGAAAAGGAACCCCCAAAGGGCCCTACTAACACAAAGCCAATCAAAATCCCCAAAACTATATCAGAAGCTATTCCAAACCCATCTTAACCAAAAATCACTAATCAAGCTTAGCACTAACACGCAACTTAATTAGTACTAATCGGGCTCACTCGGGTCGGGGTCTTATAGAGCCAAAGAAAGGGGAAGAAGTTGGAAAGGCTAGAGGGCTATTTGGAAATCAAATGCTTGAGTTTTTAAAAGGTACATCATACTTATCATTTTGATTTCCATTAAAAGTAGAATCAATGCATGTTTAAATCTTTGTATTTTCATTTATGCATGATTTCTAGCTTTTAAAGAGTTGTTTTGCAAACTCATTATCTTCATTGGTATATTAGAATGGTTAGCAATCACTCTCATCTAAATCACATGTGTTCTTAGACTTTAATATTCATACAACTTGTTTTAGTTCATTTCTTTAAGTTGTGTGAATCTTTCATGTGATTAGCATTTACCTTCAATCATCATTTTATTAAGCTTTGATTTTAAAATGCATCATGCATTCATTTAAGAGCTTCATTGTTGAAATTGATTGAAGTAAAGCATTCATACACTTGTGCACACACTTTAGCTTGTTTTAGTGTATGTTTGTAATTTGATTTACACTTTCATATTAGCCTATTTAAGAGGCAACATCATTGTGCTTAAATTGTATCTCTTAGAGTGATCTTTTGTGAAGACACTTTCTTAGATAAATCTTTATTGTGTAAAGGTTATTGCTTAGCCTAGGAAAAGCATCTCGTAAAGGTTATTGCTTAGCCTAGGAAAAGCATCTTGTAAAGGTTATTGCTTAGCCTAAGAAAAGCATCTTGTAAAGGTTATTGCTTAGCCTAGAAAAGCACATTGAGAGGTTGTTGTTTAGCCTAGAAAAACTTCATTGTAAGGGTTATTGCTTAGCCTATTGAAAAGCATAAATAGTGGAAATCCGGTGGGGTGATTGGATCACAAGCCAGTAGTGGACGTAGGTGTCGCGACCCCGGACCGGGAAATCCCAATCCGGGATGGGGACTAAGGATGATGTTAATGTGATCCACAACTGTTTAATAATACCATACGATTCATTTAATTTCCCACAGGTGTCCGCGGTGAGGATATCATAACCAAAATTGAATATTTCTGTTAAATGCGGAAGCGTGTAGCAAATCAAATAGTAGACTATCTCTAGTCATAAAAGCAATGACATCAAGTGTAAATACCGTATCAGAATGAGCAATGATATATATAGCAAGTTTTCCCAATAGTTGTTAAGGTTAGACAAAATATCATTTATTTACATTCCCCAAAAATAGAGGCCAACAAAGGCCAATATAACAAAATAATAACCCAAAAGAATGGTTAAGTAGATCTCCCAAAATGTTACGCTTCTCAGAGCAATCTGATGTCTACATGACATCGTCAGCACGCCACTCAACTAGAGGTTGCGGTTCGCCTACCGCCTCCTCTGGCTCCTCCTCAAGGAAGCCGACAATGGGACCTGAGTACCAAAGCAAAGGATCAGACACGACGGTCTGGCAAGAGAAAGCAAGGATACAACAATATATAATGTAAGAAATCTCTTGGAAAGCGTGTAAATCTGATTAAGCAATAACTCTCATAAAATAGGTAAATCGTTTGCTATAAAACAAGTAAACAAGATAAAACATATCAGGTATCCAAGGATTCGGGAACTAACAAGGTGGCAATCACATAAAGCTAAGTCCTCTGTCACTAAAGTGACAACAGTATCACGGGACGTTGATCTCAGTCACACAAGGTGAGGAGAAACAACGTATACATATATACAATATACTTATACGGAAACGGGACCACGGTAGCGAACCGGGTATCGGGACGGGACCACGGCATTAGACCGGGTATCGGGATCCAAACTGCAGCTGGCGGGACGGGAGAGGGATTTCCAAGTCAGTGGATCAGACTGACAAGGTATCCAAGCTTAGTGATGCCGACTCATAGGTTAAAACCAATCGAGACATATCAAGTATTCAAGTACAGTCAATAAACGGGTAAAACGGGGGTGCTCAAGGGCACACTGTCTTTCCATATCGGGCAATACATTTCGGGACAATTCACTGTCGCTATTGTAGCTCCAAAGCTTTCGAGAAAACAAGTCATGCGATGAAATTCCTGGGAATGAGGTGAAACAATGCACTATAATGAAATTCGGGCAAAATATCAATTTAGAAATCCAATCATGTGAATAGGGGTCCCGTATGTCTATTATAGCCCTTACTTGGTACTCTTTGAGTTTTGAGACATTCCGGGCTCCTTATGCACTTCTACGATTTTTCCAAAATTCCGAATGACATATTTGTGATGTGTTTCCTTTCACGGAGGCCTTGTACAATGCCTCGAGGATCTCCTTCAACTGATAAAGCTCAGTGCTCGATCGAACCGGAGAAATTGGCTCGAATGAGGAATTCTCTGAAATCTGGGGAATTTCGGTCACCTGGGGTCACCTGGCGGTTAGCCGCCGCTGGGGCATGCGGCTAGCCGCTGGATGACCGCCCAGCTGACCGCCACTGTGCTGCAGGAAATACAGCTTACTGGAAGGCTGACCGCCCAAATACGGTTACCTGGCGGTTAGCCGCTGATGCGTTCGGCGGTTAGCCGCTGGGTAACCGTGGAGTTGACCGGATTTCAGGGGAGATTTCTGATGCTCTCGGAAAAGGTAACCGTGAATGGCGGTTGGCTGGCGGTTAGCCGCCGATGTACCCGACGGTTAGCCGCTGGCTAACCGTGAGGCTGACCGCATTCGGAGGTGGAAAATGAAACTCTCTGGGAAAGTCACCGTGAACGGCGGTTGGCTGGCGGTTAACCGCCGGTGGGTTCGGCGGTTAGCCGCTGGCTAACCGTGAGCTGACCGCCCGGTACAGAAAAGCTCACTGTGTTCAGTTTTGAGTCATTTTCTTCCTCCAAACCCTCTTCCTCACATCCACCAAGTCCTACAATTAACAATGAGCTAATAACTCCCCCAATGCATCTCTTTACACTTCTCCAAATCCCCATTAGGAGTGCTCTCCATCACTTCTTCCATGTCAGGTCCAATGCAAAGAAGAAGGGAAGTAAACCATTTCACAAACATACATCTAAGCTATCCCAAGGACAATAAATGCTCTACTAACATGTTTATGAAACCTTGAATGAAACTATCAAGATACATTATGAGCATTTATTTCAAACAAACCTCATTAAATGAAAGCATGGAAAATCCATAAAGACTACACCAACTCATTTCAAAATTTAAAACATCCAATCATTCACTTGCCTCTAGTCCAAGCTAGCTGAAAACAAGTCTTTGATCACCTCTATTGCTCAAAGCCAAGCTACAATCAAAAATCCCCAAAACAACCCTAAAATGGGTTACACCAAGATTGAAAATGAAAGAGCTTTCAATAATGCACATGTAGAATCTCAATGGCTAGAGGAACACTAATCTAAGAGATGGAAATGATCACTTACTTGGATGACCTTCAAATGAGGAGAACTAGTTCAAAGAAGATCTCAATGTTGATGAATCCCTCCACAATTAGTATCAATGGATAGCTTGTGAGATGAGGGAGTGATTGGTGAGTTCTAATGCTTGATCTATGAACTATTGGTGTGGCTTGGAGATGAAGAAGCAAGAAGAAGAAGAAGAAGAGAACCACAAGAGCAAACCCTAGGCTCAGTGGCTGTGCTGGAGCAATGGAGAATGAAGTGAATGGGACAGTGGCTTCCCTTTTGTTAACACTTGAGGGGTTGGGTCCCACAACTTAAGGGACTTGATTGGCTGAGATCATCTCTATCGGGGCTTCTAATGAATTCGACGAAGGAGAGATAAATGGTCGCCGAAATATCTAGTTTTCAAAAATTACATGTTTCACGGGTTTCGAGAATATCGAGTTTTGGGTGCAGATTTGGTGTGAAATGACTGTTTTACCCTCTAGGCTATGAAATCAGGTTTCGGGGTCTCGAATGAAGACGGCATCAGCATGAAAGTTGTCGAGATCTACAAGATGCATGCAACGGGCCAAAAACATAATTCACAATAAATCGGGAAATTCCTCGAGAAAATACAAAGCCGAAAAGGGAACCCCCAAAGGGCCCCACAAGTTACCAAAGCAAATCAAGACAATCGAATTAGCCCAAAACCATAATCAAAGCTAATCCAAACCCAACTTAACCAGAAACACTAATCAAGCTTAGCACTAACACGCAACTTAATTAGCACTAATCGGGTTCACTCGGGTCGGGGTCTTACAGTAGGCATTGAGGCTGAACCACTATAAACCTTGGTGTTGTGGTGCTTGCATTTGTGGTGATTGTTTATTTTAGCTTCCGTATTTTGTTTGATTAATCATCACATGTGACTAGTTTATGTTAAGAATTTAATATTTGTTTAAATTGGCCATATTTGTAGCACACCCTATTCACCCTCCCTCTAGGGTTAGGACCCAAGGACTTTCAATTGGTATCAGAGCCTCGTGCTCTATTTTATTGGATCAAGTGTTTGAAACTCTTGATTAGGTGTAAAAACCTTGAGTCAAAACCCTAGAGTTGTCCTTGCATGAAAATCATTAGAATGGACTCCACTATGCTAGACTTTGTAGATTCTTCTAGACCCCTCATTCTTCCTTCTATTGGAGATTCAAACCCTCAAATGAATGAATCTCAATATGAGTTAAAAGAAGAAGAAAATGACTACGATGAAGATGATATTCAACAAGCCTATAATGAATTATATAAAGTATCCTTAAAGCTTGAGAAGAAGAACAAAAGTTTAAGAGAAGAATCTATGAATCTTAACAAAGAGCTAGTCTCTTCTAAAGATGAACTTAGAGAGAAAGAAGAAGTAATAAATTGCGTTGAATCTAAGTTCATGATCTCTTTAAATAATCTATCTAACATTCAAGATGAACTAAAAGAATTAAAGATGGATTATGATAATGTCAATAAGGAAAATTTAAATCTAAGAGATCAAAGAAAAAGGCAAGACAAAGACTTTAGCAATTTAGAAGCCAAGTTGATTAAAAGTAAGTTAAAAACCAAAGAACTTGGATCTAATGTTGTTAATGAACTAAATCATGAATTAAAACTTGCCAATGAAGAGCTAAGCAAATATAAGGAAATTGAAAATGAACTTTCAAAAGTCAAAAATGAAAATTCAATCCTTATAACCAAAGTCACTCAACTTGAAGGGTATAAACAAAAGTATGAGTGCAAGTTTACCCAAAGTGAAGAAAGACTTGAAAAATTATTTAAATTGGGTAAATCTCATGGAGATAGGACGGGTCTTGGATTTAATAGGAATATGTCACATGACCCTAAATTCACCAACACTTTTGTGAAAAGTGAGTCCTCTTTCTCTAGCACTCTTTCTCCAATGCCCAAAACTAAATGTCATTATTGTGGTAAAGTAGGACATTTCAAATTTGAGTGCAAACTAAGAAGAAGCCATGTGTCTAAACCCCTCCTTGAACCCAAAAAGGTAGAATCTAAATCTATGAAGGGTAAGACACTAAAAATCAAGAAAGACTCCAAAAAGACTAAACAAGTTAAATCTATTAAAATGGAGTCTCCAAAGATAGATTCTAAAAAGGTTAAACAAGTCAAACCAAGTTTAAAAGAATCTATAAACAAAAAGCTTCTCAACCTATCTCCCTTATATAAACCCATGAAAGAACTTTTGAATAAAGTAACAAAGTTAAATTTAAAATTCAAAGTCAAGTAAAGGGAGAAAATAAGAAGAAAAGAAAAGTGAATCAATCCCCAAAGAAACAAACTCACCAACTTCAAAAGACTAATCACCAATCTAAGCTAAATTTAGTCAAATCTAAATATCATGGTGATAAGTTTAAATTGAAAATTTATCAAGTCAAATCTCCTTTAGTTGGTGAGAAGTCCAAAATAGACCTCAAAGTTCAACCCTCCCAAGACCTTAGGTGGATTCCTAAAGTTATCTACTTAGACAAACCTTAAGGCCTTGAACCTCATTGACCAACCTATTCTTTTTAAGTTAAATCACTTTGTTGGTCATGTTGCATTTGCATTTTGTTTCTCTCTAGTTTCATCTATTAAAATGCATTGTTTCTTTATGATCAATTGATTTTGTTTTCATGCACCATTCTTGTTACATATCATGGTTTTCAAAATATTTTGATTATAATTTCATCATGTTTGATTTGCTTTTTGCACACATATGTCTTGCATTGCATTTCTTTACATGATTAATTGATTGTGATTTTAAAAGCTTTCATAGCTAATTTATTCATGATCAATTGTTGTTGAATCATTTGTGTAGATGTCATAGTAAGATTATTTGAACAAATGATTTGAATCAATTCAAGTTTTTTCATGGATTTCTAAGTTACACTTTTATATGGAAAATCATTGTTTTGAAAAATCAACTTGTATGTGTTTCATTTAAGTTATATCTTTTAAAATACAATGTTGAAAATTGATCTTCAAAATCATTCTTTTTATGCTCATTGTTGGATTTTGTTTATCAAAATGATTTGAAGATTGTTTGAATGGAAATGCTCTATAACATCATTAGTTATATTCATCTAAGCATGTTCCATGTTCTCATTTCCTTTCCTTTTGGTTTCATTATCTTAGAATTGGAAATGAATGTTGTTTGCATCTTTGCTAATTTAGTTATTCTTTTCTCTATGCAAATGACAATTGGTTCCATGTATGGTTGTGATCTTAGTTACATTTGTAGAAACCATATTAGAACCCAAATCCATCCTCTATGCCTTCTAGTCATTTCTTTTTGGATGGTTATGATGTTGATTCATGTAGATTCTCTTGGTGTCATCCTTATACATGTTTCAACTTCATAAGTAGTGATCTTAATCATATGAAACTCTTTGAAACCCATTTCTCATATTTCTATATGTTTGATGGATATTTTAGATGTTGAATTCATATGATTTTGACACTTTGGAAATTGCATGCTTTACCAAGTTATATCCTTTTCATTGCAATTTGCCTTGTTCATCACTATGCTCTTTAGTCATATCTTTAAAAGTGATGAATATGCTTTTATGATGCTTGATGGGATGTTGTGTTTGTCACATTCTTGCTCTTAATCATGTTGTCAAATTCAATTGGTTTCTTTTGGTATAATTTATGATTGATTTGATTTCTTGTGATTGTGATAGACCTTGTCTACAATGGATTGAACTTGATAGTTATATATCTGTTCCATGTCACACACCATTGGCATCATAATGTTCATGATTGCCGCCTCTCTTGCTCATATAGGTATATCTCATGACCACCATGTTTATGTGTTCATAATATTGGGTGGTTATTAGTTGAGGTTGGCTTCATGATTGAATTTCATTTCACTCATTCTTGCACATTAATAGTCATATTTATTGTTTGAATGAAATGATTTCAAAACTTACATAGCATATGATTTTCATAGTTAAATTATTTAATGCTATGTTTAGTAAACCCCATTGCATCATGGATAGCTCTAATTTGGATTTCTTAATAGTTATATTCTTTATAACTCCATTTTAGAGTGATTGATTTAATAGTCTTATCCTTAAATCTCAATTGGTACTCTTTGTTTTTCCAATTGGTATCCATGATCGCTTTTCCCATTGACCTTGCTCTCTTTTGGTAATTTGATCATATGAGCCTTATAGTTAAACGAATCTAATCCTTTCCTTGAAGTTGACCCTCATTTGGTTAAACCATCTACTTCTTGAACCAAATAGTTATATCTTGTCAAAAGTTTGACAAAAGAAGAGAATGGATTGAGGGGGAGTGTAAACCTTCATAGGAAGTATTAGTTTTGATCAAATTGACCCTTGGATTGCCTTTGAACCCTTAGAGTCTTCTTCCATACATGATAGCCTGTTATGATTATCATTTTCGATTTCTTTTGTTAACAGGTGCTACTAAAGGTATTTTCCTTATTTCATGTGTGTTGGTACCTTTGCAATTTAATGTCAAAGGGGGAGAGAGAGAGTTCAAGTACTCAAAGATCTCCTACTCTTCAAAGGGGGAAAGAGCATGTTCAAGCTTCCTAAGGGGAGATGTTGTATGATCTTCTACAGGGGGAGAGAATGCATATCTTGCCAAAGGGAGAGAGAGGCATGGTCAAAGGGGGAGAACAAATAGAAGAAAGAAAGCTTGGAGCTAAAGAAGATGCTTGGCCATAGAGAGGAAGATGAAAAGAAAGCTTGAATAATGATCAAGCTCCAAGCATCAAGAAGATTGAAGAAAAGAGCCCAAGAGCCCAAGCTAAGAGGAGGAGCATCCAAGAATATTTCAAGACTTGTCCAGCTTAGGGGGAGCTGAAGACTAAGTGTGTAATTTCAATGATGAGTAAGTTGCCATCAAATTTCAAAGGGGGAGATTGTTAGGGATTTTGTATTTGCAATTTGATGGATGCATTTTCACTTTAGCATCATTTGATTTACACACACTTGCATGGTTTTAGAAAACCTTGAAATCTGGTTTTATACATGCATTGCTTTTAAGATTTGTAAAAGTATTGTTTTATGCATGTTTTGTTTTTATGCTTGGATGCCTTGGTTTTAGAATTCAAACTCTTTTGAAAACCTAATTCTTTGTGCATTACTTTTGAGAAATCATATTGAGAATTTAGGTTTGTGCCTTGCATGCATTCATCATTTTCAGAATCATCTTTGTATGCATTTTCATTTGAAAAGAGTTTTATCAAATCAAGCTAGCCTTTGGTTTTAAAGTTTCGAATCATTTTTGGCTTTGTGTGTTTCATGTTTTTTAAACATCTTAGATTGATTTTAAACATGTTTCCAAGCTTGGTTAAGTGGCCCAAAAATCCCCACAAAGAAACACCTTCAAATATGCAAAAGTTGGGATTTTTTGAACCAGGGGGGTGGTTCGGCAGTGTCGCCGGTCGACCGGCCCAGAGGTCCCGGTCGACCGGGAACACTGCAGGCCAGAAGGGACCCTGGAGCCCCAACGGTAATTTTTCTGACCGCTGTGTGATCCCGGTCGACCGAGACCTGTTTACAGGTCAACCGAGGACTAGCCGTTGGACTGTTTTTCATTATAAAGTCCATTCATTTTCCAACTTTCAAGAGGCTTGAACCATGAACTTTTGAGTCCATATTGGAGCCAAAGAAAGGGGAAGAAGTTGGAAAGGCTAGAGGGCTATTTGGAAATCAAATGCTTGAGTTTTTAAAAGGTACATCATACTTATCATTTTGATTTCCATTAAAAGTAGAATCAATGCATGTTTAAATCTTTGTATTTTCATTTATGCATGATTTCTAGCTTTTAAAGAGTTGTTTTGCAAACTCATTATCTTCATTGGTATATTAGAATGGTTAGCAATCACTCTCATCTAAATCACATGTGTTCTTAGACTTTAATATTCATACAACTTGTTTTAGTTCATTTCTTTAAGTTGTGTGAATCTTTCATGTGATTAGCATTTACCTTCAATCATCATTTTATTAAGCTTTGATTTTAAAATGCATCATGCATTCATTTAAGAGCTTCATTGTTGAAATTGATTGAAGTAAAGCATTCATACACTTGTGCACACACTTTAGCTTGTTTTAGTGTATGTTTGTAATTTGATTTACACTTTCATATTAGCCTATTTAAGAGGCAACATCATTGTGCTTAAATTGTATCTCTTAGAGTGATCTTTTGTGAAGACACTTTCTTAGATAAATCTTTATTGTGTAAAGGTTATTGCTTAGCCTAGGAAAAGCATCTCGTAAAGGTTATTGCTTAGCCTAGGAAAAGCATCTTGTAAAGGTTATTGCTTAGCCTAAGAAAAGCATCTTGTAAAGGTTATTGCTTAGCCTAGAAAAGCACATTGAGAGGTTGTTGTTTAGCCTAGAAAAACTTCATTGTAAGGGTTATTGCTTAGCCTATTGAAAAGCATAAATAGTGGAAATCTGGTGGGGTGATTGGATCACAAGCCGGTAGTGGACGTAGGCATTGAGGCCGAACCACTATAAACCTTGGTGTTGTGGTGCTTGCATTTGTGGTGATTGTTTATTTTAGCTTCCGTATTTTGTTTGATTAATCATCACATGTGACTAGTTTATGTTAAGAATTTAATATTTGTTTAAATTGGTCATATTTGTAGCACACCCTATTCACCCCCCCCCCCTCTAGGGTTAAGATCCAAGGACTTTCATTGCTTAGCCTAAAAAAAGCATTGTGTAAAGGTTATTGCTTAGCCTTGAAAAACATCTTGTAAAGGTTGTTGTTGAGCCTAGTAAAAACAACATTGTAAGGGTTATTGCTTAGCCTAGTAAAAAGCATAAATAGTGGAAATCCGGTGGGGTGATTGGATCACAAGCCGGTAGTGGACGTAGGCATTTAGGTCGAACCACTATAAACCTTTGTGTTGTGGTGCTTGCTTTTGTGGTAATTGTTTATTTTAGCATCCGCATATTGTTTGATTAATCATCACATGTGACTAGTTTATCTTAAAGAATTAAAATTGGTCTAAATTGGTCATATTTGTAGCACACCCTATTCACCCCCCCCCCCCCCTCTAGGGTTAGGATCCCAGGACTTTCAAGGTCCCGTTGCCGATTTCCTTGAGGAGGAGCCAGAGGAGGCGGTAGGTGTGCCGCAACCTCTAGTTGAGTGGCGCGCTGACGATGTCATGTAGACATCAGACTGCTATGAGAAGCGTAACATTTTGGGAGGACTAATTAACCATTCTTTTGGGTTATTGTTTTGTTCATATTGGTCTATGTTGGCCTCTATTCTTGGGAATGTAACTAAATGATATTTTGTCTAACTTTAACAACTTCTGGGAAACATGCTTTAGATCATTGCTCATTCTGATACAGTTTTGATATTTGACGTTAATGCTTTCATGACTAGAGATAGTTGTCTATTTGATTTGCTACATGCTTCCGCACTTAAAAAGAAATATTCCTTGATGGTTGTGATATCCTCACCGCGGACAACTGTGGGAAATTAAATAAAGTGTTTCTTCTTGATGTAGATAATCATCAATCATCATTAATCATTATTCACTAATGTCCCGATCCCGGATTTCCGGTCCGGGGTCGCGACAGACTGGTATCAGAGCGAGACGTGTTTCAAGCAATTAAAAGAAACTAGAAAGCCTAAGGACGTGGCGAGGATCCGTTAGATCTTTCGTTAGCTAGTATCGTGTGAGCAATGTGTGACCCTTTATATTATTATGTGCTAACAACTTGTTTTGCAGCATCATGCCTCCACGTAAGAGAACAGTGAATGGTATTCCTTCTGGCAGTAACAGTGATCACACCGGGCCAGTGGAAGAGGATATAGTTGAGAACAACCCACCAAACCAGTTTCAGGAAATGATGCAAGCCATGCTTGACCAGCAACGTCAAGCCAACGAAAACCAAGCCAGATTGCAAGAACAAATGCTCAGGAGGGAAGAAGACCATGCTAGAGAGATGGCAGAAATGCAGAGGCAATTGCTTGAGGTCTTGCAAAGAAGACCAGATCCGGTTCAACCTCAGCCAGCAATCGTCATAAACCAAAGGCAACATGATCCCAATGCCTTGTTTGAGCGATTCAGGAAGAGAGCTCCGAAGGAATTCCTTGGGGAAGAGGACCCACTAGCTGCAGATGACTGGTTGGAACACACCGAGAACATCTTCGAGATCTTCCAGTGCACGGGAAGTGATAGAGTGAAGCTAGCATCATCCCTTTTAGTTGGCACAACAGACAGATGGTGGAAAACAGTGAGAGAAGAATATAGGACCATGACTGATGCAGAAGTGTGGGCAAACTTCAAGAGGCAGTTTCATGACAAATATGTACCCGCCCACGTCAAGAAGCAAAAGGCTATAGAGTTTCAGCAGTTGGTGCAAGGGGGCATGACAGTCTTAGAATATCTCACCAAGTTCGAGAGATTGTCTAGATATGCCCCAGAGTTGGTAGATACGGTGGAGAAGAAAATCGCTAAATTCTTTGAGGGGCTTAATCCCTTCATTGAAAGAGATGCCACCGGAGTAGTACCACCTACTACTTTTGATGAAGCAGTGAAGAGGGCATACAAATTCGAGAACTTCCACAACAAGATCCTCAGAGTGCAAGGCAAGAGTCCAGCTCAGCAGCAGAATTTCCAGCATCAGAGGAACCATCAGAATAAGAGGCAGAGGACAGGGCCAAATGTGCAGAATCCAGTGGTTTGCATCCACTGTGGGAAGAACCATGCTAGTGCTGAATGTCATACTATCACGGGAGCGTGCTTCAGGTGTGGTTCGATGGACCATAGGATGAGGGATTGCCCTAGGCCAAACAGACAGCAGCAGCAACAAAGGCCACAACGTCCACCACCACCACCACAGCATGAATTGGTTGTCCAAAACCAACCAAGGCCACTTCAGCAGCAAGCACCACAGCAACAACAGTTCAGACCGCAACAGCAGCCACAGCAGCAGGCCCGTCATCAGCAGGGACAGCAGCGTCCACCGCAGCAGAATAAGAATGCACCACATGGCAGGCCACAACAAGCTCAGAACAGGCCACAGCAGCGAGGTCAAATCTACGGGGTCAATAGAGTGGATGCAGAGGCAGCGGGTAACGTAGTGGACGGTACACTTCTTGTTTGTGGGATTAAAGCTATGATTTTGTTTGACCCTGGCTCTACACATTCTTTCGTGTCCCATAAGTTTGCTAAGTTGATTGATATGCATGCTATAGAACTGGAGTTCATTTTGACTGTGGCAACCCCAGGAGGTAAACAAGTTGTTTGTAGAACCTTTTACCCTAATTGCACAGTTCAGATAGGAGAAGTGGTTTTAACCGCAGATCTCATTTCTTTGGAGATGTTTGATTATGATGTCATCCTAGGGATGGATTGGCTGGCAGGGTACCATGCCACAATGAATTGTTTCCATAAGACCCTCACTTTCAAGTTGGTTGAGACACCAACAGGAGTGTCATTTCTGGGAGAGAGGAGGAATCCTCGTGCAGGGTTTGTTTCAGCGTTGAAGGCTGGCAGACTTTTGAGAAGTGGATGTGAAGCTTATTTAGCGTTTATCGCTGAGGATAAACGGTCCCAAGGGGTGGAGGAGATCCCAATTGTTTGGAAATTCCCGGATGTTTTTCCAGAGGAGATTCCAGGTTTGCCACCCATGAGAGAGATTGATTTCACTATCGAGTTGCTACTAGGGACTGCCCCGATATCTATTGCACCTTATAGAATGGCTCCATCGGAGTTGGGAGAGTTGAAGACTCAGTTGCAAGAATTGTTAGACAAAGGTTTTGTGAGACCGAGTGTTTCACCATGGGGAGCCCCAGTCTTGTTTGTTAAGAAGAAGGATGGTTCGATGAGAATGTGTATCGATTACAGAAGATTGAATCAAGTGACCATCAAGAACAAATACCCTTTGCCAAGGATAGATGAATTGTTTGATCAATTGCAAGGTGCATCATACTTTTCGAAGATTGATTTGAGATCTGGTTACCATCAGCTGAGAGTTAGAGAAGCAGATGTGTTGAAAATAGCCTTCCGGACAAGATATGGCCACTGTGAGTTCCTAGTGATGCCATTTGGGTTGACTAATGCACCGGCAGTGTTCATGGCATTGATGAACAAGATATTTGCAGAGTATCTAGATCAGTTTGTTGTAGTGTTTATTGATGACATTTTGGTGTACTCCAAGACCAAGGAAGAGCATGAAGAGCATTTGAGGATTGCATTGCAACTCTTGAGAGAGAATCAGCTGTATGCAAAGCTTAACAAGTGTGAATTTTGGCTAGACCAAGTAGCATTTCTAGGACACATTATCTCAAGAGAAGGTTTGTCAGTGGATCCGTCCAAGATTAAAGCAGTCATCAGTTGGGAAAGACCGAAGAATGTGACAGAAATCAGAAGTTTTCTGGGATTGGCAGGTTATTATCGAAGGTTTGTGAAAGGTTTTTCGTCGATTGCGTCACCTTTGACGAAGTTGACAAGGAAAAATATACCATATGTGTGGACAGAGCAGTGTGAAGAGAGTTTCCAAGAGCTAAAGAAGAGATTGACTACAGCACCAGTCCTTACTTTGCCATCCGGGAGCAGCGGTTTCACCATTTTTACCGATGCTTCGAATGTTGGACTTGGTTGCGTGTTGATGCAAGAAGGAAAAGTGATTGCTTATGGATCTCGACAGTTGAAAGATCACGAGAAGAACTATGCCACCCATGACCTTGAGTTAGCAGCTGTTGTTTTCGCGTTGAAAATGTGGAGACATTACCTCTATGGAGAGCAGTTCGAAGTCCACTCCGACCACCGCAGCTTACAGTACTTGTTTTCACAGAAGGTATTGAACATGAGGCAGAGGAGATGGATGGAATATATCAAGGACTATGATTTTCCAATCAAGTACCACCTGGGGAAGGCCAATGTGGTTGCAGATGCCTTGAGTAGGAAATCAGTAGGATTGGCGAACCTAAGTGGCACTTGTATTTTTGAGCAGTTTGAAGAGTTGAGTTTAGACTTACAGCCTCTAAGGAAGGGTGTTTCGTTAGCTAACATGACGGTGTCAGAACCTTCTTTCATTCAGAAGATCAAGGATAGTCGGTTGCAAGATCCAGAGTTGGGCAAAATTTCAGAGCATATAGCAGAACGTCCTGACTTCCGTTTTGTTGATGGAGTTCTGTACTACCGTGACCGTTTGTGTGTACCTAACATTGAAGATTTGAGGAATGACATCATGACTGAAGCTCATAGCACGAAGTACTCTATGCATCCAGGCGGCACAAAGATGTATCAGAATTTGAAGGGCAGATTTTGGTGGAACAACATGAAGAGAGAGATTGCAGCGTTTGTCTCCCGTTGTATGACCTGTCAGTTGATTAAAGCAGAGCATCAGAGACCTCCAGGGTTGTTACAGCCATTAGAGATCCCGGAATGGAAGTGGGAGCACATTACCATGGACTTTATTTCGGGATTACCGAGGACTAGTAGAGGCAACGATGCAATTTGGGTCATTGTCGACCGTCTCACCAAGTCAGCGCATTTCCTTGCTATGAAGACAGGGAAGAAGATGCACATGCTACCTTTGGCAGAGTTGTTTGTCAGCGAGATCGTTAGTCGTCATGGGCAGCCAGTTTCTATCACTTCTGACCGAGACAGCAGGTTTGTCTTGAGGTTCTGGAAGACATTGCATGAGTCTATGGGCACGAGACTACAGTTTAGCACGGCGTATCACCCTCAGACAGATGGCTAGTCAGAGAGGACGATTCAGACTCTTGAGGATATGCTACGTGCTTGTGTGTTAGATTTCAAGACACAATGGGATGAGACTCTACCGTTGTGTGAATTCGCTTACAATAACAGTTACCACTCAAGTATTGGAATGGCTCCTTTTGAGGCTTTGTATGGCAGAAGATGTAGGACACCTGTTTGTTGGGAAGAAGTCGGTACTCGCAGTTTCCATGGACCGACGATTGTTAGTGAGACCAGCGACAAGATCAAGTTGATTCAAGAACGTCTGAAAGTGTCCCGGAGTAGACAGAAGAGCTATGCAGACTCCCACCGCGGGGATTTACAGTTCAAGGAAGGAGATAAGGTTTTCTTGAAAGTGTCACCTACAAGGGGAACATTGAGATTTGGTCAGAAGGGCAAGTTATCACGGAGATACATTGGACCCTATGACATTGTGAGCAAGATTGGTGACGTGGCCTATAGATTGGCCTTACCACCTGAGTTATCTGGTGTACACAACGTCTTCCATGTGTCTATGTTGAAGAAATATGCCCCCGATCCGTCGCATGCACTCCGGCATGAGCCATTGGAGATCGGAGAGGATGCTACATATGTGGAGAAGCCCGTTGAGATCATCGATACAAAGGAACAAGAGTTGAGGACTTAGACTATTCAGTGGGTGAAGGTATTGTGGGAGAACCATGGACCGGAAGAGGCCACATGGGAATTACGAGATCAAGTTCAGAAGAAATATCCACATCTTCTACCTGAGGTGAGTCTTATAGTTCATTTGGAGGACCAAATGCCCTAAGGGGTGGAGGATGTAAGACCCCGACCCGAGTGAACCCGATTAGTGCTAATTAAGTTGCGTGTTAGTGCTAAGCTTGATTGGTGTTTTTGGCTAAGTTCGGTTTAAATTAGCCTTTGTTATAGTTTTGGGGTATTTTGATTGCCTGGTGTTAGTGGGACCCTTTGGGGGTTTCCTTTTCATGACATTGCACATGATTGAGGATTTATCGGAGATTTTGCATTCATTGTTTTAATCTCGTTTTATCGGTATTGTTAAGCTCTACAACTTTCATGTTGATCCCGTCCCCGTTTGAGATTCCGAAACCCGAATTCTTGGCCTTGAGGGCAAAAACAGTCATTGCACACAAATCTGTACCCAAAACTTGATACTCCCGAAACCCGCGAAACATATACTTTTTGGAAACTAGATATTTCGACGAACATCTCTTCCTTCTTCGTCGAATTCATCCGAGGTCCCGAGAGAGATGATTTCAGCCTAAGTAGATTGTTAGTGGTGGAGCCCACTCCTCACTTGCTACAACAGGAGACCCTTCCCTTCCATTGTCATTTTCCAGCACAAGAGAGAGAACTAGGGCTTTCTGAGCAACTCCTTCTTCTTCTTGCCTTCCATCACTCAATCCACTCCCAAACTTGCACCAAGAGGAGATTGGAGGCCACCATCTTCTTCATCTCCTTGAGAGCTTTCTTTCCATAGCTTTTGTGGAGCACACCAACCATTACAAGATTTCCTTAGAGCTTACCATTGCCATTAGAGGACCTTGCAAGTAAGTTTTCCCCCTCATCTTATAGAATTGTTATCTCCTAGCCCTTGAGAAGCTTCACTATTATCCTTGGAACATTTCCTTTCTATTTCATTGTTTTGACTCTTTTAGGGTTTGGTTGTTTTGGGGATTTTTGTCATAGCTTGGATTCCTTGCTTGGGAGACTTGTTAGAGCTTGATTTCATTGACTTGAAGACCTAAGGCAAGTGAATGATTGGATGTTTTAAGTTTTAAATGATTTGGTGAAGCATTTATGGATTTCATGTTTTCATTAATATGCCTATGGTTGAAATAAATGCTCTTGATGGAGAGCCTTATGAATGCATTTATGATCATATAGAAGTGTTGGTTCATAGCAATTAATGTTTCATTGTTTTGTCTTGAATATGTACATTGTGTGAAATGGTTTCCTCTTCTCTTTGCTTGTATGGGATGTGATATGGATGGAGGAGAATGGGATGGATGTAGTTGGGAAATTGAAGTCATTTGGATGGAGATTTATACTCCTTATTTGATGTATGAAAGTGGTTAAAATGAGATTGTAGAAGGAAGAGAAGGAGGACAGCTAAACTCGTCCGGAATCAATTTCTGGACAGTTCGCTCGAGCGACCATGACACTTCGCTCGAGCGATCTGTCCAGAAAAGGGTTCGGGCATTCCAGCAGCTTGGTCGCTCGAGCGGACCCCTGGTCGCTCGAACGGACATTCCAGAACTCATTCCAGAGAGTTGTTCGTTCGAACGCATTTAAATATTCGCTCGACCCAATGAGTTCGTTCGAGCGACCTCAAATTCGCTCGAGCGAACCCACCCAGACCACCATTCCAGCGAGCGACTCGCTCGAGCGAACCCTCCAGTTCGCTCGAACGATGCGGTTCGTCTGGCATAGACTATTTTTGGGACAATGTTCAACTGTTTCAATGGTTGGGTCTATTCTCTGGGAACCCCTCTATATTAAGGAGATTTATCAAGCATTGTATGAGGCCATTTGAGGAAGAAACCATATCACCAAGATTTCATTCAAAGTTTTGAAACTTCAAGGTGTATAAGGAGCCCGGGATGTCTTCTAACTCAAGGAGTACCAAGTCTTTATTATAATCGACATACGGGACCCCTATACACTAAATAGATCTTAAAACCAGTATTTTATCCGAAATTGTTATAGCTCATAATTTCACCTCATTGCAAGATTTATCTTTCATGATGTGTTTTCCCGAAGGCAGGATAGTTAACTAGTAACAGTGATTTGTCCCGAGATATATTACCCGACTTGGAACGAAAATGTTCCTTTGTGCACCCCGTCTTACTCGTTTATATATTGTACTCGATTTACTTGCATAAGTCTCGATTTGATATTTAACCTATGTGTCGGCATCACTAAGCTTGGACACCTTGTCGGTTTGATCCACCGACTTGGAGATCCCTCTCCCGTCCCGCCAGCTGCAGTTTGGATCCCGATACCCGGTCATTACCGTGGTCCCGTCCCGATACCCGGTTCGCTACCGTGGTCCCGTCCCGTATATTTATATTGTGTATATGATTTGCGTTGAATCTCCTCACCTTGTGTGATTGAGACCAACGTCCCGTGATACTGTTGTCACTTTAGTGACAGAGGACTGAGCTTTATGTGATTGCCATCTCGTGAGTTCCCGATCCCTTGGTTACCTCATATATTTTATCTTGTTTACATATTTTCTAGCAAATGATTGATCTATTTTGTGAGAGTTCTTGCTTAAACAGATTTCCTTGCTTTTCGAGATATTCATCTATTATATGTTGTTGTATCTTTTCACTCTCTTACCAGACCGTCGTGTCTGATACATTTGCTTTGGTACTCAGGTCCCTTTGCCGGTTTCCTTGAGGAGGAGCCAGAGGAGGCGGTAGGTGAGCAGCAACCTCTAGTTGAGTGGCGTACTGACGATGTCATGTAGACATCAGACTGCTATGAGAAGCGTAACATTTTGGGAGGACTAATTAACCATTCTTTTGGGTTATTGTTTTGTTCATATTGGCCTATGTTGGCCTCTATTCTTGGGAATGTAACTAAATGATATTTTGTCTAACTTTAACAACTTCTGGGAAACATGTTTTAGATCATTGCTCATTCTGATACAGTTTTGATATTTGACGTTAATGCTTGCATGACTAGAGATAGTTGTCTATTTGACTTGCTACATGCTTCCGCACTTAAAAAGAAATATTCCTTGATGGTTGTGATATCCTCACCGCGGACACCTGTGAGAAATTAAATAAAGTGTATCTTCTTGATGTAGATAATCATCATTAATCATTATTCACTAATGTCCCGATCCCGGATTCCCGGTCCGGGGTCGCGACAGGTCCGCTCGAGCAACCAAGACTCTGTTTGATCCAAGCGCAGACAGAGAGTTGTCCACTCAAGCGACCATAGGGTCCGCTCGAGCGAACTACCCTCTGTATAATCTGGAGCAAGGCAGAGAGTTGTCCGTTCGAACGTACTTATTATCCGCTCGAACGAACTGTCTCGCTCAAGTAAAGTGTCATCACCTTATAAAGTTCGCTCGAGCGAACCTGCCAGATTCAGGAGGAGAATTATTTCGTTGTGTATTTTCTTGAAGATTGGAAAACTAGACTATGTTAAGGGTTTTGACTTGACATTGTGTAAATGGGACTTCGAAATGCAACCCAACTTCGGGGACACCAATTCTTATATATATTCCGACATTTGGAGTCTCAATTACACAAAGGTCAATTAGCAGCCTTAACAAGTGTTTCACCGTGGGGAGCACCGGTGTTGTTTGTGAAGAAGAAGGATGGAAGTTTGAGAATGTGCATTGACTACAAGAAGTTGAACCATGTGACCGTGAAGAACAAGTATCCACTGCCAAGGATAGATGAATTGTTTGACCAATTGCAAGGAGCAGCCTATTTTTCCAAGATAGACTTGAGGTCAGGGTACCATCAGTTGAGAGTTAGAGACTCAGATGTTTAGAATACAGCTTTTAGAACAAGATATGGGCACTATGAGTTCTAAGTGACACCCTTTGGTTTGACAAATGCACCCGCAGTCTCTATGGCTCTAATGAACAAGGTCTTTGCACCTTATTTGGATCACTCCACGGTAGTATTCATTGATGATGTCCTCGTATATTCCAACAGTAAGAAGGAGCATGAAGAACATTTGAGGACAGCGTTGTTAGGAATTTTGTATTTGCAATTTGATGGATGCATTTGCACTTTAGCATCATTTGATTTACACACACTTGCATAGTTTTAGAAAACCTTGAAATCTGTTTTTATACATGCATTGGTTTTAAACTTGAAGAAATTTTGTATTATGCATGTTTGATTTCTAAACTTGGGTGCATTGGTTTTAGTATCCAAACTCTTTTGAAAACCTAATTCTTTCTGCATTATATTTGGAAAATCATATTGAGAATTTAGGTTTGTGCCTTGCATACATTCATTACTTTCAGAATAAGTTTTGTATGCATTTTCATTTGAAAAGAGTTTTAGAAATCAAGCTAGCCTTTGGTTTTAAACTTTTGAATCTCTTTAGGCGTTTTGTGTTTCATGTTTTTGAACATCTTAGAATCACTTAAAACATGTTACCAAGCTTGATTTAGTGGCCCAAAAATCCTCCCAAAGAAATACCTTCAAATGTGCAAAAGTTGGAATTTTTGCAAAAGGGGAGTGACCTGGCAGTGTCGCCGGTCGACCGAGACCTGCTTCCCGGTCGACCGGGAACACTGTCGGTCGAGTTGCAGGTTTTGTGCTGAAACCTGCCAACGGTCAGAAATATGACCGTTGTGCCTTCCCGGTCGACCGAGACCTGTGTCTAGGTCGACCGAGGACTAGCCGTTGGGCATTTTTGGCTATAAAAATGAGTTCTTTCCTTTGTCCAAAGTTGGAGATTTTTAAGCCTTCTTTGAGGAGATTTGAGACAAGACAAAGGGGATGAACTAAGAGAGACCAAAGGGGTCATTAAGTGAAGCTTAAGCTTGGATCAACTAAGTTAAATCTCCAAGTAAGTTTTACTTTTAATTAATCATTTGTTATGTGCTTTATTTGAACTTTGGAAAATGATTTCAAGCATGATAACAATGATATGTTGAATCCATTCTTCCCTTCATCTTTGATATTCAAGATTGGATTCATCACTTTGATTTCAACCCAAGTTTTGTTTTAAACTTTCTTAATCATGCTTAGCCTAAAACTTTGATTTCTTTTATTGCATGATTATTTCACTTGGTTGAAACTTCCCTTGTTGTTTTCATTCTTTTAATCTTTAGTCAAATTAGTTTTGAAAACAACATTGCACACGCATCACTTGATTAGGCTTAAACACTTTCATACAACTTGTGATCTTTAGATTTTCATATCATTCACAAGTGTGTAATTGTTCAAGTGATTTGCATAGAACTTCAATCATATCTTTTTGTGCCTTAAACTTTCAAATTGCATTAATCATAAATTGATTGAGCTTACTTTTAAACTTGATTGAAGTTTTCACACACACACACTTCATAAGCATACATCTTTGCATTTCTTTGAGTGTTTGTGTGAGTTAGATTTTCATTTTCATATCCTCCTATCTTAGAGGCAAATACATTGAGCTTTAAATTGTATCTCTTAGAGTGATCTTTTGTGAAGACACTTTCTTAGAGAAATCTTTATCTTGTAAGGTTATTGCTTAGCCTAAGAAAAGCATCTTGTAAGGTTATTGCTTAGCCTAAGAAAAGCATTGTGTAAAGGTTATTGCTTAGCCTTGAAAAGCATCTTGTAAAGGTTATTGCTTAGCCTATAAAAGCACATTGAGAGGTTGTTGTTTAGCCTAGAAAAACAACATTGTAAGGGTTATTGCTTAGCCTAGTAAAAAGCATACATAGTGGAAATCCGGTGGGGTGATTGGATCACAAGCCGGTAGTGGACGTAGGCATTGAGGCCGAACCACTATAAACCTTGGTGTTGTGGTGCTTGCATTTGTGGTGATTCATTTATTAGCTTCCGCATATTGTATGGTTAATCATCACATGTGACTAGTTTATGTTAAGTAATTAAAATTTGTTTAAATTGGTCACAATTGTAGCTCACCCTATTCACCCCCCCCTGTCGCGACCCCGGACCGGGCCTACAGGACTGATCTGGGATCGGGACCATTAGTGGATGATGATTGATGATGATTATCTACATCCACAATATACAACTTATTTAATTTCCCACAGGTGTCCGCGGTGAGGATATCACAACTATCAATGAATATTTCTTTTTGAGTGCGGAAGCATGTAGTAAATCAAATAGTAGACTATCTCTAGTCATAAAAGCAATGACATCAAGTGTAAATACTGTATCAAAATGAGCAATGATATATATAGAAAGTTTCCCAAAAGTTGTTAAAGTTAGACAAAACATCATTTAGTTACATCCCCAAAAATAGAGGCCAACAAAGGCCAATACCACAAAAGAATAACCCAAAGAATGGTTAATTAGTTCTCCCAAAATGAAACGCCTCTCATAGCACAATCCGATGTCTACATGACATCGTCAGCACGCCACTCGACTAGAGGTTGCGGCTCACCTACCGCCTCCTCTGGCTCCTCCTCAAGGAAGCCGGCAACGGGACCTGAGTACCAAAGCAAATGGGTCAGACACGACGGTCTGGCAAGAGAATGAAAAGATGCAACAATATATAATAGATGAAATCTCTTTGAAAAGCATAGAAATCTGTTTAAACAAGAACTCTCATAGAACAGGTAAATCATTTGCTATAAACAAGTAAACAAGATAAAATATATGAGGTAACCAAGGGATCGGGAATAACAAGGTGGCAATCACATAAAGCTAAGTCCTCTGTCACTAAAGTGACAACAGTATCACGGGACGTTGGTCTCAGTCACACAAGGTGAGGAGAAACAACGTAAATCATATATACAATATAAATAAACGGGAACGGGACCACGGTAGCGAACCGGGTATCGGGACGGGACCACGGTAATGACCGGGTGTCGGGATCCAAACTGCAACTGGCGGGACGGGAGAGGGATTTCCAAGTCGGTGGATCAAACCGACAAGGTATCCAAGCTTAGTGATGCCGACACATAGGTTAAATAACACATCGATATATATGCAAGTAAATCAAGTACAAGTAAATAAACGGGTAAAACGGGGGTGCTCAAGGGCACGCCGTCATTTCATGTCGGGCAATACATTTCGAGACAAGTCAATGCTACTATCATGCTTTCGGGAAAACAACTCATGACATGTAAATCTTGGAAATAAAGAAATATGATGAACTATACCAATTCGGGAAGGATAAATGTTTTAAGATCTATTTGAGTGAATAGGGGTCCCGTATGTCGATCATAGATATGACTTGGTACTCCTTGAGTTTGAAGACATCCCGGGCTCCTTATGCACTTTTACGATTTTCAAAACTTAAAATGAGCTTATGGTTATAACTAGATGTTATGATAGAAAATCAATACTATAAACGGTCCGTCCTAAGTATGATGTTAATTCGGAGACATCGAGCAACCTACTCAGTCATCGAAAGGAATAGAATTCGCGATAACTAAGGAAAAAGTCTTGTATTTAGATATAAAGAAGATATCGCGTCATTCCGTCCCGTTCAAGATTGAATGAAGTGAACATCGATGTTACCAAACCAACCGTGAGGAGCATCGGCTCAAGACGTCCTCACATATAGTCAAGTGAGTCCAAGGAGGGTAGCCAAGGTCCCACCTAGAACCGGAAAAAAATAAAAATCTCAAAATCCACTGGACCTAGAACCGAAATTCTGTACCAGTGCAATAAAACAGTTCAGGCAGACCGCATCGCTCGAGCGAATCGAAGGGTTGGCTCGAGCGAACTCATCGGTCGAGCGGTTATTTAAAATGCGTTCGAGCGACCAAGCTACTGGAAAACCCGTATCCTTTTCTGGACAGGTCGCTCGAGCGAACTGTCATGGTCGCTCGAGCGAACTGTCATGGTCGCTCGAGCGAACTGTCCAGAAATGGGTTCCGGACCAGTTCAACTGTCCTCTTTCTCTTCCTTTTTACAACCTTCCTCCAGCCCTTCATATTCATCATAAGAGGGGTCTATTTCTCCCTTCAAACTACAACAAAACCTCCATCAAATCAACCATATTGTCCTTCACCAACCATACATTCAACACAAGGAGAAAGGAGGAGGGAACCATTTCACAATCTATATATACCTTTGCAACAAAACAAGAAGACATTCAATGCCATAAACCACTACTTCTCCAAGATTATAAATGTGTCATTAATACTTATCATGAGCATTCATTTCAAAACAAAGCAATAAATGCACATTAATGGAAAATGTCCAAAAATCAATAAAAGCTTAGGAAAATCATTTATTCACTTGCCTTAGGTCTTCTAACAAAGAAACCAAGCTCTATTAAGTCTTCCAAGACAATGAATCCAAGCTACAAGGCAAAACCCCAAATAAAACCCTAAAATGGTCAAACAATGAAATAACAAGAAAACCTCCCGAGGATGATAGGGAAGCTTCTCTAAGGTCCAAGGAATACAATTCTAGAAGATAAAGGTGAAAGTCCTTGGGATCCTAACCCTAGAGGGGGGGTGAATAGGGTTTGCTACAAGTATTACCAATTTAAACCAATTTTAACTTCTTTAAAACAAACTAGTCAAATGTGATGATTAATCATATAAAATGCGGAAGCTAAACAAAAACAATCACCACATAGCAATCACCACAACACAATATTTATAGTGGTTCGGCCAACGTGCCTATATCCACTACCGGCTTGTGATCCAATCACCCCACCGGATTTCCACTATTTATGTTTTTTACTAGGCTAAGCAATAACCCTTACAATGTTGTTTTTCTAGGCTAAACAACAACCTCTCAATGTGCTTTTGTAGGCTTAGCAATAACCTTTACAAGATGCTTTTCAAGGCTAAGCAATAACCTTTACACAATGCTTTTCTTAGGCTAAGCAATAACCTTTACAAATCAAGAAGATTTTCTCAAAGATAGTGTTTACACAACACTCTCAGAGATTACAATTTAAGCTCAAATTAATTTGCCTCTAAATAGGCGGATATGAAAATGAAAACTAACTCACACAAACACTCAAAGAAATGCAAAGATGTATGCTTATGAAGTGTGTGTGTGAAAACTTCAATCAAGTTTAAAAGTAAGCTCAATCAATTTATGCTTAATGCAATTTGAAAGTTTAAGGCACAAAAAGATATGATTGAAGTTCTATGCAAATCACTTGAACAATTACACACTTGTGAATGATATGAAAATCTAAAGATCACAAGTTGTATGAAAGTGTTTAAGCCTAATCAAGTGATGCATGTGCAATGTTGTTTTCAAAACTAATTTGACTAAAGATTAAATGAATGAAAACAACAAGGGAAGTTTCAACCAAGTGAAATAATCATGCAATAAAAGAAATCAAAGTTTTAGGCTAAGCATGATTAAGAAAGTTTAAAACAAAACTTGGGTTGAAATCAAAGTGATGAATCCAATCTTGAATATCAAAGATGAAGGGAAGAATGGATTCAACACATCATTGTTATCATGCTTGAAATCATTTTCCAAAGTTTCAAATAAAGCACATAACAAATGATTAATTAAAAGTAAAACTTACTTGGAGATTTAACTTAGTTGATCCAAGCTTAAGCTTCACTTAATGACCCCTTTGGTCTCTCCTAGTTCATCCCCTTTGTCTTGTCTCAAAGCTCCTCAAAGAAGGCTTAAAAATCTCCAACTTTGGACAAAGGAAAGAACTCATATTTATAGCAAAAAGTTGCCAACGGCTAGTCCTCGGTCAACCTAGACACAGGTCTCGGTCGACCCAGAACACACAACGGTCAAAAAAGTGACCGTTTGAAAAACTGCTTTTAGCGGCGGACACAGAAACCGCCGGTAAAAGTGGTTTTTCCGCCGCTAAAAGTCCTGTTTTCCCAAAAATGTATTTTATTAAAGTAATTTTGGTTGGGAATTTCTTGGGCCATTAAATCAAGCTTGAAAACATGTTTTAAATCATTCTAAGGGTTTTAAAACATGAACCATAAAAAGCCTAAAAAGATTTGAAAGATTTAAAACTTAGGCTAGCTTGATTTTCTAAAACTCTTTTCTAAAAACCAATGCATCCAAGATTTAAAAACAAATCATGCATAAATTGATACTTTTACAAATCTTAAAAGCAATGCATGAATAAAACAAGATTTCAAGTTTTCTTTAAATCAATGCAACCGTGTAAATCAAATGATGCTTGAATGAAAATGCATCCATCAAATTGCAATCTACAAAATTCCTAACAATCTCCCCCTTTGCAATTTGATGGCAAACACACTCACCGCTGAATTTACACACTTAGTCTTCAGCTCCCCCTCAGCTAGACAAGTCTTGAAATCTTCTTGGATGCTCCTTCTCTTAGCTTGGGCTCTTGGGCTCTTTTCTTCAATTTTCTTGATGCTTGGAGCTTGATCATTCTTCAAGCTTTCTCTTCTTCTTTCCTTTCTATGACCAAGCATCTTCTTTAGCTCCAAGCTTTCTTTCTTCTATTTGCTCTCCCCCTTTGACCATGCATTTCTCTCCCTTTGGTAAGATATGCATTCTCTCCCTTTGTAGAAGATCATATCTCCCCTTAGGAAGCTTGGACATTCTCTTCACCCTTCTTGAGAACTTGAATTCTTTCTCCCCCTTTGATGGATAGGAGATCTTCGAGTACTTGAACTCTCGAACTCTCTCCCCCTTTGCCATTAAATTGCAAAGGTACCTACACACATGAAATAAGAAAAATACCTTTAGTAGCACCTGTTAACAAATGAAATCGAAAATGAAATACGTAACAGGCTATCATGTATGGAAGTTATCTCTAAGGGCTCAAAGGCAATCCAAGGGTAAGTTTTATCAAAACTAATACTTCCTATGAAGGTTTACACTCCCCCTCAATCCATTCTCTTCTTTTGTCAAACATTTGACAAAGATTTAACTATTAGATGCAAGAAGAAGATGGTTTAACGAAATGAGGGTCAACTTCAAGGAAAGGATTAGATTCATATAACTATAAAGCTCAATATGATCAAATTACCAAAAGAAAGCAAGGTCTAATGAGAAAAGCAATCATGGATACCAATTGGAAAAACAAAGAATACCAATTGAGATTTAAGGATATGACTATTAAATCAATCACTCTAAAATGGAGTTATAAAGAATATAACTATTAAGATAAATCCAAATTAGAGCTATCCATGATGCAATGGGGTTTACTAAACATAGCATTAAATAATTTAACTATGAAAATCATATGCTATGTTAGTTTTGAAATCATTTCATTCAATCAATAAATATGACTATCATGTGCAAGAATGAGTGAAATGAAATTCAAACATGAAGCCAACCTCAACTTATAACCAACCAATATTATGAACACATAAACATGGTGGTTAAGAGATATACCTATATGGGCAAGGGAGGTGGCAAACATGAACATTATGATGCTAATGGTGTGTGACATGGAACAAATATATAACTATCAAGTTCAATCCAATGCACACAAGGTCTATCACATACACAAGATAAGTCATCAATTGGATATGAAATCAATGGAAAATTATACCAAATGAAACCAATTGAATATGATAACATGATTAAAAGCAAGGATGTGACAAACTCAAAATCCCATCAAGCATCATAAATGCATATTCATCACTTTTAAAGATATGACTAATGAGCATAGTGATGAACAAGGTAAATTGCAATGCAAAAGTATTTGACTTGGAAAAGCATGCAATTTCCAAAGTGTCAAAATCATATGAATTCAACATCTAAGATATCCATCAAACATATAGAAATACAATGAATGGATTTCAAAGATATTCATATGATCAAGAACACTACTATGAGGTTGAAACATGTATAAGGATGGTATCAAGAGAATCTACATGAATCAACATCATAACCATCCAAAAAGAAATGACTAGAAGGCATCGAGGATGGATTTGGGTTCTAGTATGGTTTCTACAAATATTACTAAGATCACAACCATACATGGAACCAATTGTCATTTGCATATAAAAAGAATAACTAAATAAGTAAAGATGCAAACAACATACATTTCCATTTCTAAGATAAAGAAACCAAAAGAAAAGGAAATGAGAACATGGAATATGCTTAGAAGATTATAACTAAAGATGTTATAGAGCATTTCCATTCAACCAATCTTCAAATCATTTTGATAAACAAAATCCAACAATGAGCATAAAAGAGAATGATTTTGAAGATCAATTTTCAACATTGTATTTTAAAAGATATAACTTAAAAGAAACACATACAAGTTGATTTTTCAAAACAATGATTTTCCATATAGAAGTATAACTTAGAAATCCATGGAAAAACTTGAATTGATTCAAATCATTTGTTCAAATAATCTTACTATGACATCTACACAAATGATTCAACAACAATTGATCATGAAAAATCTAGCTATGAAAGCTTTTGAAGTCACAATCAATTGATCATGTAGAAATGCAATGCAAAACATAAAACTAAATGTGAGCAAAAAGCAAATCTAACATGATGAAATTATAATCAAATGATTTTGAAAACCATGATATGTGACTAGAATGGTGCATGAAGACAAAATCAATTGATCATAATGAAGCAATGCATTTTAATAGATGTAATTAAAAGAAACAAAATGCAAATGCAATCATGACCAACAAAAAGGTTTAACCATAAAGTATAGGTTGGTCAATGAGGTTCAAGGCCTTAAGGTTTGTCTAAGTAGATAACTTTAGGAATCCACCTAAGGTCTTGGGAGGGTTGAACTTTGAGGTCTATTTTGGACTTCTCACCAACTAAAGGAGATTTGACTTGATAAATTTTCAATTTAAACTTATCACCATGATATTTAGATTTAACTAAATTTAGC
The DNA here is from genome assembly GCA_038049695.1 of Cinnamomum chago. NCBI lineage: Eukaryota > Viridiplantae > Streptophyta > Magnoliopsida > Laurales > Lauraceae > Cinnamomum > Cinnamomum chago. The sequence continues at coordinate 43,471,360 of CP142458.1, forward strand.
TTAGATTGGTGATTAGTCTTTTGATGTTGGTGAGTTTGTTTCTTTGGGGATTGATTCACTTTTCTTTTCTTCTTATTTTCTCCCTTTACTTGACTTTTGAATTTTAAATTTAACTTTGTTACTTTATTCAAAAGTTCTTTCATGGGTTTATATAAGGGAGATAGGTTGAGAAGCTTTTTGTTTATAGATTCTTTTAAGCTAGGTTTGACTTGTTTAACCTTTTTAGAATCTATCTTAGGAGACTCCGTGTTAATTGGTTTAACTTGTTTAAGCTTTATGGAGTCTTCCTTGGTTTTTAGTGTCTTACCCTTCAAGTTTGATTTTACTTTCTTTGGTTCAAAGATGGGATTAGACACATTGCTTCTTCTTAGTTTGCACTCAAACCTAAAGTGTCCTTCATTGCCACAATAAACACATTTGGATTTGGGCAAAGGAGAAAGAGTGCTAGAGAATGAGGACTCACCTTTCACAAAAGTGTTGGTGAATTTAGGGTCATGTGAAGTATATTTATCAAAACCAAGACCCGTCCTATCTCCATGAGGTTTACCCAATTTAAATAATTTTTCAAGTCCATCTTCACTTTGGGTAAACTTGCACTCATACTTTTGTTTATACTCTTCAAGTTGAGTGACTTGGGTTTTAAGGGTTGAATTTTCATTTTTAACTTTTGTTAGTTCATTTTCAATTCCCTTAAAATTGTTTAGCTCTTCATAGGCAAGTTTTAATTTAGATTTAAGCTCATTAACAACATTAGATCCAAGTTCTAAAGTTTTTAAATTACTTTGAGCATTAGACAAATTTTCATTGGAAATTGTCAACTTGGATTTTAAATAGTTAATGTTTTCATCTTGTCTTTTAATTGTATCTCTTAGGTTCAAATTTTCATTTTTAAGCTCATCACAATTTATCTTAATCTCATTTAATTCATCTTGAGCATTAGATAAATTTTCCTTAGAGATAGTCAATTTAGATTCAAGATTGTTAAAGTCTTTATCTTGCCTTTGTAATTGATCTCTTAGTTTTAGATTTTCCTTATTAAGATGATCATAACCTATCTTTAATTCTTTTAGTTCATCTTGAGCATTGTATAGGTTATTCAAAGAGATCATGAACTTAGATTCTACACAATTTATAAATTCACCTTTTTCTCTAAGTTCATTTTTAGAAGAGTCTAATTCTTGGTTTAGCCTTTTAGATTCTTCTTTTAATCTTTTATTTTTCTTGGAAACCTCTAAGGACCATGTGTACAATTCCTCATAGGCTTCAAGTTCATCAAATTCTTCTTCTTTTAATTCAAGTTGAGATTCTTTAATTTCAATGTTTGAATCTCCACAAGATGGAAGAATGAGGGGTCTAGAAGAATCTACACAAGAATCTACAAGGTCTAAACTAGTGGAATCCATTCTAATGATTTTTATGGAAGCACAACACTAGGGGTTTAAACTCTAGGTTTTTACACCTTATCAAGATACACTTGATCCTAATATAGAGCACGAGGCTCTGATACCAATTGAAAGTCCTTGGGATCCTAACCCTAGAGGGGGGGTGAATAGGGTTTGCTACAAGTATGACCAATTTAGACCAATTTTAACTTCTTTAAAACAAACTAGTCAAATGTGATGATTAATCATATAAAATGCGGAAGCTAAACAAAAACAATCACCACATAGCAATCACCACAACACAATATTTATAGTGGTTCGGCCAACGTGCCTACATCCACTACCGGCTTGTGATCCAATCACCCCACCGGATTTCCACTATTTATGTTTTTTACTAGGCTAAGCAATAACCCTTACAATGTTGTTTTTCTAGGCTAAACAACAACCTCTCAATGTTCTTTTATAGGCTTAGCAATAACCTTTACAAGATGCTTTTCAAGGCTAAGCAATAACCTTTACACAATGCTTTTCTTAGGCTAAGCAATAACCTTTACAAATCAAGAAGATTTTCTCAAAGATAGTGTTTACACAACACTCTCAGAGATTACAATTTAAGCTCAAATTAATTTGCCTCTAAATAGGCGGATATGAAAATGAAAACTAACTCACACAAACACTCAAAGAAATGCAAAGATGTATGCTTATGAAGTGTGTGTGTGAAAACTTCAATCAAGTTTAAAAGTAAGCTCAATCAATTTATGCTTAATGCAATTTGAAAGTTTAAGGCACAAAAAGATATGATTGAAGTTCTATGCAAATCACTTGAACAATTACACACTTGTGAATGATATGAAAATCTAAAGATCACAAGTTGTATGAAAGTGTTTAAGCCTAATCAAGTGATGCATGTGCAATGTTGTTTTCAAAACTAATTTGACTAAAGATTAAATGAATGAAAACAACAAGGGAAGTTTCAACCAAGTGAAATAATCATGCAATAAAAGAAATCAAAGTTTTAGGCTAAGCATGATTAAGAAAGTTTAAAACAAAACTTGGGTTGAAATCAAAGTGATGAATCCAATCTTGAATATCAAAGATGAAGGGAAGAATGGATTCAACACATCATTGTTATCATGCTTGAAATCATTTTCCAAAGTTTCAAATAAAGCACATAACAAATGATTAATTAAAAGTAAAACTTACTTGGAGATTTAACTTAGTTGATCCAAGCTTAAGCTTCACTTAATGACCCCTTTGGTCTCTCCTAGTTCATCCCCTTTGTCTTGTCTCAAAGCTCCTCAAAGAAGGCTTAAAAATCTCCAACTTTGGACAAAGGAAAGAACTCATATTTATAGCAAAAAGTTGCCAACGGCTAGTTCTCGGTCAACCTAGACACAGGTCTCGGTCGACCCAGAACACACAACGGTCAAAAAAGTGACCGTTTGAAAAACTGCTTTTAGCGGCGGACACAGAAACCGCCGGTAAAAGTGGTTTTTCCGCCGCTAAAAGTCCTGTTTTCCCAAAAATGTATTTTATTAAAGTAATTTTGGTTGGGAATTTCTTGGGCCATTAAATCAAGCTTGAAAACATGTTTTAAATCATTCTAAGGGTTTTAAAACATGAACCATAAAAAGCCTAAAAAGATTTGAAAGATTTAAAACTTAGGCTAGCTTGATTTTCTAAAACTCTTTTCTAAAAACCAATGCATCCAAGATTTAAAAACAAATCATGCATAAATTGATACTTTTACAAATCTTAAAAGCAATGCATGAATAAAATAAGATTTCAAGTTTTCTTTAAATCAATGCAACCGTGTAAATCAAATGATGCTTGAATGAAAATGCATCCATCAAATTGCAATCTACAAAATTCCTAACAAAAGGGAAATACTTACTTGTAAGGTCCTCTAATGGACAAGGTAAGCTCAAAGGAAATCCTTGGAATGTGGGTTTTCTCCACAAAACTATCAAGAGAAAGCTCTCAATGAGGTGAAGAAGATGATGATCTCTAATCTTTTCTTGGTGCAAGCTTGAGAGTGGATTGAGTGATGGGAAGCAAGAGCAAGAAGAAGATGAAGAAGAAATCCCTAACTTGTGTTTGTGCTAGAAAGAGGAAATGGAAGAAGAAGGTCTCCTCTTGTAGTAAGTGAGGAGTGGGCTCCACCACTAACAATCCTAATTAGGCTGAAATCATCCCTATCGGGGCTTCTAACGAATTCGACGAAGGAGGAAGAAATGATCGTCGAAATATCTAGTTTCCAAAAAGTATATGTTTCGCGGGTTTCGGGAATATCAAGTTTTGGGTACAGATTTGGTGTGCAATGACTGTTTTGCCCTCAAGGCCAAGAATTCGGGTTTCGGGATCTCAAACGAAAACGGGATCATCAAAGCGGGTAAAACGGGAATAAAATCATGAATGTAAAAACTTCCGATAAAACCTCAAACAATAGCAATGTCATGAAAAGGAACCCCCAAAGGGCCCTACTAACACAAAGCACATCAAAATCCCCAAAACTATATCAAAAGCTATTCCAAACCCAACTTAGCCAAAAACACTAATCAAGCTTAGCACTAACAAGCAACTTAATTAGTACTAATCGGGTTCACTCGGGTCGGGGTCTTACACCCCCTCTAGGGTTAGGATCCCGAGGACTTTCAAGCGTTGCAGCTCTTGAGGGACAACCAGCTTTATGCAAAACTCAGTAAGTGCGAATTCTGGTTAGAACAAGTTGCGTTTCTAGGCCACATCATCTCCAGAGAAGGCTTAGCAGTTGATCCAGCTAAGATCGAGGCAGTTGTTAGTTGGGCGAGGCCAAGCAGTGTGACAGAAATTAGAAGCTTTTTGGGGTTAGCAGGCTACTACAGAAGATTTGTCCAAGGTTTTTCGTCCATTGCAGCCCCGTTGACAAAATTGACCCGGAAGAATGTCCCATTTGTTTGGACTGATCAGTGTGAAACAAGTTTTCAAGAGTTGAAAGGAAGGTTAACCACAACTCCAATCCTCACATTACCCTCGAGCAGCGGCAGGTTTATTGTTTATACAAATGCTTCGAATGTGAAACTGGGTTGTGTATTGATGCAGGATGACAAGGTGATTGTTTATGGCTCGAGACAGTTGAAGGACCATGAGAAGAATTATGCAACTCACGACTTGGAGTTGGCAGCAGTTGTGTTTGCTTTGAAGATGTGGAGACACTATCTCTATGGAGAGAAGTTTGAAGTTCATTCCGACCACAAAAGTTTATAGTATTTGTTCTCGCAGAAGGATTTGAACATGAGGCAGAGGAGGTGGATGGAGTATATCAAAGGTTATGACTTTCCCATCAAGTATCATCCAGGCAAAGTGAATGTTGTAGCTGATGCATTGAGTAGAAAATCAGTGGTCATGGCTAGTTTGAGAGGAATGGGTGTCTTACAGCAGTTTGAAGAGTTGGGTGTAGAAGTACAAGCTCTAAAATTGGGTGCGATGTTAGCAAACATGACAGTTTCAAAACCTACCTTCATCAAGAAGATTAAGGAAAATCAGTTGCAAGACCCAGACTTGGCCAAGATAGTAGAAGTTATTGCAGAGCGCCCCGATTTCAAGATGGTGAATGGAATATTGTATTTTCGTGACAGATTGTGTGTGCCAAATGTGGATGATTTGAAGAGCGAGATAATGAATGAAGCTCACAGCACGAGATATTCTATGCATCCGGGTAGCACGAAGATGTACCACAACTTGAAGAATAGATTTTGGTGGAACAACATGAAGAGAGAGATAGCAGCTTTTGTGTCACGTTGTCTAACTTGTCAGTTGATTAAGGCAGAGCATCAGAAGCCTCCAGGTTCGTTACAGCCCTTGGAGAGCCCGGAGTGGAAATGGGAGCACATCACCATGGATTTCGTCTCCGGTTTGCCTAATACTAAGAAGGGAAATAATGCAATTTGGATCATTGTAGATCGTCTGACAAAGTCTGCTCACTTCATTCCGATGAAGACCGGGAACATGATGCACATGGCACCATTGGTGAAGTTATTTGTTGATGAGATTGTTAGTAAACATGGTCAGCCCGTCTCCATTACTTCAGACAGAGACAGTAGGTTTGTTTCAAAGTTTTGGAAAACTCTTCATGAGTCGATGGGTACCAAACTCCAGTTCAGCACAGCTTATCATCCTCAGACCGATGGTCAGTCAGAAAGGACTATACAGACTCTCGAAGACATGTTGTGTGCTTGTGTATTGGACTTTAAGATTCAGTGGGATGAGTGCTTACCGCTTTGTGAATTTGCATATAACAATAGTTACCACTCTAGCATCGGTATGGCACCTTTCGAGGCACTTTATGGTAGAAGATGCAGAACTCCGGTTTGTTGGGAAGAAGTCGGTGAACGTAGTTTTCATGGACCGACGATAGTTGGAGAGACAAGTGACAAGATCAAGTTGATTCAGGAACGGTTGAAGATAACCCGAAGTAGGCAAAAGAGTTATGCAGATACTCACAGAAGAGAAATGCAGTTTCAAGTAGGTGACAAGGTGTTTTTGAAAGTCTCACCAGCTAGAGGGACTTTGAGGTTTGGACAGAAGGGCAAATTGTCTAGAAGGTTTATTGGTCCGTATGAGATTTTGAGCAAGATTGGAGATGTCGCTTATAGGCTTGCGTTACCGCCGGAACTTTCCGGGGTACACAATGTTTTTCATGTTTCTATGCTCAAGAAATATGTCTCTAGTCCTGCACACATTCTACAGCATGAGCCTTTAGAGATTCGGGAAGATGCCTCGTATGTAGAAAGACCGATCAAGGTCATTGACACCAAGGAGCAAGAATTGAGAAACCGGATCATTCATTGGGTCAAAGTGCTTTGGGAAAATCACGAGCCAGAGGAAGCCACCTGAGAATTGAGAGAACAAGTGCAAAGGAAGTATCCACAGCTTTCACCAGAGGTAATTGTTTGATTTATTTGGTGGACCAAATATCCTAAGGGGTGGAGGATGTTAGACCCCGACCTAGACCAACTCGACTAAGTGTGCGATTAGTATGTGTTTAGTCCTAAGTGGGTTTAGTTGTTTTTGGGTTAGAAATAATTAGTTTTAGTCTTGGTCATAGCTTTGGAAATTTTGAGAACGTTAGCATTAGTTAGGCACACTCAGGAAGGCCTGAGTGCACGTGTAAGTAAGCTTGGGAAGATCGTATCGGTCTCCGTGTGATTGTGATCTTGATTTCATTTGAATGATTTTTCTATGTGTTACAACTTTCGTCTTAGACTCATTCATGTTTGAAGCCCAAAAACCCAAGTTTTGGCCCAAAGTGGGTAAAATTGTCTTTTATGCACAAATCTGGACACAATTTTCGAGATCTCAAAACCATGTCAAAAATATACTTTTTGGAAACTAGATATTTCGACGATCGTTTTATCCTTCTTCGTCGAAGTCATCCGAGGCCCTCAAGGTCATGTTTTTGTCATTTCAAGTTCAAGATATTTGGGCCCCACTTGCAAGTGCCTTAAGTTAACTCATCTTTTTCCGCTCTTTACTCTTTTCATTCTAAAACCCAAATTCCTGCAATTTCTAAACCTAGGGCAAGGAAAACCCTTTTCTCTCTTCATCTTCATTTCCTCTTGCATGCTTTGGCTAGAGAGCTCCAAATAGAATTCCAAGCTTATCACCTTCTTCCTCTCCTTGCAAGATTTCCATTTGGTACCAATTTCTTGGAGCTTCGTGTGGAGCAAGCCCTTCATTTTCTTCTCTCTCTCTCTCTCTTGTTTGGCCATTGTTAGGTAAGAACTTCCACCCATAATTTTCATGGAGTTATATTGGTTCCTTAAGATCTTGTTTTTCAGTTGAAAACCCCTTTTTATGAAAATGGGTTCTTTGCTTTCAATTGTGTTAAGTTTGGTATGGTTTTCTCTTGGGTTCTTGTAGTGTGGGATTAGCTTGAGTGAAGTGCTTGAGAAGAGTATTAGCATTGGTCAAGGTAAGTAATCTCTCTAGGAAATGATGTATGTGTACTTTGATTTCATTGTATTTAGAATTGTGCTTTTATTTTGTTTACAAGCTTCATGATTATGTTTTCATTGGATTTGGATGCTTGAAATTGTGATAAATGAACCCTTGGTGAGCATGAAGGCTCAAGGGAATGTATGTGATTGATGGATGAGAGGAAGGAGAAAAATGTAGTGGAGGTTGTACAAGAGAAAGGCAGTTTCTGCACTCTGCGAGTTCAGGCAGAAGCTAATTCGCTCGAGCGACCCTTGGGTCCTGTAAAGCGACCAAGACTCTGTTTGATCCGAGCGCAGACAGAAAGCTGTCCGCTCGAGCGACCATAGGGTCCGCTCGAGCGAACTGCCCTCTGTATAATCTGGAGCAAGGCAAAGAGTTGTCTGTTCGAACGCACTTATTATCCGCTCGAACGAACTGTCTCGCTCGAGTGAAGTGTCATCACCTTATAAAGTCGCTCGAGCGAACCTGTCAGATTCAGGAGGAGAATTATTTCGTTGTGTATTTTCATGAAGATTGGAAAACGAGACTATGTTAAGGGTTTTGACTTGATATTGTGTAAATGGGACTTCGAAATGCAACCCAACTTCGGGGACACCAATTCTTATATATATTCCGACATTTGGAGTCTCAATTACACAAAGGTCAATTAGCAGCCATAACACATGCTTGTCAGATTTCGTGTTTGAATTCCGTTTTGGTACGATAAGTGCCATCGTGTACTAGTTTTGGATTTCAATTATAAGCTTGTTTTGAAGAATTGTTTCAAGAAAAAGGGGATCACTTCCTAAGCGTGTTATGCATATTAATTATGCCTTGCTAGTCGTGTTCATCGTGTTTTGATAAGTGATTTCCCCCTTTTTTTACCTCGACATGCTTGATAGTGTTTCGCGTGTTTTGTGCATTCATGAATTAAGTAAACACCACCGAGCTTAGACTGCCCTTTTAGTTTGATCCACTGTCTGGGGGTCTTTAAACATGTGGACTGTCTGCAGACTAGTCGTGTGTTTATTACACATCGTGCGTGTCCGGTTCCACGGCCGGAATTCCAGTCTTTGTGGGAAATCGTGTCGTGCTTATATTATGTATATCGTGCTTGTCGTGCGTGCTTGCTCTTTTCATTATATAAATGATAGAGAAAGGATGGGCTCTTTGTGGATGCTAACTATTCATGATATATTATGTATTCATGCTAGTTTGTTTTTAGTACCTCGGTTTTTTTTGTATTCTCGAAAATGTATTTCAGTCATTGTAGTATTTCAAATTAGAGAATTACTTATATGTTTTCTTAAAACGTTATTGTTTCATGCTTGTACCTAAATTGATTACCTGCCAAACCGTTGTGTTTGACCCATGTTTGTTGGTGCCCAGATGCAGGAGACGTTACCTTTGAGGAGGAGCGTCAGGAGGAGGCTTGTGAGCTAACCCCTGTGAGAGAGTGGCAGCCCGATGATGTCATCTAGACGTCGGGATGGTTTTTGAGTCTCGTCAACTTTTGTCTTAGGGTTTCTGGAATTATTTTGGAAAATTGTATTGGCCTTTGTTGGCCTCTTATGGGTTGTAACCAAACTTAAAGTACTTTTGAATTAGTCACTTAACTTGAATATTAATGGGAATGCCATGTTAGCTTCTTTCTTTGATACTATGTCTTGTTATTAATTGTGATAGCACTTAAATATTTTGTTGGTGCTTATCTTGGTGCGTTTTGCCACAAGCTTCCGCATACTTGATCGTGTGAGGCAGAATCCGCGTGTCTTTGGGAATCCTCACCGCGGGAACCTGTGGGAAAGCAAAATCTTCAATAGTAATTGTAACATTTACGTCGCGGGCCCGGGGTCCCGTTCCGGGGTCGCGACAAAAACAATCACTCTAAAATGGATTTAAAAATATAACTACTAGGAAATATCCAAATTAGAGCTATCCATGATAAAATGGGGTTTATTAATCATAGTATCAATCAATTTAACTATGAAAAACATATGCTATGAAAGTTTTGAAAACATTTCATTCAATCAATAAATATGACTATTAATGTGCAAGATGAGTGAAATGAAATTCAAACATGAAGCCAACCTCAACTAATAATCAACCAAGATTAAGAATACATAAACATGGTGATCATAAGATTTACCTATATGAGCAAGAGAGGTGGCAAACATGAAAATTATGATGCTAATGGAGTGTGACATGGAACAAATATATTACTATTAAGTTCAATCCAATGTACACAAGGTTTATCACATTCACAAGAAATCAAATCAATCGAAAATTATACCAATTGAAACCAATTGAATTTGACAACATGATAAAGAGCAAGAATGTGGCAAACACAAAATTCCATCAAGCATCATAAATGGATATTCATCACTTTTAAAGATATAACTAATGAGCATAGTGATGAACAAGGTAAATTGCAATGCAAAAGGATATAACTTTGTAATGCATGCAATTTTCAAAGTGACTAAATCATATGAATACAACAACTAAGATATCCATCAAACATATAGATATACGAGGGATGGATTTCAAAGAGTTTCATATGATCAAGATCACTACTAGGAAGTTGAAACATGTATAAGGATGAAATCACTTAGAGAATATACATGAATCAACATCATAACCATCCAAAAAGAAATTACTAGAAGGCATAGAGGATGGATTTGAATTCTAGTATGGTTTCTACAAATATAACTAAGATCACAACCATACATAGAACGATTTGACATTTACATAGAGATGATCAATCAACACTCAAGATCTAACTCATACCATATCATCCATAAAGAATATAACTATGCAAGCACAAGAAGGTATGGAGTTAGAGGGACATCATGGATCGCATAAAGATGAAGAAGGATCAGATATATGGATATACCTATTAAGAACAATGGATTAATTCCAATTCATCTAAAATGATCCATTAATCTATCATGCAACGTCTCCACTCTTAGCAAATGTACTAAGCTTACAATGCAATGGAAAATGGCTATGAGGTTTATACCAAATGAACTTAGCACATTAAATCACATATGTACTTATTAGGCTCAAATGATAATAAAACAAAAGATTTAACTATAAAGCACATAAACAATCATCAATTTGCATTAATGAAAATATATATCAAGTTAGGCACAAACATGCAAATCAATGAAACCATATCCAGCCATGCAATGTAAGACATCAAAAACAATTTGCATAAAAAGAATGTAACTAAATGAGCAAAGATGCAAATTGTTTGTAAAAATTATTTCCTTCCAAATGATATAATCATAATTAAGCACAAGGAAATAAATTCAAGGAAAATGCTTCTATAAATACAACCAATAAAGCTTAGAACATTTTCCAAAGTTTTTCAAATCACTACAATATTTAAATTTCCGACAAAGAATCATTTATAGAATTATGAGCAAGTGATTTTGAAAAACAAGAAGTGTACTATTGTAAATTTTCAATTTGTATTCTAAAAATGACAATAGACACTTGAACACATATTTTCCATACCAAGAAATATAACTTGAAACTCAATGGAAAACTTAAATTGCTTCAAATCATTTGATTTACAAAAAGATCTAACTATGACATTCATCAAATGATTTTCCAACATCAATTGATCATGAAAAATCTAGCTAAGAAAGCTTTTGTAATCACAATCAATTGATCATGAATACATATTCACTACAAGAGATATAACTATATGAACAAAATGCAAATCCATCATGAAAATATTGCAATCAAAGGATTTTGAAAACCATGAGATATGACTTAAAAGCTCATGAAGACAAAATCAAATGATCACAAAGAAACATTGCATTTTAAAAGATGTGACTATAAAGAAACAAAATGCAAATGTAACAATGACCAACAAATAGATTTAACTATAAAGGATAGGTTGGTCTAGAGAGGTTCAAGGCCTTAAGGTTAGTCTAAATGTGTACCAATGAAGATTCACCTAAGGTCTTGAAAAGGAAGTCCCTGAGAGTTCACTTCAGGACTCACCAACTCTTGGAGATATAACTTGAAAAAGTCTTAGAGTGGTGCAATGATACAGTGGGGAAATTTCATTTTCAATCATAGTGGAAATCATTACAAAGATGTGCAATAAAACACAACACTAGGGTTCTAATCTAGAAAGGATCAACTCCGGGTTGTTAAGCCCTAAAATGGAGTAACCTCGCTCTGAACCAATTGAAAGTCCGGGGATCCGAACCCTAGAGGGGGGGTGAATAGGGTGAGCTTCAATTATGACCAGTTTTAATCAATTTTAACTTCTTTAAATTAAACTAGTCACAAGTGATGATTATCAAACAAAATGCGAAAGCTTAATAAAAACAATCACCACAAAGCAAGCACCATCACACAAGGATTTATAGTGGTTCGGCCTCAATGCCTACATCCACTACCGGCTTGTGATCCAACACCCCACCGGATTTCCACTATTTATGCTTTTCAATAGGCTAAGCAATAACCTTTACAATGATGTTTTTCAAGGCTTAACATCAACCTATACACTTTGCTTTTCTTAGGCTAAGCAATAACCTCTTCAACCAATGGTTGGTTATCTCTCTAAGTAGTGTCTAAAATACACTTGATGGAGATACAATTTAGCTCATTACAATGCCTCTTAATTAGGCGGATATAGAAGTGAAAAACTAATTCATACACACACACTATGAATGCAAAGATGAATGCTCAATGTGTATGTATGATGTCCTCAATCATTTTTAAAATGAAAGCTCATAAATGTATGCCTAAGGCTTTTGAAAGCTTTAGCTCATAAAAATATTTCTGATTGAGGTAAGAATGCTAATCACATGTTAAAAATAACTTGTAAAAGATATACATTTTTATCCTAAACAAGTTGTGAAATTCTAAGTACAAAACATGTGATGCATAGGGATGTCAATCAAATTATCAATGAAGCTCAATATGTGTATGCTATAAGCATAAAACATAAAAAATAGATTTGATTGAAAATAGGGGACAAATCATATGTAATTATAAAATCAACTTGAAAATGATATACCTATCAAAGAAAAGCAAGTTGTGAAACTTTAAAACAAAGTTACATATGATTTGTAAAGATGTTGAATCCAAAATATAAGATATATTTGAAAGTGATTTTCTTATGATGAAAAAAAACAACCATAGATTCAACCAAGTATAGGAATCATGTTACATATAATTTCAAAGATTCTTTCACTAACATGATTTACTTAGATTTACCAATTAAAGTACTACTTGGATTGAATCAATGGTGATGCATCCAAAACAATCAATCAATTCAAAACATAAACATGTTAAGGATACAACAAATCATAGTTTATCAAGCTACAAAAGATTTACCAAAAATAAAGCAAAGTATGAAAACATATGATTAAGAAAAAGTAAAGCTTACTTACAGATTTAACTTCATTAATCCAAGCTTTAGCTTTCCTAATGACCCCTTTCATCCCTTAGCTCATTCCCCTTTCATTGGCCTCAAAACCTCTCAAGGAGGGCCTTGAAATTGCTAACTTCCGGGAAAGGAATGAACTAGTATCTATAGCCAAAAACAACCCAAGGGCTCTTCCCCGGTCGACCTGGCCCTTCCTCGGTCGACCTGGCCTTCACAACGGTCAAAAAACAGACCGTTTGAAAAAGGGCTAACGGCTATTTCCCGGTCGACCCGCAATGAGCTCGGTCGATCGAGCCCACTGCGGGTCGACCTGGCCTGGGACCAAAATTCCCTATAATTGCATATTTTTGCATATTTCAAAGTCTATTCAAGAGGGAACTCTTAGGCCACTAAATGAAGCTTGAAAACATGTTTTAAATCATTCTAAGGGTTTTAAAACGTGAAACATAAAAAGCCTAAAAAGATTTGAAAGATTAAACCATAGGCTTGCTTGATTTTCTAAAACTCCTTTTCAAAACTAATTACATCCAAGATTAAAAAAAATCATGCATAAATCAATATTTCTTCAAGTCTAAAAACCAATGCATGTAAAAATCAAGATTTCAAGATTTTCTAAAACAATGCATATGTGTGTAAATCAAATGATGCTAGAATGATAATGCATCCATCAAATTGCAATACACAAAATTCCTATCAATCTCCCCCTTTGCAATTTGATGGAAACTTACTCACCACTGAATATTACACACTAAGTCTTCAGCTCCCCCTAAGCTGGATAACTCTTGAAATCTCTTGGATGCTTTGTTTCTTAGCTTGGGCTCTTGGACTTTTTCTTCATTCTTCATGATGCTTGGAGCTTGATCATTCTTCAAGCTTTCTTTTCATCTTTCCTTCTTTATGGCCAAGCATCTTCTTTAGCTTCCGAGCTTTCTTCTTTCACCTCTCCCCCTTTGACCATGCCTCTCTCTCTCTCCCTTTGGCAAGATATGCATTCTCTCCCCCTGTAGAAGATCATACAATATCTCCCCTTAGGAAGCTTGGACATTCTCTTCCCCTTTTGAGAACTTGAATGCTCTCTCCCCCTTTGCCATTAAATTGCAAAGGTACCTACACACATGAAACAAGGAAAATACATTTTAGAAGCACATGTTAACAAAAGAAATTGAAAATGAAATACATAACAGGTTACCATGTATGGAAGTTATCTCTAAGGGTTCAAAGCCAGTCTAAAGGTCAATTTGATCAAAACTAATACTTCCTATGAAGGTTTACACTCCCCCTCAATCCATTCTCTCCTTTTGTCAACATGTTGACTAAGATTTAACTATTTGGTGCAAGAAGAAGATGGTTTTACCAATTGAGGGTCAACTACTTCAAGAAAAGGATTAGATTCGTTTAACTATAGAGCACAATATGATCAAATTAGCAAAAGAGAGCAAGGTCAAGGAAAAAAGCGATCATGGATACCAATTGGAAAAGCAAAGAATACCAATTGAGATTCAAAGATAAGTCTATTAAAACAATCACTCTAAAATGGATTTAAAAATATAACTACTAGGAAATATCCAAATTAGAGTTATCCATGATAAAATGGGGTTTATTAATCATAGCATCAATCAATTTAACTATGAAAAACATATGCTATGAAAGTTTTGAAAACATTTCATTCAATCAATAAATATGACTATTAATGTGCAAGATGAGTGAAATGAAATTCAAACATGAAGCCAACCTCAACTAATAATCAACCAAGATTATGAATACATAAACATGGTGATCATAAGATTTACCTATATGAGCAAGAGAGGTGGCAAACATGAAAATTATGATGCTAATGGAGTGTGACATGGAACAAATATATTACTATTAAGTTCAATCCAATGTACACAAGGTTTATCACATTCACAAGAAATCAAATCAATCAAAAATTATACCAATTGAAACCAATTGAATTTGACAACATGATAAAGAGCAAGAATGTGGCAAACACAAAATTCCATCAAGCATCATAAATGGATATTCATCACTTTTAAAGATATAACTAATGAGCATAGTGATGAACAAGGTAAATTGCAATGCAAAAGGATATAACTTTGTAATGCATGCAATTTTCAAAGTGACTAAATCATATGAATACAACAACTAAGATATCCATCAAACATATAGATATACAAGGGATGGATTTCAAAGAGTTTCATATGATCAAGATCACTACTATGAAGTTGAAACATGTATAAGGATGGAATCACTTAGAGAATGAATCAACATCATAACCATCCAAAAAGAAATGACTAGAAGGCATAGAGGATGAATTTGAATTCTAGTATGGTTTCTACAAATATAACTAAGATCACAACCATACATAGAACGATTTGACATTTGCATAGAGAGGATCAATCAACACTCAAGATCTAACTCATACCTTGGGGGGTGGCCCCCCAAGGGGCTTCAATCACCTTGTAGTGTTGGTTGCTGCAGAGTTTTCTTGAAGGAGCAGGGTTGTAGAGATTTCTCCGAGGATTTTTGAATGATTTTCTGGCGATTTTTCGGGATCCCTTTCCCTTGGAATGACCCTCCTATTTATAGGCCTTTGGTAGCCATTTAGGAGAGTTTATGAGCATTGATTTGTATTAATGCTCATAATGGAAGGAGTTGCAAGTTTTAATTTACTTGTTTTGTAACTCCTTTTTCTTGGCTTCTGATTGGCCGGTGGAGGATAATGGGCATTTAGTTGCCTTTAATCTCCATGATGAGGGGAGTTTCATGGTTTTAATGCCATGAATACTTGGATTTGTAACTCCCATTTGCTTGCTTTTGATTGGGCCGTTCAAAATAATGAGTTAATGACCGCATTAACTTGCCATAAACGGGTCATTTAACTTCATTAATTGATTGCCCGGGCGCTTGAAGAGTCGCGGGCCGTGCCGCGTCCTTTGAGATTCTTCTTGCGATGATCACCAATGGACCCACATGCTATTTGATGTCGGATGGTGATCCAATTTCAAACATTGGTTGATGTCAGCGGGCCAGCAACATCTGTCCAGTCGATTTCGTGATCGGGCGGGCAGAAAGTGTGCTTTCTTGGTTAGCCGTTTGGCAATTTTGAGGCGTGCGATGATGATCACATGCTTTTGATGGTAGATCTGAGATGTTGGCGAAGATCAGCTGATTCCGAGCACCAAAAATCAGATTTTCAGAAAATCACAGGGGCCAATCAACTCGGAACGCGAAAGAAACCCGAAAAACGGGGTTTTTGGGCGAGGTCCGGCGGCCCGGAGTTCCATGGTCGCCGGCAACCATGGGGCCGGCGACCATGGGCCATGGCCCATTTTCGGTCGCCGTTTCTCCGCCGTTTTTCATCCTTTTTCGCTTCTGTTTTCTTCTGCATTTTTCTTGGGATTCCCTCTCATTTATTGGTTGGATTTCCCTCAAGAAAACCTGACGAGAATCCATGCAAATCAGATCGCAAAGTTTCCTATTTTCCGGAAAAGCCGAAGACTTTGCCGTGGAGAACTGCCGATTTTTTGTCAAGCGTCGAAACTAGGTCAAACGATGTCAGAACAGCCTGAAATTCGACGTGTAGCTTCTTGAGCAATAGACAAGACCAACCATAGGCTTTTGTTTGAGTTTTGAAGCCGTTTGGGGGCCCGCAAATGCTTGACTTGATTTCACTGCGAGGGAAATGCCGAGCTTTGACTTTTGGTCAAACGATGTCTGATTGACCTAAACTTCGACGTGTGACTCCCTTATCAGTAGATAAGACCAACCATAGGCTTTCGTTTCAGTTTTGAAGCTGTTTGGGGTCATGCAAACACTTGCCTTTGTTTCACCGCGAGGGAAATGTCGAGCTTTGACTTCTGGTCAAACGATGTCCGATTGACTTGAAATTCGACGGGGAGCCTACTGGAGTCATTTTGAGATGATCCACAAGCTCCGAATTGGGTGCCATGGTCCCAGGGTGCTCTGCCGCCGGTAGGCTTAATTTTGTTCCCGAGCATCGAAAGTGGGTCAAACGTTGTCAGAATGACCTGAAATTTGATGCGCAGCCCTTTGGAGGTATGCAGAAGCCGCCCATGTGCTCCGTTTGATGAGTGATGGCCCTGGTAGTTCTCGCTA
The DNA here is from genome assembly GCA_038049695.1 of Cinnamomum chago. Lineage (NCBI taxonomy): Eukaryota > Viridiplantae > Streptophyta > Magnoliopsida > Laurales > Lauraceae > Cinnamomum > Cinnamomum chago. The sequence continues at coordinate 43,488,229 of CP142458.1, forward strand.
CCTAAGGGCTTGATTTTGCTGTTCGAGAGTTGACGGAGGGTCAAACGGTGTCGGTTTGACTTGAAACTTGACATGGAGCCTTTTGGAGGTATTTTGTAACCATCCGTAGGCTCTGATCGAAGATTTGGGGTCTTCGACACTGTCGCCGCCGGGAGCTGCTGCTTAGCTGTTGGAGAAGTGAAGCTAGGCCAAATGATGTCGGAATGGCCCGAAACTTCATGTGTACCCCTCTTTTGGTTGTTTTGAATGACCTTGCAGTTTTTTGTTTGATTCTGACAAGATCTGATGCTTGAAGTGGCGTCTGCCTATTTTTGGTAGGATGCGGCTCCATGTAGCTTTTGGTGTGAAGAGGCAAAGTGACATTTTTGGTGTCAGCAAATGCCCCCTCGAGGTACAGTGACGATATAGCTTTTGCAGTCGATGTGCCTCGAAGAGAATCTTGAAGAAGAGCTTCTAACTTGACCAAGAGTCTTTGAGCATTTTTTTTTGATGGAATAGCCTTTTGAGCTTCCAAGGGATTTTATGGTAGTGAGAGGGATCACGTACCATCTCAAGGTAAGATTTTGAGAATGACATTTGGATTTGGATTTGGTTTTGGTTTTTTGGTTTTGATTTTGACCTTGTGACCTAACAAGCTGTATGTGGAAGGTTAGGGGGTCAGGTTTTTTGTTTTGGTTTTGACCTTGTGACCTAACAGGCTGTATGTGGCAAGTTAGGGGGTCGGGTTTTGATTTTTGGTTTTGGTCTTGTGACCTAACAAGCTGTATGTGGCGAGTTAGGGGACCATGGTTTGGTTTTTTGGTTCACTCTTTGAGACAATTTTGGGTCCATTGCAGTGGTTTGGGCTTTTGTGGAATGTCAATTTCAAGATTTTGGCTTAATTTGGTTCATGAGGTGGGATGGTTTGGATTTTTGGAAACTCATGAAGCTTGGATTTTTGTATGGTATGGTCCAATCAACTCAAAGGAGGCATGGAACCATTTTTGTATGCTCTTGGTAAGAGAAATTTTGACTAAAAGCCACTTTTAGTGCCTAGGTGGTCAAACCTGACTCATATGGGCTAACCCATGGGACTTAAGCTTTGAAGGATGGCTTAGATCTCATATGGTGTCATTTTTGTAAAGAATATCTAAAGATATCTCCTTTGGGTGGAGAATATCTAAAAATATCTTTACTTTGAGAGATTTTCTCAAGTTTTCTTGATTTTGGGAGAGATTCTCTCAAAATATCTTTCTTTGGGAGAGAATTTCTCAAAGAATCTTTGTTTTGGGAGAGAATTTCTCAAAGAATCTTTGTTTTGGGAGAGAATATCCCAAGTTTCCTTTTCTTTTGGGAAGGTTGCTAATTTTTAGCACTTACCTCCTTACTTTTCTCCTCTTTCCTCTTTTGGTTTGCTTTCTTCTATAAAAGCAAAGGGGTGGGATCTCTTGCTCCTATTGCTTTTCTTTTTGCAAAAATCTTCAAGAGAGCTCCAAGATCTCCTCTTCTTCAAAGACCTTCAAGTTCTTCTTTTTCTTCTCCATGGCTTCAAGTGAGTTTTTCTTTCTCAACAAGAAATTGCATGTAAAAGTAGAAAAAAGTTTCTTTTCTTTTTTTTTCTTTTTTTTTCACGTGTTTCCCTTTTTTTTTACACGTTTTTTTTTTCTCTTTTTCTCCTTTTTTTTTTTGATACCTCTATGTAAAACATTTTTGGTATTCTGTGTACCTTTTACTTAAATTCTTTTTTGATGAAAATAAGCAAAGGTTGGATGAGAATGTTTGTTTAAAAATTTTGATCAAAAGGTTATCATTTTGTGAAAATCTTTTGTCAAAAGGGTTGTTTTGGCATGAAAGCCAGATTTTGCGGCAAAAGCCAGGTTTTTTGATGGCTTGAAAAGCCGAATTTCGAGATGGCATGAAAGCCGAAATTTGGGTTTATGGCATGAGAGCCAAAATTTTGGATGGCGTGGAAGCCGAAATTTTGAGGTGGCATGAAAGCCGATTTTGGTGGCGTGAAAGCCAGATTTTGGGATGGCATGAGAGCCAAAAATTTTTTGAGATGGCATGAAAGCCGAATTTTGGGTTTATGGCATGAGAGCCAATTTTTTGGGGTGGCATGAAAGCCGAAATTTTGAGGTGGCATGAAAGCCGATTTTGGTGGCGTGAAAGCCAAATTTTGGGATGGCATGAGAGCCAATTTTTTTTTAGATGGCATGAAAGCCGAATTTTGGGTTTATGGCATGAGAGCCAATTTTTTGGGGTGGCATGAAAGCCGATTTTTTTTTTGGGTGGCATGAAAGCCGGTTTTTGTGGCGTAAAAGCTGATTTTTTTTTAAAATGGCATAAAAGCCGAGTTTGGGATGGCATGGGAGCCAGAGATTTTTTGTGGCATGAGAGCCGGTTTTGTTTTTGGTGTAAGAACCAGATTTTGTTTTTGGCATGAAAGCTGAAATTTCTTTTTGGCATGAAAGCCAGATTTTTTGTTTTTGGCATGAAAGGAAAATTTTTTTTTTTGAAAACCGAGTTTTGTTTTGTTGGCGTGAAAGCCAGATTTTTGATTTTTGGCATGAAAGCCGGGTTTTTGTTTTGCCATAAAGGCCGGATTTTTGTTTTTGGCGTAAAAGCCTGATTTTTGGTTTTCAAAACGTAAGTATCGACTAAAAAGTCGCCTCCCTGCTGAATGGTCTTGCAAGTATCGATGGAATGTCGCTTCCTTGCTCATTCGGTTGCGAGTATCGATGGAATGTCGCCTCCTCGCGGATTTGGGTGCAAGTATCGACTAAGCGTCGCTTCCCTGCTTTTGTCTTCAAAAATTTTGTTTTGTGGGTATCGATGGAATGTCGCTTCCCCATGATTTTTGAAGTTTGAGGTTTTTTCGAACCTTCGTTTTGTTTTTTGTTTGTTTTGAAATTTGGGTTGTGGATATCAACTGGAACGTTGCGTCTCCACGATTTTTGAAATTTTGGGGTTTTGGAAGTATCGAATGGGGTTCGCATCCTTCCGATTTTGGGTTTTGCAAGTATCGACTGAACGTCGCTTCCCTGCGGTTTTTGAAAAACCATTTTTTGTTTAAAGACACGAGGGTCGTAAATTTTGACTCAAAACCATTTTGGTGGTAAAAGTCGGGGTGGACTAGGGCTGAAATCCCTAGGTCTTGATTTTGTTTCAAACCATGAATTTTAAGTTCAAGGATCGAAAATTTTGGTCAAGTTTGGGAAGAGGCTCCTGAACTTGGATTTTTGGATTTGCTTTTCTTTTTTTGAACAATGAAACGATGAAAGAGACATTGTTTTGAGGGGTTTTTTTTTAGAAATTTCAACAAGAGGATGAAAATTCCTAAAGGAGTGGGTTTGACGAGCAGATACCTAGGAATAGGCTTTGGCCGTGCAGGCGTCGCTCTGACCCTGATGGAAGAAGCCTTCAAGGGTAGTACCGCTTCAAGAACTTTCCATTGATGGGGAGCATACATCTGTCACCCTCCATGTTTAGAAGAGCGTATGCGCCGTTGGAGAAGACTTTGTCGATGACGAAATGTCCCTCCCATTTTGGTTCAAATTTGCCTTTGGATTTGTTGGCAAAAACCATTGGTCTTTTTACTGTAAGAACCAAGTCTCCCTTTTTGTAGGCGCGTTGCCTGACCTTCTTGTCAAAATATCCTGCCATGCGTGCTTGGTAGAGTTTAATGCTTTGTAGAGCTTCGAGCCGTCTCTCATCGAGGTTATCCAGCTCTTGGAGTCTCAATTTGACATTACTTTCTTGCGTCATGTCGTTTTGCAGAGATACCCTTAAGGAAGGAATTTGAACTTCCAAAGGGACAACAGCTTCGCATCCATAGACCAAGAAGAATGGTGTGCTATGGGTTGGTCCTCGAACGGTGGTTCGATAGGCCCACAAAGCTTCAGGCAGTTTGTCGCCCCAATCTCTTCTGTGACTAGAGACCATTTTCTTGAGGATTTTGCAGAGCGTTTTGTTAAAAGCCTCTGCTAGTCCATTCGCTGCCGGATTGTACGGAGTTGAAGGACAACTTTGGATTTTGTATTTGTCGCAGAACCTGTAGAATCGGTGATCGCGGAACTGTGGTCCGTTATCATGGACAAATCTTTTAGGTATGCCGAAGCGACAAATTATATTAGTGCGCAAGAATTGAAGGACTGATGAGGTCTTCATTTCGTTGAGCGCAAATGCTTCTGACCACTTGGAGAAATAATCCGTAGCAGCGAAAATGAAGCGATGACCTTTGCTTGATGGGGGAGAGATAGGACCTATGATGTCCATACCCCAGGCTTCAAAAGGCCATGAGATTGCTGTAGGATGTAGCCATTCCGGAGGCATGTGGACATAATCTCCATGAACTTGGCATTGTTGGCAGCGCTTAGCAAATTGCATTGCATCAGCCACCATGGTAGGCCAATAATGACCTAACCTTTTTATCTGATCGTAGAGCTTAGGCCCAGCCTGATGGGCTCCACAAAGACCAGCATGTACTTCTTTGAGTGTTTCCTCAGCCTCTTGTTGTGACAAGCAGCGTAGAAGTACTCCATTGTAGGATTTCCTATAAAGCATTTTTGAAGGAATATCCAAATGAAAGTTTGGGGTTCGCCTTTGGATGCTTACCCGCTCTTTTGGATCCTCAGGTAGGATTCCGAACATGATGTAATCAATGAACGGATCCCTCCAGTCGCCGATCAGAGGTTTACGGACGGAGATCCGACTTCCAACCACTTGGTGGCATTCAGCAACTGCTTGATGTGTGTTGAGAGGAGGGAGAATCCTTTTTTGACACACTGTAACTTGCATGTTTTCCCCTTCTTGGATTGCCATAGACGCAGCAAGTCCAGCCAAGGCATCTACACGAATGTTTTCACCTCTGAGGATGTGGGTGATTTGACAGATGTCGAACTTTTGTCGAAGCGATTGTGCCTTGTTGTAGTAAGGCAACAGATCGGGCTTCCTGACTTCAAATTTCTTATTCATCTGGTTGACGATCAGTTAAGAGTCTCCAAAAGCTTCCAGCGTAGTGATGCCGGATTCAAGGGCGAGCTCCAATTCTACAATGAGGGCTTGGTACTCAGCTGCATTGTTTGAACATGGTTCCAGTAGCGAGAATGCGTGTGGAATCATGTATTTGTCGGGACTAACAAAGAGAATGCCAATTCCCGATATTTGATTTCCCTTTTCATTTGTCCTGGTTGCGCCATCGAAGTATATGTGCCAGGAAGCATTTGATAAGGAAGTCTCCACACTGTAGACCGATTCGTCTGGGAGGTCATCCCTGAGTGGAGAATCTTTAGGCAATGGATGCTCCGCGAGGAAGTCTGCTAGAGCTTGGCCTTTGATTGCGTTTTGTGGTACATACCTAATGTCAAATTGGGACAGGAGGATGGACCATTTTGCCAGTCGGGCATTGAGAGAACCTTCTTTTGTGACAAGGACCTTTAGGAGGTTGATCCTCGAAATCAGGTACACTGTGTTGGATAGCAGGTAGTGACGCAGTTTTTGTACGGCGAACATCACTGCCAAGCATTCTTTTTCGACTGGAGAGTAGCGATGCTCTGCACCTATCAACATGCGGCTAAGGTAATATAGAGCAGCTTCTTTTCCCTCGTCATTCTTTTGTGCGAGGAGAGCGCCTAAAGAACAGTCAAGGGCTCTTGTGTACAAGAGGAATGGTTTTCCAGTTCTGGGGGCAGCCAACACTGGAGGTTTAGTCAGGTATGACTTGATGTCCTGGAACGCGGCTTCACATTCAGCATCCCAGACAAAATCGACACCTTTCTTCATTAACCGAGAGAATGGACGGCACTTCCCTGATAGGTTGGAGATGAACCGTCGAATGTATGCCAATCTTCCTTGGAGCCCTTTTAATTGTCTTAGGGTTCTTGGAGATGGCATTTCTAGGATAGCCTTGACTTTGGTGGGGTCAAGCTCTATGCCAGCTTTCCGTACTATGAATCCAAGAAACTTACCCGATGAAACACCGAAGAAGCATTTGAGGGGATTCATTCGCAGTTTGTGTTTGCGAAGTCGGAGGAAGACTTCTCGAAGATCTTTGAGATGGTCTTCTTTTCTTTTGCTTTTGACGGCGAGGTCATCGACATAACATTCGACCGTCTTGTGCTGCATATCTTGGAAGATCTTCATCATAGCCCTCTGATATGTAGCGCCGGCATTCTTCAGACCGAATGGCATGACAGTGTAGCAATACACGCCAAACGGGGTTCGAAATGCTGTGTGTTTTTCATCTTCAGGATGCATCTTTATCTGATTGTAGCCAGAGAAGCCATCCATGAATGTCATTCGCTCGAACCCACAGGTGTTGTCGATCATCACCTCCGGTATAGGGAGCGGGAATTCATCTTTTGGGCATGCATTGTTCAGGTCTCTGTAATCAATGCAGACCCTAATTTGCCCATTTTTCTTCGTCACGGGGACGATGTTGGCCAACCATTCAGGATGCTGTTCCTCACGGATGAAGCCAATGCTTTTGAGTTTTTGAACTTCTTGTTCAATTTTGTCCATCACGTCAGGACGGAACCTTCTTTGGCCTTGTTTGACAGGCTTGATATCTTTTTGAAGATTGAGTTTGTGGACTGCTATTTTGGGGTCTAAGCCAGGCATCTCAGCGTAAGACCATGCAAAACAATCAACGAACTCATGAAGAAACACGATATACTCGGGTAACTCATCATCCTTTATATTCTTGCTTATGAATACAGGATGTGGGTTATCAGGTGTTCCCAAGTCTATCTTTTGAACAGAATCTTCAGTTGGAAGGTTTGAAGGTGGTTCCTCCATAATATTTTCGGAGGCTTCCAGCCCAACAAAGCCTTCTGGAGTTCCAAAGGTATCTACAGACCACGGCTCTTCTTTTGTCCATGGGTCTTCTTGATTGGTACTTTTCTCAAGATTTGCTATGAGATGGTCCCAATCACCTGTTGAAACTAGGTCGAAGTAGGGCACTTCTTTTGGAGATGATGGTTCTTTTGGGCTAGAAAATCGTGTATCCGTATCATCGGTCAATTCCTCTTCATCATCCGAGAAATCATACCAATTGGGTGAGCTTCTTGAATCTTCGACGGGTGACTATTCAAAGAGATATCCGGGGAGATCGATGTCTTCATTAATATGAGATGTTGAGGCTTGGTCGGCAAGACGACTTTGCAGCCTTTGTGTCAACTGTCTCAAGGGAGCGTCAGGATCATACCCCAGCCCATGTGAAGACTTTTCTATGTGGCGGTGGGGTTTCCAACCTTCCAGTTGACTTTTGGTCAGGGTTGGTTCCAATGGCGTGATAATACCACGGCCACCTCCCAAACCGATTGGGTTCTGAGCGTCGTAGCCCATTTTCTTCATAATAGCTTGTGCCATTGGACTATACGGGGATAGTTGAGGCATACCTTCATTTTGGAAAGGTTCAAGCGAAGAATTTGATGAAGAAACTCCCGATTTATGGAAGAAGATTGGCTTTTCTTCTGCTGATGTTGCTGGAACAACGAAGGAAGCAGATGCCGGATCTTCTATGTCAACGGTTGTCTCCATCGGAGTGAGAGCGGGCTGAACTTGTTGATCATCAGCTTGGCTTGACGATGTGTCGTCTTCTGGCTCTGAGTCCGAATCCGTGTCTTGCAAGATAGACACGAAGGAGACAACAAACTTGCCCCCAGCCTTTTGTTTTGTCTTCTTTGCTTTGGTGGTGATCACCAGAGGCTTTGAAGACTTGAGGGAGACCATGAAGGGAGATTGATTATTCTCTTCGGTTTTGATAGAGGGTTTGTTTTCTTCCGGTGATTGCTGAGGAGCCTTGCCTTTGTCTTTCTGGAGATTTTTGGCAAAGGGTGCTGTTTCTTCCTCCCTTTCTTCTTTTTCATCTTTGTACATCTGAGCATCTGCGAAATAGACTTCTTTGCCTTTGAAGGGCTTTTTGTCTGCAAACACTCGATGTATCAAGCCGTCATTGCCAACGAACTTGATGCACTGATGTAAAGTCGAAGGGACAACACCATTCTCGTGTATCCAGGGGCGTCCGAGAAGGATGTTGTAGCATGAAGGGGTCTTTTATTGCATAGACAGTGACCTCGGAGATAAGATCACCGATTTGCAACTTGAACCTGATTTTGCCGATCGGCCTTTGAGTGCTGCCATCATATCCAAAGATAGACACAGACGTGTGGCTCAGCTTGCTAGGCGGAATGCCCAGTTCTTCGAGTGCCGAAGTGGAGATGAGGTTGAGTGCAGAACCTGGATCGATCTGGATTCTGCGTACTAGCACCTCTTTGATGTACCCGGTGAAGTACAGGGGTCGGTTGTGCTTTGTCTCGCCTAGCAGGAGGTCTTCCTTGGTGAAGGCGATGGTTGCACTTGCTGCTTTTTGAACCGAGAGGCATTCGATGCAGGATCCCTCAGTTTTCTTCTTTTCTCCTTTTGAGGGAGTTTTTGATTTTTTGATCCTATAGTCCATTTCAATTTGTAGGACTTGTGGGGCATGTTTGTCGACATCCGCATCCAGCATTTGTAGTTCTGAAATGAGACTATCACGAGTCTGTAGTGACATTCGTAATAAGTCTAGGATGTGCAGACGTGCAGGTATGTGTTTGAAGTGCTGAATCAAGTTGTACTTGAAAGCTTCCTTGGGGCCTGCATTTTCATTATTCTTGCCACTAGGGGCGTTTACAGCTTGTTTTCCCGAAGGATTTACATAAGAAGCAGAAGGTTGGTTGTAGTTTTTATGGTAATCCCGGCCAGAACGGGTACCTCTACCAACTTCAAGAGCTTCTGGAGAAGGGTCTTTGTTTGGAAGATCACCCTCGAGATCGAGGGGTTGTTCCTTCTCATTTGCTGAAGATGTCTCTGTGTCAGCATTGCCATCTTCAGTAATTGTGTTGCATGGAGCATTTTCCGGGAGCAAGTCCTGAACAGCATCCAGCAACTTTCCTTTTTTATCGAATATTTTGTCGGTCCAGTCATCACCGATGAGATCGGGCATTTGGGACCAATTGACCGGATTTTCTCTGAAGAAGATTTCACCGGCTGTAATTTCTTCAAGGTGATCAGTCGGAAAAGGTTTGAGTTCCGATGTCACTGTTCCAGGAGACGAAGCCTGAGAAGGTGAGGAATTATCATCCTGAGCTATTGCATTGCAAGTAACTTTAACGGAAGATGCCTCCAAGATGAACTGTTGGGAATCAGATTCGTCCTCAGATGTAGGAGGATCATCGATCCAACAGCCTTCTTCGTTTTCCGGGGTTACCGAAGGAGATTCCTGTAGATTTTCAGGAACTTCCGGTGCTGGGTTGTGACGAATCTGATTGATGCGACCTTGTTCTTGCTCTATAGCAAGGTGCTGCAAGATCCTTGCGTATTCATCGAGATCAAGCATGGGAGCCAAATCTTCTTCTTCGTCTGCTCCTTGTGGTTCAACATGGCTGGGTTCCACTGGAGTGTTTTCTTGAACAACCTCTTGGTCTTCTTCATCATCATACCAGGATCCTTGCGGTTGTAATGGGTTATACCAGATTACTGGCATAAGATGAGATTCAGGGATCCATTCCTCGTCGGAGAGATATTCTCCTGTTTTGAGGGATTCCTCCCATTCATCGATGTCACTGGCGGTGTCACTGGACTCGTATCCGTCCATGGGGAATCCGACCACCGAGTTGCAAGAGTATGATGCCCCTTGCATAGTTTCATCTTTGAGATGTGGTGGCATGAAATCACCAAGAGTGAATTTTCTTGCCGCCTTTGAAGTCTTAGGAGAGGACTCTTCTGTTGTCCCCAGTGAAGCGGTAGAGGAGGTCTCTGCCTTTTCAGTGACTTCTTGCTTTTTCGGAGCTTTCTCCTGCTGTTTGAGCTTGCGGAGTTGTCTCCTGGCTTGCCTTCGCTGTCGAGCGGTTGGCTTTGTTTTGACGACCTCCCAATTTTCATCTTCTAGGATATCGGGGTGTACCCATATGGGCTGTCCGTCTGATGTTGGATATGGAACCAACTCTTCGGACGTTTGGGTCATCTTTATCACCTTGAAGGAAGTAGTGATCTTCTCTTTTGGTGATTTTTGTTTTTGTCCACACGACACCATGTTGACGGAGGCAGACCCATAGTTCTTGTCGAAGGTAATGATTCCGTTTTTCCACATCTCATTTATCTTCTCTCTCACAACAAAGTATTGACTGAGAGGATGCGAGACCATCTGATGATATGGACAGTACCGAGGATCGTTGGTTTTGCCAACATCTCCTGGTCTTTTGGGGTCAGGCAAGGTGAGTTTACCGTTTGCGAGAAGTGCCCCAAAGATTTCTTCAACATTTTCATCGAACGGGTATTTCTTCTCTACTCGTTCTTTGAAGGCATCAGAGAGTTCAGGCTTTTTACCTGCAGCTTTGTTTTCAGCTTTCTTTGGCTGTTGAGGAGCTTACTTGGTTTGCACATTGAGAACCTCCTTTTCATTTGGTTTTGAGGTTGCAATGGCAGTCGGCTCTTTCTTTGATGATTTCTGACTGTTGAGGTCTTTGATCACCGTTTCAGCTTCCATAGCTGCTTCCAGGAGTTCTCCAAGGTTCTTTGATTTGTTGCCGATGATCATGGAACGGATTCTTGCTCTCATGTTGTTTCGGCAGATGTCAACCAGTGACGCTTGTGGCAGTACATCAGAGCATTTGTATGCCATTGCCTTCCACTTGTGAATGAAGTCATATGTTGACTCATTCTCTCCCTGTTTTAGGCTGCAGAGCTGAGCCATAGTAACAGGATGATCCTCACCTTTGAAGTGGGTTAGGAAGCGTGTCTCCAGCATGGCCCAATTTTGAATGGAGTCCTCCGGCAGAGTGGAGTACCAATCAAAGGCCGTACCTTTTAGGGTACTTGCAAAGAGGCGGATTTTGAGGGCATCTTGATCCGTAATAGCTCCCGTTAGGATCTTGAAATGGATGACGTGCTGTCTGGCTGAACCTTTCCCCATATATGTTTGGAGAGTAGGTTGCTTGAATTTTTTAGGGAACGGGACCGAGTCCATCCACAAGGGATATGGTGGCTTGATCCCATGCTCCTTTAGTGTATCCTCTTCTTTTGCTTTGGCGAGGATATCGTCAACGTCCCTTTTGGTAAGGGCGCGCGACTCACTGTTTTCCGCATTTTCCTCGTCGCCTTGATGGCTCGGAGGAGCTTCATTATTTTGTGGACGCTGAAGATTCAGAATTAGGTTCTCTATTAGAGTCTCTATCCTCTGCTGCCCTTGCTCCAACTGCTGGATGCGTGCGGTTACGTCATCATGCGGCGGAGGTTGCTCAGGACGTTCATTCCTCGAGAGTTGAATGAAGATATTGTCTTGGTGACTGAGCTAGAGCTCATTCTTTTAGATGAAGAGCTCGAAGAGTGGTCACTCCGATGTCCTTGGCTTGAAGGAGCGGGAGAGTTTTCTTTATGTCTTCGTGTCCGGGAGACGCTGCGAGTCACCGGACGCCTGACATGGATTTTTGTTGCTGACTTCTGACGTCTTCTGGTCTTGCCAACCATATGGACAGCAACAACTTGGTCGGGTCTTTCTTTTTCGACCCATTTTTGGGAGACCTGAAGTGCAGAATCTCGGGTTCTTTGCTTCTCTAGTCTCTTTTGTCGATATGCCGCACGGCGGCGCATACGACGAGCGATTTGAGCTTCAGTTAGCTTTGGCTGTACTCTGGCAATGAAGGACGTAGTCCCTGGCGCGCAGCAGCCGAGCTTGTCTTTTTTTGAAGACTAGCAGGGACAGGATCCGGACGCGGTCCTTGGCCTGTCGTAGCGAAGCTTTGAATTTTGCGAGTTCGGCTCTTGTTGAGAGGAAGGGTCGACTCGCAGGAATGTAGGCCTCGGCAGGTTCTTGCGGAGGCCTGATGATGCATGACTTGATTTTGGGCTTGTAGGAGCAAGCCGGCTCATGCTGAGTTGGTTTTGTTTGGCGGAGGGTAGGTTTCTCCTCTTTCATGTAAGCAAGAGGGTAGAACCGGTTCTCCTTGAGAGGGGCCAGGTATGCTGGCTTTGCTGATGTTTGTGACCTTCGCTGTTTGGGTGAAGGTCTTGGGGACCAAGTCTTTGAGCAAACCTGGTTTCTTGTAGGTTGAGGCTTCGCAGGAGCGCTATGGGCCTCGGGCTTCTTGATGATCGCCCTTGGTATCACTGTAGTGATACGTTGAGGGGCGGTTCTCTGCTTCTTGGCAGGTGCAGTTTCTTCTGCGGCTAGTGGGAATGGTCCCAATGACCCGAAGACAATGGTCCGGGGAGTAGAGTTTGACCCGGTGTCTTCTGAGTTGCCGAGGGAGATGATGCTTCGGCAGCTGGCAGGGCGCTTGTAAGTGCGCTTGGTTTGTTTGTCTTGGAGCATGAGCTGGTACTTGTTCTCATCAAAGGTGATGGTTAATGAAGCTGCCATTGTTAGTTTTTGGAAAACTTCTGAAACAAGACCATATCCATTAGTAATCACAAGAATATGGTGATCATAAATGGAAAATACTATGGTTTCGCCTCTTCAAGTCCCCCGAGGGGACATGGCCAAGCCCAAGCAACATGAGGAAGGCAGAAAAGTCATAGAGGGCACAATTGTTCTAAACGCAGGCAGGGTCAGCTCATAATGAGCGTCCCAGTGACTGCTAGAAGCAATTGTGAACCTTAATTCAAATTACCGAGAAGCAAAGCTCACTCAAGGTAAAATGATATAAGGTTGAGATACAAATGTGTCGGTTGCGAATATAGTAGACCCGAAAGGGCGTACTAGCACCGCTAGGCACAAATGTTGCAAATCGCATCCTTGGAAAGGACACGAGATGGGATTTTTGAAAGGTCAAGATTGGATTCATAGAAGAGAGCAAATGGTATTCCATTCCGAGAATGAGCTCAACATTTCTGCGAGCTCGAAATCCTGAAAGGGAAGGAACCAAGATTTCTCAAGTGTGAATCCAAAAGTGACGGAAGTTTTTTTTTTGTTTTGAAAGTGTCAAGATTGGACTCTATAGAAGAGAGCAAATGGTATTCCAATCCGAAAATGAGCTCAACATTTATGCGAGCTCGAAAGTCCGAAAAGGAAGGAACCATGATTTCTCAAATATGAATCCAAAAGTGATAGAAGTTTTTTTTTTGTTCCCTTTTTTCTTAGAGATTTTTTTTTTTTGAAGATTTTTTAAAAAAAAAAGTTCACATAGATCTCCAATTCGATCTTATGAAACCTCAGTTGATAGATCAGCCCCCAGGTAAGGGTAGGATTACTTAATGAACCCGTTTGGAGGACCCTTGCCTAGAACAGTCTAGCTGTCTCCACACTCTGGACAAGGCTTTTCTTAGATCCACTTTGGTCAAAGAACACAATTGGTGCAACCTTAGTGGTTCTCTTTTTTTTTGAAAGATTTTTTTTTATGGATTCATAGAAGAGAGCGAATGGTGTTCCATTCCGAAAATGAGTTCAACATTTCTGCGATCTCGAAGTCCGAAAAGGAAGAAGCCAAAGTTTCTCAACTTAAACCCAAAAGGGAGAAATCTGAAGTTTTTTTTTAATCAGATTTTTTTTTTGTGGATTCATAGAAGAGAGCGAATGGTGTTCCGTTCCGAAAATGAGTTCAACATTTCTGCGATCTCGAAGTCCGAAAAGGAAGAAACCAAAGTTTCTCAACTTAAACCCAAAAGGGAGAAATCTGAAGTTTTTTTTTTTTTTTTAAATCAGATTTTTTTTCTTTTGCGGATTCATAGAAGAGAGCGAATGGTGTTCCATTCCGAAAATGAGTTCAACATTTCTACGATCTCGAAGTCCGAAAAGGAAGAAACCAAAGTTTCTCAACTTAAACCCAAAAGGGAGAAATCTGAAGTTTTTTTTTTTTTTTTAAAAATCAGATTTTTTTTTGTGGATTCATAGAAGAGATCGAATGGTGTTCCATTCCGAAAATGAGTTCAACATTTCTGCGATCTCGAAGTCCGAAAAGGAAGAAACCAAAGTTTCTCAACTTAAACCCAAAAGGGAGAAATCTGAAGTTTTTTTTTTTTTTTTAAAAATCAGATTTTTTTTTGTGGATTCATAGAAGAGATCGAATGGTGTTCCATTCCGAAAATGAGTTCAACATTTCTGCGATCTCGAAGTCCGAAAAGGAAGAAACCAAAGTTTCTCAACTTAAACCCAAAAGGGAGAAATCTGAAGTTTTTTTTTTTTTAAAAAATCAGATTTTTTTTTGTGGATTCATAGAAGAGAGCGAATGGTGTTCCATTCCGAAAATGAGTTCAACATTTCTGCGATCTCGAAGTCCGAAAAAGAAGAAACCAAAGTTTCTCAACTGTGAATCCAAAAGGGGGAAATCTGAAATTTTTATAACTCAGATTTCGTTTCTTTTATTGAGAATTTTTTTTTATTAGAAACAAGAAAGACTGGAAATAAACTCAAAAGAAGAAATTTCCAAGAATCCCATCTCATGTGTTTTTTTTTTTTTAGATGCAAGATCCAACATAGGCCACCAACTAAAAAAGGAGCCAAAGAATCCAAGCATTGTGTTCTCAAATGAACAAGGTCCCACCGGGTGTGCCAGCTTGATGGACCGCGCTTTTCTCTTTTTCCAAAGCTGCCTCCGCCCCGGGGCTGACGGGGTACGGTGGAGGGAAAGAAAGGAAAAGCGGGCATCAGTTTTTTTTTTTTGTACGCGTATGCCAATTTCTCTTTTAAACTTGGAATTTAGAAATGATGATCCGGAGATCCACCTTCACAAGTAAAAAGGGAAATGAAACTTTTTTCTAGTTTTCCATTGCATACATATTTTAATAAAAGAGACAGTTTTGTTTGAATGCCGTGAAAGGCGTTTTTGTGCCGTAGAAGGCGGTTTGGTGCAGTTGAAGGCGATTTTGCCGTAAAAGGCGATTTACAAATCTTATCAAAAGTAAAAGACAAGAATTGTGAATTTTTTTGTCTCTTTAGAAAAAATACAATCTACAATAGAAAAGCAAGAAAAAGGAATCTGACTTCTCATTCGATTGTGGGAGGGCTCGTTCAGATCGACGGTCGCGAGTCATGTATGGGCTCCACCATCGTCCTTCAGATGAGAACATAGTGCTTGATTTCTTGGCTTGGCTCCAACCTCAGATTTTTAGAGGATAAGGACCAAGGTAAGGTCCTATATCCGTTTAATTTACTTGTTTTGTAACTCCTTTTTCTTGGCTTCTGATTGGCCGGTGGAGGATAATGGGCATTTAGTTGCCTTTAATCTCCATGATGAGGGGAGTTTCATGGTTTTAATGCCATGAATACTTGGATTTGTAACTCCCATTTGCTTGCTTTTGATTGGGCCGTTCAAAATAATGAGTTAATGACCGCATTAACTTGCCATAAACGGGTCATTTAACTTTATTAATTGATTGCCCGGGCGCTTGAAGAGTCGCGGGCCGTGCCGCATCCTTTGGGATTCTTCTTGCGATGATCACAAATGGACCCACATGTTATTTGATGTCGGATGGTGATCCAATTTCAAACATTGGTTGATGTCAGCGGGCCAGCAACATCTGTCCAGTCGATTTCGCGATCGGGCGGGCAGAAAGTGTGCTTTCTTGGTTAGCCGTTTGGCAATTTTGAGGCGTGCGATGATGATCACATGCTTTTGATGGTAGATCTGAGATGTTGGCGAAGATCAGCTGATTCCGAGCACCAAAAATCATATTTTCAGAAAATTACAGAGGCCAATCAACTCGGAACGCGAAAGAAACCCGAAAAACGGGGTTTTAGGGCGAGGTCCGGCGGCCCGGAGTTCCATGGTCGCCGGCGACCATGGGCTTGGATCGCCGGCGACCATGGGCCTTGGCCCATTTTTTGGCCGCCTTTCGGTCGCCGTTTCTCCGCCGTTTTTCATCCTTTTTCGCTTCTGTTTTCTTCTGCATTTTTCTTGAGATTTCCTCTCATTTATTGGTTGGATTTCCCTCAAGAAAACCTGACGAGAATCCATGCAAATCAGATCGCAAAGTTTCCTATTTTCCGGAAAAGCCGAAGACTTTGCCGTGGAGAACTGCCGATTTTTTGTCAAGCGTCGAAACTAGGTCAAACGATGTCAGAACAGCCTGAAATTCGACGTGTAGCTTCTTGAGCAGTAGACAAGACCAACCATAGGCTTTTTTTTTAGTTTTGAAGCCGTTTGGGGGCCCGCAAATGCTTGACTTGATTTCACCACGAGGGAAATGTCGAGCTTTGACTTTTGGTGAAACGATGTCTGATTGACCTAAAATTCGACGTGTGACTCCCTCATCAGTAGATAAGACCAACCATAGGCTTTCGTTTGAGTTTTGAAGCTGTTTGGGGTCATGCAAATGCTTGCCTTTGTTTCACCGCGAGGGAAATGCCGAGCTTTGACTTCCGGTCAAACGATGTCCGATTGACCTGAAATTCGACGGGGAGCCTACTGGAGTCATTTTGAGATGATCCACAAGCTCCGAATTGGGTGCCATGGTCCCGGGGTGCTCCGCCGCCGGTAGGCTTAATTTTGTTCCCGAGCATCGAAAGTGGGTCAAACGTTGTCAGAATGACCTGAAATTTGATGCGCAGCCCTTTGGAGGTATGCAGAAGCCGCCCATGTGCTCCGTTTGATGAGTGATGGCCCCGGTAGTTCTCGCTACCTAAGGGCTTGATTTTGCCGTTCGAGAGTTGACGGAGGGTCAAACGGTGTCGGTTTGACTTGAAACTTGACATGGAGCCTTTTGGAGGTATTTTGTAACCATCCGTAGGCTCTGATCGAAGATTTGGGGTCTTCGACACTGTCGCCGCCGGGAGCTGCTGCTTAGCTGTTGGAGAAGTGAAGCTAGGCCAAATGATGTCGGAATGGCCCGAAACTTCATGTGTACCCCTCTTTTGGTTGTTTTGAATGACCTTGCAGTTTTTTGTTTGATTCTGACAAGATCTGATGCTTGAAGTGGCGCCTGCCTATTTTTGGTAGGATGCGGCTCCATGTAGCTTTTGGTGTGAAGAGGCAAAGTGACATTTTTGGTGTCAACAATCTTGGATGCATTGGTTTTAGAATCCAAACTCTTTTGAAAACCTAATTCTTTGTGCATTCCTTTTGAGAAATCAAATTGAGGATTTAGGTTTGTGCCTTGCATACATTCATCATTTTCATAATCATTTTTGTATGCATTTAATTGTGAAAAGAGTTTTTAGAAATCAAGCAAGCCATTGGATTTAAAGTTTCGAATCATTTTAGGCTTTTTGTGTTTCATGTTTTTAAACCACTTAGTTTGATTTAAAACATGTTTCCAAGCTTGATTTAATGGCCCAAAAATTCCCACTTGAAAAGACTTTGAAATATACAAAAAATATGCAATTTTGGGAATTTTGGTCCCGGGCCAGAAACGCAGTGTATGGGGTCGACCGGGTACACTACCGTTGGCCATTTCTCCAACGGTTCTTTTTTTTACCGTTGTGTGTATGGGGTCGACCGGGCCCTGTAATGGGATCGACCGGGTAAACTAGCCGTTGGACTGTTTTTTCTTATAAAGTCCATTCATTTCCAACCTTTTTAGAGGCTTG
This sequence comes from Cinnamomum chago, assembly GCA_038049695.1. Taxonomy (NCBI): domain Eukaryota; kingdom Viridiplantae; phylum Streptophyta; class Magnoliopsida; order Laurales; family Lauraceae; genus Cinnamomum; species Cinnamomum chago. Next base: position 43,505,708 of record CP142458.1, read on the forward strand.
AACCATGAACTTTTGAGACCATTTTGGAGCCAAAGAAAGGGGAAGAAGTTGGAAAGGCTAGAGGGCTATTTGGAAATCAAATGCTTGAGTTTTAAAAAGGTACATCTTACTTATCATTTTGATTTCCATTAAAATTAGAATCAATGCATGGTTAAATCTTTGTATTTTCTTTTATGCATGATTTCTAGTTTTTAAAGAGTTGTTTTGCAAACTCATTACCATCTTTGGAATATTAAGAATGGTTTGAAAACTCTCTTGACTAATTCACATGCTCTTAGATTTTTAAATATTCATACAACTTGTTTAGTTCATTTCTTCAAAGTTGTTTGAATCTTTTATGTGATTAGTTTTCTCTTCAATCATCATTTTATAAGCTTTGATTTTAAAATGCATCATGCATTCATTTAAGAGCTTCATTGTTGAAATTGATTGAAGAAAAGCATTCATACACTTGTGCATACACTTTAGCTCATTTAGTGTATGTTTGTAATTTGAATTACACTTTCATATTAGCCTATGTAGAGGCAATTCAATTGTGCTTAAATTGTATCTCTTGGAGTGTTCTTTTGTGAAGACACTTTCTTAGAGAAATCATTCATTTGTAAAGGTTATTGCTTAGCCTAAGAAAAGCATCTTGTAAAGGTTATTGCTTAGCCTAAGAAAAGCATTTTGTAAAGGTTATTGCTTAGCCTAGAAAAGCACATTGAGAGGTTGTTGTTTAGCCTAGAAAAAAAACATTGTAAGGGTTATTGCTTAGCCTAGTAAAAAGCATAAATAGTGGAAATCCGGTGGGGTGATTGGATCACAAGCCGGTAGTGGACGTAGGCATTGAGGCCGAACCACTATAAACCTTTGTGTTGTGGTGTATGCTTGTGGTGATTCATTTATTAGCTTCTGCATATTGTTTGATTAATATCATCACATGTGACTAGTTTATGTTAAGAAATTAAAATTGGTCTAAATTGGTCATAGTTGTAGCACACCCTATTCACCCCCCCCCCCCCCCTCTAGGGTTAGGATCCTCAGGACTTTTCATACTATTGTAAATTTTCAATTTGTATTCTAAAAATGACAATAGACACTTGAACACATATTTTCCATACCAAGAAATATAACTTGAAACTCAATGGAAAACTTAAATTGCTTCAAATCATTTGATTTACAAAAAGATCTAACTATGACATTCATCAAATGATTTTCCAACATCAATTGATCATGAAAAATCTAGCTAAGAAAGCTTTTGTAATCACAATCAATTGATCATGAATAAATATTCACTACAAGAGATATAACTATATGAACAAAATGCAAATCCATTATGAAAATATTGCAATCAAAGGATTTTGAAAAACATGAGATATGACTTAAAAGCTCAGGAAGACAAAATCAAATGATCACAAAGAAACATTTCATTTTAAAAGATGTGACTATAAAGAAACAAAATGCAAATGTAACAATGACCAACAAATAGATTTAACTATAAAGGATAGGTTGGTCTAGAGAGGTTCAAGGCCTTAAGGTTAGTCTAAATGTGTACCAATGAAGATTCACCTAAGGTCTTGAAAAGGATGTCCTTGAGAGTTCACTTGAGGACTCACCAACTCTTGGAGATATAACTTGAAAAAGTCTTAGAGTGGTGCAATGATACAGTGGGGAAATTTCATTTTCAATCATAGTGGAAATCATTACAAAGATATGCAATAAAACACAACACTAGGGTTCTAATCTAGAAAGGATCAACTCCGGGTTGTTAAGCCCTAAAATGGAGTAACCTCGCTTTGATACCAATTGAAAGTCCGGGGATCCGAACCCTAGAGGGGGGGGGGTTGAATAGGGTGAGCTTCAATTATGACCAATTTTAATCAATTTTAACTTCTTTAAATTAAACTAGTCACAAGTGATGGTTATCAAACAAAATGCGGAAGCTTAATAAAAACAATCACCACAAAGCAAGCACCATCACACATGGATTTATAGTGGTTCGGCCTCAATGCCTACATCCACTACCGGCTTGTGATCCAACACCCCACCGGATTCCCACTATTTATGCTTTTCAATAGGCTAAGCAATAACCTTTACAATGATGTTTTTCAAGGCTTAACATCAACCTATACATTATGCTTTTCTTAGGCTAAGCAATAACCTCTTCAACCAATGGTTGGTTATATCTCTAAGTAGTGTCTAAAATACACTTGATGGAGATACAATTTAGCTCATTACAATGCCTCTTAATTAGGGGGATATAGAAGTGAAAAACTAATTCATACACACACACACTATGAATGAAAAGATGAATGCTCAATTTGTATGTATGATGTCCTCAATCATTTTTAAAATGAAAGCTCATAAATGTATGCCTAAGGCTTTTCAAAGTTTTAGCTCATAAAAACATTTATGATAGAGGTAAGAATGTTGATCACATGTTAAAAATAACTTGTAAAAGATATACATTTTTATCCTAAACAAGTTGTGAAATTCTAAGTACAAAACATGTGATGCATAGGGATGTCAATCAAATTATCAATGAAGCTCAATATGTGTATGCTATAAGCATAAAACATAAAAAATAGATTTGATTGAAAATAGGGGACAAATCATATGTAATTATAAAATCAACTTGAAAATGATATACCTATCAAAGCAAAGCAAGTTGTGAAACTTTAAAACAAAGTTACATATGATTTGTAAAGATGTTGAATCCAAAATATAAGATATATTTGAAAGTGATTTTCTTATGATGAAAAACAACAACCATAGATTCAACCAAGTATAGGAATCATGTTAAATATAATTTCAAAGATTCTTTCATTAACTTGATTTACTTAGATTTACCAATTAAAGTACTACTTAGATTGAATCAATGGTGATGCATCCAAAACAATCAATCAATTCAAAACATAAACATGTTAAGGATACAACAAATCATAGTTTATCATGCTACAAAAGATTTACAAAAAATAAAGCAAAGCATGAAAACATATGATTAAGAAAAAGTAAAGCTTACTTAGAGATTTAACTTCATTAATCCAAGCTTTAGCTTTCCTAATGACCCCTTTCATCCCTTAGCTCATTCCCCTTTCATTGGCCTCAAAACCTCTCAAGGAGGGCCTTGAAATTGCTAACTTCCGGGAAAGGAATGAACTAGTATCTATAGCCAAAAACAACCCAAGGGCTCTTCCCCGGTCGACCTGGCCCTTCCTCAGTCGACCTGGCCTTCACAACGGTAAAAAAACAGACCGTTTGAAAAAGGGCTAACGGCTATTTCCCGGTCGACCCGCAGTGGGCTCGGTCGACCGAGCCCACTGCGGGTCGACCTGGCCTAGGACCAAAATTCCCTATAATTGCATATTTTTGCATATTTCAAAGTCTATTCAAGAGGGAACTCTTGGGCCACTAAATGAAGCTTGAAAACATGTTTTAAATCATTCTAAGGGTTTTAAAACGTGAAACATAAAAAGCCTAAAAAGATTTGAAAGATTAAACCATAGGCTTGCTTGTTTTTCTGAAACTCCTTTTCAAAACGAATTACATCCAAGATTAAAAACAAATCATGCGTAAATCAATATTTCTTCAAGTCTAAAAACCAATGCATGTAAAAATCAAGATTTCAAGATTTTCTAAAACAATGCATATGTGTGTAAATCAAATGATGCTAGAATGATAATGCATCCATCAAATTGCAATACACAAAATTCCTAACAACAACATGATTAATAGCAAGGATGTGACAAACACAAAAATTCCATCAAGCATCATGAATGAATATTCATCACTTTTAATGATATAACTAATGAGTATTGTGATGAACAAGAGAAATTGCATTTTGAAAATATATGACTTGGTAGAGCATGCAATTTTCAAAGTGTCAAATCATATGAATTCAACATCTAAGATATCCATCAAACAATAGATATAACTATGAAATACAAGGAAGGGATTTCAAAGAGGTTCATATGATCAAGAATACTACTATGAAGTTGAAACATGTATAAAGATGACAACGCTAAGAAAATACACATGAATCAACATCATAACCATCCATTTAAAAAAATGACTAGAAAGAACAAAAGATGGATTTTTGAGTTCTAGTATGGTATCTACAAATATAACTAAAATTACAACTATACATGGTACGATTTGACATTTGCATAGTGAGGATCAATCAACACTCAAGATCTAACTTATACCATATCATCAATAAAGAATATAACTATGCATGCACAAGAAGGTATGGAGTTAGAAGGATATCATGGATCACGTATAGATGAAAATGAATCTCATATATGGGTATACCTATTAAGGCCAATGGTTGAATTCCAATTCATCGAAAATGATCCATTAATCTATCACGCAACATCTCCACTCTAGCAAATGTACTAAGCTTACAATGCAATGGAAAATGGATATGAGGATTATACCAAATGAGCTTAGCACACAAAATCACATATGTACTTATTAAGCTCAAAAGATAATAAAACAAAAGATTTTACTATAAAGCACATAAACAATCATCAATTTGTATTAATGAAAATATATACAAAGTTAGGCACAAACAAGTAAATCAATGACACCATACCCAACTACGCAATGTAAGACATAACATCAAAATCAATTTGCATTTGAAAGAATGTGACTTTGTTGAGCAAAAATGTAAATTGTTTATAAAATTTATTTCCTTCCAAATGATATAATCATAATAAAGCACAAGGAAATAAATTCAAGGAAAATGCTTCTATAAATATAACCAATAAAGCATAGAACATTTTCCAAAGTTTTTCAAATCACTTCAATATTCAAAATTCCAACAATGAATCACTTATAAAATTGTGATCAAACGATTTTAAAAAACATGAAGTGAACTGTTATAAATTTTCAATTTGTATCCTAAATATGACAATAGACACTCATACAAATTGAACACATATTTTCCAACATCAATTGATCAAGAAAAATCTATCTATGAAAGCTTTTGAAATCACAATCAATTGATCATATATAGAAATGCAATGCAAGAGATATAACTAAATGTGAGCAAAAAGCAAATCTAACATGATGAAATTATAATAAAATGATTTTGAAAACCACGATATGTAACTAGAATGGTGCATGAAGACAAAATCAATTGATCACAAATAAACATTGCATTTTAAGAAATGTAACTATGAAAGAACAAAATGCAAATGTAATTATATATGACCAACAAAATGATTTAACTATAAAGGATAGGTGGGTCAAGGAGGTTCAAGGCCTTAAGGTTTGTCTAAGTATCTAACTTTAGGAATCCACCTAAGGTCTTGAGATGGTTGATCTTTGAGGTCTAGTTTAGAAGTCCCACCAGCTTTAGGAGATTTGACTTGATAGATTTTTAATTTGGACTTATCACCATGATATTTAGATTTGACTAAATTTAGCTTAAATTGGTGATTAGTCTTTTGAGGTTGGTGAGTTTGTTTCTTAGGGGATTGATTCATTTTTCTTTTCTTCTTATTTCCTCCCTTTATTTGACTTTTGAATTTTAAATTTAACTTTGCTACTTTCTTCGAAAGTTCTTTCATGTGTTGATTTAAGGGAGATAGGTTGAGAAGCTTTTTGTTGATAGATTCTTTTTTACTTGGTTTAATATGTTTAACATTTTTAGAATCTATCTTAGGAGACTCCTTTTTAATTGATTTAACTTGTTTGATTTCCTTGGAGTCTTCCTTGATTTTTAGTGTCTTACCGTTCATAGATTTTGATTCTACTTTCTTGGGTTCATAGATGGGTTTAGACACATGGCTTCTTCTTAGTTTGCACTCAAACCTAAAATGCCCTTTAATGCCACAATAATTACATTTAGTCATGGGCAAGGAAGAATGAGTACTAGAGAATGAGGACTCACCTTTCACAAACGTGTTGGTGAAGCTAGGGTCACGAGAGATATACCTATCAAATCCAAGACCCGTCCTATCTCTTTGAGATTTACCCAATTTAAATAACTTTTCAAATTTCTCTTTACCTTGGGTAAATTTGAACTGAACTTTTCAAATTTTGTTTGTGGCTTTCAGGTTGAGTGACTTGGCTTATAAGGATTGAGTTTTCATTTTTAACTTTTAATAATTCATTTTCAATTCCCTTATTGTTGTTTAGTTCTTCATGGGCAAGTTTTAAATCAAATTTAAGTTCATTAATAACATTAGATCCAAGTTCTAGAGCTTTTATCTTATTTTGAGCATTAGATAAATTTTCCTTAGAAATAGTCAACTTGGATTCTAGGTTGTTAATATTTTTGTCTTGCCTTTGTAATTGATCTCTTAGTTTTGGGTTTTCCTTATTAAGATCATTATTTCCTATTTTTAACTCATTTAATTCATCTTTAATATTATATAGGTTATGCAAAGAGATCATAAACTTAGACTCTAAAAAATGTATTACTTCTTCTTTCTCTCTAAGTTCATCTTTTGAAGAACCTAATTCTTTGTTTAGCTTTTTAGATTCTTCTTTTAATTTTTTTAATTTTCTTAACAAGCTCTAAGGAAAATGTATATAAATCTGTTGGAAAATAGGTGGGCCTTTCAGATAGGTTTCAAAAACTTTTGACCCACTTGATACAGGGATCAATTATCTATAAGGCAACAAACCCAATCCAGGATGTAATCCCACAAACTCATAAATCATGTACAATAATATATACTATCTAGAAGATAGAAATCAACACCTAAATATGCAACCACGAAATCTACAACATACAAGGATGTAGATTATACCTTTGGAGCTTTGTAGTGCTCTAATGGAGAAGTTTGTCACGCCCCCAGTCCGGGACATCGGGGGCGCGAATTGGGATTAAGCATAAATATATTTTTCTCCCAAGATCCGCGTGTGTGGAGACAACACATTCCAACACGTTCTGAATATTTTGCGGAAGCTTTCATGACATTGCAACCCGAAGTCCGTGGCCATCGGATTCCGCATCGCACTCAACCTTTAGCGTATAGCTATTATATCAAGAATCATATCAGACTGGAGTAAACCATCACAATATATTATAGAGCTGACAATAACAGGATATTACATTCCCATATATGTTCCAGTTACAATTATCAATGTACATTAATTAAGAATCCCAAGAAAAAGGCTAATAAAAGCCATACAACAAATAAGCTATAATCACTACCCCAAATATGACGTAGCTCTGATGTCAAGCTCAATGTCTACATGACATAGCCGACAAAACGACCTGCAAAACATGGCTCCACAGCCAACCCAAAAGCACTCATCTCGGGACGAAGAAATCTGAACCTGAGTACCAAAAGTAGTGGGTCAGACACGACGGTCTGGCAGGTGGATGAAAAGATAATAATATACTGAAGAATAAAACATCTGATAAATCATGCTATTCGATCAAATGTTGCATATAATTAACGAGTGAGAAATCGTGGATCTCGGCCAAAACATGTATTCGTTTCAAGCATGGGTAAAACATGAAGATCTAATAAAACATGTGTTCATTTACATCATCTATAATCATAGATATTTGACAATCGGGTGTTCATCTAAAACATGTATAAATATAGTGGTTTGGCAAAACAAACGTTCATTTGAGACTTAGGTAAAAACATAAGTATACAACAAATCAGGTATTCATAGCAGTCTGGCAAAATCGATGTCCATTTGAAACATATGTGAAAATACGGATATTTAACAAACCGGGTGTTCATTTAAAACAGGTGTAATCAAAGAAATCTGATCAAAACTAATATTCATTTATCCATAATTCAAAGCATGGGTATTCAACAAATCGGGCATCATTTAAAAACAAGTATAAACATAGGAATCTGGCAAAACAAGTGTCATTTAAAACATATTTCAAAGCGTGGATATTTCACAATTCGAGTATTCATTTAAAACATGTGTAAATCATATAAATCTAGTAAAACCATCGATCATTTGAAACATATGCAAACGCATGGGTATTCACCCAACCGGCATTCATTTAAAACATGTGCGTGTACGAAGGACAGAAGCAATATAATAATAACTGAATTTACATCGGAGAATATTAACACTTGTCTAAATAACAACTTTCATAAAGGAAACGAATCATTTATCGGAAAACATATAAGCAATATAAAACATGTCGGGTATCCAAGGGATCGGGAACTGGCAAGATGGCAACCACACGAAGCTAAGTCCTCTATCACTAAAGTGATAGAGCAATAACTAGGCCCTGATCTCAGTCACTCGAGGTGAGGAGAAACAGGGGATCTCATAAATACATATACATATACTAGGTACTGATCTCAGTCACTCGAGGTGAGGAGAAACAGTGGATCTCATGAATGCATATACATATACTATACATGACCACGGTAGCGAGCCGGGCATCGGGGACCACAGTAGCAATCTGCGGCATCGGGACAAAACCACGGTAATAACCGGGTATCGGGATCCAAAATGCAACTGGCGGGACAAGAGGGGGATCTCCAAGTCGGTGGATCAGACCAGGGTTATCCAAGCTTAGTGGTGCCGACTCATAGGTCAAATACAATCGAGACAATGCAAGTAAATCAAGTACAAATACAAAATCAAACGGGCAAGGCGGGGGTGCTCAAGGGCACACTGACATATCATGTGGTGCAATGCACTTCGGGGCAAATAACTGTTACTAGAGTAACTTCAATGCTTTCGGAAAAACAAGTCATGTAACGCAAATCTTGGAAATGAGGTGAAACAATGAACTATTACAATTCCGGGAAAATATTGATTTCAAGATCTATTTAAGTGAATAAGGGTCCCGTATGTCGATTATGGAAATGATTTGGTACTCTTTGAGTTTGAAGACATTCCGGGGCTCCTTATGCACTTTTACTATTTTTAAAACTTTAAATGAGCTCATGGATAGTACTAGATGCTATGATAGAAAAATCAAGACTATAAACGGTCCATCCTAAGTATGATGTCAACCCGGAACCATCGAGCAACCTACTCAGTCACCGAAAGGAATAGAATTCGCGATACCCAAGGAAATAGACTTTTCACTTAGGTATGAAGAAGGTATCGTGTTGTTCCATCCCGTTCAAGATTGAAATAGATTGAACTTCGATGCCTCCGAACCAACCGTGAAGAGCATCGGCTCAAGACGTCCTCACATATGGTCAAGTGAGTCCAAGGAGGGTAGCCAAGGTCCACAAAAAAAAATAATATCAAAACCCACTGGACTCAAACGGAGTCCTCCGATCGATCGGCCGATCAATCGGCTCAAAAAGCCTTACAGTTAAAGACAGACCGATCGATCGGCCTGTAGGTCCAATCGATCGGACCTGGGCGTGTAGCAGGTCCGGGACACTTGATTTTTCCCCCTTTTTTTTTTTCCTTTCCTTCCAACACATATACAAATTGAGTTTTTCCTTGCTTCAACAACATCTTAACTACAATAAAACTCTCATCAAAACTTCAATGAACATTAAATCCAAACACCTCTTTCTTCTCATTTCACATTTAACAAAGGGAAGAATCCCCAATATACACAAGGGTCCATTTGAGCCAAGAATCTAGAGATAAATCAAGACTATTGATTCACATTTCCTTAACCATAGATGATTTAACAAAACTCATTAAATGGGTATCAATTTCAAATCAATGCAAGCTAGTAAACATAAACATGAATGGAAAACCAACCCCATTCACTATAAAACCATATGAGCAAACCTTGACCAAATGAAATGCATACATTTCCAAGAGATTAACAAGAGAGAAACAACCATTATTATGCATTTTCGAAATCAATATATAAGTGGCAAGAAACATATATGAAAACATGTATCCAATGATCAAGAACAAGTAATAAAACTTAGGATTTCCTCATAAAACTTGATAACCATCAAACCATCCATTCATCCACTTGCCTTGGGTCCCAATCTAGCAAATCAAGCTCCTAATCACCTCTCAAGCTCAAGATCCACAATCTCTACAAAACCCCCCAAAACAAACCCTAAAATGGGTTACACAAGGAATGAAAATGAGTGAACCAACAATAATGCAAATGTAGCTTCTCAAGGTCTAGGAGACAACAAATCTAGAAAATGGGAAGAATCACTCACTTGGATGACTTTCAAATGAAGAGAACTAGCTCCAAGAAGATCTCAATGTTGATGGATTTCTCCAAAAATGGTATCAAGATGAAGCTTGCAAGGAGAGGAAGAGATTGATGATCTCCATTGCTTGATCGATGAACTCTTGGTGTGGCTTGGAGATGGAGAAGCAAGAAGAAGAAGAGAAACACAAGAGAAACCCTAGGTTGTTGGTTTGTGCTGGAAAATGAAGAGTGAAATGAAAGGGGGATGGGTTCCTCTTATAAGCAAGTGAGGTTTGGGTCCCACAACTTAAGGGACTAGTTTGGCTGAAATCATCTCTTGCGGGACCTCGGATGGATTCGACGAAGAAGGAAGAAATGATCGTCGAAATATCTAGTTTCCAAAAAGTATATGTTTCGTGGATTTTGGGAATATCGAGTTTTGGGTACAGATTTGGTGTGAAAAGACTGTTTTGCCCTCCGGGCTGGAAAAACTGATTTTCGGAGCTTCAAATGGGTACGGAGTAAACACGAAAGTTGTAGAGGTTAACAAAATAAGTCAAATGAGGCTAAAACAAGAATTATCAGGGATTACAATTAATCTCCCAATCTCGCGCAAAGTCACTAAAAGAACCCCCAAAGGGTCCCACTAATCACAAGGCACTCGAAAATCCCCAAAACTAGAGAAAAACCATTCTAGCTCACAAACTCAACCCAACAAATACTAATCCCACTAAAAGAAACTAATCCACCAATAAAACAACACTAATCCAAGAGATTAGGGGTCGGGTTCTCACAAAGTTGATTTCTTTCTTTGATGATGAACGCTTCACTAATCAAATTAGAATCTCCAACACCTTTTGATCTTCCACGCTATGACCCATATCAGATTCTCTTTTCTCAAGAAGATGGTGGAATCTCTAAGAGAAAAACCCTAAAGGAAACTAGAAGAGAAACTAGAAGAGGGAGAGGAAGAAAGGTGTGCAACTCTTGAACAATTGAATGGGCTGGGCGTGAATCACTATATGGAGTAACATAGAAAACGTCCAAGAGAGGTTAATTCCTCTTTATATAGCCCTCAAGCCCACCTCTTTTCCTATTTGAAATAGAAGTTTAACTCCCATTACAAAATAGTAACCTTTTCCCTTGCTAGTTGCCATAGAAGTCTCACTTCCACAACAATTAGTAACTTTCTCCTTTCTAATTAAAATAGAAGTCCTACTTCCATTAATAATTAGTAACTTACTATTACCACTATTAGAAGTCTCACTTCAAATAGAAATAGTAACTTTCTATTTCCTTTTAGAGTTCTACTATAATTAGTATCCTTCTAATAACTTGGGCTAGCGTGGGGACCACTAGGGATTCTTTAGAAAGCTGGCTCCAACTGGGACACGCGACCCCACATCTCATGTACAATTCGGGCCCACAGTTAATTGCAAATAACTCCACTATATAAATGCAATTGCACTCCAGTTTTAGGAATATATTACAATGAAGACCCTAAACTTCCTCAATACCACAAGTAGGCCCCTCCATCTATATCCATGGATCAATTGGACCTGTCCACCAAAATAGATCCATATCTTATTATCCTTGAGCCCCAATTAATTATAATAATCATTTGGTACCGATCCAATTAACTCTTAATTGGAATGGGTGCGCACTTACCAATGATAAATCCATTAATCGGCACAAGGGGATATTAAAGATAGATTCCATCTTGACCATTGAATGTTCCCACAGCTCTACTACCACGTACCCAAATCACCGAGGTGTTGACCTACAATTGGCCTCACTCATTGGTGACTCAAAGCAAATGAATAGATAGAAACTTGAGTTCATTAATGTCTCAGGATTATGAGCCTATTGCTAGGGATTTATGAGAGCAGACCTTAAAGTAAAGACAATGTATATAAGGTGCTTCTCATGGTCCTTCAATACATCCAATGTACCAGCACCATGATCCAGAATCTTACATTCTGATGATCGAGACAAATCACACTATCTCATAGTGATCAAAGTGTTGCAACCTTGTCAGATGGGATGCCCAATCTCATCACTGGTTGTGAAGATATTTAAGTATAAGACTTGTAATACATGTCTCCTGTATGTGGATCTCATCCATACACATGTATTACATCTAGTTACTTGTGGACTCCGGTTCATCTCATGATCCATTATGTCATTCGTATTAGTTATGTGCAAACAAGTAATAAAACACCATTCATCTCATGAAAGGAAAGCAATAATATATATTGATAAATAAAGAAATTAATCAATTTATTCATCATATACTGGTATTGAGACCATAAAACTAACAAAATCATCATAAGCTTGTTGAAGGTCATCTTCATTTTCATCATTTTCTTCTTCTTTTAAATCAAATTGAGATTCATTAAATTCAAAGTTTGAATCTCGTCTAAAAGAATCTACACAAGAATCTACACAATCTAACACAGTGCAATCCATTCTAATGATTTTCATGAAAACACAGCACTAGGGTTTTGACTCTAGGTTTTTACACCTAAACAAGAGTTTCCAAAACACTTGATCCTAATAAAGAGCACAAGGCTCTGATACCAATTGAAAGTCCGGGATCCTAACCCTAGAGGGGGGTGAAAAGGGTGAGCTACAAATTAGTGACCAATTATGACAAATTTTAACTTCTTTAAAATTAACTAGTCACAAGTGATGATTATAAAATTAAATGTGGAAGCTAAACAAAAACAATCACCACAAAGCATACACCATCACACAATGATTTATAGTGGTTCGGCCTCAATGCCTACATCCACTATCGGCTTGTGATCCAACACCCCACCGGATTTTCACTATCTATGCTTTTCAATTGGCTAAGCAATAACCTTAACAAGATGCTTTTCAAAGGCTAAGCAATAACCTCTACACTATGCTTTTCTTAGGCTAAGCAATAACCTTTACAAGAAGAATATTTTCTCTCAAAGTAGTGTCTACACAAACACTAAAAGAGATACAATTTAAGCTCAATTACAATGCCTCTAAATAGGCGGATATGAAATTGAAAATGTAACTCACACAAAACACTATATGAATGCAAAGGTGTGTGCTCATGATGTGTGTGTGTGTGTGTGTGTGTGATAACTTCAATCAAGTTAAAAAGTAAGCTCAATCAATATATGTTCAAAGCATTTAAAAGTTTAAGGCACATAAAAAGTTTTGATTGAAGTGAAATGCAAATCACATGTATGAATACTAACTTGTTGATGAAGTGAAAATCAAAGGCTCACAAGTTGTATGAAACTAATTAACTCTAAACATGTGATGCATGTGCAATATTGTTTTCAAAATCAAACTAATTTTACTAAGGTTCAAATGAATGAAAAAAACAAATAAAGATTCAACCAAGTAAATGAATCATGCTATAAAAGAAATCAAAGATTTTGGCTAAGCATGATTAAAGAAGATTTTAAAACAAACTTGGTTTGAAATCAAGGTGAAAAATCCAATCAAACTTAGATAAAAGATTAAATAAAGAATGGATTCAACACATGATAGTCATCATGCTAAAATTCATTTACAATAATTTAAACAAAGCATATAACATATGATTAATAAAAGTAAAGCTTACTTAGAGATTTAACTTCATTGATCCAAGCTTTAGCTTTATTAATGACCCCTTGGTCTCTCTTGGTTCATACCCCTTTTGCTTTTCTCCAAACACCTCAAGGATAGCTTAGATGTTGCACTATTTCTCTTTAAGAATGACCCACTATTTATACCCAAAAAATGGGTTTCTGCGAGTCCCCGGTCGACCTAGGCCTGTCGCAACCCCGGACCGGGTAACCGAGGTCCTAATTCGGGATCGGGACACATATGGTGATGGTGTGTGGTGATTGAATGGTTAATATGTAGAGTGTGTCAACAAGGTGCACACACTTATTTAATTTCCCTCAGGTGTCCGCGGTGAGGATATCACAACCATATATGAACATTTCTATTAAAATATAATCCCAAAAGAATGAGTTATAAGTTCTCCCAAAATGTTATCTCTCTCTAGCAATCCAATGTCTACATGACATCATCAGCACGCCACTCAACTAACTGTGCGGTTCTCCGACCGCCTCCTCATGCTCCTCCTCGGGATTGTTAGATTTTATGGTCTTAATACCAGTATATGATGAATAGATTGATTAATTTCTTTATTTATCAATATAATCATGCTTTCCTTTCATGAGATGAATGGTGATTTTTACTTCATGCACATGACCAATATATATGACATAATGGTTCATGAGATGAACCGGGTCTCATTAGTATATTAGATGTGATATATGTATATGGATGAGATCCACATACGGGAGATATGTGTCACAAATCTTATACTTAAAATATCTTCACAACCAGTGATGAGATTGGGCATCTCATCTGACAAGGTTGCAGCACTTTGATCACTATGAGATAGTGTGATTTGTCTCGATCATCAGAATGTAAGATTCTGGATCAGGGTGCTGATACATTGGATGTATTGAAGGACCATGAGAAGCACCTTATCAAATACTGTCTCGATTTAAGGATTGCTCTCATAATTCCCTAGCAATAGGCTCTCAAACCTGAGACATTGATGAACTCAAGTTTCTGTCTATTCATTTGCTTTGAGTCACCAATGAGTGAGGCCAACTGTAGGTCAACACCTCGGTGTCTTCGGTACATGGTAGTAGGACTGTGGGAACATGCAATGATCAAGATGGAATCTATCTACATTATCCCCTTGTGCCAATTAATGGATTTATCATTGGTAAGTGCGCACCCATTCCAATTAAGAGTTAATTGGATCGGTACCAAATGATCACTATAATTAATTGGGGCTCAGATAATAAGATGTGGATCTAATATTGGATGAGATAGATTTATTCCAATTGATCCATGGATAATGATGGAGGGGCCTACTTGTGGTACTGTGGAAGTTTAGGGTCTTCATTGTAATATATTCCTATGACTGGAGTGCAATTGCATTTATATAGTGGAGTTATTTGCAATTAACTGTGGGCCCGGATTGCACATGAGATGTGGGGTCGCGTGTCCCAGTTAGAGCCAGCTTTCTAAGGAATCCCTAGTGGTCCCCACGCTAGCCCAATTTATTAGAAAGATACTAATTCTACTTGAACTCTAAAAGGAAGGTTACTATTTCTACTTGAAGTGATACTTCTAATAGTGGTAATGGTAAGCTACTAATTATTAATGGAAGTAAGACTTCTATTTTAATTAGAAAGGAGAAAGCTACTAATTGTTGTAGAAGTAAGACTTCTATGGCAACAATTAAGAGAGATGTTTACTAATTAGTAATGGGAGTTAAACTTCTATTTCAAATAGGAAAAGAGGAGTTATGGAGGGCTATAAATAGAGGAATAATCCTCTCAAATTCGTGCATAACACATAGAGCACTTTCAGCCCCTTTGTGCAAGAGTTGCACAAGTCTTCTTCCTCTCAAAGTTCCCTTCTCTTTCACCTTTAGTTCCCTAGAGTTACTAGTAGGGTTTTCTCTTGAGGATTCCACCATCTTCTTGAGAAAAGAGATCTAATACGGGACATAGCGTGGAAGATCAAAAGGAGTTGAAGTTTCTGAATTGGATTGTGAAGTTGTTCATCATCAAAGTAAAGAACTCAAATCCTCCATAAGAGCACAACAAAGCTCTAAAGGTATATCTACATCCTTGTATGTTGTAGATTTCGTGCTTGCATGTTTATGTGCTTATTTCTATCTTTTAGATAGTATTTGTTGCTGTACATGACTATGAGTTAAGAGGAATTGCATCCTGGATTGGGTTTGCTACATTCTAGACAATTGATCCCAGCATTAAGTGGGTCAAAAATTTTGAAACAAGTCTGGAAGGCCCACCTATATTCCAACAATTGGTATTAGAGTCATACCTCAGCTCTAATCATGTTAGAACAGCAAGCTTGCTCTGATCTTTGCATTAGATGCGAAGAAGATGAAGCAAGGGCTATGTAAGGATCAGTTTTGATGAATTTACTTGGTTTGATAGTAGATTCATGTTTGGATAGTCACAAAAGGGTTTAATAATGATGGAAGGATCATAGGAAGCCATTGGGACACTTTGGAAGTGATTTGGGGAAGAATGGACACGAAATAGAAAACCCAAGTTGCAGAAATTCGTCAGTCCGGTCGACCTGGCCCCGTGCTTGGTCGACCGGCTGACTTGCAGGCCTGTCGACCGAGCCCCCTGGTCGGTCGACCGGGCCAACTGCACAGCATGTTGCAGAAACCTGATTTTTCAGTTTCGGGTCTTTTCTTATGTCCTATTTTTCCAGCATTGTTTGGCAGCCTATTTTGTGATTTGTATGGTTGTATAAGATACTAACTTGCAGATGATCTTGTCCTCTCCATATGGCCCACAAGTCTTTTGCTTTCTTTTATGGTGATTGGTTTTTTTAAGGCTAAATGTAAAGGGCGTCATGGTTTCTTTGGTTTCCCGTGAAAGGGCAAGGCATGATGAATTTCCTTATAGCCATTTTAATTATAGTTTTAGATTACCATGTAAGTCTCATATTTGAGGCATAGGAATTTATGTAATTTTTCTAAATTTGTAAATTCTGGCGATATCCGAGACGAAGAAGGAAAACGATGTTGGACTCCTAATCAAAGAGTTTGAAGATTACCAAAAGAGTTCTAGAGTTTCCCAAAGAGTTTGAGGAATTCCAAATTTTTGGAAAGTCTAAAAGTCCAAGAAGTCTATTCCGCTTGGGTCATGTGGAGGAGAGGACTAGTTTCTATTTTTGCTATTTCTATTTATGGATGCATGCTTAAATTAGAAAAGTTCCAGATCTGATCCAAACATAGCAAGTTACTAAAATTGGTCAAATCAAATTAACTTTTGGAAAGAGTTCTAATTAGTGTTGATGACCCATGAGATGGACACATTGGTAACACTAATTTAGAAACTGAACTTTCCTTAAAATAACTTGACTTGGAACCAATCTTAGATCATATCATAAGATGATTTGATGTATACATGTGGGCCCAAATACCTTACAAAGAAATCCTCAATTCTAAAATATTAAGTGGGAGCGGGGCATTTATATTTAGAAACCCCCATGGTTTTCCACCATAGGTCCATTGTAAGGAAAGTATTAGCCTCGCGCCATCTCGAGTATAGCCGTTCCCCATGGAGGGCTTTTACTTGTCTGGCTACTAGATATGGATCTCCTATGGATAGTGTTGGTGAGACGGGGCGGGGGCCCACTCCCCAAGGAGGAGCTGCTCGCAACGGTTGTCATGCATTGCTAGTTGGTGGGTCATTCTTAACTAAAATAATGATGTAGTATCCCCAAGGATTTGCCTCATTTATTTTAGAAACCGAAGCAAATCGGGAGTCATTCATTATTTGGTATGAGATACCTAGATAATAATGAATGAAAGGGATCATGGAAAGTTAGTCTTAATCCTAATTTTGACCAACTTTGATCCGCACCAATCTAGGTGGTATTCGCACTCCCCAAGGAGGCATACCCCGGGGATTGGGATTCCGATGTATTCTGAATTTAGTGGTTATGAGGATTCCACATAAATTTGGTAGAATACTAAACCCTAATGTCATTTAAATTCATTAATTGAATGTATGGTTATGTGCTACCGTTTTTCAAGCATGAATTCAAATACTTTCAATCCACTTGCGACCATCCTTAACCAAAATAAATCAGTGGGATCAAACTATGCAGACTGGAAACGGAACCTGGATATTGTCCTGACAGCTTCAGGATGCAGATATGTCCTTACCATACCCCCCCTTCCTGAGCCTGAGCTTCATGCACCTCA